>PVKZ01000247.1:0-600000 GCA_004027375.1 Macroglossus sobrinus
CCCTGAGGAACCAGGAGATGCAGGCAGCAGTGAAGAGATTAGGGAGGCGCTGGCTGGTTTGTAAAAGGGAGTGACAGCGGGTAGGTCACTATCTCTGTCTGGGTTTTCCATTTGTAGAGTGGAGAGAGAGCTAGTGTATCTACTCTCTTCTTAGGCTATGGATATGTTGTGAGGGTCATCGAAGAAATGAATGAGTTTTAAAACTAAAAAACTTAGAATTTTAGGAAAAATAAAATATCTTTATTTTTGTTCATGACATGTAATTTGAATACTCCTATGACAATTAGATATATTCTCATGGAAACATCCAGAAAGCCACATCCTCCTTTCCATTTTCTTGGTGGTCAGTTTCTTTCTATGATTACTGCAGTTCCCCATAAAAGCAATTCTGTTTTCTGTATTTTGACCTCTTTTCCCAATTCCCGTTGGTCTTTGTCCAGAATTTGGAGACTTAGCCGTAAATTGGGAGCCCTTGATCCATAACTTACCAAATCGGTGACTCATTGATTCTTCTTCATCAAACTGGCGTAAAATAATATCTGTCCCAATAATCTCACAGATTTGTTATGAGTCAAATTAGAATGGGTAAGAGTAATTTGTAAACCATAAAACTTATGTAAAGATTATTGTTATTATTATTCCTGACATTTTTCCCCACCAGTTGAGTAGGGTTTTAAAAGCAGGGCAGGAATTCCTAAGTTCTGTGAGGGAGGCACGGGGTGGTGGGGTTGACCGCCAGAGGAGCCATGCAACATGCCCAAGGGTGAAACGGAACACAGAGTGAGCATACATTCAGCATTGATTAATTGCTATTCCCCTTCTCACACCCATTTTCAGACTCAATACTTTTTACAAACAAGAATGGGAAGATACATTTATTCATTCATTAATATTTGTAAATATGCATTTGGGGTCTAATGTAGTACTTTATAGAAAGTGCTTTTTGACAGTTTGTCGACTCTTTATCTATCTCTTTCTTCCTTCTACAGTGATAGATCTTCTCTATCTTCCTCCTTCCTCTTTCCCTGTCTCCTTCCTTACATTGATTTCTGCCAGTTTAGTCTTTACATCCATCTGAGCCTTTCTTCCCCAATTCACCAATGTGCCTTGCTTCCTTTCTTCTTGGACCTCCATGCCACACACCCATCATATTTTTTTCTCTACTGTCAGCGTGGGCTTTGGGGTCAGGTTGTTAAGGCAGAGTTGAAGAGAAGAAATAGGTTATGGTTGGAGTTGCAAGAGGCTAAGACCCCAATAAGTTTATATAAAAAGAGGGGATTTATTTTAAGGAAATAAACGTCTCTCTGAAGTAAAATGGAGTTGAGTATTGCGAGAATAAGAACCTGTCAGGGCTGACACAGCTAGTCTCTCTGCCTCCTTACCTCCTTTCATCCCTCCCTGCCTGCTCAGCCACCTGCACATGGCTCAAATGGGAGCTCAGCCCAAAAATCTGACTTTTTCATTTGTCCTTCCACAGTTGACTTGGTCAGTCTCTCATGGTTCAGATTTTAAATGAGAATAATCTGATTGGCTGAGGTTGGACCTGTGGCCATGTGGCTGAGGGGTATGCAGGTCATGTTATATAAGCGTGGCCATCCAGGGATTGTGGTGGACAGATGCCCCACAGACATGTCTGCCATGAAAAGAACAAGCAGGGCATGCCTTAAATGATACTATCTACGGAACTTGATGTTGTATATAGACATTCATGTTCTTATTCATCCATTAAACAAATATTTATTGAGTGCCTACAATTTACACTTTCTTTCCTAATTTGTCCTCCTTATCTTAGGTTCTTAGAGAAGTTTTCTGACTTTGTTTTGGCTGAACCAAGGGAAGAAAGGACAGGAGCCTGAAAATGCAGGGCATCTTGAGAGGACACATGTAACAGTGGCAGGCACTGATGCAGAAGGAACTATCAGCAATTGCCGAGGGCACTAGGAGAAAGAGAGAGCTGAAAGCAGGAGAGGAGGCAGCTGGGGCACCCAAGGACAACGATGCCTGCCTGGACATCTACCCACACCCATGTCTCCTATACCTCATGAATGCAGGGGCATAGCACAACAGGGCAGAGGGTGCCTGTGCAGGACATAGAGGGTTCTTTTCCTGTGGAGAATTTAAAAACAATAAAATTGAGTAAGGGTAAGTTTTTATATTTGTCATGCCCAGGCAACTCTAATGTCAAAATTAAAATATTCCTCCCTGCCCTTCATAAACTTGGTGTTCTCTCTCTGTCTTTGTGTGTGTGTGTGTGTGTGTGTGTGTGTGTGTGTGTGATACAGAGAAGGCCCTGAGAAAGAATTAGAATCAGAGAGTGCAGAAGGCCAGAGATCTGATGAAGGAGGAGAGTGGAGGACCTCATGCTGTCTCTGGTTCTGCACAAGGGTCAATATAGCGGCAAGGCTGTGGGGTGACAACTGAGGTGCAGACCACGTGGGAAGGAGGAGGTTGAGTTGAAGCCGGGTGTGCTATGACAGGGACTGTGCCTGGGGAGCCCCTTACAACCATCCTAAAAACCTGGAAATGGGGCCACGGGCCCTGGGGCCAGTCCTACAGTGTGACTTGACCAAAAAGCTGTGAGGGTCTGGAGATCTGCTGCTTTGCTGTGGGAACTCTCATGAGGACAGGATGTGTTGCTTTCCCCTTTCTTCCTCCTCACGCCCACACCAGATGGGAGATACTAGAGAGAGGAAGGAGGCAGACAAGTAACAAATAAATAAAAAATAAATGAGATAAATTCATAGAATAAAATTGATGAAGGAAAGGCATGGAGTGATGTGACCAGTGTGGTGGGCGGCATTATAAAATGCAGTCAGGGAAGGAATCTCTGAGGAGACGATAACTGAGGAGAAACCTGGATAATGAGAAGGAGCCAGTCAGGCAAGGAACTGAGTGAAGGGCAAGCAGTCTATATAAAAGAAAAAGCAAATGCAAAGTTCCTGAGGTAAGAATGGGCTTGGTGGCCAGAGGAGAAAGGAAAGAAGATAGTGCAACTGGAGTGTGGTGATAAAAGAGGATCTTGGTAGGAGGTAGGGTCTAAGATGTCGAGTTAGTTATCCACCACTGCATAACAAACCAACCCCAAACTTAGCAACTTAAGACAGAGTAATTATTTATTATTTGTCATGGGTTCAGTGAGCCAGGAATTCCGACAGAGCACTGCAGGGACAGCTTATCTCTGCTTCATGATGTCTTGGGCCTCAGCTGAAACACTCGAAGGCAAGGGGTAGAATTATTTGCAGCTTCATTTACTCACATCTGGCTGTTGCTGTTGGTGTCCACTGGGTGCCTAGATAGGGCTGTTGCCTGGTCTTTCCATGTGGCCTGGTCTTCCTCATGACATGGCAGCTGGGTTCCAAGGACAAGTGTCCTGAGAGAGAACAAGATGAAAGCTGTATCTTTTCTACCTTGTAACCTCAGAAGTCATATAACATCACTTCTAGCACATTCTATTAAAAGTGAGCCACCAATTCCAGCCCACATTCAAGGGCGGGGAATCTGTCTCCATCTTTTGAATGAGGAGTGTCAAAGAATTTGTGGGTATACTTTCAAATCACCACTGATGTAGATAGGAGCCAGATCATTAGTTAGAATTTTACTTTAAATGCAATGAAAGTCTTCGGAGGGTTTGGGTGAAGATGCAGGGTAGTAGTGTGATTTAATTAATACTTTTAAAGGTTTTATTGACCGCTAGGCAAAGGATGGGTTAAAGAGCTCAAATCTGGTGGAGTGAGTTAAGAGCCTGACTTGGAGCAAGGAAACCTGGTTTCAAATTCAAGTTCCAGCACTAAATAGCACTAACTAGCTACATTATCGTAAGCAGGTCTTCTAACACTGGAAGGTGTAGGAGTGGCTTTTTGCATTTATATATGGATTTACATGTTTTTTTTTTTTCCTTTCTCAGGCCTGCAGGGGAATGTTTGTTTCATTAGATGTCTGGTTTTTGCTTACCAGCAGAAATGTAGCACTGAGGACAGGCTCTGCAACATGAAGGCTCTCCATAAAAAATTGTTAAAAAAATAAACAAACAATAAACCCCACAATAATCCTTAAAGACAGATATCTTCTCTGGCCTTCTGGTTCTGCAGTGTACCCACCAACCCAATAAGCCTTCAGGAATTGGGTGGTGTCGGGGAGGGGCATTGGGGGAGCAGCTGGCTTCATCTCTTCTGGAATAATCCTGTGCCTCGTTCCGGATTCAAGTCCACAAGCTCTGATTCCATTCAGAAGCATCGCCACTGCCCAGATGGACACAACGAGAGTTAAGGCCCATTTTTGTTCAGAGCCCAGGGTGATGGCAGACGCAGGACAGACTGCTCTGAGGGTCACAGGAAGCATCAAGAAGTGGCACATTCTTAGCTGACTGATTGCCTTCCAGGGACAGTGAGGGGCAGAGAGGAGCTTCACTGTTCCCGTGACCTCACCAGGAGACTACATTGTGGGGGTAGGACAGGAAGAGTGGAAAGAGAGAGCAGCTCTCTCCTAGTGCAAAGAACCCGGCTAGCAGGCTTTCTGCCCTTGATATTGGCTGCTGGCTCCAGCCACCTTCTGTACTGCCAAGGGGTTGGGTCCATGAGCTCACCACTCCCAGGCTCATCACCACCACCAGAGATAGTGGGGAGGCTGTGGCTGTGGGGTAGGGGGTGAAACCTACATTGTTTGCATTTTTGAACCCTCTAAATTCTAAGAGCAAGAGGCTATTGCATTCAAGAGGGTGTTAAATTCCTGCAGTCTTCAGGCATTCATTTTTTTCTAGAAGTATTGAGATGCCAGGATGCAAAAAAAGATCAGCGTGTGCCCTTTCCTGTGGCTGCATGCAGCCCTGGCTCTTAGGCTCTGGTACCCAGCCCCTGCCCCTTTTTGTGCTCTTCTCTGTCCAGAGAAGCTTTCGTCCCCTCCCTGGGGTGGCCACCATTATAGCCTCACCCAGGTGAGGGCCTGGAGAGTATAACTGGAGCAGCCTATGTGGCCTGTCAGAGTCTCCTCAAGTCCCAGCCAGAGGCCACCAGGTCCAAGGCACCTTCCCAACCTGTGTGAGGAGGCGCCTCTCCATCAGGTCACACCCATGCCCTTAGGAGCCTGGGGAAGAAGGAGGCAGTTTGTAGAGTCAGACTCAGGTTGAGACCCACATGATTTTCTCTCTACTTCAGCAATAAAGCTGAGTTTTCAAGAGGGAGCACCTGTCTCATAGGGTGGTTGGGGAACTCAGGTGAGTGTAGTTAAGCACAGAGCACAGGCTGGCAAACGGCAAGGGCAGTAAATCACCCCAACAGCCACAGTCCATTCGCTGGGACCAGCATTACCAGGCCTGCAGTTACCCCACAAGTGGCTGTGTAACTCTTTAGGTCACTGACTCAAAGCAGGCTCTGCCTTATCTGCAAATCTACATGATCCTCCTCCCCTTGTCCCCAGTTCCTGCCCCTGGGAATTCCCAGTCTGATGTCAGAAGTGAGGTACAGTTCTCACACAAGGCCAAGGACAGGGGAGAATCAGCTTACCCTCAGCTGACCCCTCAGCCTAGACCTGTTCACCTCTCAAGTGCTCACCATCAGCCCCTCCTGCCTCCAGAACGTTTCTGCCCATTACTGACTTTACTAGCAGGTTATAGAGGTCAAAGCCTTGCTCAAGGTCACACAGCCAGGGTGGTGCTGGCCTCTCAGGACAGCTCTCAAATGCCCAACAGCAAGTTTCTTCTGGCCTCACTAAAAACAGAACCACCAGAGCTGCCTCTCTCAGGTGAGTCCTCAGCTCTAGAGCACACACGTACACACATGTGCACCTGCGCCCACACGCTTGGCCCGCCCCAGCCTCTGGCACAGTGTGAGCCACTGCAGTTTGACTCAAGCCCCTTCTCCCTACAAACTTCAGGGTTCTTATCATGAGTATAGGGTCAAGAAACCCTTATGAACAGAAGCAGGCCCACAGGCCCTGAGCCCTGCTCTACCGCAGCTGTCTCTGTGGGGGCCGTTGGAGCTGAGCAGATAAAGAGATGCAATCAGGCCTGTGGCCAGCAGCTCCACCAAGGCAGGTGGACGGTTCTTATGAAAGTGGTTGCAGAAGATTGAGGTTTTGAGATGGCCAGGGCAGGGCAGAAAAAGGCTCTTGGGTATGGTAGCTGAAAGTTGCCAGGGAAGAAAAGCTCCTTTGTGGTCCAGGGTATGGGCCTCAGCCTGGCAGGTCCAAGACAGCAAAGGCATCCACTGACCTGAGGCTGGCCTGTTCCAGGGAGAACAATGCCCCTGACCAGAGGAAGCATTTCTAATAGATGTACAGGCACAAACCCAATCGCTGACCCAAGAGCTATGACAGGCATGGTCACAGCAGATGTATTCATTCCACAATCCATTTTATACCATTTTCTGTGTTAGGTGCTGAGGTTACAGTGAGCAGTGGAGCAGGCACAGACCTTTTCTGTATGGCACTCACAGGACGGCAGGGAGCTGGAGCTTAATCAGACCCAATCACAGAAATACATCTATAATTATAATGATGTTTAGTCCTATGAAGGAGCTGTCAGAAGAAGGACCAGGAAGACCCAGCTTCTTGAGCTGGGGCCTTGGGGCTGGGATAGGAAAGGTTCCCTGTGGATGGGGCCAGGAGGGTCAATGAGAGTCACTAAGCACAAAGCGGGAAGGGCCTTCATGGTTGAGACCCACAGCGGGTGGGAGTAGGCCCATTTCAGGAGCTGAAAGACAGTGGGTTTAGAGGGCAGAGGAATAGAGAGAGGAGATGGGTTCTGGAGAACCAGATTGTGCAGGCCTGGGGGCTCCTTTCTTTAGGAGGAGCTGCATGGAGGGCCAAGAAGAGTCAGCAGAGGGGACAGCACGCTCATGGGACCAGGTGCTAAGTCCCCCAAGGCCTCATACTCCCACGGCCACTAGGATGGGAGGGAGAGCAGACGAGGGGCTGGCTAGTCGGGATCCTGATCCCCAAGGCACCCCCACCCTTCTTCTTGCCCCTTTATTCCCAGTTTCCAAGCAGCCTTATCTCCTCCTGTTACCAAGTGGTCTTTTTGATGTGTCTTGTTACAAATCTTTTCCTCCTACGTGGCCCAGACTTGGAATCTTACTTTTTGCCCACTTCCGTTTCAGAGTGCTTTCTCCCTCATGACACTTCGACCTCCATGGTCAAATGAAGCCTATAAGCTTCAAATGAACACATTTTTATTATTTATCCTTTAATAAGCACTGTTTTCTACATGGTATTCAATTTGGAAAATTCCTAGTTACACAGTGGCTCTCTCAGCTACATGCATTTGCTTGGAGAGTAAATTTCAGATCATCTGAGTTCAGAAGCATCTGAGCTGGTTTCGGCCCCATTACCTGTAACACTGAGTATTTTTGGGTTTAAAGAGGTGATTTGATATTAACAGTGATAACACAGCAATTGTGAAGATGAAGAGACAGAACCTGATTTCCTTCAATTCTGTTACTCTGGGTGACAATTTGGAGTTCTAATTTGTGTTTTAAATTTAAAACAGTGAAACAGAACACAACCACTAAGTATAATATTTGTAAAGTGCAAATTTCACTATATTCATAAATATTTTACCGAATTTAAACATCTTTAACATTGTAATTTATTCTTTAAAATGTTTTATTCTAAAACCAAAGAATCAAGAAGACAGATACTGTAATGATATATTAAATATTATATTAAAACCACCAACATGTAGGTAGTTTTCCCCTTCATTTAAGGAACATTCATATAATTAAAGAGTTTTGATGTTACTCTTTTCTTTTTTATATTGTAATAATTTATTTTTATTTTTTTACTGGTATGATTATATAAACAAAGTTTAATATAAGAGAACTTTCACACATTTCTCTTCTGTCCATTATTATTACTTGTTTCATTTAATGAGTGTTACTGAAAATAATCTTGCTGGGTAGAGGACAGGCATCAAAAAGTAATCTGCTCCCAGTTATCAGCTACTCTACACTACCATTGAAAAATGCTTAGTCCCAAGGAAAATCTAAAACTCTCCAGTGACGTTTCCGTGGGCATCATGAAAAGTCCTGCGTGGGGCCTATGGCCCTTGCCCACACCTCTCTTCTGGTCTCTGGGTGTGTGTGGCCCTGACCACAGGAAAAAAGCAGATGTCAAAGCCGAACACTGTGAGACCTGGCAAGGACCCCGCCTGTCCAGGCCTGCAACATAGTGAAGGTCACGGCCGGAGAGGGGGAAGGCGCCTACCTGGGAGCCCCTGGAGGGCTTCTCCCTCCATCACTGTCACTCCATTCAGTTTCCAGTGGCCCAGGCACTGGTAGCTGGCATACCCACTCTGACTTGAGGTGAAGTACTCAGAGACCAGGGTCTGGACAGTCCTGACTTGGGGGCCCTATTTCCCTTCCTCCCTCCATTCTTCCTTCCTTCCTGGCACCCAGGCCTGGGTGGTCTATGAAGCCCTCGCGCTCACTGTCCCCACTCTGCAACCTTGGGGGACAGCTTGGAGTGAGCTCAATAAGGAAGCGACAATGGACAGAATGGCAAGACTTATCCACAAACATTACTGAGCGTCTGCTGTATTTCAGGCACTGTGGTAACAGTTTACATTTATTCCCATAATGACTCTGTAGGTTAGACATAGAGATAACCTCCATTTGACAGTGGGAAGATAGTCTCAGAGGTTAAGGAGCTTGCTCAAGTAGTTGATATGCTGGGACTGGGACTCGGGCCAGTTCTTAGTCAAGTCTCTATAGTGCTCTCAACAAGATCTTGGGTGCTGAGTGCTATGGGTCCCAAAAGGAGCCTTCCTGCAGAATTAGCAGACACCTAGAAGCAGACGAGGCAGAGGGCTGGGGGGCAGTAGGGGAGTGGGGTGTTGACTGTGAAAGGTCAAAGTGGCTGGAGGGTAGGGGCAGGGTCCTGTGGTAGGGCAGGCAGCAGAAAGCAGGCCGATGGGGCAAGGGACCAGGTGTTAGACCTAGGTCCCCTTCCAGTCCGCCCTAGCACCTGCCCTTCATAGACTGGTTGGACAGGGCCCCTCTGTGTTTGCTTTCTATCTGCTTGCCTCTCATCAGCACCTCGAGTAGCTGATGAGCCAAAACCCCCAGAGATTGGCCAACATGGCGGGCAGGATGTAGAGCCCAGGGTTCAGTCTCAAGCTTCTCCCAATCTCCCACAGCAGCCCACAGCTGTGGCAAAACCTTTGCACAACTCACTGTTGTTGAAGAATTAGAGTCCTCTCCGGAGGAGAGAGCAGAGCTCATTCCTAGTTCTCTCTAGGGGGGACCCTGGAAGGAAGGCAACCTGGGTTACCGTGGCTTCCAACCTTCTGTGATCATCTGGCTTTCTGAAGACTGGGAAATGAAGCACGTTCGAGGATCATACTATTTTTTAAGTCTCTCTTCTTTATGAGGTTCACTATACCCAACTCACAAGTTTGGAAACTGAGGTCCAGGGCATGGTGTGATTTAACCTAAGTCATGCAGGGGGACAGGGTGCTTCCAGCGCCTCCTCAGTGACTTTCCATCCAGGCCCCTTCTCACAGGAGAGGAGCCCCTGCTGAAGATAAGGAGATAATATCTGGAGCTTGTGAAAGTGATTGCTAAAGGGGCTGTTTCAAGAGCAACTGTCCAGCAGGTGGTGCTGGTGTGGGAGGAGGGGGCTGTGGAGGGCGTTGGGTTTGGGTTTAGGCAAGGCATGGGAAATAGAGAGCAGGAGACAAAGATACTTGGAACAGCCCTCATGGGAGTCTGGAGCATGTAGGAGGTCTGCACTGAGGAAGGGAAGAATATGTCCACCTGTAGCAGGCTGCAGGATGCAGTGGGGGTGATTCTGGAGATGAGCATAGAGAGATTGGCATGGGTCTCCAGCCAGACCAGGATGGGGTCAGAGTAAAGGGTGAGCACGGCTCATCCAGTGGAGGAAGCTGCAGGAGGAAAGGCAAGAAGGTGTGGAAGGGCATGTGCCTTGGAGGAAGATTGACTAGTATGTTCTTCCATTAGGATAAGAAAATGGAGGCTTAGCCGAGGTCACACAGTTAGTTACAGAGCCAGATCCAACCCAGGTGGCTCTGAGCCCACTGCAGCAAGCCTCCTCCAAGGAAGCTACTGCTGATCAGCCCCAGCATTTATACCTACTACTCAGCACACACCTAAACTACTGATAGGCACTGAAGAAATGTGTGGAGAAGCACTGAACCCCAGACAGGTCCTCAGCTTTTACAGAGGCCTGCTATTGTTGATCTGCTGGGTGCTACACATCTCACAGTGTCTGCCACATGGTCCCTATAAGGTAGCTCACTGAATTTTCACCGTCAGGCCCTGCCCCAGCCATCACCTCATCCTCTCCTGACATCTTGGAGAGTGCTATTACGGATAGGGAGTAAGGGTGAGGACCCAAATTATTAATCCTACATCATTCATCCATTCGACAATCATTTATTGAGCACCTACTGAATGCCAGGCCTTGTGCTGGGGAGTATGGGGAGATACAACAGTAAGGCAGACCCAGTGTCTGACCCTTTGGAGAAGGAGAAGAGCTTTTCTAATCATCGGGCCCAAGTCCCATTTTAGGGATTTGGAAACTGAGGCTCAGGGAGGAGGAATGACTTGCTCAAGACACACAACTAGTTAGTGGCAGGTGTAGGCCCAGTCCCCTTCTAAGGTGCACTGTTCCTCAGTCATCCAGCAGATGTTCACTGAGCAACCTGGGCTCTGAGAGAAACACATCAGTGAACTCAAGAGCAAAGAGGGTGGGAATGGGGTGAGTGGGCAGAAGGAGAGAATGTCCCCGGGCTGGTGAAGGGTGGGGTGGGGTTGAATGTTTCAGTTTCAGGACTCCCTGCAAAACAAGAGGGAAGTTCCAAAGCTCCACCTCAAGAGGCTGGGTTTCTGGGGCCCAGAGCTCCCTTCCCCCACCCTGGGATGGGATATAAAAGTCCCTTCCCAGCTACATCCAGAGAAGAGCAGGAGGACAGGTCAGCTTGGGGTCCTCTGGGTAAGAAGCAAGCAAGGGACCCCACCCGTGTGTAGGACATGAGTGTCCCTCATTGCCCTGCTGTGGCTGGGCGTCTCATTGTAGAGATGAGGCTGCTCCTGGCCCTGGCAGGTGTCCTGGTCACATTCGCCCTTGCCCAGCCCTGTGAAGCCACTGCTCCAGGTAATAACAAAGGGAAGGGCAATGCAGGGAATCCAGGGGGTGCTACGGTTTCACTGGACCCTGAGTCCCCTTCCTTCTGAGCAGCCTCCCCCGGGGCAGTGGAGACCTCGGTCTTGTGGAGCTGCATAACAGAGGCCAAGCTGCTGGTGGATACTGCCTACAACCAGACTCAGAAGAGGTGGGCCTGGGTCTGGGCTCTGAATGGTCCTGGGAGGGTCCATGAGGGAGGATGGGCTCCAATCAAGGTTAGTTCACTCATCATCCTGCCCCTGAGCACCATGGAGGCAGTGCCATGTTGGTAAAGAGCCTCCCTTCCGTCCATCCTTCTGTTTAGACTGTCTTGACTGTCCACTGGTTAGGATGGGGCTCTGCGGGGTGCGTCTGCTTCCTCTGTCCAGCCCTCTCTCCTCCTCTTCTGGGCAGCATCAAGCAGCGCCTTCGCAGTGGCTCAGCCAGCCCCATGGACCTCCTGTTCTACTTCAAGCAGCCTGTAGAGGCCACCAGGACAATCGTCCAGGCTGCTGATTATATGCATGTGGCCTTGGGGCTGCTGGAAGAGAAGTTACAGCTCCAGGGGTCCACCTCCTTCAATGTCACTGGTACCGTGCTCCCCAATGAGCACCAGGGCTACCCTGGCCTGGGAGTGGAAGGAAGCTAGAAGGAAGCTAGGAGGGAGAGGCAGGGTGCACAGCCTTGGGGTGTCGGGTGGGGAGAGAATGAAGATATGGGAGGTACAGAACAGACCAGCTCAGGAAGGAGCTAGGATTCTGGACCCAGGAACCTGTCTACCTGTTCCTCCTCCCCCAGATATGTTAACAGAATCCCAGCTGTGGCTGCTGTCCAAAGCCAGCGGCTGTGCTCCCCGGGACCAGGTGGAGAAATGCAGTAACAAGTATCGCACCATCACCGGGAGATGCAACAACAAGTGGGTACCAGGGGCTACACCTGAACTGGGGGAAGTGGGGAGCACCTCTCTTCCCTCAACAACCCCTCCCCACATGCTGAGTAGTTTCCAGGCCTGGAACTCTGCTGACCCAAACCCACCCACTACTGCAGGAAGAGACCCTGGCTAGGAGCCTCCAACCAGGCCCTAGCTCGCTGGCTGCCAGCTGAGTATGAGGATGGGCTGTCACTCCCTTTCGGCTGGACCCCAAACAAGAGGCGCAATGGCTTCCTCCTCCCTCTTGTGAGTTGGGGCAGAGGGTCTGGAGGATGCTTAATCTCTTCTAAACTCAAGGAATAAAAGCACAGCCTACAGTCAGCCAGACAGGGCTGGAATCCAGGCTCTCCCACTGGGTGACAAGGGCAAGGAATACAGCTGAGTCTCAACTGCCTCATTGTAAAAAGGCAGTAAAACCTGCCTCATATTGCTGGTGTGAATATTAAATAAAGTCCTTGTTATAATTATCCATGTAGGATATAATCTATTACTGATAATCATTATAGTATTGTTTTTTTTTTTTCCTGAAAGAATTAGATTCAAAGTATCTTGCTAAAAATAAGGGGCTATCCACCTTAATCTAGCTATATCTATTGATCTAAGCTATTCAATGTGCATCAATTTATCAATTTTCTATTCATGTCAATATAACAATCTGTCATCTACCCATCTATCAACATCTATTTATTAATTTTTCTTCCATTGATGCTTTCAGTTCTCTATTCATTCTTTTTACATTTATTGTTCATTACCTAGCAACTAGTCCATGCATCTACTAGTTCTATTATTCAGTTATCCATTAGTCTATAAATTGATTTATCGATTTAATATAATAGCCTCTCTGGAAGTACAAGCGGGGTCTGAGCCAGCCAACCTGGCCTCTCCCATCCTCTTTCCTCCTGGAATCCTCAGGGACCAGGCCAGAGACCCTCCTTCTAAGAATGACAGCCACAGGGGTGGTGTGACAAAGTAGGGGAGGGGAGAGGAGGGTAGGAGAAGAAGAGAGACTTTGTTAACTCCGGCAGGGGTAACCTGCTGCCCCTGAGTCCTGGGTTGGCTCCCACACCTTGTGGGGTCTGGAAGCTGACCTATCTCCCACCAGGTCCGGGACATATCCAACCAGATTGTGCAGTTTCCCAGAGAGAGGCTGGTCTCCGACCCAGGCCGGGCCCTCATGTTCATGCAGTGGGGCCAGTTCATTGACCACGACTTGGACTTCGCCCCCGAGACCCCAGCCAGAATGTCCTTCACTGCAGGTGTTGACTGTGAGAAGACCTGTGCCCAGCTGCCCCCCTGCTTCCCCATCAAGGTACCCTCAGCCAATCGTCCAAGCCTCTGGCCTCTACCTGAGGCTGAGAACTGGGGTTGGGGATCTGGAAGACTTACATATCTTTAAGGAGCTGTCTGTGAGGCTGGAGTATCAGAGACAAGAAGCCCAACCTGGCATAGACTCCAGGTCTATGTGTGTTGGAAAGGTGGGGGTGGGGCAGTCTGCCAGGAGGCTCAGTGCAGGCTGCATGGAGGAAGAAGCAGTTGAGGCTGGCCTTGATCCATGGGTCTCATTCCAAAAGGGGAAGCCTCTGGGCCACTGTTTTTGGAAGCCTTGAGGGTCTATTAGTTCTCACCCTTCCCTCCTTCGTGGGGTGGTCCCAGGGCCCTGCAGCTCTCACCAATTCCTGGGATCAGGTTGTGAGTACAGTGCTATACTTCAGGCAAAGACAGTATGGAACACTAGGGAAGAAAGACAGACTCTAGGGAGCAGAGCTTCTAATGGGAGGGGAAGGGGGACACATGTGCATGCACAGCCTCCCGCCTTCTGATGGGAGGGGAAGGGGGACACTCATACATGCACAGCCTCCCACCTTCGCTCAACCTTAATAGGTAGGACCACATCTATGGGGTATGGCATGTGGGAAGTGTGGCACGTGAGGGCCCCTGGCTGGCTCCTTCCTATTGCAACCTCACCCATTCTTCAAGCTCTGGTTCACGGTCACCTCCTCTGGGAAGCCTTCCCATATCTTCCTATTACACCTTTCGCTTTTAGCTTTTAGATCAAGCATAGCAAATGGCACATCAATTTAAAGTTACTTTCTTTATTTGTGTGTCTATTTTCAACTGAATTGCCAGCTTCCTGCAACCTGTACTGGATTTTGTTGATCTTCAGAGTCTCCAAAGCACCAGTACAGGAAGATGCTTAGAAAATGTCTGTTGAATGGAATGGAATAAAAGGGCCACAGGCTTAATGTCAGAAGAACCAGATTCTAATCCTTTCTCTCCCACTAATTAGTTGTCATTTTTCCTCTCTGAGCCTCGGTTTTCTCACCTGTAAAATAAAAATCTAAGGCTTCAATCCATTTCTAACCTTCCATGATGGTATAATACAAAGTACTAAGGACACTCATACTGACCTGGTGAGCGGTGTGAGTCTGGATGAATCAAGGAGGGCTTCCTAGAGGAGGGGAGTTTTGAACAAGTTTTTGAAGCAGGCAGATGTGGAATGACAAAGAGGAGTGGGCCTGCTCTTAAGGGGCCCTAGTGTCACTGGCTTTTCTTTTACCTCAGATTCCGTTTAATGACCCCCGAATTCGGAATCAGCGTGACTGCATCCCCTTCACCCGCTCGGCACCTTCATGCCCCCAAAACAAGAGAAACGTTCGAAACCAGATCAATGCGCTCACCTCCTTCGTGGACGCCAGCATGGTGTACGGCAGCGAGGTCTCTCTCTCCCTGAGGCTCCGCAATAAGACCAACTACCTAGGACTGCTGGCTGTCAACCAACAGTTTAGCGACAACGGCCGGGCCCTGCTGCCCTTCGACAACCTGCACGACGACCCTTGCCTCCTCACCAACCGCTCTGCGCGCATCCCCTGCTTCCTGGCAGGTCAGACTGGGGACAGGTGATGTCTTCCAAGGATACAGCCAGTCCCTGGGTTCCTGGTTGAGAAGCCACGGTGGGGTGCTGTGGGGATACATGGCTTCAGAGCTCAGTATTAGGCACACCATAGCACAGGTCTGTATGTAGTTGTCACCGAATCTGTAAGTTGTTAGGAGTCCTTTTGCTGGCCCACTGTGTGCCTAGCAGTCACCACTTAACTCTCAGGGATAAGGGGCTTACCGCCTCTACAACACTCCTGTTCATCTCCAACAATGCTTATGAGAAGGGTCCCCTAATTTTGATCCAACATCCACTTACTGTTGTTTTTCATTATTCTGGAACTTGGGAGAAGTAGCTGTTTCTCACACAGCAATAGCTTCTTTCATTACCCCAAAGTAGTTTTTACTTCCACCTAAGTGTTTTTCTTCTCTGGGCTAAATCCCTTTAGGTTTTTAATCCCCCACTGCCACCCTCACCCCCCAATGGTACTGGTACCTCCTTCCAGATGTATAACTTGAACTCTCCTCAGGGCTTTAGCCCTCATGTGCTGGTTGTAATGATAATTAATGGTCATCAATTCTGGTTATTTAAGGTATTTAATGTGCCATCTCTAATCCTTACAGTGACCCTGACAGGAAGCCATTATCACCCTCATTTTATGGATAAGAAACTGAGGCTCAGGGAAGATAGCTAACGTGCTCCAGAGCACAGAGTTCCGATGGGAGAGTCTACAGTAGGAACTCAAGTCAGTGTAGCGTTCAAGACCATGCTCTTTCCTCCCTGCTCCACTGAGTTCTTTGCAGAGAGTCAGCTCCAGACCCCTTTTCTAATGATTGTTTATCTCTTTACCCCTGGCAAGAGCAGCACACACCTTTGGGACAAGTCCACTGAAGAAATTAAATAAGACCTTGTACAAAAGGGCTTAGTTCAAAGCCAGCAGCAAATGACTGTGTGTAAGATCCACCTTCAGGAATTTACTTTTCTGCCCAGCTTCTAAGAGAAAATCTGGCTACAGGAAGAGGCTCTGCCTGACCCTACCTCTTTCCCTTGGGCTCTGTGGGGAGAGCAGCAAGATAGCAAGTCCAAAGCTGGGGAAAGGTCCAGCCCTCGGTAGAGAACATGCAGATGGATGCAGTTCATGGGACAGATGGGCTCACGGTCCAAGGTCAAGGTTCCTAGAGTCATTCAGCTTCCTCCACCAGCTGTGGATCTGGTCATCTTGTAGAGTTATTAGGCAGCTGCCCTGTGCTTTCCTACCTCACCCCAACCTGTTCCAGTCACTGAGGGATCCAAGACCCCACTGTCCTCCTGCTTCTGGCCCCTGTTGGAGAGGAGAGTGGCAGTCAGTGAGCAGCCTCATAGCACAGTTGAGGAGGTGGAGGTCCAGTGAGGGCCAGAAGTTTGGCCCAGGTTAGAAAGTCCTCTTTCCTCTCTAGTCCCCAGAGTTCTGTCTGCCCTAGCAGAAAGACATTTCTCTGGGAAAGGTTATGGTGATTCTGACCTTGGGGTTTTCAAGGTGATGTCCGATCAAGCGAAACCCCCAAACTGGCAGCCATGCATACCCTCTTTATGCGAGAGCACAACAGGCTGGCTACTGAACTGAGACGCCTGAATCCCAGGTGGACTGGAGACAAGCTGTACCAGGAGGCTCGGAAGATTGTGGGGGCCATGGTCCAGGTAGGGGGTCCTGGGTCCCAGCATTCCCTAGAAGACAATCTGATGTGAGGAGCAGTCTGAGGAAGTGGCTTCCACCCTCCTTAACACATCCTCAGGGATGTGCTTCAAATCAGCCAGGTCCAAGTGATTGGGGGTATACTTGAGATCTGACCTAAACCCCCAGTTCTGCCACTAACTCGCTGTGTGACCCTGTCCATGTCACTCATCCTCTCTGGGTTTCAGTATCTCCATTAGACAATGAGAAATTATTGTTGCCACATTTGACATGGGATGATCAAGAATTAATATGTCTGAGCAGCCCTTCAAAAGCCAAAGGTCTGTCCAAAGGCAAGGGATTGGGGTGGGCAGCCGCAAAAGTAATTTTCTTCTATCTCTTCTCTTCCAGATCATCACCTACAGAGACTTTCTGCCTCTGGTTCTGGGCAAGGCCCGGGCCAAGAGAACACTGGGTCCCTACCGGGGGTATAGACCCAATGTGGACCCTCGTGTGGCCAATGTCTTCACCCTGGCCTTCCGCTTTGGCCACACGATGCTCCAGCCCTTCATGTTCCGCTTGGACAGCCAGTACCAGCCTTCAGCACCTAACTCACGTGTTCCGCTTAGCTCTGTCTTCTTTGCAAGCTGGAGAATTGTGCATGAAGGTGACCAGGTTTTCCAGAGGCCAGTGGGAGTTGGGATGGGGAGCACACCTTACCCCAGGTGGGCCAAGCCTACTACTGGGAGGCCAGGCTGCTGCTCAGGCCACTGCTAATCCTCTCCCCAGGACAGTGAAAATAAGGCAGGTGCCACCAAGCCCCTTAGTCACAGGCCTCCCATCTTCTCTGGGATTAGAGGATTTCTAAAAGGGGAGGACACTGATTTCAGACAGGAGGCTTGTGGGCCTAAAGGAAGCTTGCCCTACACTCTTTTAAGAAGTAGGGGTGACCCCTTTTCTTGCCAGCTCCAGCTCCTTTCATGTCCACCCAGGCCTCTGTTTTCCTGGTACAAACATTTTAGGATATAAGCAACTGGCTTATCCAGCTCTGAGCTACCTTAGCATCCTGTGATGACTCAAGGGGCTTCCCAGTGGCTGATCCAATCTATGCTGCTCACATTCCCCACCACCAGGTGGCATCGACCCCATTCTCCGAGGCCTCATGGCTACCCCTGCTAAGCTGAACAGTCAGGATTCCATGCTAGTGGATGAGCTTCGGGACAAGCTGTTTCAGCAGGTGAGAAGAATCGGGCTGGACCTGTCAGCTCTCAACATGCAACGCAGCCGGGACCACGGCCTCCCAGGTGAGGGGGCCACCCACCTCTCCTCCCAGGCTTCACTTGGACCAGGCCTGCTGGTGGGAATGGTGGGGATGGTTCAAAGAAGACACTTGGTGCCTTATTTCTCACTGGGACTGTCTACTGGATGTACAGTGGTTCAGAAGCATGCAAGGCCAAAGCTGATGCAAGAGAGCATTCCTGGGACCACCTTTCTGCTGTCTTGCCACATCTGTTCCATCTGTTGCTCTAGCTCTAGCTTTAGATTTACAGCAGGACCAGGACTTGGGCTTGAGAACTGAAAACCCCATCAGGATTTTCCAAACACAGAGAAACAGCAAATTTAAAATGCAGGGAAGGACTCCATTCCTACCACCTTGGCAAGTTCGAAGGAGGAAGGCTAAAGTTCCAGGGATAGAGAAAATGGCTCCTGGTTCTAAGTGAAGAGGCAGGGAACAGGTGGGGTAAAATTCAGCCTGCTTTGGCTATTTGTTGAGGACACAGAAAGCATTATCCCAGGAAAGAAGAAAAATTAGGCACTTCGCTAGGAACTTTCATGGATATTAACTCATTTAGTCTTCCCAATGACCTTGAGAAGCAGCTACTACAGCCATTTTTATAGATGAGGAAATAAGCCCAGAGACAGCCAGTAATTTGCCCAAAGCCATATAACTAGGAAGTAGTAAAATATGAGTCAAGTTCACAATGTCTTTCTTCCCGTTGTTCAATCCTCGATGCTAGGGGAAGGCTTTGGCTGCTGCCTTGCTTCTCTCTCCCTCTCCCCACTTTCTACTTTCCTGTCTAAATATAACCCGAAGCTCCATCGACCTCAGCTAATTTTTGGCTGTGTTATAGCAGAGTGGGGGGAATTTCCACTACTTAACACAGTACTTGGCAGGCATACAACAGGCACTCGAGAACCTTAGTTTCCGTCCTTCCTTACACTTGGGTGCTTCTGACAGTTCACAACTGTGGTTGCCCCCTACTGGAGAACTGAGATTGCTAGCCACCCAAGTTGCCACACAGTTGAGTTTCTGCTTCCTCCAACACCTGTTCCCTGCAAGCCATCTCAGAAATATTTTCCTGATACTAGCTCTTACACTCTACTCTAATCCCTTCCCAACCCAACACAAAATTTGGAATTGGAATACCTGTCTTGAACTCCACTTAATAGTAGAATGACCTTGGATAAGTCATGGTTGCTTAAGCTCAACAAATATCTATTGATAAAATGGGGATTACAAAGGTGTGAGGATCCTGAGAATAGTCATGCAATAGCGCTTAGTAATGGTTAAACACAATAAGGTTTTTCTTTGTCCAGCTGGGAGATGATGTTTGTGAGTTGTAGTTCAATGGACAATGTTGAGCTGTTTCCTTAGGTTATGGCAAAGCCATCTCCTATACTCATAGTCCCACCACATCATGTGGCCTGATCCTGGTGTCGGATCCTGGCAGCTGAGAAATCAGCATGGCTGGTCTTTGGAAGTTTCTGAATAGGTGAAAAATCTCAGCTTTACTGAGATATAATTAACATATAGAATTCACTTGTATGAAGTATATATTTTAATGACTTTAATATAGAGCTATGCATCAATCATCATATCTAGTATCAGAACATTTTTATCACTCACACAAGAAACCTCATAATAACAGTCAATCTCCCTCCCCACCCCAGCCCCTGATAACCAATCCATTTTGTCTCTACATATTTGCCTATTCTAGACTTCTCATATAATGGACTCATACAGCATGTGGTCCTTTTCTGAGTAAACTTCATGCTTTTTATTTGATTTGTTCACTCATTTCTTTCTTCATTCATTCATTCTACAAACTTGTTTGAAGGTCTCTTATGTTCTATCTTATTTGTGCCTAATTAATGCATACGAGCCCAATAATATCACTTTGGTTCTGAGTGTTGGGTTACAACAGCTTTTTATACTTCTCTGTTTGGTACACACAAGGCATGGTTGTCTGCTCACATAGAAAATTAGAAAGCAGTGGTTTGATCTTTGGAAGATATGGGGTCTTTTCTGCCAGCCAGGCTCTTGTTCTGCCCAATATTGCCTGACCACAGAGCTCTCTCAGGAGGAACTGTGGAGAGAAGCAGAAGCTCGCAGGAAGACAGCAAGGGTAAGCCTGACACTGCCTCTGCCCTCTTCCCCTCAGGGTACAATGCTTGGCGGCGCTTCTGTGGGCTCTCCCAGCCCCGGAATCTGGCACAGCTCAGCCAAGTGCTGAAAAACAAGGGTTTAGCAAGGAAGTTCCTGAAGCTGTATGGGACACCGGACAATATTGACATCTGGATTGGGGCCATTGCAGAGCCTCTTCTGCCAGGGGCTCGAGTGGGGCCTCTTCTGGCTTGTCTTTTTGAGAACCAGTTCACAAGAGCCCGAAATGGAGACAGGTAAGTGACCCAACCCTAAAGAGATGAGCCCCAGAGGAGGATAGAAAAGCACTAGCATTTCAAGACTCAACAATGGGGAAAAGTGCTTTTTAAAAAAACTATTTCTTCCAAGTTCATGGGATCTGAGACCAGGAGGCTCCTGGAGAGCTTGGTCAAAGGGAGAGAAACCACTGACCCAGGAAGGTTGATACTGCTTGAGCTAGAAGCACCTTTAACCCTGGAGACTTGTCAGGCTCACTGCTCCAGGCTAGCAGATCCCAGGAAACATGGGCAGAAAGGGTCTAAGACCCGACTCCTTATTTGAATTTGCCCTTACCTTCATATTCATCCCTGACCACTTAAATTACTATGCATTTAATCCTGGGCAATTTACTTGACCACTGAGTTGGTTTCTTCATTTATAAAGTGGGAATGATACTTATTTTGCAGGAATTTCATGACAATTGAATGAAATAACATGTAAAGTACTTGGCACACGAGTGCTCGTTAATTCCTCCCCAACCTGCACCCTTATTTCTTGACGGTTTCGGTAGGTTCTGGTGGCAGAAATGCGGTGTTTTCACCAAGCGACAGCGCAGGGCCCTGAAACAAATTTCTTTGTCTCGAATCGTGTGTGACAATACTGGTATCACCACTGTTCCGAGGGACATCTTCATGGCAAACACCTACCCCCAGGGCTTTGTTAACTGCAGCTACATTCCCAGGTTGGACCTGTCAGCCTGGCGAGGCAAATGAGGCTTCTGCAGGTAAGGGGAGGCTCTCCTGCAAGGGTTCCAGGCCGAGTCAGGCCCACACACCCTTCTCCAAATGGGACAGTTGAGTCCTCTGAGGCCTCAACTTATCACTAGAGATAGGGTACCCTTTCCTAGTGGCTTTCCAGTATGCTAAATTCTGGGCTGATAATCACAGCACCTAGGACTTTGGGGAGTGATTAAGAAGGATCCAGCTAGCCTTAGCTTAGTCATCAGCACCCTGAAATAGTGTCATTTCTGTATGCCCAGCAAGTTCTTCACTTGCCCATTTCTGCTGCTTCCACAGGAGTCCATTCCAAGTCTCTGACCTTGGAGACAAAGGAATCTGGTGAAGACAAGGCTACCCTCTCCCCCAGAGCAACATTATCCTGCTGATGGTTTTGCTGATTACAGCTCAGAGCTGGTTCTTTGGCTGGGAGTAATAACTAGGGCACCCAGCAGCAATGACCCTACCTGCCTTGGGAGCCAAGTAAGAAGGTCTTGAGGCCAATGCAAGAAGTCACCTGGAGGGTTTCCAGCCACTTTCTTCTATTTCCCAGGCCATTCCCAACCACATAGCTGCCCCATAATCCTCCTCGGGAGCCCAAGGGCAGGGCAGCATGATTTACTTCTGCCAATGAAGCACTGCTGAGAACAGGAGCTGGTTTCTGTGTCGGGTGGAGAGGGTGTGACCTCAGTGTCATGCTTTACTCCAGATGTTTAAGCGAAGTGCTGCTAAGACACATCTGGCACTAATCTCTAATCCTCTCCTGGGGACTGAGTTAAGAAAATAAAAGAAACACTCTTGGGTAGGAAAAGGCAGAAAAGGGGAAGGGAAGCGGTGGCAGGGGCCCTAAGATTAAAGAGAATTCCTCACCCTCACCAGCAACCTGAGCAGAGAAACAGCTGACAGAACATCAGTCCAGTATAAAAAGCTTTTATGTACAAAAAATACAATAAAAGATACAACTCAGCAAGCAGAAAGGACTGGGTACTGCCTTTAGCCTTTAGGCTGAGACTCCTGGGCTGGGAATGAAAGATCTATCTCATTTTCCTTCTTTCTGGAGCCTCCACTTGTAAAGAGGTTGTGGAGAAGGAGGCAACTGCAGCCCACTGCTGAGATAGAGGACAGAGCTAACCATGGGGTTACCCCAAACTGGTCTCAAAACAAAATAATCTATCTTGGTGTGATGTCCACTTGTGGTAGCTGAAATATGAATATGGAGGCCACAGGGTCTCTGGCTTTATTGCCGCATGGCAGGGAGAAGACCCTGTTGGAGACTAGGCAGAGGGGCCAGCTTAGGGGTTTTCTCAGCAGGTCTCTAATAAGAAAGATGAGGAGGTGAGAGAGCACTGGCTCTAGCTATCACTTGTCTTGTCCTCTTGTGTCGAAGGCCAGGGTTGCAGCAAGCTAGGAGACCATCGTTCCCGAGGGACTCACGAGGTCCTGAGGAAGGCTTTCTCGGGCCTCCTGCATGCGGCGCCGGGCTCGGTGGAAGGCCTCTGTGATAGAAGCAAATATGGGATGGACTCCTGTGGATGGACTCCTATGGCAGTCAGCTGCCATAGTGTGGGGGGCAACACAGCCCACGTTGGGGCGGGTAGGGGGCAGCACAGCCCACGCTGGCGGGGTGAGGGGACAGGGGAACCTACCCAGCACATTGTGAATGGAACTCTGATGGCTAAATCCTTCCAGACGGTCCAACACACTCCGCATCTTTTTCCGGAGAGAACTTGACTCCATGAAGGCCCTGCAGAGGAGTGTGCCACATGGCCAAGGCTGCTCTCCAGCCCTCAGGATAAGAAGCCCCAAGGCAGAGGGCCAGAGTCACTCACCTAGATTGCTGCAGGCAGTGCAAGCGGAAGGTGACACTACCTGTGGTCTCTGTGCGGAGCCCAAAGCGGCTTAGACGCTCTCCCTGTGACACACCATTAGACAGCATCAGGTGTCTGCAGGCTCTAGACCCCAGGCATCATGCTCACTCTCATTCTTATCTCCATTCTTAGAAAGAACAGTTACATTGGAGAAACCTCATTCTAGCACCCAGACCCCATCACCTCAAGGCTCACAATGGGCTTGCAACCGTAAAGCAGGGAACATTCCAACTTTATTGAGAATAAGCTTCCTATGGATCCTCCCACCTCTGGTTTACCAAGGCTTCGGTGAAGGGCTGGAATGAGGGGCTGGTTATTCTGACAGGAACCAGGGGAACCCTCAAAGTACACTATTTTCCAGATATCTCCTAGGATAGCAGTGTGGATATTTGTACTTGATTTAAAATGTGGCCATGACTTCTAGCTTAAGCCACAGGAAGGAAGGGGCTAATAACGAACCAATAAAAAATTAAGGAACCTTAACCCAGATCCCACCTTCTACAGATGAGACAGGAACGTAATTTTCAGAACGAAGTCTCCTCAGAGACAAAAATCACCTTGAATGTTCCTGGTATCCGCAGGTAGGAAAGGTCCTCCAGTTCTAGAGAACCACCAATGAAAAATCTCCTCAGTTCAGCCACCGTGCCAAGTTCCATGGGTCTCCACGTGGAGACTGTCAGGGTGTGTGACCCTGTGCAAGAAGAGAAAAATGGGGCCAGGGCCAGAAAGGGCATGTGGTCCCTCACTGAATCCCCAGCAATGACACAGGCCTAGCCACAACTACAACACCTGGTCTGGTGATGGTCTGACCTCTGGTGAATATTATCATTATGGTAGTTTAGGACAACCATTTGGAAATCAATCAAATTCAAATCTCAGCTCTGCCCAATATTACCTGTGTACCCAGGACAAGTTTCTTAACCTCTCTGAGCATCATTCTCATCTAGCAAAGTGGAAATAACAACAACACTTACATCTCACAGAGTAGTTGGGAGAATTAAATGAGAAGCACTTAGCACAATGCCTGGCATACAATAAAGGACAATGGCTACTGTTTCA
Organism: Macroglossus sobrinus; assembly: GCA_004027375.1. NCBI lineage: Eukaryota > Metazoa > Chordata > Mammalia > Chiroptera > Pteropodidae > Macroglossus > Macroglossus sobrinus. The sequence goes on from PVKZ01000247.1 coordinate 23,919, forward strand.
AAATGAACGCTGACCCACTTTGCCATGCAGCTTCTCCCTCAAGGCTGCGAGTCAACCAGAGGACCAGGGAGCAGATACCAGAAACACTCAGGCCACTGAGCTTCACAGAGTTAGCTGCAGTTTCATTCAGTCGTCTCTAATGGAGGGGGGACATTCTTCAGAGGGAGCAAGGAACCTTGCAAGTGAACGACTTCTAATTCCTAATTATTCCTACTTCTCATTGGAAGATGCTGAATCTTTTGGAAGTGTTATGCTTGCTCCTATGAGTTAGGGCATGTAAGTCACATGAAGGACAGGGACAAAAGGTCACCTGGGGAGGCGGGCAGCACCACAGCCCCGTAGCCTTCTACACGGTACCTCTGCCAGAAGTCCAGTGAGAGGACCTCACAGTAGAGCACAGGCCACTCCGGGAGAGCATCTGGGAGCAAGTGAGAGAAGCAGCCAGATCACAGGAGGCCTACGCCAAGAAGACACACTGCCTGAGGAGACCCAAGGCCTAGGAGCAAGCACTGAGCTACTCACCAGCTGATTCATCCTTGTGTAGAAAGGAGGCCTCAAATGTGAATGGATAGGAGAAGTAAGCCACCCTGTCCTAAAAAAAAAGTGTTATTTTATACTCGGTGTTATGGTGTGGGCAAGGCATCACATGGAATTTCTTCTCTCTGTGGCCAACGACAAGGCTACCTTCACAAGGGGAAAGGAAAAACTGTCACCCCAGGTAGGAAATTAGAGGCTGAGAGGTGAAGGGACACCCAATACAAGTTGCTCTTGTTCTCAGAAAAGGAGTGAGAGGACTCCAGGACCGGGTAGCCCTGAAGAGCCCTCACGTAAGGGTCAAACCCAACTCTGGAATCTCCCCGGGGGTATGGCTGTAGGCCTGATAAATCTTCAGATGCCACCCCAGAATCAGAGTCCTGTTCCCTTCCAGGTACCCCTCTCATTCTCCATACCATTCCCAGGGACTTGGTGGCACAGGTCTGTGTTATTCCTGAGAGTTGTTGGAAAGCTGGGCTTGACCAGTCTGAAAACCAAAGACCATATATAACAAGTTTACCTGGGAGGAGGGCAAGCAGTTGAGAAAAAGATGAAGTTCCTTCATCCATTCATTCACTCATTCACACAATCAATTATTCCTTTAACATTTACTGAGCATCTACAATATGCTATCTCGGTGACCAGATAGAGAAGATTCCTGTCTCTCATGGACCTAACATTCTAGTGAGAGGGAGACTGATCGACCAACAAGAGACTCTCAATGAAAAATGCTATACTGAAAACACAACAGGGTAAAGAAACTGGTGATGTGGAGGTTCATTTAGATTGAGTAGTGAGGGAAGACATCTCAGAGGTGACACTTAGGCTGAGACCTAAACCAGGAGAACCAGTCATGCAAAGATATAACAGAAAGGGTTTCAGACTAAGGAAATGGTCCTGAAAAGGCCCAACCTTGAATATTCTAATAGTTTAAGAATAAAAGAAGATAGGAAAATAGCCATGGAGGTTGATGACCCACCAACAAGAGAGAAGAGCATGGAGCCAGAAGCCAAGAGAAGAGTTTCAGTGAGGAAAAGTGAACTGTTTCAAATGCTTCTGAGAAGGCAAGGAAGGTGAAAGCAAAGAAGTCACTATAGGATTTGACAACTTGGAAGTGATCTATGGCCTTGAAAAGAACAGTAACAGTTTTAGGGCAGGAGCGGGGTAGGAAGCCTGACCCAATGTCTCTAGAAAACTAAGAATGGTTATAAAAGGAGAGACTTACGAATAATACTTACTAGTAGTTGGTAATTCCACAAAGAAATGGACATAGAGATTGTCATACTCATAGCCTTGGGCTGAAACTAAGAAAACAGGATATTATTTCAGCTTATTCTCCTATCACCCTTGGCCCACCCAGTTCTGAAGGGTCTATACAGTTCTGGAAGAAAGTCCCTTGAGTGCCAGGAACTCTCTGTTTCTAAGAAAGATTGATGGCTGAGTTTTCCAAGTACTGCAGACAACCCAAGGCCTCCACTGAGGCTGGATGGATCACTTCACAGCTCTAACAGAACACCTGCCCAAGCATCAAGAAATCTCTGTCTGGCAAGACACTTACCTACTTCTCCATTTACAAAGAGTCGAAGGGCACCTGGGGCGGTCTACAGTAGAGAGAAGAGGGAAAGATAAGGATGCCTGGAGAGAATCAGCACTTCTGCCTGTCTGCAAATCCCCAGAGGACCTGATACTGGATGTCAGATCCACCGCTATCACATTTCCTCCCCACCCTTCCACTTCACAGATCTGTTTCCTTCATTTCTAAAATCTGTAAAAAAGTACATAATGTAAATGGTGGGGAGGAAAACTCAGTATGGAAAATTTAGAAAGCCACAACAGCGGCTCTTTGGCATATAGTGGGAGCCCTGTTTCCTTTATATGGCCAGAGTCAAGACACTAGGGAGTCTACTGTTTTAGTTGTTTGTGTGTCCATCTTATCTAACTTTTTAATGCTGAACATCTACTGCTAATGCAATATAAAAATAATGAAAGTTAACTTTTTAGAAAGAGAGAGAGGGAGACCTGTGGATAATTCTATCCTTGTTTCCAGATCTAGAAATGGAACTCCTGGAGTTTTGTTTTATTTTGTTTTTAAAGAGACAAACTATCTGACAAACAGAAACAACACCTCTTCCCTCTCTAGGAGGTCGTCAGGAAAACTATCAAGATGAAGAGTGAAGAAAACATTTGTCATCTTTATATTTACTTTTAAAATTTATTATAAAGTAATACATAAATGCATTACCACTGATAAAAATTCAAAACTACCTAAGTTTTAAAGAATAGAAAGTAAATATCTGACATATCTCTCACCACCTAGGATTCATCTATCATCTCTCAATCCCACCTTCTCCCCAGAAAAAGCCACCCATAGCACCCAAGCCTTTCAGGCCTTTTTCTATGCATTAACAGTTCTATATCAATATGCAGTGTTTTAAAAACATTGACAAGGACTATCCTCTGAGTGCCATTTTTTACTTCCTTTGATACTGAAGAGTATGTCCTGGGGAGTTTTCAGAGGCACTGTTACTCAGCCAGGGTCAGAATGCACTGGCAATGCTGCAGGAAGTACTCACCGTCTCAAAGTCAGTGCCCACCAGGCTGCTGAGATATTCCTTGTGCCGGCCATAGAGCTGAGAAAGGAAACCAAGCCAAAACTCAAGATGTGACCCAAGCCAGACCAGAGTTTAGTTCTGAATGAGAGGGAGAAAAGAAGCAATAATGGGAAATGCCATAGAGAACTGGACGCCTAAGCATCCCAGCCACTGACATTTTAAAGTGAAGCACAGAGGCTGTGGAGTCCACTGGTCTGGGACCAAATCCTGGCTCTCACACATACAAGCTACATGCCCTTGGACAGACTGCTTAGCTGCTCAGTCTCTGTTTCTGCATTTATAATTGTAATAATAAAAGTATTCACCTCAAAGCATTGTTTACAGTCTAAATGAAATAAAGTACCTGAGTACCTAGCACAGAGCATGGTAAGTGCTCAAATAAATGGTTGTGATGATGATGTTCTAATATCAAAAACTTGAGTCTGATATGTCAGCAGTGCTGCCTAAATCAGGAGAGAGCCATTAAGAGCAAACCTTGCAACTGCTGACATCACCCTTGGGCATGGTTTCAGCTCCCAGGCACTGAGCTCACCCCTTCAGCACTTAGAATGAACTAGCTCTTACATCCTTGAACACACGCTGTTCCCGCTCCTCCTCCTCTGGCTGTGCGAGGGAGGACACGTTGTCGATAGTATACTTCCACAGCTCCTGCTTCTCCCCCTCAGTCTCAATTCTGTAAGGGCAAAGTCACAAAAGGACCAACTCTGATAACAAGAAATGGCACTATCCCGATCTAGCTCAAGGATGAGCCATCCCTGGTCAAACACCTCACCTAGAGTATATGATGATGACGATGGTAAGAATACTGACCAGGAGAGGGAAACAAAATGGTAAAACAGAAAGGGTACCAGACTAGACTCACAGAGTATAGGTTTGGGGCCAATAAAATCATGGTGAAACTCTAATGTATGACATCCCCGGCACTAAGTTCACTCACCTGAGTGAGGAATAGACAGGTGGGTCTAGGTAATCTCTAATTTACAGTTCTATGATTCTAGGATCTAGAGGTGAAGGACAGTTGGCCAAAGGAAAAGACATAGCTGAGTTCATCAACCCTATTCTGGTTAGCCCCTACATTCAGCAACACAAAGAATTATTTTTACTTAACTATACTGCTGAAGCTATCACTTTCAAATTGGTGTAGTTACACATTTTCTGAGAATAGAATCCCCAGTATCCTAGGGGTCTATGAACCAGAATAGAACATGAATCACTGCCTAAGAATTTAAGTTAGATGAAGGGCTTTCAGAACATCTCCTCAACTAGGGGCAAGAAATGAAGCCCTTTCATGCTCTCACCTGTAGGGTCCTTTGAGGCCAGTAAAGTCAGGTTTTACTGTGATCACTCCATTGCTATCCACCTTCAGAGTACAGAGGACATGTTCATATTTCTTATAGCCAAGCCTAGAAACCAGAAAATCAACAAGGTTCAGGATCACTGGTCTTACCTCCAGGGTAAGAGGAAGGGGTATTCAGCCCATGGCAGGGAAAAGGACAAAGCCTACAGTGAACATTATCATGGTAAAATACTTTCTTTGAGAACAACTATGAAGAACAAAAAGAAGAAAAAGTCCCTCCCTCCCACATACCCAGGGATGACTATAACAGGTGAGTGATGGTTAGTGAGAGGAGATATGATGAGGACCTGAGCAAGGCAGCGAGATGCTTCACTCACTTTCCATATGGGCCTAGGTCTGCCATGATGTGCATTGTCTGAAGAGGGGTGTTGATGACATGGTTGTTCCTGACAAACTCTTCTGAGGGTTCCCAGGTGACAATTCGTGACTTAAGGATGCCACCCTCCCTGAGGAATAACACAGGAAGGGTCACTTCCCTGAAGCCCCCCTGAAAAGCCTGAAGGAGAAACACAGAAGAGCATGGCCAGGTGGGGGCCTACTGTAGAATGGGAAGCTCGAGTTGGTGGACATACCAAGCACTCTGGCAAGGAAGAACCACAAAGGCCATCTCTCAGCCCCCATACACACTTGCACTCACATCCCTCGCCTGTCCTGACGTCGCCGCCTGACATTTGCCATTCGCTCGACCAAGAATGATGGTACTTCACTGATTGCAGTGGTCATTCTCTGACAGTGCTGGGAAGAGAGAGCAATCCTGTGTAACCCAGCTGGTCAGGGTCACACAGGACCAAGTACCTGAAGGGAAGTCTTCCTCCTGAAACCTAATCCGGGACCTGAACCTAAAAGGTGCAGTCATCTCACAATTATACATGCTAATGGAGGGGAGCAGTGGCACAAACAACCCAAAGAAGATTCCTATCATCTTTGGTTTCCTCTAAGATTTTAGCAGCATATTAACCTTCAGGAATGATTTTATTTATGCTGATATTAAAATGAGTCTGCGATATCTGAGCAGATACCAAAAACAACTTGGGTGAGTTTGCCTGGTACACATTGACGTTAACTAGGTAGTTGGAAGTTGCTAAATGTGAGACAAGTATTCTGTGGAAAAATCTCACATGGGAATTGAGCATTAAATGTAATTTTATTTACTTTTCCAAAATAGACAATCCAAATTTTATAAGCTACCAACCCACAGCTTTCCTAATAAAAACATCAGTCTTTCAAAAATATTCACTTAACACCTGCTCCTTGTGAAATCTACAAGGTTTTAGACAAAAATCAGAAAATATAGGCTCTACCCTCCATCAAGGAGTAGAAAATCTCATTGAAAAGATAGAACATGTCAGGCAATGACTGAAGAAAATGTTAAACAAGTCCACCAAGGTATGTTGACATAACCGAGGCAAACCAAAGGCATGAGCCATTCTCTATGGCTCTATTGAACTCTTCTTCAAACCCATATATGCTCCAGAGTTTTGGCTGATCCCCCTGGTCAATTTTACCTAGATGGTTCTAGATTACACTCCCCTGTCTTACCTCAAGATGTATGGAGGAAGGCAAGCCAAGTGGCTGCTTCTCTCAGTTTGTAGTCTGTAAGCCTATCTAGAGACCCTGCCAGCAACTCCGGGCCCTCCAGCAGGTGGAGAAGGGAGTGGCAGCCACACCACCTGCAGACTGTGCCTCCTCTACTCCAGCTTGGCTGCCAGCAGCACAAGGCAGTTCCTAGATAGGCTCTCTGTCTCCCCTTCACAGGCTCCTGATTTAACACACAGAATCCAGGGAGGCCAGAAAGCTCAGGGAGGCAAAGGAGAAGGAAGCTATAAGATCTTGAAAAGAGTAATACCTCCTCCAAATTGGTATATCTATCAGAGTCAGTGTAGGTAAAGATTCGGCAGTTCTTCCTGCCACCTGAATCCTCCAGCTTCAGGATCTCTTGACGGTACTGATGATCCAAAGGGCTCTGACAGGCTGCTTCATTTTGGTACAGATCTACTTCAAACTGAGGTCACAAGGAAACAGAGATCTACTGAGAATATGTCAAACTTTAGATTCTATAACTGTTCAATTAAAGCAGTCCTATAGAGCTGATACAATTGGACATGTTTTCATAGCCAACTCTGATTTATCTAAACTAATAGAGGGCAGGGGATCCACAGAATGTTAGAGCTAAAAGGAACCAGAGTGATGGTCTAATCCAACTCTGTTGTTACAGATGGTATGTAGCCCAGAAGTGAAAAGTGCCTCACCCAAGATCATAAAACTGGGTAGTAGTAGCAGTCACTATGTTACACTTTCCCTGTAAACACAGCAGGGGAAACTATAAACTGCTAGAAGCTTTCTGGAAATTAGTTTGGCTATATGTATCAAGAATCTTTCCTTGCCACCATCCCAGTGGAGATGGGCCAGGTAGAGGTAGACTGAGTAGACAAGTGGCAATGGCTCACCTGGCTAAAGAGCTTCTCCTGCCACCCAATTAAGACCTCCTCCTCTTCATCTTCATCTGGGCGGTGTCCACCTCCAAAGACAACAGAGTGAGTCAAATGTTTGAGCCAAACCAGCACCACTTCTAGCTCTGTGGTTAGTTATAACCAAAGTCTCTGCTCGTATATTTGCCACAAAACCATTGCAGTTCAGTGATTTATTAAGCATTCACTCTAGACAAAGGCTGGAGAGGTTATGTATATATTGAAGCCAGGATCAAAATCTAAGGAATCTTAATCACTACTCTAATTTGAATAAAAGAACATACCTTCCAGGAATTATTTAATCTAATTCAGTGGCATTAGAAGAAATTTGGATTTGGCTAAATAGCTCTTCCTCAATCCCAACTGTCTACATTTGCTAAGGAAACTCTAGCATTTTTATCCTTACTATACCTGAGGCCACATATCTAGAATCACAAACACTGTAATCTTAGGAGACCAAATATCAGGAGAGAAGAAAGGAAAATAAATGATTATATAAAGAATCAAATCTAGTACACTCCTAGCTGAGTATGCCTTTTTCAGAAATATGCTTCATAAGCGACCAGCCCACACTCTTGCCCAGGAATATTTTTTAACAGAAACAACAAAAGCAGAGACTAGAGGCCTAACACAAGTACACTGTCCTCTCACCTCACTCTTCTGCCTTCCCAGATAAGAAAAACTGCAAGAGAACAGTTAATGTGCACATTTTTCAAGTGGACTCCAATTTTAAAATCGTTTTAAAAAGTATTTATACATACGCTTAGAATTTGGAGCATATTTTCTCTTAGAAAAAAATGCCATAAATGGAATTTAGAAGGAAAAAAAAGGGAATTTAGGTTGCCAGGCAAATTTATTATATATCTTGATAGCAGGAATCATGTCATTCAATTTTCATACGTAACATAATATAGCAGTTAAAATTGCCCAGGATCAAATCCTGGCTTCAACATTTACCAGCCATGTGCCCTTAGGCAAAGAACCCAACCGCTCTATGCCTTTTCTCAGACTAGAGCCCTGGGTCTACTCTGTCTTAAGAGGTGAGCACCACCCTAGACGACTCTCAGATCCCCATGGGGTCACATCACCACCATACACCCACTGGCAGCTGGGTGAGGACTAAAAGTGGCCAAGTCTATGAGGTCCTTCCCACGCTGGGCAGCAGGCTGGTAATGGAGGAAGTTGCTTGATGTGATTCTTTGCAGATGGACTCTGTCAAGAAAAAGAATCCCAAAATACTTGTTACAACACACATAACCAGGAGATCAACACGGAGCAAAGATGGGGGAAAGAAACACATAAGAGGGTGAGGCTACCAAGGTTGCAGGCAACTGAGGGGAAGTGAGTCGGGCGCGGGGTCCTAAGGGAAGAGTGAAGATGAGAAAGTGTACTGGGGACTCAGGGCTCCGAGGAATATGGGAGGGGTAGGACTTGAAAGGGCTTGGGTGGGTCTGGAAGCTGCGAGTGGAGAGGGTTCCGAGTAGTGAGGAGAGACGCAGGGAGACCGCGCAGGCAGTGAACAGGGTTGTAAGCGAAGTGGGGGCCGCCGAACACAGCGAAGTTCAGGCTCGAATTATCTGAGAGCATAAAAGCATGGGGCTCTGGGGCGATGCGACTACCGGAGGCGCAAGTTGCGCACGGGATCCCGGGAGCGATACACAGCCTCCCCGCTGTCAGTGTTCCAGACGGTCTCCGCCATGACAGCTGCAACGCGCCGCGGCTGCGCCGGAAAGCGCACCGCCCCCAGTTCCCCCGGCAACGGAGACGCTAGGTTCCGGAAGCGGTGGAGGCGCTGCGCTCGCAATCCTCAATTACCAGCGCGGCACCCAGATTCCAGCTCCGTGCAAACCCCGCCGAGGTTCGGCTCCGGCTTAGGCTGGGGTCTTGCAGAATCACCGCTTACTACATGTGCGAAGAGAACTCACTCGCACTCAAGGCCCATTTGATGCACTTTACAAATGAGGAAACTAAGGCAGAGCCATTGGCCCCTTTCATACAGATTCAGACATGGTTATGGGGACCAGACCCGGGAGCCGTGAATCCTGACCACTACTTTTTCCACACCACACTGACTTCTACTGAATGCTCGAAAATGTTAGCCTAAAAAATCGGTGGACGTGACTCACAGAATGTTTCCATTCTTTCTAAAGGAGTCAGGAAAGGTAATGGCACTTACTCAGACAAGAAAATATATTCTTGGACGGAAAGAAAAAAGTGTCAGAAATTTTATTTCTTGTGTTGATATTCGTTAAGCCAGAGTAAGAAAAAACAAGGAAGCTAGCAACAAGGAAGGAAAAGGTATTATTAAACTGTTCTTCCCCTGCGTGTTATTTCCAGATTTTTAAGGCCTTGGATGCTGCACGGGCCTCCTGAAAGCCAACAAAGTGCCATTCAGAAGTCATGCTTCTTTGGGCATCAAAGGCAGGACACATCATAACCTGGAGTCTGGCTCCCTGGCATCCCCAAGATGGTGTTAACTGTTATTAGCCTTTGACATTTGCCACTCCTCCAGAGTAAGCAATTGTCCCGGACATTGGGATTCTTATGCCAATTTGATTATATAGCATTAGGAAACCTGGGCAACATAGCTGCTGCTGTGTCACACAAAGAACTCACCAAAATAGTGGAACCATTGTTTAGAATCTAATATAGTTGAGTGATTTGTTTATATTGTCTTTAATCCTCCTAAAAGCCCCCTAAGTAAGTATTGTTATTCCCACTTAATTGATGAAGTTAGTGAAGGCCAGGGTTTAAAGAGCTTGCTAAGACAGAACTCTAGGGAATGGTGTAAAGAGCTGAGATTCTAGCCCAGGTTTGAGGCCAGAAAACCTTCCATTCTATCTCGAATTCTCTCACCTACCAGTTTATGCCAAAGGAGCACACAATTTACAACCTGGGAAATAATAATTTCACAAAATGAAACCATGGAGGTAGAATACTAGCTCTTAAGAAATGGTCTTTCTAATTTTTCTTTCTAAAGTTGTGAATAGACAAAACTGTGTCACATGAACAACAAAGGTGGAGATTGCATCAACAGTTTGGTTTTATAACCATATCAAACTTTTAGCAAAGTCAGTTTGATATCATTGTAAGCAAAATAGGGTACTAGATCACATAGTATGGAAATATAATTTACTGGTATAAGTAACCATAATTGAATTATTTTTACATAGGTTAACTTAGATTTTTGTTTCTCTTTGTTTACTGGTATCCATAAATCAGTATTTTTAAAACTTGAATCCATGAGTGGTATTTAAGGGTTCTATGAACTCTCTTCGAATTTTATGAGGAGCATTTTGTGGAAAAAATTGATGACTTTTATCAGATTCTGGAAGGAGTTTGTACCCTGAATGACCTGATCCCCACTACATTTATATACTGATATCTTGTTAAAAGTCAAAAGTTAAGATTACATGTCATAAGAGCAAAATCCATTGTATCATTACCAGCAACCCTTCCACACTCATCCCTAACCAAGATGGTTCAGAGCTGACATGTACTATGTTCTCCCTAAAATAATATCATCATTTGGAGAAATTTTTTGGTTTAGAAACACTTGCACAAATAATCATGAAGGGTAACTATTGCCTCCATTTCAAATATTTATAAACCAAGACATTAATTAAATTTCTCATAGCCTTATGACTAGAAAGCATAGAGCCTGGACTTACATTCCAGAAGTTCTGACTCAAACATATGGGCTCTCCTTTGCACTGTGCTGCCTCCTTATATCTACTCATCCCAACCCTTCCCCCAATTTTTTTTCTTTTCTAAACCAGCCCCATTTGGGTCACATCAGAACAGCCTACTACTCTCCCTTTTCCCTCCTCTGTTGTCACTTTATCACTTACTTGGCCTCTCCTCACTACAAGACTTTAGGAAAGCAGATAGGGAAGAGGAAGAACATCACGATAGGATCTTTCTTACCAAGTAAAACATTTACCTACCACGTGATTCAGCAACCCACTCCTAATTATTTACTAAAAAGCAATGACAACATATAGCCACACAAAGACCTAATGTGAATGTGCATCACAACCTTACAATAGTAAAAATAGGAAACAGCTCAGATGTCTGCCAACATGTAAATGTTTAAACAAATTGTATAATATCTACACAATGGAATGCTACTTCACAATAAATAAAGTGACTACTGACAAACTACATGAGTGAATCTCAAACTTCATTATGCTAAGTGAAAGAAGCTGGACACAAAAGGCTAAAACTTGTGTGGTTTCTTTCATATAACTTTCTAAAATAAAAGAAAAACTATAGAGCTGGAACACAGAATAGTAATTACTGAGAACTGGGTTTGAGAAGAGGGGCTGACTATAAAGGGTCAGTGCAAGATAATTTTGGGGATAATGGAACTGTTTTAGATGGAACTGTGGTGGTGGTACACAACTCATTGCACTTCTTAAAACCTATAGATTTGTGCATCACGAGTGAATTTTACTGTATATAAATTGTAAATAATTTACCGGGTTGTGAGAGGTACCTTAAATGGAATATAGACAGTGACAAAGGAATCTAACTGTGTTACAAGTGACTCACATAACCACAGTGAAGGGAATAAGAAAGAAAGGAGCCACCCTAAGTAACTTTGGAAAACAGTTTTTTGACTGAAACTGAAGGCGAAAGATAAAAAGAATTATCCATAATGCTGTACTCTAAATAAAGTTGTACAATGAAGTTGGTAAGTTTACTTCTCGGAGGATATGGGCTAGCAATTCCAAACTACTTAGATGTATACTAAGGTTTAAGAAGTAAGTAAATATACTGTTGGTAACATGAGCCATATTTTCACTATCTGAGAAAGAAGTTGCAAATAAAGAAATGGGTGAAGGCAAAAGTGGACCCTGTGGTACTGGATCACAGTTGGAGTAAGCAGTAAAACCTCATGGGTATTTAAAAATATATACTTATAAAGACTGGGTCAGAAATGAATATAGTTACATATGTATATATGCATGAGTTGGTACTAACACATATAGTTCCTAGTTCTGTCCACTGAGACAGTCTAGAAGTGATCACTCCCCAACAGAAATGAGGACTCCCAATGTCCAGACCATGGTTTCTAAATACCATTCTCTAATACAAAGCAATGAAGGTTCATTGGAGAATTGATCAATTCCCTGAAAGAAGCAGAATCTCTTAGGTATTTCTGGGTTAGGGAACATTCATCACCCAAGGGCTACCCTGAGATGGGTGCTGGTATGAGCTGTTAATAGTCAATATGCTCAGCAGTTGGTCAAGAGGAGCTGGGCATGGCATGAACAGCATCTGCTACAGGTAAGTCTAAGAAAGGTGATCCCAGGAAACCAGTATGGGTTTAACCCCAGCTAGATTACTCAGGGCGCCAGGAGAGTGAGCATCTTTACCTTTTTTCAGCTCCTTCCAGGCAGTGTGCCAACAGGTAGAACAGGTGGGACCACATGGGTATTAATGAACTGACATTATCAGTCAGTAGGAGAATAAAATAGGTCAGCAGTACCCAGAAGCTCAGCCTCTGAAGCAGTTCATTTATATGTCAAAGCCAAATCTCTATTGCCTTTTCCAAAGAAACATACTCACTTTCTGATAATTAATTGCTTTTATCTTGGGAAGCCCTATTTCCCTACAGTGTGTCCCAACAGGTTAGCCCACATCTTCAGTGACATGTCAAGACTTGGAGCAATACAAGTGTTCTAACTAGTAAGACTCTGATGACATTGGCTACTATAGCCCCTCCCCTTCCAAGCGGACATTTCAATTTTTAGAAACCAAGGGACTTTAAAGTTCTCCTTCCATGTTCCTCCCTTTCTTGGTATTATCCTGGAAATACAAACATTAATCTTTTCAGTAAATTCTAATAAGTGCCAGGACTTTCTGCCAACTGTAGGATAGTTTCAAGTTTAGTCTCATTAAACTCCACTGAATTTTCCCAAGCCAGCAATGGCCTTTTGAAAGTCTATATTCATATCTACAACAATAATTTTGAGTCAAGTTCTTGGTTATTGTCTCAAAAGAATCATTTGGCTACAGCTATTGGGATTGAAATTAGGTGGTAATGCAGATTACTTTGAGTAAGGATTCTCAGCAATCCTATCTAAGCCCCTAAAAGGAGATAGTTATGAGTTTGCTCCACAATTCATTAATCAATTCACTTCATTTATTTGTTCAATGAACATTTATTGCTGGTCTTCTATGTGGGTATGTGCTGGCTGAAAAATTACTGCTTGGCTATCGCCCATGGGAACATAACGCTCTAACAATAAGCTTTCTGCTTCTGTACCCCCGCTTGCACAACTGACCTATGGGTTGACAGTAAAAAGAAGAAAAATAGACTTGTGTGTTCAAACAGGATGAAGAATAGGGGTTTAGGGCTTAGAAACCCTGTACTTCTACATTTCAGGGTTGCTTGATCTGGGGTCTGTGTACCCCTGGCAGACTCAGCTGGTTGAATAAAGAGTGTGATTTCTGGTGGTCCGTATGTCTATCCCGGGCTGGCGGTTACAACAGGGAGAGAGAGGTAGGTAGCACTGCATTAAGCCCTGGGGATATACAGTCTCTGAACTCATGGAATTGAATTATGGCTGGAGGAGATAGCTAGACAATAAACAAATAAAAATGCAAAACAGGGTACAGTAGATCGTTGGTTCTTTGAATAAAAATAAGCAAGGAAGTATGAGAAGAATCATCAGAAGAGAAGAGTTTGAAATTTTTTAAAAGGGAAATCAGGAAAACCCTCACCGAGACTGATATTTAAGCCAATATCTGAAGATGGTGATACAGCAAAGCCATGTGGATAGCGAGAGAATGAGCATTTCAGGTAGAGGAAACAGCCAACGCAAAGCTGGGTAGGTGGGACATAGGTATACATTGTATTTATTCTCAATATTATTGTAATTTTTCACACATATTGTTAAATTAAATCTAGCTTTAAGCTTCCACTCAACAAAGCTAATGAAATGTTCAGTGCCAGTCAATATTGGCAGCCCTTGCCAGTCTCTGGACTCAGAGCTGAGTCCTTTCCCTGTGCCCTGGAAAAGAACTTCCAATCCATCATGGTCATTGCTAGAAATGTCATGGTCCAAGCTTGCAGCTGAGCCAACTGCTTGCTGTCTCCTCATTATGTCCATCTTCCTTATGACTAACTTAGTTCCCTGAGGCCACAGCTTTAAGGATCAGTTCCAAATAGTCATGTGCTTTCTGGTCAGAGGTCCTGCCCCATATAGGAATGCTGCATGGGAGCAAAAGTTCCCCGCTTCTTGGCTCTGCATCTCCAGAGTAACTAGCAATCCCTCCATCTCCTCAGGATTCGGAAATCCAACTGTTCTCTCTATTTTCCCTCTTCTCCACTCCCAGCATCTCAATGTGGCTTCCTAAACTTTGTGAGCTAGGTTTGTTTTTCAGTTATGTTGTTGTTGTTGTTGCTGGTGGTGGTTCATTGGTTGGTTTATTGTTTGTTTGCTTGTTTGTTTAAAACAAAGGCTTATTAATTTCCCAGGAGGCAAGGAAAATCCAACCCTCCAGACACAAAGCTTTAATTGCTCTCTCAAGGAAGGGTTGAAGGAAAACTATTTTTATTCTTTCAAAAGAAGAAAATAGAGTTAAGATCTCAGTCAGGTTAATCTACCACATAAACATCTATGCAATCTTCTCCCTGCTCGCTGTCTCCAGGTCCACCAGGTTGTTCCAGGGTACCCTGAGTTCTTGCCTAGATGATTTCAACAGGTTCCCACTTGACCTTTCTTTCTCCAGTCTTGACCCCATTCAACTCTTCTCCACACTAAAAATGAAGCGACCTTTCTAAGACAATAATCTGATGAGGCTTAAAACCTCTTTGCCAGTTAAGAAATAAGCACATAATTCAGTTCCATCTAGTGATATGTGAGGAAAGTCTTGCCAGAATTTCTAAGAAAGTCATTCTTTCTTTTCTGTGAGATTCTCTGCCTTCCTCTAAATGTGGTTGTGTGCAATTTTGCCTCCAAAGGAAAGATGGAGTTCAAGCTTAGAGAAGGCAAAGCCAGGAGAACTACAGGGTAAAAGAAGCCAGAACCACTGAATTAAGTCAACCCTGAAGTCTGCACTATTTCTAGACTTCTGGTTAGATTTCTTTAATATATATATATTTCTGATGATCAAAAATATGGTACTGAGATTGGTGGTACAGCAATGTAAATACACTTAATATTGAACTATGCACTTAAAAATGATCAAGATGGTAAATTTTATGTTGACTGCAAATTTTATGTTGTACTACAATTGAAAAACAATTCCAACAACAATATGGAAAAAAAGAGTATAACAACCACTGTGTGTCCAGCATCCAACTTGAAAATTTCTCTATTAAGCTCAGCCGATTTGAATTGGGTTTTTGGTGAGTTAAGCCCAGTAAATACATGCTAAAAAATGCAGAATTTGGTGCCAGTAAGTAGGACTGCTGCAATTAACGAACTTAAACTTGGTGGAATTGGCTAAACCAAAGAAATAGACCTTGACCACAAAGAAGAGAGTTAGCAATCCTCGTTAAGTGATTGTGAAATAGTTTGTTTATCTGCCTCTTGAGGTTTAATGTGCAGAAAATTACCTGGAAATCTTGTTTGAGTGAAGATCCCAATTCAATAGGTCTAGGGTGGGAACTGAAATTTTGCATTTCTGAAAAGCTCCCAGGTAATGCCAGTGCTGATGATCCAGGGACCACACATTGGCTAGCAAGACAAGTGCCTTGCAGGCTGTTGCATTAAGAGAATGGTGAGGAAATTTGCATTGCGTTAGAAACTTTGTATAGTCCTTGTTAAGGTTCTACAAGGAAGAGACATGCTTAGCCTCACACTGGCCAGTGTTAAAACAGAGAAAGAAGAAAATGCATCTCTTTTAAGAGAGGTTCTCACTGCCTTTGCACTGCAGTAAAAAAAAAAAAAAAAAAAAAAAAAAAAACTGAAAAGTGATAATGTCATTTTCTCTATCTTGGTCAACTTTTTAGAGTGTGTCCATATTTATAGAAAATACATGTGAATGGGTAAGTGAGCTCACTATAAGAAAGAGTTGCTCAATAATTAGGGCCATCCAGCAAAAAAGTAGGTTGCCATAAAGTAATGAGCTCCCCGACCTAGGAGTGTAGGGCAGTGACTTAGTGACCATTCATCAAGGATTAGGTAGAATGGTGCTTCTCCAACTGTAATGTGAATAAGTATTTCCTGGGGATCTTGTGAAAATGCAGATTCTGATTTGGTAGGTCCGGGGTGGGGCCTGGGCTTCTGTATTTCTAAACAGCTTTCAGAAAATTCCAGTGCTTCAGGTCCTTGGATCACACTTGGAGTAGAAAGGATGTCACAGGAAATCCTACAATGGGTAGAAAGTTCAGTTAGTTAGTAGTTTCCAAACCTGCCTGTATCTCAGACTCACCTAGGAGATTTATTAGTTTCATCTCCTATGCCAGAGATTCAAATTTTATCAATGAGGAACAAGGCCTGGACACTTTTATTTTAAACAAACTCTCTACTGATTTAGGCAGACTTTGCGAACTACCAACCAGAGACTTCCTAAACGTATTTCAAATCCTAAGCTTCCTTTTCTCAAGAATCTGACAAATATAAATCAATATGGGGCAAAGCCAGGCTGGTCATAATTCTCCCACTATAATTACATTATAAATACCACAGGGTCAAACACTTCCCTGTTATTTAGTGTACACTCACTCCTTTTCCTGTGAAATTGGCATTTTTCATCCTTTTGCAGAGCAGACTTCTATTGTGCTCTCAAAATAACTCAATTAATGAGAGTTCTTGAGCTCCATCAACCCATGGTGATATAACTTAATTGTGTTAAAAAGAGGAACTTACACATTAGGTTTCTTGGAGAATTTTTCAAAAACAAGGAAATCTAAAGTTGTGTGATACACTGAAAACATCCCACAAACAGAAATAAGCCAAATTGAGTTTGTTAGAGTCATGATCTCTTGCTCCAGATGCCTCTGTGAGCCAAGAATTGCATATCCTTGATATGAAGCTGTAGATTTTTACTTTTACAGATTTTATAAGTTCCAGGGGGGTAGAATCACAGACTGGCTTGAGCAATTCCTGTTTTCCTATCTGTCCATCATCAATATCCTCTCTTGTGACATAGCCACAAGTGAAAAGATTCATGTTAGTGGGTAAAAGCCTGATCCTAGAACTTGGGGCGGGAGGGAGTGGCAGGGGTTAGGAGAAGGGCCTTTTGAATTGGTAGGATATAAAATCCATTAAAGACCATGATGGGCTACAGATGGAAAACAAACAAGTATTAAGGAAGGCCTATAAAATATGCTCTGCAGGTGGGTACAGGCCGGGGGGTCGGGGGAAGAAAATAGGTAGGCTGTATCTGAGCATCTTGACCACACTCCCATCAATCTGGGTCAGGTGCCCCTCCAGTGTCCTTCCAACACATAGTGTGTTCTCTATTAGCATAGGCACAGTGAGTCCCTTCTGCCTGATATTCTTCCTACCCTCTTCTACTCCCCTACTTGAGCTCACTCCCCTTCATATTCACCTCAACACTGCTTGCTCAGGGCAACCTCCTCCACCCTTGACTGTGTTAGTCCTCTGCTTTATGCCTGTGGATCATATGTACACCATTTCTTAGTATTTCTTATAGTTTGTAGTTATACAATTAAAAGCGTGATTAAAAAAAAATTACTGTCAACTCTCTAAGCTCCAGGAAAGCAGAAATCATGTCTGTCTTGAGTCCCAAGACACCACAGAACTTAAGTGCCAGTTCATGGTAGGCACTTGCTCAATAAAGGAACAAATATCTTTTTTTATGTCTTTCTGCCCCACTTACCAGTGAATTTCCTAAGAGGAAGAACTAAGTTTGATTTATCTTTGTATTCTGGGGTAACTCAAACAATGGCTCAATGTATAATTATTTGAATTGTACTTAATTGAATTAAATTATCGGGAGTAGTAGTGCCCTGGGCTCTGGGCTAGAATTCAAGGGAAATTCCAGGGTTCGGACAGAGAAGCTTACAGTGAGGTCGTTGACCAAGTGGGCACATGTACTTAGATTAAAGTGGGTCTCCTAAAGTCTGCAGCCAGAAGGGAAAAGAAAAAACCTAGGATACTCTCAGCATTGCAGGCTGGTTTTAAGAAGTAAGGCTAGGAAACCCTGCTAGGCTGTATTCTTGGAGACAGACATCACCATCTGTGTAGTAGCTGGACCCATGGGGACTTCTGAGAGGTGGCAGCAGCTAGCCTGAGTTGCTGAGTTCAAAAGCAAAAATCCTGTCTGGGCCAGTTGCTGTCCTCAGGCTGGTGATGATGATTTTTTACATCCACATCCCCAAATGGAAAAACTAGAGCTGGTTCCTTGTGGGGATATTAAGGTCTTCATGTTCCCCATTACTTCTCTCTCTCTCCTCATCAGACAGCAAGCCGCTTTGAAACGGGGAGGGACAGTTCTGACAGTTACCAAGACAAACAAAAAGTCCAGCAGCAGAAGCCAAAAATGAAACAAAACAAAACAAAACATTTTCCATTTATCCCCCTTCATCCTCGCACTTCCAGTCTATGAAACAAACCAGAAAATGAGGACATGGGATTTAAGCAGATTTCTTTCTTAGTTTCAGCTTCTGACCCGTCTCAGGATTCTAACTAGAGATTTAGATGAGACTGAGCACAAAACACAATGTCTCAAGCACAAGTTCATTCTGAGGCAGCTGCTTACCTCCCAAGACTAAGAACTCATCTAGTTAATCATCTCTTACACATGAACCATGCTCTCTTTATCTGCATGCATGATCTCGGGTGGTCCCCAGAACTCTGCGATACAAGCTGGTGCTACTGTTCCCATCTGCCAGAGGAGACTGAGTGACTATCTGGGGTTATAAAGCCTCTGAGCAGGGTTTTCGGGACCCAGTGAGATCTTCTGACCCTGTTCTGAGCTCACTCTCAAAGAAAAGCTGCCCAAGCTGGCTGGACACCCACTGGGGGAAGCAGAAGTAGCCTAGAGAACATGGTACAGGCTAAACGTGGCTCACATTCCTTGGGGTGTCCATTTTAGCCGGAAGTTAAGTAAATTTAAAATTTTTATATAAAAACAAATATAGAAAGTTCTGGAGTAGAATGCAAAAGTGGAAACTGGGTGTGAGTATTCTGCAACTCTTTCCAATATATGTAAGTATACTCTTTCCAACAATACTGTGAATCTAAGACTCTTCTGAAATAAAAATTTTATTTTAAAAAGTATGAGCTATCAAAGAAATTGTAAAATCTTAGTTTCCTCCAGGGGAACCTGGTCATATACCTCTTTTGTTAAATGTACACCTGTTGTTTGCAGTGGAAGGACATTCTACAGTGATCTACAGCATCTTGAAAAGCCTGTATTTCTTAGGAAAATAACAAAACAGTAAAACTGTAAGGATTTTTTCACTCCCCTCTCTTGGCTTCTGACCTCTTAATGCTGTGAGAAGAGTGACAGACAAATAACCAACTTCTCCCCCGCAGGTTCTCACCTGCGTAAAAGGGATTCTATCATCACAAAGTATACCTCGCCCTATTCCAGCCTCCATCACAATCTTCCAGAGCATATTATTCTTTCACAACCTCCTCCTGTTGCCCAATCATCTGAGAGGAGCTCCTGGAAGAAGTAGCGAGAACTCAGGCATTTACAATAAGTCCCAGAGGGCACACACACTGGCACCCTGTGGCCACCACCCATTAGTGGTGGGCTAGTTAGCAGGGAAGCGGAGTGACTTCTCAGGGATGTCCATTAAAGACTCCAGCCTCTATTCAGCACAGAGACCTAAGGATAAAATTCCACAAAAATGGGGTACATGGGTTCTGTTACTTCGGAAAATTCTTCAGCCATCTGGGAAAAAGGTGTTGAAGTTCCACCGTGAGGTTCAAAAAGGGGCTCGAGCTGCTGTTTCCCCAGCTATAATGGGACCAGGATCCACATGTTACTCATGGTTTCTTGGCTCTTCATGTTTCTGTCAGCTTAAGATGGGCAGTGGGCCTCCAAGCTGGGGAAAATGGAAGAGAGAAGAGAATAATTCAGAAACTTTACCTTCTAGCTACACTTCAAACACAGTATTTTATCAGCCTAGGAAATGGTTTTCAGAAACAGCTTTGGAATGATTTGAATGATTAAGTTAAGCCAAGGTAATTTTTACACCAGTGTCCTCATCTTTATTATCAAAACAAATATTATCAATTGCCCAATATAATTTAGAGCTCTTAAGGAGTTTATGATCTCATTTGGGCAACAGAAAAAAGATGTATAAAGAGATAATAAACATACCAGAGGGGAGGGGGGAGGAAGGAGTGGGGGAAAAATAAATAAAATGTTAAATAAATAAATAAACAAACAAACAAATAAATAAAAATGTTTAAAAAGAGAGAGAGATAATAAACAGAAAAAGGGGAGAAAAAGAGAACCAATGTGCAATGCTCTCTGGGACTTAGTGGATAGAAAAGACTTCATGGAGAAGCTAGGGCTTGAGCTAAACATTGGACTCCGACGAGGAGAGAGAATAGGCAGGTGTGGAGGATGGCACAGGGAAAGGAGCAGAAGCAGTAACGTACGTAGCATATTGGGAAAAAAGAGTAGGTTAGTTGGGCTGAAATGGACAGCTTGGGTAAAGGAGTGATGTGTGATGGCCTGCAAGAGATTGGAGGGCAGGCAGGATAGCACCTTGGCTAAAACTTGAGATTTTTTCCTGTGAGTAGTAGGGACCTCAATGGTGAAAACTTTAGTGTAGAGGAGGAATGGGATGGAGGGAGGTGGTGGCAGGGAGACCAGTGAAAAAGCTGTTGCATTGGAACAAAACTGAGATGATTTAGGGCAGAACAAGAATGTGGGGCAAGATAAGAAAGTGACAGAGACAACAAGATTTATGAAAAACAGATGGGTAGGAATTGGTGACTAAGATGTGAGAAGGGAGGAAAGAAGAGGAAGAGAAAAAAGAAGAGTACAAGCGCCGAGGATGACTTCCTCGTTCCAACTTGATTGACTGAAAGAACGTGAGAATGATCGGATTCCCAGTAGAATTTTTCTCCCCCTTTCTTAACAAGATTCTTTTCATTTTTTAAAATTTCAGTTGTCCTCGAAACTAAAGAAAACCCCATCTCAGCTATCCTTAAAGTAGAATTCTGATTTCCCCTGTGTATGAGGAAAATCTGAAGACATGTGACTTATATAAGAATGTACAATGGGGCAGACACACACTGGTACTAGGACCTTCTAGATCTGATGATTTGCAATAAAATCCTAAACATCAGGGCTTAAGGGAACCCTATAATTATTTAGTGGACCCACTTATCTTTACAGATAAGGAAACTGAGGCCTGCAATTGAAGAGTGACTTCCTCAAAGTCGCATGGTCAGTGAGTAGCAAGCTAAGACTATAACCTCGCTTGCTAAATCTTAATCTAGTGTTCCTTGCATTTCCAACTTGTCGCTTAGTGCTTTATCTGTGTGTGTACATGTGCACTCAGTGCTTGCTTGAGCAACAGGGAACATTTTCTTGGAATAATTTTTTTGTGTGTGGATTTACCACAAAGCATACCTCATCAGACTCCTCACATAATAACAATGATAATTCAAGATTGACTTTCGTTTAAACTCCTGAGTTTATTTGTAAATTACATGATAATTGACATATCTTCCCCTCTCGACTCTGACCATCTCTGGTTTTATTTTACATCAAATTACCTTGGCTGATCTCTGAGATGTGTCACCTTTCCCAGCTCTATCCCTATATTACCTTGCCAAGGCAGGCAACAGATATGACACTTTTTTTCATCATTTATAAGCTAATTGAGAAGAAACAGGATTGGGAGTAGAAAAATGGGAAAACAAGAAGCACTTAATACTAGGTACTCAGTGAATATCTAAGGGGAAGATAAAAGAAAGGAAGGAAAGATGGGACACTGATGGAAAATGGGAGAATGGCCTTGCCCCCAAAAATATTTTTAATTAATGAAGAGAAGGAAGGGACAACCTTTTGCTTACTCCACCAGAGTAGTTCTTGGGAATTCCTCTGCTCATTTTATCAGAATGGTTCCTAGGGAGGTGCTGAGCAAGACCCACCTTTCAGTTCTCAGCATTCTGCGGTCAATTAGAAAACTCATTGACAGTAGGTTTGCTACTCAGAAACCAGATGTTATGACAATCTCAGAAACCACCAAACATCCAATGACTCCTTCCCCCTTACAAAATACTTAGAGAAGACAGCAGAGCCTCCCTCTATCTGCTGAGGATCCCAGAAATTTTTCTTTTCCACAAATTCCTCCTCACTTTGAAGAGTATTGCCCGACAATGTTCCCATCCTTCTCAATGTCCTGTAGTGCACAGGGACATCATTCAGAGAAATTTTGTTATCTCCACACTCATCTGGAGGCCTGGATGGCTTATGACAGAGCGAGCACCTTGTTTCCTCACTTTTCTGGGTAGAAAAATGGATAAATTCCAGAGAGGGTAAACATTGGCATATGAATCCACGGTGAGGACAAGAAGTTTATTTGTTTGGTGTTCTAGGAAACCAACAAGAGGAAATGCATTTGAGCCAGGAAAATAAAAACTAACCCATCCAGCTATGAATGACAACCACAACAATGGGAGATAGATGAATACAAGCAGCTGAGGAAGGGACTGGCTAGGCTTTCAAGGAAGATGGCTCCTGAAATGGCAGGGATGGCTGGGAGGTCATGATTGTAAGAGCTACAATCATGTCATACAGAATGGTCACTTTGTCACTGACTGTGAGTGTCCCTTTGATCAGCCAAAGGTTTTGCATGCAACCACAGAGCTGTACTTCTAGAAGCAGGTAGAAGGGAACCAACCATGTTTAAGGTCTACCTCAGTTATAAATTGTGAGGTCCTGAAAAGTGTGTTGTGTGTGTGTGTGTGTGTGTGTGTGTGTGTGTGTGTGTGTGCTAATGATGGACTTTATCTTCATTGAGTACTTGCTGCCGCTATTACTAAAATATCTTAGAATCTCTGTGCTGATATATGAGAAGCTGTTGGCTTTTTTAGCTATCTACTGGACTGTCTATCTTCCAGTCTCCATTTCTCAGGCCAGTCTGCCATTCCCTAATAAGGAAATATCTAACCGTGTTGAACAGGTTTAACTAGACTGACATAAAAACATGTCAGCAAAGCTCCAAAAACTCAACTATAGGAAAGTTACATGTCCACCGTGACTGCTTCCAGATATACTTCGTTCCATGAACAAAGGAAGGGACCATACTGATGTGGAACTGACACTGTCCCATCCCTGCCCATTACACAAAAGTTAAACCTGGGACATACCACATCTTGTCATAACATGATCAAGACCCAAGGACTGTCAGATCTGCATTTTGCTGTTACCCTGACTCTAGTAACTCACTGTACAGTGCACATAGGAAAGCAATGTTATCCCATAGGTCTTTCAGAAGGAAGTTTCATCTTTAAATCATTCGGAAGTAAATATAAAACTCAGAAGGGAGAGCCTTGAGAAGTATGCTCCAAAATTCAGGGAATTTTGGTCAAAGAAAAGCAAGTCTTGGCCAAGGAGAAGAAATATCTTTCAAAGAAAGCAAGAAGAGCCCAAAGTCCTTCACTTATCCTTCTTGGCCAGCTGCCTTCTTCTGAAACACCCAGCTCCTTTGCCTGGATTCATCACAAGAGAAACAGCTTTGAACTACATTCTATCAGCTGGATAAAAGGGATATCACTTCTCGGAAGGTAAACCCAAGGGTTTGGTTTTTGGTTGATGAATTTCTGACATTCCCTCAGAGAATTTTCAACCTGAAGTATAATTTCATAAAGTGACTTATGTTTAAATTGTCTGTCTATACAATACACTTTAGTGAAATTTTGTTTTCTCTGAATCTTCCTGTTTCCTTTTATAATGGATCTAATGAACATGAAATTTCATGTTGGTAGGAGTGGTATATACCATTATGCTTGGTAAATTACCAGATATTGGTGTTTCTTTAATGGACCATGCTATAGAAGGTATTAAGTCATAGAATCTGAGAAATCATCTAAACCAACCATCAATTTTGCAGCAAGAGAATACGAGTCACCAGAAGGTGAAGTGACTTGCTTAGAGCCATACATACAGTGACAGAAGTAGAGACTTAACCCACTGCTCTGATGACAAGTCCTGGACTCTTCTCACCTCTCTGGTGGCCAAAAAGTGGCAGTATTTTGAAATCTTGATGAAAAAACGAAAAGCCAATGTTTTTTGATCACTTTAAATCCAAAAGATGAATCTATTTGCTTTCACAATGGATTGAGTGAAAGACAAGGAAGGGAGGGATCAAAGGGCAGTGAATAAAAGAATGGGGAAGAGATATATTTATTTGTTCCCAATTTTAAGAGTAACTCAGATTCCCTTAGGGGCTTGAGATGGACAGCCTGCTCGGACCTTGGAGATTTGCATAAGGACCATGTATTTAACCTGGGAAAATGGGAAGAAGAGGGTCTGAGTCACCCAGAGTCAGTGATATTGTGTCAACCAATCACTGCCATTCTGTAGTTTCCTTGTGTGTCTGCCTGGAGTCACAGGGCGTTTCCTGCTGAACCTGAGCTTCTCCTCTAAGCCACATCAGCCCCTCAAAATCTTTCCTTCTGGCCTTTCCCAGAAATAAATTCTTGGTAGAAGGTATAAAAGATCAGTTCCTCCAAGCAGAGCAACTCACCCTGTTGCCATAGGAGGCCAAGGCACTTGGCAGGTAAGACTCATTAACTTTCTTCTTTCCTGATTTCTGCAAGGTTGACGATGACATTTCCTCAAAGGCTTCCAAGAAAGCGTAGTACTGGATTTGGACTTGTCTTCATTGGGCATTTTCTGGTGCCAGACTTGGAAGCCACCATGGCAGTTCATCTCTGTTTGGTGTAAAGGAGAATGTGATTAAATCCATTGTGGGACAAGGAGGGTTTTCCGAATCTGAAAACTGAGCCACAGAATCATAAACTCCCGGGCTGGAAGGTACCATAAATAGACCTCTCATGCCTCCTGTTTAGGAACCAAGGCCTGAGAGATATCACATGTTTGGGGCACACAGAAAGTTGGGGGAAATGTAACAAAATGATGCTCTGTGTGGTGTTCTTGGGACTGGTATGACATCATATGAAAATATGAAAATTTTGCAGTGTTTTAAAGCATTTCCTAAGCCAGGGCTTTTAAATGCTCATCTTGTTTCCAGCATGTCATGCCTGTTGCCTACAGTAGATCTGAACGTCAAGTTAGCCTTGGCTGTCTAGTCCCAGGTGTCTTCACTGCCCTGTGGACAGCTGGCTTTCAATCAGGTGTATGAATTGCAGCAATATCAGATGGGTTTCATTTTGGAAGAATAGAGTGGTTGAATCATGTTTTTTGTGTGATTGGGTGTCCAAACCCTGTAGCTGAGATGGAGGATTATTCCTGCTGTAGATAGCTTGAAAAGAGCTATCTCCTTATATGAGGTATTTGTTGGTTTTCCTTTTGGCTCATCCCATTACCTTCATGAAAAAAAAATCTTACAAATTCCTTCCCTTTTCAGGTCTTTACTGCAGGCTCCCTGGTGACTTCTCAGCAAGGCTGAGAACCAGATTCTGAAAGGCCTTGGAATTCAAAGTGTGGCCTGTAGACCAGCAGCATCAGTATCAATGGAAGCTTGTTGGAAGTACAGACTCTCGGGCTCCTTCTATAACCCTTTGAGTCAGAATCTTTATTTAACATAGTCCCTGGAGGATTAGTGGGCACACCAAGATGTGAGAAGTCTGATAAGGAACAATCACCACCCTCTAACTTCTGCACCCTCCAGATGATGAATTTCTTTGCTCTAGGAGGTTCATTTATTCAGCACACACCTAACACCTATCATGTACTGACGCTAGGCTAGGGTGCTGGAAAAACAAAAACAAATAAGACCTAGTCCTTGAGGAGCTCATGGTCTGATAAGTGAAACATATGAAAACAGTGATGTGAGATATGAGTTAAGTACTGTGGGAGGACAGAAAAAGGAATGACTTAACTTTGCCTGGAGAGATCTCTGCCCTTCACAGAGAAGTTGGCATTTGGCCTGGGTTTTGAAGAATGAATAAGAGTTTATCAGGCAGAGAGGGCATTACATAGGAAAGACTGTGAATAGAGGCAGGGGACTGTGGAGCAGCCTGGCATTTGAGGGGCAATAGCTGCAGCTCTGCCTCCAGGTAGTGCTTCATGTCCCAGGGAAGGCTCCAGGCTTTACTGCCAGTTAAGGGGCTTGGGACATGGTTTCTAACTGAGCATGACAATAAGGATGAAAGTAATAATATAAACATCACAGAAGCCTCTTGTTGGTCTCTTATACTCTGAAGCCCCATGTCCTCTACCTTGTGCTCCGCTTGGCTCTGGCTGCAGACAATGTCCCTCCAGGATCTTTTTACACATCCTTTTCCAGTGGCATGACCTCATATTTGCCTGGCCCTTTTTTCTGTCCCACACCCTTCCTTCACATCCACCAGGAAAGGTGGCTAACACGTGGAAAATAATTTTTCTTCGGCCTTGAGGTCCCCTTCAACTTCCCAGTGAGGGGAGTATGAAAGAGATTCCAAAAACAGGAGAGGAGAAATGAGTACCTAAGGTTTTTTCCTTGTTCAGTTTTGTCAACTTTCATGTCTTTGACTATGATATTTTTCTTCCTCAGCCTATCTCAGACGATGCCTTTTTTTTCATAGACTAACCTTTTACTTTTTGTTTTTATTATGAAACATATTAATCATTGAAAGAATACCATAATGAATACTTGTGCGCCCACAAGCCTCTTAAAAAATCAATGATATGATGGTTGCCAGGGGCTAGAAGGAGGGAGAAATGGAGAATTGGTATTCAGTGGATATAGAATTTGTTTTACAAGATGAAATAGTTCTAGAGATCTGTTGGACAGAACTATATAATTTGAATATACTGTTCACTGCTGTACTGTATGGTTAAAAATTATTAAGATAGGAAATTTTATGCTAGTGCTTTTACCAAAATTGAAAAGTATATATCAATGAGAACTGTTACTCCCAAATTATCATCTTTGTTTGCCTTAAAAGGTAGGTTTCTGCTGGCTCAATGGTCTCTTTCAGTCACAAAGAGTAGGGCTCTGGTTCTACTTGGAGCCATAGAGATGTAAGGACAGGAACTCATTGAGGGGTCAAGCTGTTTGAGAATTCCTCTCGGAAAAAGAAATAACAGGAGGAATTTTGGCTAGAGAGGTATTTTTTCATACCTTGCCTTGTTTCTATGTTAGCTTATAATAAATAAGTTCAGCAAGATAAAAATTATTAGTGGGATCATAAAAGATAAAAGGAAAAGATTGGGGGAGTATAAGAGGCTGAAATTACCTGGTCCGGATACACAGTTCTCCTTTTCTGGTCTGGCTTAACCCAAAGGGAGATGATCCGGAGAGTGCCTAGAAGACCACCTGGGTGGTCTCTCAGCAAAGCTCCAGACCATGATTTCTCTTCAGGAGCTTCGAGTAGACATGAAGGGGACAGCCAGTCTGAGGACATTCTCCTTGGTGTGTTTTTGGAGTCCGCCAGTGAATGCCCACTGAGGGGAGAACCCGTGCCCTCTTGTGAGAGCTGAGCATAGTCTAAACTCATTCCATCTGCGTAGCATGGATGCCTGCCTGGGTTGGAGCTAGAATCTCCTCAGAAGTTACTTGGGGTCTAGTCCATCAAACCTAATGAACACTCTAAGCCCCAAAGCCCCTCATTAGCAAACAAAGATACACAAATTTTAGTCTGATGATTTAGGTTCAAAGTTAAAGCTCATGATGAAGGGGTTCATCTAAGAGCCAGACTCTCTCCAGGCAGCCTAGGACACAGCTATGGGCTCAGGGGAGTCTGAGCTTTGCTACATCTTTCATTCATGTGTTCCTATCCAATTGGCTTTTTGAGGGAGGGTGAAGCTCCTGCTGGTCCTGAAAGGAGGAGCTGAGTGCCTGCCTCTTGGGCACATTCTCCTGGCTTTAGCCAAAGGAGGATGGTTTAGAGGGAGCAATACCTCCTGAGAGAAAAGAGGGAGGGGAACTCCAGAGACATGTTTCGGGTTTGGTAACAGCATTTCTCACAGCTGTGGCAAGACAGGAACAGGATCTCAGGACATGGATTGTCAGAGCAGAATCATACATCCTGGATCACTTGGCAGGTCAGGGACCCAGAGATATTAAGTAAACTGCCCAGTGTCACAGAGCTAGTTAGAGCAAAGGCAAGAACTACAACTCAGGACCTCCAGACTCCAAAGCCTGAATTCTATCCCTCCTACCACTGCCTCTTTCCAGTACCAAGCATGGGCCTGCACATATGGTAGATGCTTGGTTAATGTAGCTTCCCCTTCTCTGTTCCCATGTTAGGGCATCTGGTGTTCCCCAAGTGTCTCTGCTTTACCATGCCCTTTCTGTGATTCAGTCCCTCCCACGGGGACTCTGCAAGCTCACACCATGATCCTGGTCTTGTTTCAGCCATGCGGATCTTTCTCCATCTCCCAGCCCTTCTGGCTTTCCTGACCTTGCTCTGTGCCGCAGCATCTGCCAAAAGTGGTAAGTGTCTCCCCTTGTCGGTTTTCTGGTGCTGCTGTAATAAAGGACCACAAACTGAGTGATTTAAGACAACAGAAATTTATTCTCCTACAGTTCAGGAGGTTAGAAGTCTAAAATCAAGGTGTCAGCAGGGTCAGGCTCCTCTGAAGTCTCTAGAGGAGGATACTTCCTTGCCTCTTCCAGTGTCCAGTGGCTCCTGGCAATCCTTGGGACTCTTTGGCTTATAGCTGCATCATTCCAACCTCTGTCTCCGTGTTCACATGCCCTTCCCTGTGTATATCCACTGTGTGTCCTCTCTTCTCGTTAGACCACCATTTATTGGATTTAGAGCTCACCCTAATCTTGAACCTATATAACCTCATCTTCATTAATTACATCTGCAAAGACCCTATTTCTAAATAAAGTCACATTCTGAGGTTCCAGTAGGATGTGTATTTTAGGGGCACACTATTTCATCCACTATTCATCCTGTCCACCACATCCCTAAGGCCCCAATACAAGTGGAAACAAAGAATCCCACCTCTACTTCAGAGTCCTAGTGGTCAGTTAAGCCTTTGATGGACTTGCTTAAGGGTTCAGCTCACTGAGAACCAGCCCAGTAGCCTGAGCCAATCTGACTGGTTACACATCTTCTTAATCCCATCATTGGCTTTTCTAGTGAAGCAGTCCCCAACCTTTTGTCACCAGGGACTAGTGCTCCTATGAGAATGTAATGCCTGATGATCTGAGGGGGAGCTGAGGTGATGATGCTAGTGCTGGGGAGCAACTGCAAATACAGATGAAGTTTCGCTCGCTTGCCCGCCACTCACTTCGTGCTGTTCTTAACAGACCACGGACCACAGCAGGGGGTGTTAGGGACCCCTGTTCTAGTGGACTCCTAAAGAACAGTTTTGACATCTTATCGAGGATCATAGAGTATCCTTCTTATTCTGTGCTTTTTGTCCTTGAAAATTCTTGTGAAAGTTTCCTAATCTTGATCTATTTATGGCCTGCTCAAATTTGAGAGAGAGACAGAAGGAGCAGGCACAGTGAAGGAGTGGTGTCTGATACCCTGCTGCTTGTTTTTCTCCCTCCAAGCAAAGGCCACAAAGATCGCTGCTACCGTGAGTCAGGTTAAGGTCCAAGTCAACAAGGCCTTCCTGGATTCCCGGACCAGGTATGTGAAACATACACACACGACATCCTTCCCTTCTTAGAGTTCTTTTTAATGACAAGCACGCGTAGGCCAGGCCTGACAAGCCGATGAGCCAGAGCAATTATATAACCCACCCTTCTACCTCCCTGCCTCTGAGCACGTGGCAAGTAGGAGTAATAGTCCACAACTCTTAAAATCTTCATCCTGTAGGCTACCTCTAATCTAATCCTACGAACACTTTCTTGCACTTGTCAAACGTTTCCGCGGGTCACGTATTCCAGAGTCTCAGAAAGCTCATAGAAGGAAGTTCTCTATTTATTCAACTAATATTGACTGACTTGGGTAAAGTTGTAGAAGCAGAACCTGAGTTGAGACCTGGGTTCATGTGCAGGACTTAGTAGGGAGCGCTCTCCTTAGTAGGAATGCTATAATGGAGTGAGGAAGCAAAGAGGGAAAGGGAAGAAGCTAAGTAAGGGTGTAATTTAAGCTCTAGCCTCTGCTGACCCCACAGGGAGATCTGGAGTGTATGTAGTTCCTGTCCCACCTTGGAGCAAGGAAGCGGAGCTTTCGTCCACCTAATGTCCCCTTGACATCAGTCAGAATGGTTTAGGATTGGGAGGAGGTGTAGCACGTCTATCACCCCCAGGCATCTTTGACAGGCAGCCCCTTTGGCTCAGGAGCAATCCCTCAAGGTGACAAGTGTGAGCCTTCAGCAGCTGTGCCAGGGGCAGGTAGGGAGAGCACACCAGCCCTATAACAGGATCTGAGGGTTCTCTGGATTCCACGGGGCACCAGCAGAGTTGGCCACCTTCCAATCACATGTAGAGGCTGGGATTCCTGAAATGAGCAAAGCAGACTGGGTCCCTGCCCTCAGAAACTTGGGCTAGAGAGGTAAACAAAAAAGAGCAACCACTGAATTGGGCAGAAAACAACCTTATTCTTTCCCTCCCTGCCCCTTTACACTTGGCTTGGGGCTTCATTCCTCCTTGGCCCGTGAATGAACTTTCAAGCAGTCTCATAACTTTTTTGCTGACTTTTAGATGAAATGTTACATAAGAGGACAAAGTCTGGAGCTTCTCACTACCCTGAGCTCAGAGCAGTGTTAGGCCTTTGTGATAGAAGGGTCTGCTTGTCCTCTTTCCTGGGTTCCTACTCCAGGAAATGTTTCTGACTCCTTAGGGCTTAAGCTTGGGGAGAGACAAGCAACTCTGCTTTGGAACTTGTCCTCACTGGTTAATATTTGGACTTAGGGGCCTCATGGAGACTTTAAAAATCACATTTAATCAGCTCATTATACAAACGCACAAACAATTTGGTAACTCAAGGCTGGTGATAAGGACAATGAAAGAACAGGCAGAGCAATTGTTGCCACCCAGGTACAGGGATCAAGAAAGACTGATGGAGGGTAAGAAGGAGCCGGCCCTGTAAAGAGGCAGACAGATGGCATTCCAGGGACCAGGGAGAGCAAAAGAAAATGTCCTGGGACAGGAAAGAGCTTAGGGTGCTCAGAAAACAGAAAGAAGCCCGATGCTGGTGGAGGTGGTAGATAAGGAGGAGGTGGGGACAAAGAGGTAGATCCCAAGGGCCACAGAGTCAGAAAGCAGATTAGTGGTTGCTAGGGGCTGGCAGGGGGAGGGGCGAGAAATGGGGTGTGACTGCTTAAGGCTAGTGGGGTGTCCTCTGAGGGTGATGAGAATGTTTTGGACCTAGATAGAGACAATAAATGCACAACATAATGAGCAGGTATGCAGTAAGCAGATGGTTTCATCCCCATCCCATGGTAAGCCAAGGAAGTGCTTTAATCAGAGGGTGGTGTGGTCTGAATTTCATTCTAAAAAGCTCACTCTAGCAGCCATTTGGAGAACAGATGGGAGGGGGACAGGAGCGGAGGCTGCTGCGGCCCACCAGATGGAAGAGGACGGTGGTGCTTAGAATGAGGGTGGAGGCAGTGGAGATGGAGAAAGATTTCCTGCAAAGCCCTGCCTGCTCCCGCAGATCCCAGCCCCGATGCAAAGCAGGAGGTAATTCCCAGTGAGTCAGAATGCAGGCAGGAGAACCATGCAGGACAGAGGGAGGAAGGAAGCAGCACACAGAACCTTGCTGGTACTTTTCAGGTGGAGCCCTGGGGGGCCCAACAATAATTCTTTGTTCATGGGGTGGAGGACCCTTAGGGACTTGGCTGATGATGATGATGGCACTGATACACAATTGAGATACAGATACAGAGCCAGATACAACTCTAGGTACTTAATTTCTTCCTCCCCAAAATTCTGTGAAGTACTAAATCAAACTACATGAAATGGCTGTTTTTGTGGTCAAAATGATTAAATAGCATGGTTCAACCTAAGGTTACTATCATTATCTTCTTACGGATAGGAAACTGGGCACAGAGATTGAGTAACTTCCCCAAAGGCACCCAACTAGAAAGTGGCAATCAGGAGCCAAACCCAATCCATGTGTTGCAAGACCACATGCAAGGCCCTGATGTCAGTGACGCTCGGATTCTGGGTTCACAGAGGGCAGGTCACTCAGAGGTAAATTGATACTGGCGGAAGCAGGCTTCAAACTTGTCCTCTTGGCCCAGACTCTAGGCCAATGCTGTCCAACAGAACTTTCTGCAGGGATGACATGTTTTGCATCTATGCTGTCCAATACACAAGTCACGAACACATGTGGGTTGAAATGTGGCTAGAACCACTGAGGAAGTGAATTCTTAATTTTATTTAATTTCCATTTAAATAGCCATGCGTGGCTGGTGGTTACCCTACTGGACAGTGCAGCGGTCTGGGCCACTGGGCCATGCTGTCTCTTGCAACAGCAGCCAAAAGGCAGTCTGGCTTATTTTCTCAGGTTCCTTTTTATCAAGATTGAGGCAGGCTGGAAGCAGGTAGGCCTGGGGATTAGAGCCCAGTTACACAGTTCTTATGCCTGCCCCACTTACCCATGTAGCCCCTTAGCTGAGATACCAGAGCCCCTCACATTTAAAATAGAGTTAATAACTAATCTATAATGACAGGCCAGGTATTACCACCAGGGAATAGTACTCCACGAGCAGGGCTTTCTTTCATGAGAATTCGAGCTTCTTCCAATATTTCAGAGTCTTAGAGCCTTAGATATCACCTCAGAGAACACCCTCATCTCACACATGAGGAAACAGGCATGGGGAAGGGAAGAGGGTTCTCATGGAGTGACTTTACTGACAACGCCTTGCCGCAGTCATCTCTGTGTCGTCACGAACTTCGTAGAAGGGTTTTTGGCTTCTCATGTTATATATGGGACCTTAAGGAGCAAAAGGACTGACCATCTGGCCCAAGAAATAGTCAGCAAGAGGTTGAATACTATGGCCACATCTAAACAAACCCCACACTAACTCCAGGGCCAGAAGCAATTAAGGATGTTTTATGAGCAGAACTGAAGGCCCATAAGCATGTTATTTCTAGAATTCTTGGTCCACAGTCTTGATGAGATGCCAGCTACATGTCAGGGGTTCCTCAGTCTGAATCAGTACATCTTGGGACTTGGGTGTTTTTAAGGTTTCCCCAATCTATTCTAATGCAACCAGCACAGATTCAACCCTCTGACTCTAATTCAGGCAGCACCCACGTCCAGCTGCGGGCCTTCCCTCAGAACCAGACCTAACAAAGCTTAAAGACACACGGTAGCTATCCTTTCTGAGGCATCAGAAGATAACTTGGAAAAGATCTTGAGAGCACAGGAAGTGCTTGTCTCCTGTTTGCTACCCCAACCCCCTACCCCATGGCTCCTCCCTATACACACACCACCTCACACCTGACTTCCCCTTTGCTCTTCATTGTAGGCTGAAGACCGCCTTGAGCTCTGAGGCACCTACCCCTCGACAGTTGTCAGAGTACCTCAAGCATGCTAAAGGCCGGACTCGCACAGCCATCCGCAATGGGCAGGTGTGGGAGGAGTCCTTAAAGAGACTGAGGCAGAAAGAGACCCTGACCAATGTCACAGGTACAGAAAACTCACCAGCTCTCTGATGGCAGGAAGAGATCATCTCTGTCTCCTGGCGGGAGAGAGCAGAGGCCACCATAAACTGCGTTTCTTATGAGGCGCCATCTCCTTGAGGAAGCACTTCTGTCTCTCTCTTCTTGGAACCGTAGACCTGCAGAGCAAGAAGGGGCTGAGAGGACAGCTAGGCCAATGCCCTTTTTTGCAGAGAAAAGAACTGAAGTTCAGCAAGGTCACATTGCTAACTCCAAATGAGGGAGTTCATGCTCTTAGTATAATACCATCTGTAAGACCTCTATCCCAAGGCAGTACTAACATCAGTAAACATGGGCTCCTTATCCAAATCATAGGGTCATCACTGAGAGGACATTTAAGCCACCTATGTCTGGGGGACTTGCTGGGATTATTTCACAGGAGATGAGATTTCCACCTTGTTCTGAGTAACACAGAGTTAAAACAATGAGCTGATAGACTGATCATGACCTCCTCCAACCTCACCCCTCCCACTCCTTAGCTCGTGGAGAGTCATGAAGGAAGAGGTTTGGTCCTGCTTGGAGCAGGAGGTTGCAGGTTCTCCCTGGGCCAGGACTTGGGCAAATTCCGAAGTTCCAAAATAAGAAAACTGGAACAAGGTAGGGAGAAGTAGGAAGCACTTTGGATTCTGAGATTCAAAAGTTGCTGGGGGTCAAACCCTGGCCCATGCCAGCTTTCACAGATGGTCCCCCCGAAGAAGCCTGGTAGGGTCAGATTCCCTTGCCTGTTTTTCATTGCAGGCACCAGGGTGGATCACAGGCTGCATTACGAGATTGGCAGCTCTCTCCATTCTGTGCCCAGGTGGAAACCTCTGATGCCTGAAGCCTCCCATTATTACTTCTCCCAAGACCATAGTCCCTCTCACTTAAAAATTACCTGTCCCTCCATGACATCTTCCCTTTCCAGATTCTTGCTTGCTTGGTACTTTAGATGTCAGTGAAGCTTTAGAAGAAAAGCATCTTATCAAACTAACTTATACTAACATGTGTTTAACCTCTCAGAGGTATTTTTATTCTAAAAGAAAAGATCTGTTAATTCAAAGGACCCAATGGACAAAGAATTACTAACAAACAATTCTGAGGATTTTAACAGTTACTATCTGTGTGGCCTTAGGCAAGCCTCGTGAGCACTGTGGTCTTGTTTCTTCTCTACAAAATAAGAATTTAAATTCTTACCTTAATGATTAAATGAGAAACCACCTCAGAAATGCTTACTTAGAACACAGAATGTATTCCCCAAAAAGTAAGTGCACCCCTGGTTTTGGTTTCCTGCCTTCCCCTAGTGCCTGAGAATGGAGAAGAAACTCAGTGCCCCTGGGGTCTCTTCTGTTTCAGACTCCAGCCTGAACTTGACTGTACTCTCTTGGGAGGTGGGCTGTGGTGCCTCTGTTCCTGTGGTGAAGTGTGACAATAACAGCCCATACCGCACCATTACGGGAGACTGTAACAACAGGTGAGTGGGCTTGAGTGGCGGTGCGGGACCGGCCCTCCCCATCACCATGCCCTACCCACCTGTCCCCCTGCCCACCCAGGGGCTTTGCCACTCGGGCATTCCGGGCCGAACTCCCACTGCCTTATCTCCTAAACTTGGTGTCCCGCCGGGATCTGTTCTGTTGGAACCCTCCCCTAACTCCCGCACCACTGGATCCCACTGGAAGCAGCACATTTCCCCAGGGCAGAGAAGCCCCCGCGCCTTTGGGGACGGGGGATAGTTCAGAAACCCCACATTTGTGAGGCGCCTCCTCCCCACCTCCTTTCCTTCGGGCAAAGGCTCCGGGGTGCTTCCCCATGGGATCCCCTTGGGGTTTGAGGGGAAGCGAACCCCGGAGCGGAGCGGACTGGCGGAAGCTGAGGGCGGGTCCTGCTGCGTTTCAGGAGGAACCCCGCGCTGGGCGCCGCCAACAGAGCGCTGGCGCGCTGGCTGCCCGCAGAGTACGAGGATGGGCTCTCCCTGCCCTTCGGGTGGACAGCGGGGAAGATGCGGAACGGCTTCCCAATCCCGCTGGTGAGGTCGAACCCCGAGCAGGAGGATGAAGGACGGGAGTCAGAGGGGAGGGCATGCACTCTCCTCACACTCAAAAGGGGAGAAGAAGAAATAGGTGGAAGGACCGAGGATGCACTGCGGAGCCGGATCGAGAGTGGGATGGACATTTGGACTTGCTGCCTGGTGATGTTCCCCAAAAATGCCGCCAGAGAGCAGCAGAGCTCGCAGCCTGGAGTCCGGGGGCCCAGCCACGTGGTGGTCACGTCCCAGCTGCCCATAGGCCAGATATCCTGGGGTCTTCCAGGACAGATGGCCTCCCTGCCCCATCCTGCTCGAGCTTACATGCTCTGGCCCCTGGAGTGCATCAGCTGTCGTTTGCCTGGAGGTCCTATCTGTTGGCCTTATCTGAGTTGGCAGCCCCTACCCAGAGGCCCTCTCCTCCTCCCAGACACCTGGCACTTCGCAGCACTTCAGAGGCAGCCTGTTTTTGTTGTCCCTCTCCATAGTGGAAAGGGCATTGGCCTTGCAAACCATCCAGTCATGCAGACCTGTGTTCAATCCTATCCCCGCTCCTTCGTAGCTGACCTTGGAGAACTGACCTCACCTCTCTATGGCGTGGTCTCCTCATCTACAAAATGGGGGTAATGCCAACCACATCACAAGTTTGTCATGGAGATTAAATGTACCCGTTATATCGTAGGTACTTAAAAAACTGCAGTCGAAACTGAATCCACGAAGCACTTTTCCTCCAACCCTCCCTCTCCCCTTCTCTTTCCTTCTGTAGGCCCGTGAGGTATCCAACAAGATTGCAAGTTACCTGAATGAGGAAGGTATTCTGGATAAAAACAGGTCTCTGCTTTTCATGCAGTGGGGTCAAATTGTGGACCATGACCTGGACTTTGCCCCTGACACTGAGCTCGGGAGCAGTGATTACTCCAAAGCACAGTGTGACAAGCACTGTATCCAGGAAGATAACTGCTTCCCCATCATGGTAAGCCCTGCAGCTGCATGCCCCTGACAAGCCCGTTGCCTCCTTGATAGGGCAGACGTCCTCAGCCCACCTGCCAGGGTTCCCTGATAGATCTTGAATGCTGATTTGACAGCTTCCCGAACCTCACATGTCCATTCATTCACCCACTCATCCATTTATTCAGTAAATAGACATTAGTTATCAACTCTGTGCCAGGCAGTGCACTAAGAGCTGAGGATTCAAAGGCGAATAACATTGTTTCTTCCCTCGAGGACAAAGAGCCTGTGTGGGAAATAGACAAGTAACCACTAGTGGCAAAGGTGGGAGGCTCTGGGGAGGGTTATCTATGTCCCTGGCCAGCAACATTGGTATAACATGTGAACTTATGAGAAATGGAAAATCTCAGCCTCAATCCAGACATTGGAAAACAGGATCTACACTTTGCCAGGATCCCCAGGAGCTTCATTTTATGCACACAGGAAAGTTTATATGGATCACTGCCATTAGAGATCCCAGGGTCTCTAATCAAAGAGCTGAAACTCGATGGCTGAATCAGAAATTGTGAGAATTTCCAGCAGGAAGGGAGGAGGAACTTGCAATGGTGCACCTTTTCTTCTTACTCGTGGATTTTATGGCTAGAGAGTGATTTATGCACTCAAACAACAAATCGAGGCTATGTGCTGTGGTAAAAGAACATGAGCTGTGGAGTGAGGCCAATCTGGATTTAAAGCTCACATCTTTCCTTTCTAGTCTGTAAGTTTTTGGGCAAATTAGCTAACCTTTCTGAGCCTCAGTTTTCTCACCTGTACAATGGAACTGAATTAGCTGCCTTACAGGGTTTTATGAAGACCAAAGTGAGATAAAGTAGGCACAATACCTGGCACATGGTGGGTCCCAAACAAATACATGGTAGCTGTTGTTGGTAGTAATTATTATCTTTCTATTTCATACCCTGCTTCCCTGTAGAGGACTCTTTCCCCACCAAAAATTTGGAGGCCTGTCTCTGAAAGACTGAATGATTCCTCTCAGCCCTTTCACACAGTGGGATATAGTGAACTTCAGGGTATCATGGGCCCAGAATATGTAGCATCAGCAGGAGTTGTCTGGAGTCAGTGTCTGGTACCAGGATCCTAGGAGGGCCCCATCAGCATCTTTGCCAGCTGCATCCAGACCAGACCTGGGAAGAGGTTGCCAAGGCTCTGCTGTACCACCTCTGCCCAGTCACCCATCCTCAATCTCTTTGCAGTTCCCACCTAGTGACCCCAAGGTGAAGACTCAAGGGAAGTGCATGCCTTTCTTCCGAGCCGGGTTTGTCTGTCCTACTCTACCTGACCAGTCCCTGGCCCGAGAGCAGATCAACGCTCTGACCTCCTTCCTGGACGCCAGCTTCGTGTACGGCCCCGAGCCCAACCTGGCTAACCGCCTCCGCAACCTCAGCAGCTCCCTGGGCCTCATGGCCATCAACCAAGAGGACAGAGACCATGGACTGGCCTACCTGCCCTTTGACAACAAGAAGCCGAGCCCCTGTGAGTTCATCAACACCACTGCCCATGTGCCCTGCTTCCTGGCAGGTGAGTAGAAGCCGGGAATAGAGGGGCCCAAGGACAAGAGGACTGAGGGCAGAGGAAGGCCAACTTCACCAGGCTGCTAAGGCAGCTTCCAGGGAGGCTTTACCACTGCTTCTCCTCATCGTCTTCTGGCAAAATGCACACCAAGCCAACACTACCTTTGGCATTGGTTCAGGACTAACAGAAGGGCTCTCAGATGAATACAGAATCTAAGAACATGTGTTCACTTAAAAAAAAAAATTAAGGGCATCTAGAAAAGCACAAAGAAAGTAAGAAAATCAACAAAATCTCACCAGCTGAAAATCATTGTTAACATTTTAATGCCTATCTTTCCAGTTTTTTTTCTATTATATAGTTCTACATCATTTTACATCATTGAGGTTATAAGTAATGCTCTATAACCTAGTGTCTTCACTTAATATATCACAACTTAAATATTCTTTTATAACATGGTTTTTAATGGCTGCCTGGTATTCCATATCATATGTTACCATAATTTATTTTATCAACCCTATTTGGAAACATTCAAGTCATTTCCAGTTGTTCTGTGACTTGCATTGTTTTGTTCTGTTTAGGTAGGGAATATCCTTGTTGATGAATCTGTGCCCATTTTCATTTTTATTTTTTGAGATAATTTCCTCCAGGAAGATATTCTAGATTAAAAGAAATGTATATTTTTAAGGCATTTTATAAACTTGGCTCAAAGCCCACACTCCATACAGCCTGTGCACAACCAAAGTCCCCCAATTCTGTTAATTCCAGGGGGTCATGCCCTCCTGTCCTCTCTGCCTTTAGCTCCTGGAGGTCTTCCCTCTTCCAAATCTACTCTCTCAGGACAAACCCCCTGCCCGCCCTGACATGGCAGAGGTCATCCTGTAGGTCTCCGTCTCTTGGTAGATCTCTAAGATCCTGTATTCACACGTATCTCACATCAATCCAGACACAAAACTGTGTCCTTCCCTGTTTTCCACAAAAATCTCCACTAAGACTTTAACAGACTTTCCTGATGATTAGAGAACACAAAAAGTCCCCTTGTGAAACATCTGATCTTTTACCATTTAACTGTTCCCCATCCTGTTCCTCCTCTCTGCACCCCAAAGCCCTGCCCCCCAACCTCCAGATTTTTCTCCCTTTATTACACAGAGGAATTCACACCTACCCTGGCTCCTACACTCAAACTTGCATTCCTGAAACCTTCAAAGTTGCTCCACACAATAAAAAGTCCCCCCATTAATTTGGCCCCATCTTAAAGGCAGTTGGGATCGTAATTAGCCAAATTTAATTTTTAATGTCATCCGTAGTCTTTATCACAATCTTGTGAGGTTGACCTTATTATCCCATTTTCACGGATATGAAGTCTGAGGCTTAGAAATGTTAAGTAACTTGTCCAGAATCACACAGCTAAAAAGTGTGCATGTAGAGCTGAGATTCAACCCTGAGTCTCCACCCTGATGCCTCTCCACTTGACTTCCCTTAAATTGACTGCCAGGAGGGGCTTAGAAAAGGGTCCCTTTGGGGCACCATCATTTATTTTTTTGTGTGCAGGTTCCTGGGCTCTGGGGCTGCTCAGAGGGAACCCACCTTCCTGCCTTCTGGGCTTTCAGGAGATTCCCGAGCCTCGGAGCAGATCCTGCTGGCCACTTCTCACACCCTCTTTCTCCGTGAGCACAACCGGCTGGCTGGAGAACTGAAGAGACTCAACCCTCAGTGGGATGGAGAGAAGCTCTACCAGGAAGCCCGGAAAATCCTGGGAGCCTTCGTGCAGGTACAGAGGCCCAGGAGCCTTCCTCACATGCTGGCCTGGCTTCTACTCCTGGCTCTGCCCTCTGCTCGCTGCCGTATCCTCTGCTTTCCACACCTCTATATTCCCTTTTTCTCCTCTGCTGCTTCTTTCCCATTGTCTCATTCTTTAAACCTTCTCTTCTGTTTCTTTAGCTTCTCTGCCCCAAAATGAATCCTTGGATTCTTAGTAGTAGAGTCATTCATACATCAGTCACTTGTCATGCCTGCCCAGATACCATCATTGGGACCATAGACTCTATCACTCCTGGGATTGCTACCCAGCAGTTATTTTGGTTATTTTGATTGAATTATCTTATTTTTCAATTCTCTTCTCCTAAGCCACATGTCATAGGCAGAGTCAATTGCTATTGTCAATGCTGATTGACTAGAAGAGAGACAGGTTGATGTGCTGATATTAACCATGTACATAATTTTAAAACATTTTATTTAGAAATAATTGTCGATTCTCAAGAAGTTGTAAAAAAAAATGTACATACACCCAGCTTTCCCCAATGCCAAGATTTTGCATAACTATGGTATATCAAAAGCAGAAAGTTAACACTGATACAAACCATAGGGCTTATTCAGATTTCACCAGTTATAAATGCAATCATCTCTGTGCATGTTTGTGTGTGTGTGTGTCCATGCAATTTTATCACATGCGTAGCTTTGTGTGATCACCACCACAATAAAGATGCTTAACTCTGCCATCACCATGAGACTCTCTCATGCTACCCTTATATAGACACATCCACTCTCTCCTTTCCATATTCCTATCCCCTGGTAACCACTAATTTGTTTTTCATCTTATTTCGTGAATGTTACATAAATGAAATCATGCAGTATGTGTCATTTTGAGATTGTTTTACATTCAGCATAATGTTTTGAGTTTCATCCAAGTCACTGCATGTTCACCCAGTCAGTAGTTCATTCCTTTTTGTTGCTGAGTGGCAACAAAATAGACCATTCCATGGTCTGTTTAACCATTCACCTATTGAATGACATTTGGATAGTTTTCAGTTTGGGGCTATTATGGATAAAGCTGCCATGAACATTTGTGTTTCTACCTGAAAATAAGTTTTTATTTCTCTAGGACATATGCTCAAGGGTGCAATTGCTAGGTCATATGGTAAATAAATTTATTTTTAATTTTAAAAAGAACTGCCAAACCATTTTCCTGAGTGGCTGTACCATTTTTACATTCATACCAGCACCGTATGAATGATCTCATTTCTCTGTCTCCTGGTCTTTATTTAGTGTCATCACTATTTTGTTTAACCCTTTCTGATAGGTATTGCAGTGATATCTCATTGTGGTTTAAATTTGCATTTCTCTAATGGGTAATCATATTGAATATATTTTCATGTACTTATTTTTCATCTGTATATATTCTTCAATAAATACCTGCTCATATAGTTTGCCAATTTTCAAATTAGATTGTTTGTCTTTTAATGTTGAGCTTTAAGTGTTCTTTATATATTTAGATACAAGTCCTTTGTCAGATATATGACTTTAAATATTTTCTCCCAGTCTATCTTTTCATTCTCTTAACAGGGTCTTTTGCAAACCAAGAGTTTTTAATTTTCATGAGGTCAAATTTATCAAATTTTTTTTCTTTCATAAATTGTGCTCTTGGTGTCAAGTTTCAGAACTCTTTCCCTAGTCATAGATCCTAAAGATTTTTCTCCTGTTTTTTGTTTTCTGGGTTTTTAAAGTTTTATTTTGGTTTTGGGTTTAGAAGTTTTATAGTTTTATGTTTTACACTTAAGTTCATGATCTACTGGCGGTTAATTTTTGTATAAAGTGTGAGGTTTAGTTTAACTTTTTGGCCTATGAATGTCTAATTGCTTCAGCACCACTTATTAAAAAGGCTAACTTTCCTCTATTGAATTGCTTTTGCACCTTTGTCAAATATTATTTGGGCATATTTATGTGAACCTATTTAGTCTATTTTCTCTCTGTTCAAATTGACTAAATTCTATTGATCTGTCTTCAGTTCTGTCCCATCATCTCCACCCTACTACTGGGTCTATTCAAGTTTTTTTTTTTTTATTTCAGTTAGTATATTTTTAGTATAATTAGGGATGTTAAAATAAATTCTACTTCTTTGCTGAAATGTTCTGTTTTTTCATTTATTTCGAGATAACTTGTAATTGATTATTGAAGCATTTTTATGATAGCTGCTTTAAAATCTCTGTCAGATAATTCCAACACTTGATTCATGCCACTATTATCTTTTCTTATTCAAATTTTGTCCTTTCTGGTCTTGGTATGATGAGTGATTCTCAGTTGTATTCTAGACATTTTGGTTATTAGGAGACTCTTGATCCTACTTAATCTTCTATTTAAACACATAGTTCCCCTGTTTAGGTTTGGCATATAGGTTCTGTTATACTCTTATGGGCTGTTGTTCCAATGACAGTTTAGTTCCTGAGCCCATGCAATGTCATTCTGGTTGGCCTCATTCTTCTAGTGCTTCCAGAATTCTCACTCAGTCCCTGCTGACGCTGTCTGCAGCACAGGAAGGTACTTTCCTGGCTGCCTTCTGCTACTGAGCAACCTTCTAGAGGAGCAGAAGCCACTGCACCTGGGTCTCCTTATGTCATTGAGTGAAGAACAGAGAGACACAGGGATTCACAGCTGCCACTACTGCAGGCAGATCAGACCATCCGTCAGCCTTGGCTGTGGATTCGGGGCTGGGATGGCTAAGGGTGTGGGTTGTAAAGTGGGTTTGGGGGGTCTTTACTAGATAGATATCTGATTAATTTCTCCTGTCTCAGTTCTTTATTTATTTTTAATGTATTTTTAACCATTGAAGAGATCTATTTTCATTTATTCTCAAAATTTCCAGAACTCAATATTTATTTTAAAAACTTTTGGATCCAGAAACCTTGCTGCTGGAGATGTTTGTAGTAAATTATCCAAAGAATTAAAAGTATCTACCCAAATATTATTTGAGTTAAGGCTTATATTAGTTTACTCAGGCCACCATAACAAAATATCACAGACTGGGTAGCTTCCACAGCAGATTGTTTTTCTCACAGTTTTTGAGGCTGGAGGTCCAAGATCAAGGTGTTAGCAGGTTCGGTTTCTCCTGAGGTCTCTTTCCTAGGATTGCAAGATGGTGGCCTTTTCTCTCTGTCCTCACATGGTCGCTCCTCTGTGCATACACCATCCTGGTGTCTCTCCCTCTTCTTATAGGGACACTAGTCCTATTGGATCAGGGCTCCACCTTTATGATGTCATTTAGCTTTAATTTCCTCTTTACAAGCCTGATCTCCAAATAGAGTCACATTGGGGGTTAGAGAGTCAACATATAAATTTGAGGGGAACACAATTCCATCTATAA
The DNA here is from genome assembly GCA_004027375.1 of Macroglossus sobrinus. Lineage (NCBI taxonomy): Eukaryota > Metazoa > Chordata > Mammalia > Chiroptera > Pteropodidae > Macroglossus > Macroglossus sobrinus. The sequence continues at coordinate 67,190 of PVKZ01000247.1, forward strand.
CAAGACTTTTTTGGACTATAAGAAAAAGAAACTCACTCAGGCTAATTCAAATGTGCAGTATCGGTTTAACCCTATATCTATGTCAAATGGAAGCTACATGTTAAGAGTTTCTCCTAAAACACCGGAGCAAGGAGTGTAGTAGAGCCTCACCAAGAGTTAAAGCCAGCAATTGGTAACCATCTGGAATTAGGACAGCTGCTCTCACTCTGTTCCTCACTCCTCTCTGCTCTTGTTTTCACTTCTTTTTGTTCTCCACACTCTCTCTGCAGATGGGTTTTCTCTGCTTTTCTGCACATGGTAGAAAATGAAAACCCATATGACCCCACCTGTCCCCTCAGATCAAATGCCATCAAACTGGGCCATTCTACTGTAGCCAGAGGCAGGGTTCTGTCCCCTGCTGCTTCCTACAACCCGAGGAGCAGACCACCTGCTCCAAGGATGACATCCACAGAGTCTATGCTGCTGAACAGATTGAAAGCAACCTAAGAGTAAAACAGTAAGACATGGACCCATGAGTGCAATAGAATATTATACACATTAATTACATAATAATAGTGAGCTTGGAAGAAATGTGAGAAGAGTTAAGTGAAAAAGCAGAATGTAAAAGTATGCATTCTCTAGGACTACAACGCTGTAAAGATATGTATAAGGAAGACAAAGACTAGAATGAATAACGATGAACATAATTATTGTGTTATGTGACGCCATAATTGTTTTCCAAAATTTTCTCAATTTATGTTTGTTCATTGTTTTGAGTAAAAAAAAAACCAGAAACTAATTTCTCCATGGTACAGCATATCTTTTAGAACTGGAGATTGAATGAACTTCCCTTGGACACCCTGTGAACTATTCCTGTGGTACTTCCCTCCTCTTGCCCTGGCCTATGAGAAAAGTTTAGTAATCTGACATTGTTATGTTAAATTGACACAATAGGACTGTCACTTCTGCTTCAAGGTCATAAACTTAGAATAAAGATGGCAGAGAGCACATCGCAAGTGCCAAATTCAAATGACTGATTACTAGAGCCTATGTTAAGACAAATCATGAGAGATCAGTGAAAAGAATGTTCGTAGTCAATTAGTAATGTCTGCCAGAGTCATAGGAATGGGAACTGGGCATACATGCTGTCCATTTGCCATCTTTGACTTTTCACTGCTCATCCCTCTTGGCTGCAGCTCCTCTCCAACCTCACTTTGCAGAAGTTGAGGTTTTCTTACACCCTTTCCTCATGACTTGTTTCTCCTTCCAGATTATCACCTTTAGGGACTACCTACCCATTGTGCTAGGTGTCAAGATGCAGAAGTGGGTCCCTCCATACCGAGGCTACAATGAATCTGTGGACCCCCGCATTTCCAATGTCTTCACCTTTGCCTTCCGCTTTGGCCATTTGGAGGTCCCCTCTACTGTGTCCCGCCTGGATGAGAACTATCAGCCATGGGGTCCAGAACCAGAGCTCCCCCTTCACACGCTCTTCTTCAACAGCTGGAGGATGGTCAAAGATGGTATATTCTTTTCGGGGAAATGCTGTCACCTAGCTGTCTTACTCTGTAGCTTGCTTCCAGGGAAACCTGGCTTGGAAGTCAGACTAGACACTTCCTGTGTGATCTTGGGAAAGAGAATTCATCCCATGGAGCCTCAGTTTCCTCATTTGTAAAATGGGGATAATAATAGTACCTTTCTCAGTGGGAATACAAAATATTAAGTGAGATATGCATGTAGAGCGCCCTGTATTAGTTCCTGACACAAAGGAGGTGGTCAATAAATACTAGTTATGATCCTTTCTTTCGTCCTCTGGCCTCTAAGGTGCCAGGTTTTTGCTACCTCTCTTCCTTGCCTCAGACTTCCCTGACTCCTATAGAAAGAATTCATGCAGTTTGGTAAATAAATTGCTCTTTTCTGCTACCCTTTAAGTCTTTCCATCTCCATCAAGTGCCGAAGTTGGACCCAGCTCCCCTTTATCCTGGATGGGGCTGTGTTGAAACTGGCTTTACTTAAGGCTTGACAAGCCAGGGCCATGTTCTATAGATTTCTGCTATCTCTTCCCATGCTGCATCCTTCCTGAAGAAAGAGAAGGAGCCAACTCTCTGAACTAGAGCTCAGAAAAAATTGTGAAACTTATATTTCTGCCATCATCCTATGAATGGCCCTTTCTTCCACCCCCAAGGCAGGAAGTCTGGACTTCCCCACCCTCACCCCCCAACCCCCAGCCCCAGCTCAGCCTGCAGGCTGCACTGTGCTCTTCTCTCCCTGCTTCCAGCCTGGGATGTTCAGTGGCCCTACTTTCACCAGAGAGAAAATGTCTGATGGAGGGAAGGATCAGCAGTGGAAGATGTTTCCACCCTACCCCTGTCCCTAGGATGATCTCTGGGTCTCCCTTGCAGGTGGAATTGACCCTCTGGTGCGGGGTCTACTGGCCAAGAAGTCCAAGTTGATGAATCAGAATAAAATGATGACGGGAGAGCTGCGCAACAAGCTTTTCCAGCCCACTCACAAGATCCATGGCTTTGACCTGGCTGCCATCAACATACAGCGTAGCCGAGACCATGGGATGCCTGGTGAGTGGGCCTGGCGTCTGGCCTGGCCTGGGTAACTTTTAGCTACTTTCTGGAGTTTGAGAGGGCTCTCTTCTATAATCTTGAGGATCAGATCCATTCTAAAACAGAAGGCAGAGATGCTGATGTTTAAAACTCACTTTGTTCATCTGTGAAATGGAATCCTTCATTCTCCCGAACATGGAGACAAGAGAACATATCTGCCGCCATCCTGAAGCTCCTCATCTGAAAAGGAACTCTCCAATCAACTTGTAAAACTAGTGTAAAAGCCCGGAAAATATTAAAAAATGGAAAATAGAAATCGATGACTATGGGGCCTTTTTTTGGTACCCATGAAAGGTAATTTAATATTGTAATTAAGAGCCAGTACGCCTGGGTTCAAATCCCACCTGTGTCATTTATAGTTATGTGACCTTAGGCAAATTACTTGACATCTCTGTTCTTCAGTTTACACATTTGCTTAGAATAGTGCCTGGACCCACATAAACTGCTAGCCCTCTCGAGATTGAAGTAGCCCACGTAGAAAACAATGGAACCCCATCCCAAAGACTATTAGTCTAGACTTTCTAGGGCTGAGTGAGCTGGAGTAGGTATGTCCTCAAAGGGGGCTATGGGCAAGAAGTCCCTGGAAGGCGACAGCTCCAGTCTCTTCATCTTAGGGTACAACTCCTGGAGAGGCTTCTGTGACCTGTCTCAGCCCCAGACACTGGCAGAGCTGAATGCCGTGCTGAAGAACAAGATGCTAGCTAAGAAGTTACTGAATCTCTACGGGACCCCTGACAACATTGACATCTGGATTGGGGGCATTGCTGAGCCGCTGGTAGAAGGGGGCCGGGTGGGGTCTCTCCTGGCCTGCATCCTGGGCAAGCAGTTCCAGCAGATTCGTGATGGAGACAGGCAAGTGAAACCTCAGCGGGAGTGGAGGGAAGGGGAGACCCTTCTCCGAGGTCAGTGTCCCCATGTCCCCATGAGGACTAACCCAGACCTCAGCATGTTCCTAGTGACCTCCTTCCTTCCCCGTGGGCAGAGAGGGCAGGGGTCAACAGCTGGCTGTATGAATAGACCGTGCTTCTGTCTCTTTAGGTTCTGGTGGGAGAACCCTGGGGTCTTCACTGAGAAGCAACGGGACTCTCTACAGAAAATATCCTTCTCACGCCTTGTCTGTGACAACACCCACATCACCAAAGTCCCACTGAATCCATTCCAAGCCAACAGCTACCCACAAGGCTTTGTGGATTGCTCAGCCATCGATAAGCTAGACCTCTCACCCTGGGCCTCAGTGGAGAATTAGGTGCCGTAAAGCACAGTTTGGTCCATGATGCCATTTCAAGCAAGTTTAGTGATCCAGTTCCTGAGACCTGTTTCAGCCCTTCTTTTCAGACAGATCTCGCTGCACTTGCCAGATGCATACCTCTCACAAGCCCAAGGCTAGCACCTCAGCCTTTCCAGCTCTTCCACTTGAAATTTGCTGCCCCTATCCCAACCCCTCTACCTATGGAAATCCTTATTTCTGTCATGACGCAGACCTGCTGGGATGCCCTTCCAGTCTAGTTTGCCAAATGTCACCCATCCTCTCCCTGGAACAAATCTTGGCTGAAGCTGCGGCCTTTGCACCCTTATCGTTCCTCCTTTCCTCTCAAACTAGATTGTAAATTCTTTTAGCTAAGGACTTCAATCTTCTTTTGAGTGTCTCTCATGCCACCCAGCAAAGTGCTTGGTGCAGAGCAAGCACTCAATAAACATCTGATGATTGACTAAAGATGTTGGCAATGATGCTGTTTCCTTCCAAAAGGCAGGCCTTGGGATCACTGCCAGTTAAGTTACTAGATGTTTACAGTCCTAACATGTCTTACCACTAAGATGTTGTGTACACGGGTCCATGGGGCTGAGAAGCATGGTTTGATGGGATTTCAAAGAGCTCTCCAAGAAACGAAGGAGGAAAGGGGCTCCCAGGAAAAGAAGAAAGGCAAGAGAGTGGGCTCGGGATGGTGCCAAAGGGTTAAACAAGGAGGAAATCCAAGACCGGATTCCCCTATGGCTAGAGTTAATGTCACTTCCAGAGGCTGCCCTGGGAAATACCTTCTCCAAGGCAGACCTTGGAGCCTGGAAGGCCTCTGAAGTGTCATCTCCAGAATATGCTGCCCAATACATATTCATGTGCTCTTTTAAAATGACCCTCCGAAAGGTCAGCCCGGCCAGGGCCCCTGGCCCCCTGACTGGCAGGTTGGGGTGAGAGGCACCTAACCATCTTGTGGAAAGAGCCCAGGAGCCAGAAGACCTGGGCTGCAGCCCTGGCTCTGGCACCCGCTTCTTTAAGGCCTTGGATAAGCCCATTCACATCTCTGAGCACCCACTTTCCATCAGTGAACAGGAGATAAGTAGTATTTATCTTGCTCTGGTGAGGTCCCAATGTGGCCTGGCGCACATGAGCTCCAGCATCCTGCACATCTTCAGGCTCCCAGCTATAGGTGCCCCTCTCCAAATATGAGGAGAAGCAGAGAATCTACCAGTCAGATATAGGAATCAAGCTCCAGGGGAGGTTATTAGGGAAATATCCTCCTTTCCCTCTCTCAGCTCTGGCCACATGAAGCCAGAACAGAGAAGAAGTCTACTGTGTGAGAATCCCTGAACCACTTTATCAGGTGCTTGTCATCTGGGAAGGGCACACCCTCCCATCACACCTCTCTGCTCTTTCCCTCCAACAGGACAGCGTTTTGTCCTGTTTCTTAGCACCTGACATAGGTCTGACACATAGTGAGCATGTAGCAAATATTTTTCCGAGCAATAAATGAACATAAGGACTTGATGACTACAATTTTTGTTTTCCTGTTAGTGTGGGTGGAAGGTGAGTGGGGAGGGTCTGCTCAGTTTGGCCCAGCCCCTAGGCTTCTAAGAACCAACTGCCTTCCATGTACAGGTCAGCCAAAGGAAGACTCTTGGATTTCCTCACCCCCAGTTCAGAAAACACAGGGCACTGAGGAACAGACCACAATGGTTCAAGTTCAGGGCCCAGAGTAAGCCTTATGCTGAGGCTCTAGCCCCACTATAGACACAGACAGAGTAAAAGTCCCTATCAGTGCCACTTTATTATCATAAATGTCAGGTACAAACAAATGGTATAAAAGGGCCAATGGGCCCCAGTTCCTCTCCAGGCAGCTCCTGTGAATAAGCAAGAGAACAGGATAAGGACAAAAAAGGGGAGATGTGAACTGAGCCTGGCTTGCCTGGGTCTGTAACTCAACCACCACAAACAGCCCAGCTGCTAATGGCCATTCCTCCAGGGGTCGCTGGTTCACCTCAGCTAACCAGGACACTGTTAAGGCTGTAAGCTCCATGAAGGAAGAAATGGTGTCTTTCTGTTTTCCATGCCTAGCACAGTGCTTGGCAGATAGTAAGTACTCAATTAATAACTAAAGGATTCAAACAGGCCCTCTAAGGAGTCATGATAGCTATAACAACAGCTATTTCCTTCTTATTTACAAAGACAAAAACTCAGACTTGGTGGGCTGAGTAATGGGTTCAAGGTCACACAGCTGGTAGGGTGCAGAGCCAGGGTTTGAACCCAAGCAGTCTGGCTCCTGAGCTTGTGCTTCTCACCAATCTGCTCTGCTGCCTTCCATACACTTATTACTCACAGAAACAGCAAACACACACTCACATAAATGACATGCATACACAGCACCCAAAACACTACCACGTTCATAGACAACACACACATATGAAACAATTTATATACATTGCTTGTGGACACACACATGCACACGCACACACATGAATGAATGAATTTCTGGTCATTTGTCTTCTCGGCCAGCACCCAGAACAGGGATGCACTCACATAAGGAAGAGAGATCTGTGGCTCCAATTGGCCAGCCCAAGTAGCCCAAGTATGCTCAGCCTTCACCTCACCTCTGCACCCCCTTACACAGCCTCTAGTCCCTTTGTCTCCATGAAGCTAGGTCCAACGCAGGAAGTGTACTGCAGTTGACAAAGTCCCGAGGGAATGTGTTGGACATGAAGATGTTGTTCTTGGACACGGTGGTGATTCCTGTATTGTCACAGATGATGCGAGGCAAAGAGATCTTGGCCAGCGCCTGCTGCTGCGCCATGCTGAACACGTTCTTGTTTTCCCACCAAAACCTGCATGGGAGCACACAGGATATTGGACGTGAGGCTCTCCTTGAATGGAAAGGCATCACTTGGCCAGAGCTACTCCCTGGATGCAAGAGGACCACAGCAGACACCTATCTACAACACAAGAGAGCTCCAGGCCCTCAGGCAGCCAGGGGTTTCCAAACAAGTGGAGCCCCACTCACAGTGCAGAGTAAAGCCCAGCTGCCTAGATGACCCCATTCCAGAGGCCTCCAGGGCCCCACTGATGCTAGACAGGAAGCTGGACCCACACTCACTCACAAAGCCTGGGCCCTGATCCAGGCTGAACCCATGGAGGTGGACAGAACCTTGGAAATGGTTTATAACTTGTCCACCCAGAGAGGGACACTTTTTTCTAATTTTCTCAAAGGCACAATACAGGCTAGGTAAGAACTAGGAATGATAAATGTCAGAACCATGATGAAGTGACATGGAGAAGCAAGGATGAGACTGTTTGGTAGTAATTGACAGCACCATGGCTGCACCCTGAAATAGGGAGAAGAAGAGTGTCATTTTCTCTGCTTTCTCTCCTTCATAACCAGGGCTCCAGGTCCCTACTTGCTGTATCCCCAACAGGTTCAGAACACAGTAGCGATGACCTTGAGGCTCCCTGGGACACCCTGAAAAGTCACAGGTTCCTTCCAGGCCTTCATTTTATAGGAAGGAGCTGAAGCCGCAGCAGATCCGGGACCGGCCCACAGCCCACAGCCACAGAGCCGGGCTGGGCAGCTCAGCTGCCTCCTTACCGGTCGCCATCACGGAGCTGCCGGAACTGGGTCCCGATGAGACAGGCGAGGAGCCGGCCCACTCGGGCGTTGGGCTCCAAGGGCTCGGCCACGCCGCCCATCCAGATGTCGATGTTGTTAGGTGTACCGTACTGCTCCATCAGCTTCCTTGCCAGGGCCATGTTCTTCAGCACCGTGGCCAGCTCACCCACCGTTTTGGGCTGCGGGAGTCCACAAAAGCCCCTCCAGGCATTGTACCCTGCATGCGGGGAGGGGAGAGGTAGCTGCAGGTGTATCCCGGAACACCCATCTTCCCAAAACACCAAGACCATACACAGAGGCACGTGAGGGCGGGGAGGACACAGAAGGGCTTCTCTTGGGGCTATGAATCCTTACGGAATTCCGAACCCTTAGTTCAGGCCAAGGGGACAGCTGGGCTGCTCCAGGACCCTCTCTGTCTTTCCTTTGCCCTCCCACTCTAAGGCAAATCTTAAATTGCCATAACTTCTGTCAGGTCCCAAAGTCCTACATTGCCATAACTCCCGAAAAGGGGATATCCCATTGTTCCCCTCTGAAGGTCTCAGACCTGTAAGGGTTGAAGTGTGTCTAGGAGACTCAGCCACACTAGCTGTCCCATAAAGCAGGCACAGGCTTTGGGGTTAGGCTAATGTGGTTTCAAATTTCAGCTCTATCACTGACTTGGCTGGAGAACCTGGACAGGTTTTGAATCTCTGCAAGCCTCAGTTTCCTCATCAGGAAAATGCAAGTGATAATACTCTCTTCCTCTCAGAGTTCATATAAAATGAAGCAAAAAGAAATAATGATGGAGACAGATTTTCAGACTATGGGGACTAGGGACATGTTATTATGATGCTACAAGTTTAAGGGTTACAGCAATGCAAAGGCAACCAAGAAGAACTGAAAATGAACCAGGTGGGCCCAGGGCAAGGTGGGTACCTGACCTCAGACTGATTCTTAAGAGCAAGGTGTTGGGGTGTGGGGAAGCCTTGGGCTGCCACTGGAGAGGGCAGGCCCCAAGAGTGGGAGGTGGGGTGGGGGTGCGGGGGAGAACACTGCAGCTGCTCACCTGGGAGCCCGTGGTCCCGGCTGCGCTGCATGTTTAGAGCAGGCAGGTCTAGCCCAATCCTCATGACCTGCTCAAACAACCGCTCCCGGATCTCATCCACCACGATTTGGTTCTGGCGATTCAGTTTGGCAGGGGTGGCCATGAGGCCACGGAGGATGGGGTCAATGCCACCTAGGGGCAAGAAGAGCAAGGTTGAGGGAAGGCTCTGGCTCAGTATCAGAGCTCAGATGGGAGTCAGGGACAAGTTCAAGGTGGGGTCAGGGATATTATAGAAGAGGGCTGGGCACATGCAGCTCCTGGTGTCCAGGTGGCCCCAGTGGGGAGGTCCTCATCAAGGCATCAAGGTATCAGGGGATTATGCCATTCAGACTTGCAAGGTTGGGGTTCTCCCAGCCCCTGGCCTCCTAAGGTTGCTGAGAGTCACAATACACAGGAAGGGGCCAGCTCCTTATGAGCCATCTCTATCCCACCATTTATGGTTAGATGCAAAAGCAGAGTCAGGTGAACTGAGGCTGGGAAGTCCGATCAGATCCCCAAAGATGGAAAGAGGATTTCTCCTGCCTTAGCTTTCTGTGGCCAAGCCCAACCCTACCCCACCCTCAGCTGCCAGCCCACTCTCTCCCAGCCTAGGTCCTGCTCACCTTCCAGCACTACCCTCCAGGTGGCAAAAAAGGCCTTGCTGAGTGGAATGTGGGGTCTGGACCTCATGGGCTTGTACTGATTGTCCAGGCGGAACGTGAAGGGTTGGATGAGGGTGTGGCCGTAGCGAAAGGCGTTGGTGAAGACGTTGGAGATGCGAGGGTCCACTGAGTCATTGTAGGAGCGGTACTTGGGCAGGTACTTTTTCATGCCCTCTGGCCCCAGCACCAGGGGCAGGTAGTCCCGGTAAGTGATAATCTAAAGAAAAGTCCCTCTGAGTGGCCTCTCCACTGTCTCCACCTGCCGCTGGCTTGGGGGATTCCTCCCACAGCACCGGAGTTGGGTCTAACAGAGTGGCACTGAGGGGCATTAACATGAGAGCTTACATGACCTTGCCTGCTATGTGAACTTGGGTCAGTTATGAACCTCTCTGAGCCCTAGTTCTTCAAATGTAAATTAAGGGTAATTATGTCAGAGTATTAAATAATAAAAGGCTTTGTTAGTCATGGTGATAGCTCCCTTGACTTTGAGTTATTAATGTCCCATTTCTCCTACTAACTTAAAAGCTCCTTGAGGACAATCGTTATATTTCATTTCTCTTGGAATTATTAGGAGCCCAGCAAGTAGGCTCATAGTAGGGTTCAATATATGACTATAGAAGGAGAGGAGGCAAGAAGGAGAAAGGCCACCCTAGATGATTTTCCCCAGTGAAAACAGGAGATATAGAACAATCTCACTCTAGAATCTAGGCTCTGAAGTTTCCCGTGAGGCTTGAGCAAATCTCACTTAAGTTCTTAGTGCAACTCAAAAACACCTGCGAACCTCTCCCCATCCTGAGTCCATGAGTGGGCACATGTTTGTGTATGTGCGCTAGTGTTTATGTCTTTAGGGGAGGATAGGGGAGCTGGAGCATCAAAGGTTGGAAAGAACCAGGAATACTGCTCAGGTATAAATGAGGAAAAGGAGATGAGGTGAGCTATGATAGAGCCAGAAGAAGAGGTGAGTGGGGTAAAGGAGCCAAGAGTGACAATGAGATGAACAAAAGAAGAGGCATTTCCTGAACAGCTACTAGGCACCAGGTACTTTAGATTTAGCCATTTAACCCTCCCAATTCCATTTTCAATGGACAAGAAAAAAGAAAGGGGAGCAAGCCTGTTAAGAAAGGAATAGAAGGCAAGTAACCTTTGTCAGGCACTTAGTATCTGCCATGCATCTTCATATATCTTAAATCTTTATAGTGTCATGAATAAAAAAACTGAGGCTCATAAGGGTTAACTTGCCCAAGGTCATGTAGCCAGGATGTGGCAGGGGCACGTTTGGATCCAAAGTCTGCTCAATCCATGGCGTCACTGATGCTCAGCATTGCCTACCTGGACCATGGCTCCCACGATCTTACGGGCTTCCTGGTAGAGCCTCTCTCCGTTCCACTGGGGGTTCAAGCGCTTGAGCTGTGTGGCCAGCCGATTGTGCTCCCGCAGAAGGAGAGTGTGCATGGAAGTGAGCCCAGGCATCTCACTTGAGCGGGTATCCCCTTGGGGAAGCAAAAGCTACCATCATTCCTAAGACCTCCATCCCAGAAAGGACTCATCCCATTGAAATTCCAGCCACAGACTGAAATGCCTCCTATTCATCCCTCCTTTCCAACTGTATTTCCATACCATGTTCAGTTTCTACCTCCCCTGCCTCGATGCTCTGGTCCACCATGATAGCTTCTGTTTAGCTGGTTGAAGATGTTCATTCGATACGCATCAAATCTGACCCATGTCTTGCCACCTTCCAATACCTGAGACTCAGAGCTCCTTGAGAACAAAGCTTGCTGTCTTTTGCCTTTTTGTATCTGACCCTCTCACCTAACACACACATAGACACATAGAGTTTAACACAGTGCTTGGTACAAAGTGGGAGATTATTGAACACTGCTTCATTGACTTATTCTCTTGGTTCAGGGAAGGCCAAAAAGTAGCACGCATGTTGGCACTCCCCACTTCCATGCCCATGTCAAACATAGCTAATGAACACGGCACTCTCTCTTGCTAAAATAGGATGCAACCCCAGAATCTTTCTCAACACAGGACTCTGGAAAGCCGCTAGAGACTGATCAGAGTCGCCACCCAACTTTTACTACATGCTAATTGTGCAGTCTGCTCAGGGAAGGGGGCTAGGGCACAGGGTGTTTGAAGTCCACACCTGAGACTGTTCAAAAGAGCTCAGTCAGACCCTGATCCTTCCAGTCCTTCTCCAAACCTCCTCTGGAAGGGCCTGAGAGCCACTTCAGCAGAACAGCTGGCTCAGTCCTCACCAGCTCTAGAGGCCGGTGGGGAGGAAATTTTGAGAGAGCGCCTTTGCCACCCCATGATATGCCAGAGGCCATGATGATCCAAGCCTGGGACATGTAGCTTGCCAACACCAGGCCAGAGGCAGCAGTGACTGGCTGAGGAGTGCTGCCCTCACTAGCCCGGGGAAGTCCACACTGGTGCTGATCTTAATTCTCCTCCCCAGAGCTCAGCCCCCAGAAGCCACCCAAAGAAGAGTTTGGGAGGTCAGAGGGAAGGGCTTCAGGCCCACGGTTGGGTTTACCTTAAAACACATTGGCAAATTTCTGGGCCCAGGCACCCTCACTGCCCCAGAGGTCTCCCCAGGACTGCCAGCTATTTAAATCGAAAATCTCACTCTCTTTTATTACAGGGAATCAGGGTGGGCACTGTCCAACAGAACTTTGTGGACTGAAAATGTTCTGTATCTGCGCTGCCCCATATAGGAGCCATGAGTGTGTGAAGCTCCTGTCTGTGAAATGTGGCTAGTGCAGTGGAGAAAGTGAATTGTTAATGTAAGTTAATTTACATTAAGATAAATTTAAATGAAAATGGCCACATGTGGCCAGTGACTACTGTATTGAACAATGTGGTTCTAGAGGATGAGGGCACCAGGTTGCTCTCTGTCCCTTTAGTTCCCTGCCCCTGGGGGACTCAATTATCTTCTCTGCAAAGTCCAGGGGGAAAGAGGGAGACAGAGAAGGGGATGGACAGAGGCTCCTCAACCACCCCTGAGTCTTCTTCCTAGGTTTGGGTTTTGTTTTTGTTGCTTCCCCCACCCTCCACCCCAACCACCCCTTTTCTGGCTCCATCCAACTTGTTCCAAGGCAACTGAATTAACATCATAAATTTGGTGAGGACAGAGACTCTCTAAATGCAAACCCACTAGCTGCTCACGAATAGGCTTGTTGTGGCTCCAGCAGGGGGCGCCCCTGTGCCACCCCAGGTGTCCCCCAGGTCTGACCTGCCAGGAAGCAGGGGATGCGCACTGAGCGGTTGGTGAGGAGGCAAGGGTCGTCGTGCAGGTTGTCAAAGGGCAGCAGGGCCCGGCCGTTGTCCTTGAAGCGGTTGTTGACGGCCAGCAGGCCAAGCTGGTTGGTCCTGTTGCGCAGCTTCATGGCCACGGGGTCCTCGCTGCCGTACACCATGCTGGCATCCACGAAGGAGGTGAGCGCATTGATCTGGTTTCGGATGGTGATGTTGCTCTTTGTGCAGGCAGGGCAGGAGCGGAAGAAGGGGATGCAGTCCTGTTGGTTCCTGATGCGGGGGTCATTGGGCGGGATCTGCGGCACAGAGAGAGACCGAGCCCGCTCACCAAGGGCAGGAACAGAGGGCAGGAGTGACTCTCCCCTGGTTATACTCCTGAAGGCCTTGATCCCACTCGGAAGCCCCCTGGAGTCCAGGACCGAAGAAGAAGACTGACACACCAAAACAGGAGTCCCTCAGGACTTCTGGCCCCCTCAGCCTACAAGCAGGCCTCTCAAGGCCCACAAAGGATCACTACCTAATGTTCCACCAGCAGAGCGCCTCTGAGCTCCAGGGGTGGTAACTAGAATGCTGGACTGGGGAATGGGGGGTCCCTTGGAGGTGAACATGCTAGTGCTCTGACCCTCCCCTTAAACCTCCCATCTCTCACCACTTTTCGCCTCTGTGTCTACTCCTCTCTCTGTTCTCTGTAAGTAATGTCTACACTCAGTTGGCCCCGCTTTCTTTTCCTTTCCTGTTCCCATCTTGCCCCCCTTCTTTTCCCTTTCCTGTCTCTCACTCTAGTCCCTGTCTTTCTCTCTGATTCTCCATTTTTTTCCCCTTCTCCCTATTCAACATGTGCCTATCATTCAGTTCCCTCTCAGCCCTGCTCCAACCCCACAACCTAGGCTCTGTGTAACGTGAGATATGGGGAAGGAGCCCCTTTGTGGAGTAGAAAGAGAACTGAGCTTTTTTTTTTTTTTACATAATTATCTACCGTATTGTAACTCCCATGAGAGCAGGGGCTGTGACTGAATTATTTATTGAAGTATTGACATAATAGGTGCTCAGTAAACACTGTCCTAATTCAGACCCTCTTCGCTTTTCACCTAAGCCAGGATGTCTTTAACTTCAGTAGCTGGGGGACAGTGGGAAGGTCCTCAGCCTGGGGTGCGGATGGGGCCAGCCTTACTCAGCAGCTGGGGAAGGAAACTTGGGCACAGCGGGCAGCAGCCACCTCCAGGAATGATGCCCACTCTCCCCACCCAGATGCCATGGCTAGGAGGGAGAAGGGAGCACCTTGAGTGGGAAGCAGGGCGGCTGCTGCAGGCAGCTGGTCTCACAGTTGAGGCCACTGACAAAGGCGGCCCGGGCTGCTGGCTCTGGGGTAAAGTCAAGGTCGTGGTCAATCAGCTGGCCCCACTGCATGAACAGGAGCGAGCGCTCCTTGTCCGGGGTCAGCTGCTCCGTGGGGAAGCGCACAATGGCGTTGGAGACCGCTCGAGCCTGCGGGACACAGAGTATCAGGGGCTGTCTGGGACCACGCCACACCGGCCTGGCCTCACTCCCTCTGAGGGCCAGTGCTCACCAAGGGCACCCGGAAGCCGCCACGCTTGACCCCAGGTGTCCAGCCGTAGGGCAGTGAGAAGCCGTCCTCATATTCGGCTGGCAGCCAGCGCGCAAAGGCGCGGTTGGAGGCCCCCAGGGTGGGTCTGCGTCTGCAGAGCGAGGGCAAGGAGCTGTCATGCGGTGGTGTCGAAGGCCTGCTGGGGGCCAGGATGCCATCCTGAGCTGCCTGCATGCCACAGGGCCATCCCCCACTGGCCATACCTGTTGTTGCACTGCCCAGTGATGGTGCGGTACTTGTCGTTCTCCGGGCACGTCACCCCCACATCCTGGTAGGCACAGCCACTTGATTTTGAGAGCAGATTCAGTTGGGCAGGTGTCAGCACATCTGTGGGCCAGGGAAGAAGAAGAATGTGGGAGCTGAGACCATTCACTTCCTATCTTAGCTGGGAGCCTTGGTTGGTGGGGGCATGGAAGGTGGCTCAGTGTCCCTGAGACTCTCTGGAAGGAGTTGTGGAGGAGGGTCACTGGGAAGTGGTGAGGTCCCTTGGAGGGGTAGGGGCAACAGTACCAGTGACATTGAAGGGCCCTGACAACAAGGGCCTCAGCTTCGCCTCCAGCAGGTTTAGGGCCACATGCAAATAGTCAGCAGCCCTCACAGCTGTCCTGGTGGCTGCCACGGGCTGCTTGAAGTAGGACAGGAGTTCCATGGGGCTGGCTGAGCCACTGCGAAGCCGCTGCTTGATACTGCTTGGAGAAGGGAGGAGTGAGGACCAGAGAAAGTGTGCAGAGTCACCTAGCAGAGCCCCAGCCCAGAGATGGACATGCAGGACAGTGTAGACAGACAAAGGCAAGACCAAGGGAGGGACGGTTTGGAAGACGTTCTTACACTCAAAGACACAAAGACTGACAGACAGAGGCCTCACGCACCCACAAATTTCCCATGCCTGTTTCTTTTCTGAAAGGCCTGGGCAGCCTTGCCCAGAGCTAGGTAGTGCCCGGCACGTCACCTTTCCCGCCGCTCCTTGTAAGCCTTGTCCACTAGCCGCTTGGCCTCCTCCATGCAAGTCAGCACCACTGAGGTCTCTATCTCCCCCTGGACAGCTGCCCAGAATAGGGATCACAAAGTCAGGAATGGGCCAAAGCCCCCCGTGAGACCCCAGAGCCAGGGTGGCCTGCACCAAGAAAGGGATCCTTGGAACTCAGAACCACCCCGAACACACGACATTTCCCTTCCTTCTGAACTGTTACCTGGAGCAGTACTCTCAGATGGCCAGGGCATGGCCAAAATGGCAAGGACTCCTGCTAGGACCAGGAGCAGCTTCATCTCTGCAACAAGACCCCAAGCCAGTAAGAGTGCAAAGCTCACAGTACACCTGGAAGAAGAGAGCCCACCATTCCTCTCCTTCCGGGCCCCTTGTTCGCACCTTTGTACCCCAGTCCCACCTCAATGGGCCTTGCCTACGGATGGAGTCCAGACCTCCTTGAAGGAGGGATTTACAATGTCCCTCCTTGGCTAACTTCAGTCACTCAACCCCCTAAAGATCTCAGTTTATAAGCTCACCTAGCAATGGCAGCACCTCTCAGCTGAGTCTAGGCTTTTATGTCCTCCAAGCTGGGGGAGGGGCAGGGCAGATGAGCCCCGCCTCTGGAGACTGAACTCTCTCTCCTTCCCCACTAGGGTTGGGGTGCACAGAGAGAGGGGCAGGAAAGGGAGGACGGGAACTGTCCCAAGCCTTTGAACTTAATACTCTCACCCCAGAGTTTCTCTCCCCATTGTGTTTCTCTCCCCATTGTGTTTCTCTCCCCAGTGTGTTTCTCTCCCCAGTGTTGTCCCAAAGGAGTACAGACAACTAACCTCTCTCCAAAATTCTGGTTAAACTGAGTATCCAGGGCTCCTTTGAAAGGCACAAAAGTCAGAAACCAACAGCTTAAGCAGTTATGGGAAATAGAGTGACCCCAGAGGAGGAGGAAAAGTAAAGGGGAGACGTCACGCACTCACAGTGCACCGAGAGTGACAATGATCCGATCAGCCTCGGGAGGATGTCCCCTACCCCAGGCAGTAATCTGGCCCCTGCGGCCAACCCTGGTGGGCAGCCTCATTCTTGGTGAGGGCTAAAGGGACAGGAAATCTGTCTGGAGACCGTTGGGTTTCACAGGAAAGAGGATCCTGGGGACTATGGGGTCAGGACCAAGTAACTTCCTCCATACCTCTCTTCCTCCCCTTTCTTCTTGGCTTTTGGTAGGGGGCCATCTTCATCACCCCCACCATCTGCTCCCAGATTTCAGGAACCAGGAGAGCGCAGAGCTCATTGTGGTTAGTGGTCAGTTGGGTGATACAGCCCAAGGCCTCTCTAAGACAAGATCAGTGCAGTTAGGAAGACTGGGGTTCAACTTTAGGCTCATTCTTAAGTAGAATAGGGGGAAGTTTCTACCTTGAAGAAGGCTGGCAAGGGGACTGCCATTCTCAGCCAGGAAAAGTACCCTATGACGAATGACCGTGTTTGTCCACCTCCCTGGGATCTCGTCAGGCTGGGCACATGCCAGTTACAGTTCCCATGTCCTCTTTGGTCTAGCTACACCTTCGACTCCAGCCACCTTTTTGCCCTCACTCTTTTCTTCTATGCCCAGACAACATCTTCTTAGTCAGGGGACAGGGGACAGCAACACACATAGAACACCCTTCCAGTGTACTCAGAGATCCTGTCATGCGGGATCTCCACTCCGGGGAAGCGGAGCTCAGGGGTCCATGAGAGAGAGGCCATTGCTCCAGACTTGCTCTGCCAGTGACTGGCTAGGTGTGAACTTGAACAAGTGGCTCTTTGTGAATCAGCTTCTAGAATTTTATAGGCTTTTGAAAATATTTTTTCAAAATATATTTAATATTTAATAAATATTTAATATATTTTAATATTTATTTTATATTATTATAATATTACTGCTTTGATATTTATATTAAATATTTAACATATTTTAATATTTATTAAAATATATTTAATATTTAATAATATATTTCCATTCACGAAAAGTTAGAGAACACAAGCAAAAACAAAAATAAATCAAAATTACTTATAATCAAATGAGGTTATGGGTAATTGTTTTTCCTCTCCATGTTTGTCATTGTTTTTTACTAAAAAAGAAACAGGAAAGAAAATAATTTCCCATGATCCCACCATTCACCAATAACCTCATTTAATAATTTGATATCCTATGTATGGATATGATAAGTATTTTAAAGAGTAATAAGAACATACTTTAGATACTGTTTTACAACATACTTTCATTACTTAATAATTTAGCCTGGAGATTTATGTTGATAAATATAGATTTACTTCATTTTGATGTCTGAATAGTATTTTATAAGAAATACTATTATTTATTCATTAATTCTCTCATTAGATACTTGGGTTGTACCCTATTTTCACTATTATAACTCCTAGGATAAACATCTATAGAGTTAAATCTCCAGTCACATCTTTAATTATATCCTTGGGCAAGAAGTCCTAGAAGTAAAATTATTGCATGTTTGAGTTTCTACATTTTTGAGGCTTTTTGTCAAATGCACCTCACAGCCCATTAGCTGTGCATGGGAGCATCTGAACCCCATCAGCCTCATCAACTCTGACAATTAGTGTCCTTTAACTCTTTTAGGGGAATCATCAAGACTCGAGAGGGAAAAAGCATTTAATATAAGCCCCTCACAGCACGGATGAGAAAGATGGAGCCCAGAGGAAGAAATTACTTTGCCAAGGGCATCAGAGTGGCACAGTTCAGAATAATCTAGCTGTCAGGCCTCTTGGCTTCCACACCAGCGCTCTACTCAATGGCCTCTGCATGCTCATTCCTGACCTTTAACTTGGGCATTTATCCAACAGATTAGTCATTGAGCTCTTGCACGTGCCAGGCAGGTACTGAGCTGGCCACTGGGTTTACTCCACTGAGCAAAATGTAGGGCATCAGAGGCCTGCCACGCTTTTGCACGGTCGGCGATGAGGCAATGAATGTTTGAAAACCTGAAATCTTTTCAAAGATTGTTGTGAAAATGCTCTTCACTTTATACCTACTTGGCGGGGGGAGATTTCTCAAGATGTATAATCTCAAACCACCCCGCCTTTGGCTCAGGGCTGTGTGTAGACCTGAGATGCTCCGTAACTTTATGATGTTTCCAGTCAATTAATGACCCAACCAGGATCACTACATGGCTGCCCAGTGTGTACCGCCATTGATGATCCCTCATCTAGGCCTTATTTGCCTGGCCGAGGTATATATGAGGCTCAAGGAGTGCACAGGAAACGCAGGAAGGCAAACCAGTAGCACCTCAAGAGCTTCATAAAAGGCTCTGTAGGAGCACTTGGACCAATTGGAAAGACCTTAAAAGGCTTTCTTGAGGAACTGGTGCTTGAGGCTATCTTGAAGACTGTTTAGAATTTGACCAAATAAACATGGGGAGGAAGAGCAACTTGGCTCCAAAAAATGACACAGCAAAGGCCCTGACATGAGTGGGCTTCATTCAGACTGTTTCACCATGGGGCAAGGGTGAGAGAGGATGAGTCTGGTAAGGCAAGCAGAGGCCTGAGATCCAACACTCTGTGACCTACTGGGAAGTGTTGTCCTGAAGGCTCCAGGGAGCCATAAAGGCTGTGCAGTGCATGGTCAGAGTTATACTTTAGAAAGCTGATTCAGGCAGTGGAGTGGAGGGTGGAGGTGGCGGGGGAGGGAGGCCCAGCGGCCGAGCACTGTGCAGGAGGCATTATAGTGATTCACGGGCATCAAGAGGCCTGATTCGGTTTCTTATGATTAGCGATGGGGCAACGAATATTTGAAAAACTGAAATATTTTCAAAGATTGATGTGAAAATGCCCTTTGCTTTATACTCACTTGGCAGGGGGAGATTTCTCAAGATGTATAATCCCGAACCACCCTGCCTTTGGCTCAGGGCTGGGGCTGTGGGCCTGCATTTGTATAGAGACTTGAGATGCTCCGTGATTTTATGATGCTTCCAATCAATTAATGACCCAACCAGGATCACCACATGGCTGCCCAGTGTGTACTGTCATTGATAATCCCTCATCTAAGCCTTGTTTGTCTGGCCCAGGTGTATTTGAGCCTCTAAGGGCTTCTCAACATGCAAAGTAACCAGAAGGAGAATATGTCTGCCTGAGAAAATATTCCAAACAAGACTTGTTCCATAAATTATCCCCTAGTTTCCAATCCTAGGGGTGGCCTCTGGAGGGCACTGCTGGAACTGCTACATCTCAAGACTATATTGCTCTGAAGGTGTCCTCCATCTTCCTCCCCACAAACATCCACACCTCTAGAGTGAAGTCCAACTGCCTGTGGGATAACGGGCCCTATCTGCTGCTGCTTGCAAAACAGCTTGTTCTTTCTTAATGCTGTTCGAGAACAATTCAGTTGGGATTACAGCCAGATTTCCTGTGTGCGTGTGGTTGGAGAGAAGGAGGCTATGGAAGCTGGAGAGAAGATGAGAGGCAATGCACTTCAGGCACACCAACTGCACCCAGCCAAAGGCCTTGTTTTCTACTTAAAAATTTTAAAAATTAATTTTGAATTATACAGGTCATCCCTGAAGATATTTTGAATAAAATTAAAGATATCACGGATCAGGGTAAAGCTTTCTTTAAATTGGGTTACAGCACCACCCCAGTTCCAGTCCTCCTTAGACGTAAACTCTGTAGTCATTTTTGAGATTGTCCTTCCAAACCTTTTACTTTACATTCATTTATATATGTGGGTCTATGGGAAATATTCTTCTTCCTTTATTTTTTGCTAAATGATGCCACATTATGCATATACGGTTTGGCAATATGCTCCTCTCACTCAACAATACATCTTGAAGATCTATCATGTACTACTTAAAGAACAACCTCACTTTTTTTTTTCTTTTTTAGGCAAGGCAACCCTTGGTTGACCTCACAGATTTCAAGGACCTTGTCATCTTACAATCTCTTATTTTTTATCTTTTTAAGCCTATAGCACCTGGTCTTCCTAGGTGGTCTACCATCCAAGTACTAACCAGGCTCGACCCTGCTTAGCTTCTGTAATCAGATGGGATCGGGCTTGTTCAGGGTGGCATATTTGAGTTTCCACATTTTGTACACCAATCTCACTTTTTAAACTGTTACATAGTATGCTTTAGTTGAGCTATGCCTCCATTATGCGACCAAAAGTTGATATTTTTCCATTTTTTTCACTAATAAAAACAATGCAGAAAAAAGTCTCTGTGTACACACACAAGTGTTCTCCAGGATTAAGACTGAGAAGTGGGCTACAGGTTTTGTGTATTTAAAATTTTTAATAAATAGATATTTTCAAACTGTCCTTAAAACTGTACAATTCTCTTGGGCAAAGATTAGAATCACATTATTGGTTCAATTTTTATTTCTTTGAATAATAATGAGATTGAGTGTCTTTTTATTTGTAATTCCTCTTCTGTACATTTTCCTGTGTTTGGTTTTGTTCATTTTTCTATTGAATTGTCATTCTTTTTACTGATTTGTAAAAGCTATTATATATTTGTAAAAGCTATTATAATCTGTCAGCTGTTAGGTATGTTGTTAATATTTTTTTCCAGACTGTCACTTTTCATTTATGTTTTTTGTGGGGACTTAGTTTTGACCTGGTAATTTATTAGTCTTTTCCTCTGTGAATTTTCTTTTTCAGACTTGTTTAAGAGGATCTCCCCTTTTTCAAAATTATAAACATTTTCCTATATACTTGTCTTATAGCTTAATACTTGGATTACATATGTATATCACTAAACCACCTGGAATTGTTATGTGTGAATAGTAAAGGGTAGGGAGCTATCTTCAGTTTTTTTCCATACAGATAACCAGTTGTCCCAGTGCCCCTAAAAGAATAATCTATCATTTCTCCATTAAATGGAGATACTAATTTTATCATTTACCATAACTGTGTGTGTATTTCTAGATTATTGTATTCTACTGATTTACTAGTCTCTTTATTGATTCCTATGTCTATACCTCATCATTACAATTGCCCTAACTTTCTAATATGTTTTGATTTCTGATAAGATAAATTCTCCTTTCTCATTTATCTTTTTCAAAAAAATCTTCAATATTCTAACACATTTACTTTTTCTTATGAATTTTTGAATGTCTAGTTCCATGAGAAATTCTACTGACACTTTTATTGATATTGTATTCGATTTATACATAAATTTGGTGACATTTGACATCTTTATGATAGTAAGTCTTCCCATTCATTCAACATATATTTGCTGGGCACCCATGTGCCAGCTCTGTTCAGGATACTAGGGATACAGTAATTAACAGTTAATTACTTGCTCTCGTAGAGTTTACTTTCTTGAGTATATTGTCTTACTTATATAAGTCTACTTTTATATTCTTCACTGAAATGTTATTGTTTTACCTTCATGTTGGTATGTTTCTAAGTACTTCCTTATTGAGAAACATATAAACTTGGTCATCAACTTTCTCCACAGAACTTGTAAACTCTGTATTTTCTTTCCTTTAAAAGCATTCGAGGTAAGTATTTTTAAAGATAAAAAATTTTTTAGTATGCTTTTAGTTCTCTCTAGCAGGTAGATTCATAGACTTGAAAAGCACTGGACATTTTTAACCCACTATTCCAGAAAGGGCAAGCTTTTGTTAGTTTCAAATAATAGTTTGAAAATTTGTTTAATTTGTTATTGTAAGGGTAAAGAAGTTAAATTACATGATTGTACAAGTGTTTAATGGTTATTTAGTTAACCCTCCCCCTTATACTTGTGGCTACTGGTAGGGGGTGGGGGGAGTAAACATTGATGAGATAAAGTTCTACAAAAAACACTAAAAGTAAGAAGTGCTAAACTCAAAGAACTCGACAGCATCTTTACCCATCAGACTAGTTAATATTTAAAGAGACTGATAAAGCCAGAGCCAGTCAGCATGTGGAAAAATGAATGTAAATTGGCCCCGTGCCACCGGATGGCGATTTGGTAATGTCTGTCAAAATCCAAATGTACATGTGCTCTGACTCAGCAGTTCTACTTTCAGGAATAAATTATCCTTCAGAAGCATTCTTAGGAAAGCATAAAGATATCTGCACCGGGGTGTTTATTTCAACCTCATTTGTAACAACCAAAAGACCAGAAACATGCCAAATGTCCATCGATAAATTTTTGCCACATTGTGGTACATCTACATGACTGTGTTTTATGCTGCCTTTAAAACTAATGAGGGAGGTCTATATGTAATAATATAGAAAGATATGCTGCCAAAATAAAAGAACTAGTTACAAAACATTATATGCAGCATGATGCAATTCATGCAAAACACATAGGCACACATACATGCTACACACAAGCACACACATAATTAAATATGCATAGAAAATTCTGGAAGCAGGCACAGAAGCCTATTAACAGTGGTTACCTTTGGAGAATGAAACTAAAAGGGCTGAGGAGGAGGAAACTTTTGCTATAAAACCCATGCCCCTCTGTTTGATAGTTTTACAAGGACAATATAATAATTTTATCACAAAACAACTAGTACTCTCTCCCTTCACCTCAACCCCCCAAAGTAGCAAACTTTGATTTGTTTTACATAATCGGTGGTTTAGGGTTGCTTTTTCTTCAGTTTCAACTACCAAAGATTGAAAGGATAGATAGCATTAGCATACATGGCATTTTAGAGCAAGCGTTTCCTCTGTAGGAGGCCTTCGGTTCTATGACTGATAATTTGGCTTAGTATAGAATTCAAATTCAAATTTCTTTCTCTTCAGCACTTGGGAAGACATTCTATTATCTTTATGCATTTAGTATTGCAGTTAAGTTCTCTGTTACAAGTAGACTTCCAGTTCCGGAAATATGGATATTAACCTGTTTCAGACAAAGCAGTAGTAACATGGGTTACAGGATCCATCAGCCAAACCTGCCTCAGAGATATCACAGAAGTGAGACACAAAAGTGAAATTGTTGGAGAGCAGAAAATTAAAAGGACTGTGAGCAACCCCCAGGGAAACAGAAGAAGCCTGGGACCTTGAGAGAGGAAAATGGACTAGAGCAGAGGCGAGCAGGGCCAGGTGTCTCCAGCAGGGGATGGGCTAGGCAGAGCTTTCCAGCTGTGCCCTCTTCTATGCACCAAGTTGCCCTCATCTGATCAGTGCCTGTCCTGTAACAAATGCAAGGCAGAAAAACCGCCCCTCAAGGCCAGCAGATGTTTGCAGGAGGAGAATTACACAGCGGTGCTGGAACCTGGCCAGGTTAGGGAGTAGAAGCAGCAGGTCCTGTCCTCTGCCCTGAGGACTAGAGTATTATGACCTAAGGGCAAGTTCTTGCTTTAATAGAGGTACATGGAGATTCCCTAATCAGTTAGGTGTCAAGATTGAGGGGAGGGAGGAAACAGAGAAGGAATGAGTCCAGGTTGTAACCTGAGTATCTCTATGATATGAGCCCCCTGTCCCCCACAATCCCCCCACCCGCTTATCTTTGCCCTGTGCACACGCCTCAAACTCAACAAGAAGGGCATAGGGAATAGGCTTTCATCTGCCTCCCAGGTCACGACCAAGTGGAATTTATCCTAGGAAAGTAAGGTTGGTTTAACACTCAAAAATCAATCAATGCACCTAAGAACACTGGATGCCGTAGGCATGTAAAAAAAAAAAAAATGAATGAAATTTGCCATAACTAAGAAAGAAAAACCACACAATCTCTCATTAGATGCAGACAGCTCATTTGACAAAATTCAACATCCATTACTGATTTATCTAAAAAAGAAAAAAGAAAAAACCCACCTCTCTGTAAACTAGGAATAGAACTTTCTCAAACCTAATAAAGGGTATCTACAATAAAGGGTATCTACAAAAACAAAACAAAACCCCCAATATCTCCCTAATATACTTAATGGTGGGAGACCGGATGCTTTCTCCCTAAGAGCAGGAAGTAAGTGTGTCCACTCCTTTTGTTTTTATTTCACACTGTATTGGAGGTTCATATTTAACCAATGCAGTGAGGCAAAAAAAAAAAAAAAAAAAAAAAAAATAATTAAAGGCATCAAAATTGGAAAGAAAGATTTAAAACTGTCTTTGTTTACACAAAATATGATCACATAAATAGAAAATTTAAAGAATCTACAAAAAGCTACTAGAACTTATGAGTTTGGTAAGGTTGCAGTGTACGAGGCCAAAAAAATCAGCTGTATTTCTATACACTAACAACAAAAATTTGGAAACTAAAATTTAAAAAACAATACTATTTATAATAGCATCAAAAATATTAAATAATTAGGGATAAATCTCACAAAAGATGTGCAGAATCCTACTGAAAACTATAAAACATTGCTAAGAGAAATTAAAGACCTAACTTAATGGAGAGATACACTTTATTCAAAGATCAAAAGACTCAGCATTGCTTAAATGTCAATTCTTCCCAAATTAATTTGTTTGTTGATTCTTGCCTTAGTCATCTAGAGTCCCTACAAGACAGCTGGATGGGTGCTACTGCTGACTTGGAGAGTTTCTGTGAGAGAGGGAGCGGGACACAACGTGCTGCACTTTGGTGGCTCCTCGCCCGGGCAGTGATGTTTCTTGCTTCTGCCAGCTATCTCTGGCCACCTAAAGTGCCGCCTGGTCTCTGATTGAAGCCGCCACTTCCACTGTTTTGATCTAAAGGCAGACATCCTCCCCTTTGCCCCTTGGTCCACTGAATATGCCACAGTCAATGGACCTGGCTGCTCTTCACATGGAACTCCAGCTAATCACCATCATTAGCCCCTGGGGTCTCTTCTGCTCTGTCTGTGCCATCTCTAGGCCTGGAGCAATGTGCAGAATTCTCGGCCACTCTGCTTGAGGAGTTCTGAGTACGATCTTCCAGCTGTTTGTCTTTTCTGGAATCTTCCCATTTCTAGTCTACCAAGATTCCCCCTCCTCCCCACTTCTTGCTTTCAGGGAGAACTACACATGGTATTTGTTTGCTTGGTTGATTGGTTTTTCTTACATCTATTCTTTCCATGAATTTGGTACTGGAGAAGCAAGATTGCAGAACATGCCTTCTCTCCTGTTTCTCCTGTTCCCCTGTCCAGGCCTCTTTCTCCCTCCAGGACCCTGCCCCAACTCCAAACACTTGGCCCAACCCCAAACACCTGGTCCTCCAACAAGGGACTCACGAAGCTGCCAAATCTTCTTCAAAGAAACTCAAGAGTTGCTTGGTCTTCTCGCCATTCATTAGTTTTGCCACCATCACCCTAGAATGTGCTCTCTGGGTTCTTGAGTTCAGAGCCCAGTATGACCCACTCCTCGAGTCCCAGGTACCAGGTCCCAGGTAAAGACCAGCCGGGGTTTTATGAAAATAGACTTTATTATAATAAAATGTCTTTTTAAACAAATGCCCCCACCATTCCTCACCCCTGGAGAACAAGGTGGGGGAGGGAGTTCATTCAAACACTCTCCCACCACAGTGAAGGAAGCATGCAGACACTCACCCAGCAGGAGGGTGGAGATGGGTGGTTAGGGTAAGGGTGGGGAGCCCCTACCCCATTCTAAACTGAGAATGTATGAAAATAGCTGCATAAATTTGTCCTTTCCCCTAGCCCCAGACTCCAACAGGGGCCAGAGGAAAACGATGCAAAAGAGAAATTGAATCCGATGAGCAAAATAAGGCAAACCCAACTCCTGCTCTCTGCCCACTGGCCCCCTGGGTCTTTGGGGTTGGGGACACGCTGGAGCCAGAGGCAGGGTTGGCAGGGGGCAGGTGGAGCACTCTTGGGGCGGGATCAGGCCCGCTTTGGCATGGCCTTTCTCCTTCCCAGGCCTGCATGAGGGACGCGAGATGGAGGGAGCTGGACTGAGGCACTGAGTATGTACATATATACACACAGCTCCGCCGCCTGCTCTGTGGGGAGGCAGCTCTGGACAATCCAGTGCAAACTTTCCTTCCAGGGAGGGAAGATGTGATCAGAATAGCCTCAGGATAGCCATCAGAGGGAACAGGCCCCTTTCCCCGCCCAGACTTCCCCAAGTCCTCAGATCTAGGAAGGCCAGAGCAGGGACCAGCATAGCATGGTGGGGAAACTAGGCATATGTGAGAAGACTAGGAGCCAAGAGTCCCCGGTAAAGTCCTGGCTTTGTGATCGAGGTGCTCAACCACCTCAGCCAAGTTACTGCCTCTCTGGGGCTGTGTCCCCTCCTGTAAGAGGAAGATGCCCCTCTGGAGGGTCCATCTTCAAGATCTCATCTAGCTCTGACCTTCACTGAGTCTCTGATTCCCTTCCAAGTACCACAGTGTTAACTCAGAACAGAAGTCAGGGGCCTTCCCTCTTCTCCCCCAAGCCAGGACAGTGATCTGGGGACCTCAGGGGGCTGTTTCTTCCTGCAGGATGGGCCACAGTGTCACTCTTTCTTCCCAGAGCCCAGTTTCCTGAGGAGCTGCTTCCCCTTGGAGAAGAGACCTCTCATCTTCTTGCCTGTACACTGTGGCATCCCCAGTTCAATCCTGGGAAAGCTGCCAGGGCCAGGGGCACAGGACCAGCCTAGGGGCACTGTGGGCCCTTGTGTTGAGCTGGCCCAGTCCTGGAATGTGAGAGAAAAGAGACAAGATCAGGGCCCAACTCTCTGCCCCAACCTGACTCCTTTAACTCACAACCTCAGGTGCCTACAATCCCCCACGTCACGGAGCCATGGTCAAGAATCAGAGCCCACCAACCCACCACTGCTTCATACACATAGAGAACAGAGAGGAGAATGGACACAGTGATGCTGAGGGAGCATGGAGCTGGGAGTCTGAAGCAACAGGCAGAGCAGGTTCTGCTTCTGTTCACTTGGGGCCTGGGCAAGCCCTTCCTCTTCTCTAGGTCTCTGTAGGGTGCTGGGCTGGCAGAGCTCAAGAGTCTTTGGACCTGATCCTTGGGATGGGTGCCCCAACTTCTCCCATGTCATCCTCTCCTGACAAAGGGAGAGCAAGGATCAGGACTGCTTGGAGGTAGCTCTCCCCACCAGGGAAAGCAGCTCCTGCACCACCTCACAGAGGAAGGAGTGTGCCCTCCAGCCCAGCAGCTGCAGTGCCCTGGGGCCTTTAGGGGGTGAAGCCAGTGCCTACCCCATGGGGAGGAGATCAGGACTTTTTCTTGAATGGCCTCTGGGAGTGCTACTGGGAGCCTGAGGCCTGAGAGAGTCGGCATCACTCAGCTCCCACAAGTATGGAGGCTCCCTTGGCCCTGCCTCCTTCAGCATCTTTCCCTTATTGAATCTCTTCCTAGCTCCATTTGCAACCATGAGTGGTCCCTCTGCCACAGGCCTACCCAGACAGTGTTGCTAGTGGCTAAGGACAGGGACTGGGCAAATAGAAGAGCCACCAAGAAGCCTCCCCTAAACCCCCAGATTCCCATGCTCCCCACCATGACCTCCTGTGCCTGGCACAGCCCAGGCAAGTCTTGCCAGCCTGCATGTTCCCCACCTCCCACTCCCTACTCCCTTCTTCAAACTTCCCCTTGCCACCAGAGCCCAGTAGTCTCCTGGCCAGAGCCAGTCATGGAACCCAGACCAGAGGCAGGGACCTGGGTGTCTAGCCTGGGGCCTGCCCCAACCAAGGCCTTAGTGATATGGCAGGACCTGCCCACCAAGAGGTCTGCTAGCACTTATTGGTTAAAGCACCTACTGACAATCAGCCAGACCTGATGACTGGCCAGGAGCACCAGGCCCTTCCCACTCCCTCCCAAGCCCCCTTCTACAACAATCCAAGAGGGATGGGTTGCTGGGGAAACAAACAGAGGTGGTCTCTGACCCCCAGAGACAAATGGTGTGGGGTTATCCGTGGACTCCAACTGTTTAAGTCTCCCTTTTATTGTCCCCAGCAGAGGAAATTGAGAGTTGGAAATAAAATCATGCACCTGATCTTCTAAGAGGTCATGATCCAGAGGACAAGGACGAGGAAACTATTATTATTGGTGGTATTACATTCTGCCACCAATAATAATCACATTATAATACCATAGTCATATAGTATCATAATATACTGATGAGTCATAATGTGAATGTCATGTAATATTCTATGAGCACGTGCTATAGAATATGAGGAGTTGAATACTATGGGCCATTATATACTAAGATGACACGCATTCCTATAACAGCTGGCACTGCCCAAAAGCAAGGGGGAAGGGATGATCCTATATCCAAACCTGGCTCATAGCAAGATCTCCCATCCCCAATCCCTGGAAGAAATTGGAAAAGCCAGGTCAGCTCCAGCATGCTGTCTGATTATGGTCACATGGGGAGTGGGGGTCACATGGACATAGGGGCCAGTCCCCCACTTACATGTTGCTCTTTCTACATATATCTATCTCCATCTAGCACTGGACTCTTCTCCTCCTCGTTCTCTGAGGAACAGGGAACAAAGAGAGGAGACGGGTTACACATAGACCCACACAGTCTCTGCCCAGTTACCAGGTCTCAGGGTCACAGGAGCTGGTCCTGCTTTGCATAGTCCTCACCTTTGGAATAACCCCGATGAGAACCTGGGGCTTTGCAGTTCAGGCCTCCTCACCCTCTCCCTGCACTGCAAGGTTGGAGCTTAACTGTACTCCACCCACTCTAAGGAGAGGCTGGCTCTAAGAATGAGAAGCCAGGAAGCTGGGCCTTGCTGGGCAACTGGCTTTAATAGGCTCACAGGAAACAGAGAGACCCAGCAGGATGAGAGGTTCCCTGAAACCAGGCCTATGACGGGTTAGAGGTGTGGGAGTCACAGGAGTCCGTCTCCACAGGACCACCTCACCTGTGACAGCCGCAAGGCATGAGCAGCTGGATCAGATGGGCCGGGAATCAGGGTCACAGCCCTCACCCTCTGCAGAGAGGGGCACCTACTGAGAGGAAGCCACTGGGGCCCTCCCGTCACACTGCCCTGACCCCACCACCACAGCAGGGTAGAGACCCAATTGCTGAGCTGGGAACCCAGCTCCTCACTGACCTGAGTCTCGGCCTGGAGGGATCCAGGCTCCCTGTCTGAGCTGCCCACCTCAGGCCCAGGGCCCTCCAAGAAGTTGGATGGAACCAGGCCCCTCCGTCCATTCAGCTCCCCCTATGGAGGAGATGTTGGTGAGACAGAGACTAGGAAAGAGGCCTCAGTCTCAGCACCCCTTGACGGTGAAGCCCTTGGGGTAAGAGCCTGAGGTCAATAACTCTGTTATGGGAGGTGACCTGTCTATTCATCCAGGTGTCCATTAGGAACCTTTGCTCATCCCCTCCCCAGCTTGAGAGCCCTCTCTGAAAGGGCTGGTGAGGCGAGGTATGGCACCCCCACCCCAATGTTCTCACATAGTAGAAGCCATCATCATCCATGCCCCCAAACACAGTAATGACGTCTCCTGCTAGGAAGGGCAGCTCTGCCTACAGAGAGACAGAAAGGCAGGTGTCAGGTCTGCGCAGGCCCTGACACCACCCACCTTGGCTGGGCTCTATCTGAGGGTCCTCACCTCCACATCCATGTTGGGGGAGCTCTCTCGGGGGTTGTAATCAAACGCAGCCACCATGGTGCGGGGAGCTCTCAGGCTGGCAGAGGAGACTGGCTGAGGCGGGCCTGCAGGGGGATGGGGAGGGGGAGAAGACTCCAGACTCTCTCTAGACCTCCCACACCATACTAAAGTTTGCACTGGAGGTCTGCTGACCCCTTATTCACCACCTCTCACACTAATTGTACTCCCTGGAGAGAGACCAGAGGGGCTGCCTGCCCCACCCCTTTCCCCAGCCCCTTACCTGTACAGGGCTGAGCAGGACCTTCTAACTCAGCTGTGGAGAGAAGGTGCATGTGAGGCCTGGCCCTCACATACCTGCTCATCCCAAGCTGGGGATGGTGCAGGGCAGGCAGGACACTTAGCCTCACATGAGGGATGCAGGAGAAGGATGCTCAGAGACCACATGAGCCCAGTCTTTGGTTTGGGTAGTGAATTAAGGCCCAGAAAGAGTAAGTGATTTACTCCAGGTTACAGAGAATTTACAGTCAGGTGCTTTTTGGAACAGAGGCACCAGCAAATCACTCTTTGTCCCCATTGGAATGAAGCTCCCCACTGGAGGGGAATGTATGTGATGAAGGTCTGCCCCAGTCACCTTCACCTATTCAGAACCCCACACGTGTCTCCCCAGAGATCCAAGCAGCACCCGTCCCCCCCATCCTCACTCATCCTCACAGGCTCTTGAAGGAGAAAGGGGTTTCACCCACCTTTCTTGGAGCGGCGGGGCTTGGGGGGAGGCCCAGTTGTGCAGGCTGTGGAGTACAGAAAGGGACCATTCCCTGATCCAGGAAAGCAAGTAGATGTAAGAGAGAAACAGAAGCAGGGGATAGGACAGTAACTCTGGAGTCTCCTTTTGAGGTTGAGCCAAGATTCCTGAGCTCAAGTTTCTGAAGGGCATTGCTCTCCCATCCCCACCCGATCCCTGGGATCCAAAATCCAAGGCCCATTCCCTCCACAGCAGACCCCATTCCATGCGGTGAGCTCACTGCCGTGGCCACACCAGCCTGTCTCTGTGAGGCCCCAGTGGCTCTGCTGGACACTGGATAAATGAGGCACCCCACTGCTCCAGACATACAAAGCTCAAAAGGGGGTTGAATTGGAACTGGGGTGGCGGGAAGTGGGTGAAGGACAGCGGCAGGTCATACCTGCGCTGTCCCTGAGAACATCTGGGGACAAATAACCCCGCTGGAGCAGCTGCTGTTTTCCTGTGGGACTGTCCACAGCCACTTCAGCCACCATGTTGCAGGGGATATAGCCTGTCCGGCCCCCACCTTCTCCCCGGTAGAAGCCATCGGCGTCCTTGTCCCCAAACACCTGGAGGCAAAGACCAGCTGTCTCAGGAAGCCAGTCCATCTTGCCCCCTACGACCCAGCCCCAGAGCCCTGCAGCATCTACTTGCAACTGCAAACAAATGCTCTACCTTTTGCAGGAGGGGGAATAGGAAATAGGAGGAAACAGCCAATAATAAGTATCAAAGGGATGAAAGAAAGAGCCCTTTCCATATTTTCATCACCCCAGTATCTGGATATCCATTCCCCTAGCCTATTCCAGACTAGATCTCCCCAACCTCGGAGCAACAGCAAAAGCCTTCAATGAATACTTGGAAACATAATCAAAGTTGTAATGTCAACAGCAGCAGTTATAGTGTGCTTCTTGCCAGGACGGAAACCTCAAACAACCCTATGAGGTAAACACTAACATTAACCCTATTTTACCAAGAAGAAAACTGAAGCCCAGAGGAATTAATCTACTCAAGATTACACAGCTAGAAGTGGCAACCTAACATCATCTGGCTCTAGAAGTTGTGTTCTCGCCCAGGCATGGCTATGGTACCTCCAATGCTAGGAAGGAGGGAGAAGGGAGGACACGGACACTGAGTCACCTTCAGAACCTGGCCCTCCCGAAAGGGGAGCTCCTCTTCCCCAGCATCAGGGTTAGGTGACATCGACACAGGGTCATAGTCAAACAGAGCCACAAAGACCCTAACAGGTAGGTCCTGGTAAGCCAGCACTTCTGGAGGGCTCCTCGACGGGGCTGTGAAGAAGGTTGGGGAGAGAGAGAACAATGATAATAAGCCCTAGCCAAGGGGTAAGGAAAGGCCCCTTCCCCCTAGCCCAGCCCCCATTAGGTGCTCACCCAGCTCAGTGGCTGCTGGCCTGTGGGGCCGACTCCCTCTCCGCAGGGGGCCCCTCTGCCCAGAGCTATCTTGCCCTCTGGGCTCCCCAATCTCTATTGCCTGCAAAGACAGGGCAACAGAGGGCAGAAGTGTCACACCATCCCTCTGGCAGGCCCCGCAGCAGGGGCAGGACCCTGCATGCACTCCCCAGCTCTGCCCTATTAGCGTAAGCAGCACAGCAGAGCCTGGACGCAACATTCCTCTCCTGGAGCCTTGGCCCAACCTTGCTGGAGGCTTCAGACACCCCAGAAGGACAGGATGGGAGGCCCCGCCTTCAGCCACCCTAGTAGATGTGTGCAGAAGAGGGGACTAAAGTGAGAGCTTAGAGTTGGCCAAGTAGCATGTGAAAGGATGGCCTCTTCTCAGCGTGTGGGTTGGGTGACGCTGGACATCACAGTCAGTGTCCTACGAAGAGTTAAAGGCCACTCTGCCCAAAGGCAGGGGGTTGGCTGGAGACAAGTGGCAACTAATGATACCAGAATATTGTGCATCCCAGTTCCGATCAGCAGAAGCAGCAAAGCAGTGGAATGCGGGTGGGAGGAGGCATGTGAGCGAACCGGAGGCCCAGCCCCGCCTCTGCTGATGGAGGTGGCAGCGTGGAATGGGAGTGGCTGGTGGGCAGCAAGCAGAGCCACCAGGCGGCAGCAGGCAGGGGGCTGCCCAGGGTGGGGAGTGGGCACGGACCCGGGAGGCTGGCTCCTTGGCTCTGCCAGTCGCACTGAAGCCTCTCCGCTCTGGCTCCCCTTTCTCCCAGGCCAGGAGGTGTGAGTAGGGGCTGGGGCCTGAGTTGGCCTTCAGAGCACCCCTGGGCCTTCCTATGGGCGCGGTGCCCCAGGCCTCCCCAGCTCCGAGGAAGCAGGAGCTAGTGATGCTGACGCTCCCGCCGCCTGCCTCCTGCTCGTCCTCAGAATCATATTCGATGCTGATTTCCAAGCACTTGGGGGAGAGGCAGCTGGCCAGGCCAGATTCTGGGGTTTGGCCACGTGGACACCTCCGGGAAGGGGCCGGCCGCCCTCTCCCACCAGCCTCGGGTCCACCCCTGGAGCCCTCGCCCACAGGGGCACCACCTCTCTCCCGTGTGGGGCCTGGTCGTCCAGAGGCCTGGGGCCCGCCGTTACTGAGAAGGCGGCTGCAGTGTTCCCGGGGGTCTGGGGACCGCTTGCGGTTTGGGGGCTTCTCGGTGGAGCCACTTCCTCTCCTCCAGCTGCTTCCACCAGCTAAGACAGGCATGTCCTCCAGGTGGTCCCCAGCACTGAGAGGCTCAGGAGACAAAGGACATGGGCCAGGTCCTCGGGGCTGACGGCCATCACAGCCCAGACCCAGCAACGTGGGCTCAGGCGGGCTGGGGTCTTGAGAAGAGCCTGCCCTGGGCCTCTCCTCGTCCTCCTCTTCTTCCTCCTCAGGGATGCTAAAGAGCTTCTTGCTGCAGAACTGCTGGAGGGGCAGCTCCAATATCTGCTCCAAGATTTCCTCGTCGCTGTCAGTCTCACAGGAGGGCTCAGGCTGGGGCTGGGAGGTTGGGGGGGGCAGCAGGGAAGAGAGGTCCATGGGAAGAGGAGAGAGCTGTGACCTTTACCCTCAAATGCAAGCAACCCTATAGCCCTCCCTCAGCTTCTTCCAAGAGGAAGGACCAGAGAGGGGGCCCAAAGTTATATAGCATATACAAGGCAGAGCCAGAGGAAGAATGAGGGAACACACACAAACAAACAGGCTGCCCGATGCTTGGGCCCCTATAATGGCAGAGAGGCCTCCCCACCTCTTCCCCAGCAGCTCTCAACAATAGGATTTCAGATGCAGCATCTGGTGGGCTGGAGCAGAAGAAGGTGTAGCAAAGAGCTCCTCACCCTCCCCTTTCTTC
This sequence comes from Macroglossus sobrinus, assembly GCA_004027375.1. Taxonomy (NCBI): domain Eukaryota; kingdom Metazoa; phylum Chordata; class Mammalia; order Chiroptera; family Pteropodidae; genus Macroglossus; species Macroglossus sobrinus. Next base: position 100,696 of record PVKZ01000247.1, read on the forward strand.
CCAGGAGGGCAGAGGCCAATCCTGAGCCACTTCCTAACTGCTGCTTAGGACAGGCAAGGCCTAGGCCACACACCTAGAATGTTGCTGGCACTCAGTGGCGACTGGAGCAGCTGCTGACACATGGGGTAGAGGCCTCTGGAACCCAAGTTCTAGGGCCCACCAGCCCCTCCTCACCCCGTTACCTTGACCCCATTCTCCCTGATGCTGTTGCCAGCAGCAACCTGCTTCTGGAAAGAGCAAGTCCTAGAATCCAGCTCCTCCTCCTCCTCCTCTTCCTCCTCTTCGTCCTCCTCTTCCTCCTCCTCCTGGATGTCTGACAGATCTGAGTTGCGGCCATGGTCCACCAGGGAGTTCACTGGACGGACCCCAAGCTCTGCCATGTCTTCCTTCTGCAGGAGAGGGGGAGTGAGGAGGGATGGAAAGAAGGGCACTCTGAATGAAAGGGGTCCCTTGGCAGAGCAAAAGAGGGTCATATCCCAAATGGGGGTATGCATGATAGGGGGTTGGGAGAAAAAGGATGGGAGCCAAAAGGGGAGGAGAAATCAGGGAAGATGAGGTAACAAAGAAATAGACACACAGCACAGACCCAGCAGAGAACCAGCAGAGAGGGTGACCAGATTCTGCCTGGCAGAAAGCAAGGAGATGAGTCCCAGTTCTCTGAGGTGGCATAGTGTGTTCCCAACCCCATACCTCAGCCCTGGGCCTCAGTCCAGACCCTGCGTCTCCTCCCAGGCAGGCCTCAGCACAGGGCGCCTTTTGGGCCAGTGGCCCCTGGGTGGAGCAGGGTGCCGGGTGGGCCTCTCCTGTGGTCCACTTGGTCTCCTCCTGGCCCAGTGAGGAAGGCACAGGGCCAGTTCTCTCACCCACAACTGGCTCGCTGGCCCTCTTGTCCTCTGAGATGCCCTGCACAAGTGCCCCAGCTTCCTCCTGGAATGGGAAGCACTGAGGAAGCGCCCAGCCCCAGGCCCATCTCCTAGGCTCCGCCTGCTCCCCACCCGCAGCAGGGTACCTGGGAGCAAGGTACTAGGAGCTCCTCTTGGGATCCATTTGGTTTCTCTCTGAGAGGGCTTGCTGGGGGAGGCCCAGGAGGCTCTCGAGTTCCATGGGGCTCAGGGCGCCGGAGAGGAGAGCTGGGGTCTCCAGGCCCTGGGCAAGCTGGAGCGAAGGAGCGTCTGGCCTCTGAGCCTGGTCGTGGTGAGGGGCAGGAGACCGTGGCTGGTAGGCAGGCCGCGGTCAGGGCTGAGGCAACAGGAGCCGGAATGGAGTCAGCTGACTCGCCATGGGGCGACATGGTGCGCACAGCCACTTCGCTGCACCCCTGCAGCAGCGGCAGCTGGGACAAATCCACCAGCACACTGCCTGCTGTGGGAGAGGCCACCTCCATGATCTGCGGGTGCGGGGAGCACAGAATGGCAAAGGGAGACTGAGATGGCCAAGTGTGAGGATGCAACATTAACAGCGATGGCAAGCATTATGCCAGGCACTATGCCAGGCCCTTGGCACGCTTTATCTCACTTAATCCTCCCGGTCACAAGGCTTCATAATGGAGTGGTTTTTTTGACTCCCAAACATCTGCTACTAAAGCCTATGCTCTTAACCACTCTGCTAGCTAATGCCCAAATGCCCAGGACTGGGCACTTCTGTGCCCTGCTGGGGAGATGAGGCATCTGAGCATGGCAAGGAGAGACCCACATCCTCCTCCCAGGGTACAGGTGGGCACAGTCCCCAAGCCATACCTTCTGCCCATCTGCATAAATAGCATAGCCTGTGACTCGAACGCCATTGGAGGTGCCAGCAGCGTCGATTGTTACTGGGAGCCAGCTGATGACCAAGATTCCAGGGGAGGGCCCTGGCTCAATCTGAACATCCAACGGGGCATCAGGTGGGCCTAGGGGAAGTGGGGGTACACAAGACCAGTAATGCAGGACACTCGCCACTGGTGATACCAGACCACTTTATCATTTCCCTGAAAATGCAAATAGAAAGTCTTCCCTTCCGCCATCACCCATGGCCTGGACTCCTGGGTGTTATAGTCAATGCCCAAGCCGGCATACCTGCTGGGAGCGTGGTGAATTTCAGGGTGGCAGCTCGATGCTCTGGCCTCTCCCAGCCTGGTTCCCAGGTCCCTCCAGGTGGGAGCTGAGCCTCCACTCGGGCCTGATAGTGAGTACCAGGCCGCAGGTGGCAGAAGGTGGCCCAGTAGGTACTGGGGCGGGCAGGGGGGCACTCTTCTCCATTGAGGTAGATGGCATGGGCCAAATTGGTATTGCTGGGCACCCAGGTGATCTCAGCAGATGTGGCTGTCAGTCGATGAACCCGCAGCTGTCGAGGTACCACTCTGGCCTGGGCACCCACTGCCAAGCAACAGCGCAGAGGGTCAGAGCTGCCCCGGCTGGTCAGGGCCTGCACGGACACATGGAGGGGCGTGGCCCGCAGGTCCAGGTTCTCCAGCACAGCCTTGGGGGGTGCTTCAGGTCCCAGGGCCTGACGCAGCTCCCCATTCACGCAGATATGGTAGCCACGTAGCTCCACTCTCTCAGGAGGCGGCTCCCAGGCCAGCACCACACTGTGGGCCAGCTGCTTGAGGATGACCAGGTGGCGGGGATGAGGCACAGCAGTAGGTGTGCCCAGGCCCTCGGGCTGCGGGCTCAGACTCATCTCATCCCCTGCAGCCTCCTCTTCCAATCTGGGCTGGCTGCATCCCCCGCTGCTCTGGCCCCCACCGCTGCCGCCCCCACTTCCGCTCAAGAAACTGAGTTCAGGGCCTGAACTGTGGGACAAATCAGCCAGCTCCGAAGGGAGAGAGGTCAGGAGGTCGTCGTCCGACACGCGCTCTACAAAATTGGAAGGCACCAGGCCTCTTCGGCCATCCATGAGCTCCCCTGGCAAAAGGAGGGCAGGGAAGGGGGCAGACAGGAGGTAGAGAAAAACCAGTTCAATAAATGCCTTTAACAATGATAAGTGGGCAATCTTAAGCATTTGATTCAAATCAACATATACCTGTCAGTGTTTTTAAAAGACAAGAACAGTCAAGAGATGGATTAGGGACTTATTGTTCATTTTCGTGTGATAAGGGTAATGTGGTTATACAGGGCAGTGCTTCTTAAATTTTAATGTGCATATGAATCACCTGGAGATTTGTGAAAATGCAGATTCTAATTCTGCTGGGTCTGGGTGGGGCCGAGATTCTGCATTTCTAACCAGTTTGCAGGTGATACTGATGCTGCAAGGATGTTGGCGAATGTCCGTGTTCTGTGGAGGTACATGTTGAAGTATGTCTAAGTAAAATGTTATGATGTCTACAACTTGCTTTTCAATGGCTTCTCTTTACTCACTTACATATGGCTAAAGCAAATATGCAAAATGTGAGCAGTTGTTGATTGTAGGTGGTGAGTAAACAGGTGTTCATTGTATAATTCTTTAATTTTTCTATACGTTTAGAAAGTTTCATATTACACAGGCCTGAGGAGCAGGCGCAGGGGTGCCTTCCACTTCCTTTTGAAGAAAACAGACATCTTCAAAGGGAGAGAGAAGCATCACCTCTTCCTTCCTAAAGATTCCTAAGGGAAGGAATCTTTAGAGACAAGAAGCTTAAGTGCCAGAGAAAAGTTTCCTGTGTGTTCTAGATGGGATTAGGACCCACGGCAGGCCTGGGTCCAGGAGCACAACTGCCAGTCAGTCCAGGCAGCGACCAAAGGTAGGTTCTGTTACCTTGTGCCAATTCCTCTGAACACCTAACAACAGAGTATTGTAACATTGGTTGTTTGTTTGAGGAACATCAAGGAAGGAAAAAGTTGGGCACACAGCATATGATGTCAAGCTAATTTGGGATAAGGAACAAGATCGCCAGGGAACAGATGAGCCAGTGGCTGATGGGCCTTAGTGGGAAGCAGGGGAAGCATGGGTCAGGACTTAGGGTAGAAAGTGCCTGTGGAGCTGCAGAAGTGCCTGTGAGTTTCTCTAATACCCTCTTTCTCTGCTTAGGCTAGGAGAAAAAAAAAAAAAGGTAAGAAATCTAAAAGAAGAAACTATAGGGACTTAACAATAAATTAGATAACATAAGCACTGTAGTGGGCTGAATGGTAGCCTCCAAAAATATGTGCACGTTCTAATTCCTGGATCCTGTGAATGTGACTTTATTTAGGAAAAAAGATAAATCTTTGTTGATGTAATTAAGTTAAGGAGCTTGGGATGAGATCATCCCAGATAATCTGGGTGGGTCCTAAATCCAATGACAAATATCCTTATAAAAGACCCACAGAGAGAGATACACTGAGAGAAGAGGAGGCGGCAATGTGAAGACAGATGCAAAGACAGTCCTGATGTGGCCACAAGACAAGGAAAACCTAGAAACACTGGAAGTTGAATTTTCCCCTAGAGCCACCAGAGGGCGTGTGGCCCTGCCAACACCTTGATTTCTGACTTCCGACCTCCAGAGATGAGAGAAAACACATTTCTGTTGATTCTAAGCCACCCAGTTGGTGATAATTTGTTACGGCAGCCCTAGGAAATTAATATAATATAAGAACAAAGAACAGTATATAAAACATAGGAGCCTTCGTGCTAAGCAGATCCACAGCCTGAAAGGCTGGAGCTGGAGCCTAGGCCAGAGTCAGGCACACGCCCCATAGTTTGTGCACCGAGGGTGGTCCAGGTGGGACCAGATGTAGAGAAAACAGTCACTTAGCTACAGTTTGATGAGGAATATGGCATCCTACACCCACTTGTCTACATGCCTTTAAATCTATCCCAGATTGTATAGTTCAAATTCTAGTAATATATATTTTTTAATTCTAGTAATTTGTAGTTAGTTAATATTTATAGTTTTGCTGTCCCCCTCAAAAAAAAATTTTTTTTAAGGTGTTAGCTTTTTGTTTTTCTTATAAAAACAAAAATGTAGCCTGGTGCCTGGCCAAGGGCCACCCTGGAGAGTGTCCCAAGGCCATTTCTTCTGCAAGCCCTGTCCTGTCACTAGTCTCAGTAATGGGGCATCTGCCTCAGTTACCTATCTTCCCATGAGCACTGGAGAATGTCCCTGAAGGTCATGCCCTGCCTAGGCCCTGATACCAGCTAACTACTTGTTAACACCCTTCTTGAGCTCTGGACCCTGATTCGTTCTCCCCACACCCAACTGGAATCCAGCATCAGATCTATGCTATGTGCCTGACCGTGGTGTCACTCGTGTTAAACACCGCCGTACCCTGTCTGCCAGCACAAAAGTGAATTTAGCCAAAGTTCTCTGTGTCACTGTTCATTACCTGGACTTGGCAGGCCCCATCCTGCACTGCTTGGGGCACACCTGAAGTCAGACCAGCTGCCTGGGTCACTTCCCTTCCCTTTTCCCACAGGTTGCTAGGTCTCTATGGCCTTTTGGCTGAGTCTGAAAAGTTATGGTGGGCTGAGCATGCTGGAGAGGGGTGTGGATGGGTGGAGGACTTTGGGAAGAGGAGGTTAAAAGCAGAAGAGACAGAATGACCCCTCTACCTTCCTACCTTCAAAAAAGCCATCTTCATCCATGGTGCCATAGACGTAGATGTACTCGCCAGCAGTAAGCGGAAGCTCTGCCTCTGGGTTCTCGTTGGGTCCCTCAAAGGGGTTGTAGCTGTTGGAGGAGGCAAAGAGGGGGAGGAGGACAGTGACCTGTATCACGTGTCCCATCTCCTCTCCCCACTGCCCGAGGCCCTCATGGAGACTTGGCTGTCTACCATTAGCCAAGCTCACTCACTGGGCCCACCTTGGCCCAACTAAGTTAAGAGAACATGTCCAACTGGGATCCCTGTACCAATCTCCCCATCTCCAAAGGCCTCTGTCTTCACCAGGCCCCTTCCTCCCATAATACTCAAATGCTGGGGGGATGGGAGCAGGGATGAGGGGCCCACCTGTAGCGTGCGAGGAAGACCTGGATCCTGGCTCCTCCCCGGCTGCCCTCTGGTACTGCTGGGAGCAGGGAGACACTGTCTGTCTCCAGTTCCTCCACCTCACTGGCTGTGTCCACCTAGGGGAAAACAGACAGAGCCAGTCTTCTCCAGGGCCCGGAGCCAATGACAAAGCAAGCAGGTTTCTAGGCTGAGCCAGAGGAAGACCCTGCACTGAGAAGGGATAGTGAGCATGTGTGGGATAAGGCCAGCAGCAGTAATGAGCCCCGCTGTTTTCTAAATTGGCACCTGAGCCAGCAGGTTCTGGCAAAGCCCAGTTTCCCTAAATGGGGGAGTGGAGATGACCTGGATCCCCCTTGAGCCCTGACCTCTGCTGCACCAACCCTGGAAATAAGATCACATTCCCCATCGGAGTGGGGACCAACCACACTTCTGTCGGGGTGAGTGTCCGACAGAAGTTTGTCTCCTTAAGGTAAATATGCAGCAAAGCACTCAAACTATAAAGAGCTGAAGGCAAGGAGGCAGAAGGGGCAAAGAAATCTGCGTGAGAAGGGTACCCAGCAGGCCTGCACCAGGGCCCTCAAAGCCAGCATCACTGTTCTGTCCCACACGGGGGCAGTAGAGGCCTGGGGCTGGGTTCTACCACTTTGCACAACCTTGGACAGCAGGGCTGCTCCTGGCCTGCCCGCTCCACTTTCTGGAGTTCGGGAAGTACAGAGAGGTACAAGGCGATCAGAAGAGTTGTGAGTGATGCTCAAAAACTTGGTGATAATAATAGTTGCCTTATGTTACACATCTACTCTGTGCTCTGCACCAAGGGAGATGCTTTCCTTAAATTTTTTCATATAATCTTCACAACAGACTTACAAGGTTTTATTAGCTCCAAAATCCAGACTAGGAATCCAAAGCCCAGAAAGGGTCTTTCTTGCCTAAGACAAAGCTGGGGGGATCTGAATCCCAGAACCTGTGCTCTTTCTCACACACCCGTTGCTTCTGCTACAGACGTTCTCATGAACAGTCTCATTATGTGGATCCTGGCGCCAAAGTGTCTCCTTCCATCCAGGACTCTAGGGCTTCTCTGAGCCCCAGAGGGGTGGAGCTGGGCAGCCCCAAGGTAGGGCCTGCAGGCGGGCCCTGGAGAGCAAGACGGGCTCAGCCTGAGCTCCCTGCCCACCAGAAAGAATCCGCAGGCCCTCCTCTCCCAGGGCCTGGCTCCACGTCCCAGTGTGGGACCCTGTACAGGCCAGCAGCCACCCAACTCCAGGAGAGGTCAGAGCCACCACCCTTCCCCCTTCCCCAAGTCAGAGCCAGACCGCAGGCCCCTCCCGCGCACTGACCTCAGGCGTAGGGCATGACTTGGGGCTGTTGTGGATGGACTCAGAGCGAGAGGAGTTGGAGAGAGACTCTGCCTTCTTGGTCGCCCTTCGAGGGACCCCAGCAAGGGTGGCAGGCTCAGAAGACTTTGGGGTACAGCGCCCTGGGGAGCCTGGCGGGAGGTCAGGGTCTAAAGAGAATATGGCACATGAGTGTGGAGTCTGAGAAAGGACCAGGGACCAAGGGTGGAGCTGCTTGGACACGAGGGTCAAGCCCTCGATAGCTCCATTTTCTTAAAAGCAGCTAAATATTTGGGGGAAACTTACTAAGCAGAGGCGATTTACATATATTATTTCATATGATTGTCAAAGCAGCCTGATGGAGTGCACTGAGTTATTCCTCTCTGACAGCTTGGGTTTAGCAGCAACCTAAACATGGACTAAGTGAGTGGAGCTGGGACCACCAGACCTGACTGATGTCCGGCCGATTTCACAAGACAGTAGTGCCTGCTACTGTGTCCTAACGCCCAACTCCCAACCATGTCTACGGAGGTCTTATTCAGGAGAAGGAGCAGTGGCCTGAGACACTGGGGCCTGACGCCCAGACAGCCACCTCAGGCCTGGCTCTAACTTGCTGTGTGGCTTTGGGTGAGTTGCTAGCCTTCTCTGACCCTGAATTCTCTGCTCTATACAAAAGCCCCAGGCTTGGGGATTCCAGGCTAATGTCACTGGGAGTCCACCTTACCTTTGGGGCCAGACCCCCGGCAGGGCTGGGGGGTGGAGCAGCAGCAGGGGGGTGGTGGGCGGTCCCCAAGGGTACTGCAGCCCAGAGCCGAGGAGAGCAGATCCAAGGGGCCAGGGTGTAGGCGGAAGGCCTGGAGTTCCTGTGCCAAGAGGCTAAAGCGCTCTGTTTGGCTCCGACACTGCTCCTCAAGCTCTCGAACCCGGACCTGAGCCAAGACCCACCATGAGCCACCAGGCCGGCACAGCTGCCCAGTCCCTGCCATTCCCATACAGCCCCTGCATTGCCCAGCCTCTAGGCCTGGACTCAACCCTCAGCCTGGCTGCCCCACTGCTCTTAATGATGTCTGAGTGGAGGGTGAAGCACTGAGAAGTCCTCACCCCTAATCTTCCCCCAGAGAAGGGCTGGGACCTGCTCACACTCAGCACAACCTCATGCCCCACACAGTGGCACTTCCTGCTTCTGGCCGCTTTCTAGGCCAAAAAGGATGGCTCCCACCCCCGTCACTACCATCACCTTAGGAGTTTTCTCAGCTCCGCTGCTTGTCACCCTCCCACAGTCAGTGACCCAAATCCCTGCTCTCAGAGAATTCCCCAGAGAGAGCCCAATCGGGAGCCATGGACATCTCTGCAACAGGGATAGGCCTTTTCTCATGTCTCCCAGCTTAAGCTCTCCTCTGGTCCACATCAAGAGGGTCATGGATTAGATTGGTGATGAACTTCCTCGTGGGCTGAGTGGCTAGGTTTTAGAGGACAGCAGACCCCATGTCTGCCAGACACAGTGGCAGGTCTGAGACAAGGAGATGGCCCACATGTCCTGTTGGAACTCCATCATATCTACAGATTCTCAGGTCTGCTCTCAGTCACACCCTGCTCTGTTGGACTTGAGAGTTGGGACCACTTGCACCTGAGGCTCAGCTGGCCTGGAGGGGGGTGAAGGAGGAGACACCCCAGGGAGGTTGTGGATCAGGAGGCTGTACCTGCATGGAATCCAGGGTAGACTGTGGCAGAAAAGCAAAGCACAGAGGAGAGGTTAGACCCTGAGCCTGTGAATCATTACCCAGAGAGGGAAAGAGAGAGAGGCCTAAGTGGACACCCTCCAGTCAACTCCCTGGACTAAGCAGTTCCTAAACGGAAGGATAATTCAAGGTGAAGGCAGCCTCTGGGATGGGTGGCAATGGGAGACCACTGCCACCAGACCAGGAACCCTTGCCCAGCTGTGCTATAGCCTGAGGAACAGGCCAGTGATAGAGGGGATTCTCTAGGCCCCGGAGCATTTAAGGGGCCTTCCCGCAACCCCACACCCCAAGCCCCTACACACAGTCCATTCCAGCTCTCCTCTAACTTCCCCTGCCCCACCCCCACCCCGCAAGCTGGTGTTGCTGGTGGCCACCTCTGGGGACCTACCTCCAGCAGCTGCACAGCCCCTTCATGTTCTCTCCTGGCTTCTGCCTGGGCCTACAGGTGGGAGGAGGCAAAATACTGAAGGGGGAGGATAAGGACTGGGAGTGGAACAGAGCGAGATAGAAGCGGGCTGGGAAGGTGAAAGTGGGGAGAAAGAGCAGGAAGGGAGGAGAAGAGGAAGAGGGAAGGAGCACTGGAAAGGGGAGGCTAAGGGCTCCTTCCTCCTGAAACCCCAGCCCTGCTGAGCACACACCTTAGGCCAGAAGGCAATGGGGTCAAGGGAAGACAGGTCTCTCTTTCCGGGACATCCAGCGTCCAGTTTCCCTCCTACCTCTCTGGGTGCTCCTTCTCAGCCTCTTTCACCTGCTCCCTGCCTCCAACCCCTTTTGAATGTCAGGGTGCTGCTGGGCCCACTTTATACTCTTCACTCTGCACAAGGGGCCCCTCAAGTTACACTCCAAAACACAACTTCAAGACCAACTTCCCATGACTCCAGACGGACAGATCCAGCCATCTGTGAACACCTCCGCTTGCATGTTTAACACGAAACCCAAACCTGGCCGAAACAGAACTCAGAACTCAGGATTCCCTACCTCTCAGATCTGTTGCCCTTTTATCTGTCACCTCCTGGAGAATAAAAAGCCACACCCTCCATCAGGGTTCACTCAGCAAACGGGTGACAGATTGGGGACTGTCGTTCCAGGGCTAGAATCCATGGAGTCTTGGCAATTCTACCTCCAAAATATACTTCAAGTCCATCCACTTGCTTCCACCTGCACTGCCTGCACCCTAGTCCAGATGGCTATCATCTCTCACCTGGACCCCTGCAACAGTTACAACACCTGATGGCCCTGCTTCCACACCTGTTACCCCAGTCCACCACCCAAAGCACTGCCAACGTCATCTTCTAAAATTATGAGTCAGATGATACTACTTCCCTACTTGGGAACGTTCAACAGCTTCTAACCACTCAGAGAGCAAAATATCCAAACTCCTTCCACAGACTTTGTGGGGGGATGGGACGGGAGGAGGAGGTGGAATCTGGCTCTTGTCTCCTACTCCTGTTCCCTCTATCCTACTACATTCTAGCCACACTGGTCTGGAGCCCCAAGCTCTTTCTCACCACAGGGCATTTGCACTTCTAGTCTTCTACCTGAAGTGCTCTTTAGCTGGCTCCTTCTTGCCCTTGAGGTATCAGAACCTTCCCTTACTGACTTCTCTAAAATGGCCCCTCACCCCATCCCAGTCACTCTGGTACATCACCCTGCTCACTTTCCCATTGTATTCATCAGTGATCAAGATCCCCTCACTCACAGATCTGCTTATTTGATGATTGGTCAGAGACCTGCTGTTTGCCCATCACTGTCCCCCAGTTCCTGGAATACAGTGGGTGCTTAGTAAATGCTCACTGGATGAGTGAATGACTATGCTGGGGTCCAGCAACCTACCACCCTTCCCTCACTTCTGCGCACACCTGCTGTAGCCTCCGAACCTCCTCCTGCTTCTCCTGCAGGCTGAGCCGAGCCTGCTCATGCTCCACCTCCAGCTGCTGCCGCCGCTGGGCCACCTCCCGCATGTGCTGAAACACAAGACCCTGGGTCAAGGCCAGAGCCCCACCTCACCATTTCTGTAGAGATCTAAGATGAGGGAGCCTCAAACACCATTTGCTCTGGATATCTTCTGTTAAAAAGGAAACTGAGGCTAGAGAAAAGACTGGTGGCTCCAGGACTCAGCCTCAGACCCAAGAGCCCCACGAAGGGCATATTTGACTATCCAGCTTTCTCCCTGTGCCAGGGACCAGTCCTCTCCCACTCCGACACAGTCCTCTCACCTTCAGCACCTGCTCCAGGCTCTCCAGCTTGCTCTGCAGGCCCTGACTCTTGCGAAGGGCTGAGTCCCTCTCCTGTGTCACCCCCAGGAGCTGGCCCCTCAGCTCTGCATTCTCCCACTCCACCTGGAGAGAGGGGAGTGGCGGGGAGTTGGGTAGGTAAGCCTTGTCCCACTAGCTCCCTCACCAGGGGGAACAATACCCTTCGTACTCTCTGGCCCAGTTCTTGGCGGGGGGTGGGTGAGGAGGAGACAGGCCCCCACCAGTGACCAGGGCCCTAGCAGGAGCCCAGGCCCCACAGTACCTGGGCAGGGTGGCTACCTGCTCCTTCTCCGTGGCTTTCCCACTGAGCCGACAGTTCTCCTCCACAAGGCGGGCATTCTCATTCTGGGCTTCTCTCAGCTGTAGTTCCTGAGAGACCAGAGGAACTCTAGGGAGGGGGCTCAATACCCACATTCCTCCCCTCCCCATGCTGAGGACCCTGCCCTCCCAGATAAGGCCTTCTTCCCCTACTCAGAACCCTGCATCAGCCAGGAAAGGAGAGCCCCTCAGCACAGGAGAGAAAGTGTGTTCTTGAGATCAAGAGAGATGAAAGCAGAGGAGAGAGGCAACTCATCACCTGGCCGGCCTAAGGGAAGTAGGGTGCTGGCCTCTGGGAGGCCCTCCAGAGCTCACCAGCTCCTCACATCGCCTCTGCTTTTTTCGGGCTTCCTGCTCCAGGCTCTCACATTGCTTCCGCTTCCTGCTGAGCTCTGACTCCTGTGGGGTCAGAACTGAGGGGTCTTCATGTGGCAAAGCAGACCTGCCCACAACAGGTCTCCTCCAGCCCTTGGCCTGGGACTTACCAGCTGCTGCACCCTCTGTTGTTTCTCTGGCTCCCCTAGGATCACGGATGGGTTTTCCACATCCTCCTGGGGTATGACCTGGAAATGCCCAGGAGCAGGGGGCTGGCATCTGAGAACAGGGCCCCGGGGCACCTTGCCCCTAGCCCAGCCTGTCCTTGGGAGATTGCCACCCTGTCTTACAGTCAGCAAAGAGATCCCTGGCCTAGAAAGGGCTGGGTGCTGTCTGCCTACCCACTCCTATCATCTCCAGCTGATGTGTAAGTGCAGAGGCTGCACCTCTGGGTCCTCCAGACATAGTACTTTGAGATCCTGAGACCCATGTGTGCCCTGGGAGATAGGTCCCTTATCCAGGCCAAAGCTTTCTTTTTTTAGCTTCTTCCAGCAGCAGCCCTGCTCTGCACTCAATTACTGTCCTGGTGTCCTTCAGTGACTAGCGGAGAACTAGGAGGCTGCCTAGATTCCCAGGGATGTGGTGTTCCCAGAGCTAGGGGTTCTGGACCATCCAAATCTTGGCTTGGCCTAGAGCAGTGCAAACCTGGCCAGACCCTCCCATGGCTTCCCCCAAGCCCACCCTGTCTCACTTTCCATTTATCTGTGCAAACTCTAGGGGAGGACAAGTCTTGATGGGAGGTGCATCTCCTTCCCTGAACCAGGCAGAGAGGCAAAATCTGAGCAAGAAGCACCCCACGCCTTGAGGCCTTGGTCACTAGGGAGTCCTTTCCCCCACTTTCCAGAAGGAAGTGGACCTAGGTGCTACCCAAGGAGAGAAGATAGAGAGGAGTCAAACCTCTAAGCCAGACCTCTAGGGGTCTGGAGTGGGGTCCCTCGCCCTCGCGACAGGGGCTGTCTAAGCTCAGCGCCCAGTGAGGGTCGCCCGTACCTGGAGCGGGGGCGGACGCACCTCCGCCCCCGGGTAGCCGGGACTGGGCCTAGGCGACCAGGCAGGCGCTGAAGGGGGCGTCCCCGCGCTACGCCGGCGGCGGGAGGCGGCGGCGCGGGCTGAACCCCCGGCGGCTGCCAGGGCAACCAGGGATTTGCTGCTGGGCCGTACCACTGGCAGCGCAGCAGGGGCGGCAGGGCGGGCCCCATGGGAGGTAGGCCTACCGAGGGCGCACCCCGATCCCCCTGGGCCGGGCGCCGCGCAGGTACGAGCACTGGGAGGCTGGGCAGGGGACCCTGCCCCTGGCGTCGGGAAATCTCCCCAGCCCTTGGAGTTCGCACGCCGCCACAAGGTTCTCGGGGTTCTGAGCGCGTTTCAGGGGGAGATCTCGGAGCCGCCCCCTTCCCCATCTACACGTACCCACACACCTGCCCTTGCGCCGGCGCTCACCTCTCCCGGAGCCCCGGGGACGGGCGCCCCCACTCTGACCCCGGCAGTGGGGCCTGGGGCCCGGGACGGCAGCGGGGGCGGCTCCTGCTGGTTGCGCAGGGCGATCTGCCGCTGCAGCCGCAGTACCTCCCGCTGGGACTCGCGCAGCAGCCGGTCGAAGTCCCGCACGTAGAGCCACTGGGGGCCCTCCTGGGTTTCAGGGACAGGGAGGGGAGTTTGGCTTAAACCCCTGCGCGCCCCACGCCGTCCCCTTGCTGGAAGGGCTCTGACCCGCGGAAACGTGCACATCCTCCCATGCATACATGCCTGGCCACAGGTGCGTGAATATACAGCCACATGCTTCTGCTAGCCCGTGTGCAGACATACACAGTAACTCATTTACTGGGCATTCACGGTGTGACTGGCACTGTGCTAAAACGCCATGTGAGCATTGCTTCAGGCAAATGTAACATGTGTGGATTCAGACGGCCGGTACCACTGGCGTACAGCCTGAAGCCTGGAGCACAGAAATTCTCGGGTCTGGGACTCATGGCTCCGCCCCCTTCAGTTCTTCTCCCGCTCCCACCTGGGCCGTTGCCAGGGGAACCTACTCCCCATCAACCTCCACCTTCCCGCTTCATTTGCATCTAATTAACATCTCGGTCTACATCCCACAAGCCAGGCTGGTGGCCCCGTGTAGGGCTGAGCTGGATGGGGTGACCAGGGCCTCCTCGCACCTTGCCCGCCAGAGTGAGCCTGGCCTGCAGCTCCCTGCACTCCCGCTGCAAGGCAGCAATCTGCTTGTCCTTGGCCAGCAGGGCACTGGCTGTCTCACTGAGGTCCTGGGCTCGCTGGCGGGCCAGGGCCTTCCGGCACAACTCCAAGCTGGACCCTGGACAGGGCATGGGGGCACTCACCTGGCCAGAGGAGGGGTAAGGCCAATGGTCATCTGAGGGCTGGGGCACTTCTCCCACTCCTCAGCTCCTCCCAAAAGGGGTTAGGATGAAAACCTAGAAGTGTGGCCTCCTGCTTTTTTATCTTATGTCTGGAGCCTCAGGGAACCAACAGCCTCACTTGACCCCATCCCATCAATCGTCAAGCAGGACTGAAAGAGTTAACCACACATCCTAGTTTAGGCCCAAAGAATGCTGCTAATTTAGGGCTGCCACTGTAATGGGTCTTCATCCCTGCCCCCACAGGCTCTGCACCCAGGGATGAGCTCAGCAAGGGGCCGTAGCCAGCACCAACACGTGTAATCCAGAATCCTGCTCCTTCCTCCCTCCAGTAGCTCCCTCAGCCTTCTAGCTTGGTCAGCATTTCCCCTTCTTACACTTTAGCCCCTGCTTTCCTGGATGCTGAGTCCATGACTCCCAACCCCAGCTATCCCTGGGTCCTCTCTTCCCTAGTCACACAGCCTTCATCCAGCAGTCTCTAGTCCTCACCACCTTCAGGTTAGTCTCCTGCAGCTTCCGAGCCCTCTCCTCCAGGCGCTTGGCAATGACCGCCAGTTCGGCATTCTTCCGCTTCAACCTCCGAACCTTCTCCTCTGTCTCTGGAAAGCTGCTCTTCCTCTGATAAGGGGTTTGCCAGAATAGAGACATGAGGGGAGAACCCAGTAGACTCAATCCTAACTACCCAGGCCTTGGGCTAGAGCCCTGGGCTCACAGTGGGGTCCTCAGCAACTCTAGGTAGGGGTCCGCCCTCTCTGGGTCAAGAATCAAGTCATTTTTGTGTGACCCCCACTTGGAGAGATGTACATGGGATGAGGAGGACACTGAAGCAGAGGGCTGGGGTGTCTAGTCTGCCTTCCCCCAGCTCCAACCGGAACCCAAGACTCGCTTTCCAAGCCTCACCAGCATCTGGTTTTCCTCCTTAAGGATGGCACAGCGCTGCTGCAGCTCCCCCAGAGCCCTCATCAGCTTCAGATTGGGACTGTCCCCGAAGCCCATGTTCAATTTGCCCTGGCATGAGAAAGGACAGGGTACAGGGCTTCAGGAACCCACACTACCTAGTCACATCCCTCCATACACTGTTCTCCCCCATGTCCCAGGCCTTCAGAGTACAGCACAGGAGGTCTAAGAGACGGGCTATTTAGTCCTCTCTGTCCACATTGGCACCCCCAACCCTGGGACCCTCTCTGGTAGTCCCTAATTCTTTCCATCCCTGTTCATTTCCTCCTAAGAAATGCCAGCTCAAGCTCCCATCCCCACCCCTCCAGGCTCCTCATGGTCCCTGAGTCCCCTCCCCCAAAGTCCTACTCCCTCCATCTTCTACTGGAATCTACCTATACCCACTCCAAAATCTTGTCCTAGCTTTAAGCCCCCTCCCCTGAATCTGCTTCCTCTGGACTCTGCTTCCACCATATACATCCACACACCCCAGTATCCTCCAGCCCCCAAGGACAGAGACTCATGAAGAAGGCAACACAGACATATAGTCAGAGAGATACTAACAGAGGGAGGGGGTAGGGGCAGGGCCAGGTGTTTACAGACAGGCAGAGAGTCAGGACAGACAGATGGCAAAAAATGGAACCTCTGAGATTCCTGCCCAAAGAAGGGAGGCCACACAGTCACAGAATGGATCCACAGAAAGAGACAGGCCATGGGAGGAGGGGTGGGCAGCAGGGTTGCATACCATGTCCGGGCTGGAAGGTGTGATGAGAGGCCCCCACCTCTCAGACGCAGGCTTCCACAGCTCCCTTACCTTACGGAAAGCTTCCACCTCCTCATCATCCAGGTTCAAGCAGCTGGGTCCTGAGTTCGATGCTTGTTGCCCCAAGCTGAGCAGCCCAGGTTCTGTTCCTTCAGGGTCAGCGCCCTCCACAGGCCCAGGGCTCTGGGCTCCCTGGGGCTCGGAGCTCTCCAAAGCGTCCAGTTCTCCAACCTGCAGAACTGCCGGAGTATCAGCAATGCTTGGGACTGCACCTCCAGGTTCGCCCCCTGGACCTGGAGTCCAGCTTTGCCAGGCGGGCAGCGCCCATGGCTCCATGGCTCCAGGGTCCTCTGGCCGTGGGAGGGGTGTCAGTTGCTCCATGGTACTGCCAAGGGGTCCCAAGACGCAGGCCAGGGGACATCACCTAGCCAAGTGGAGGAGCTGGCGAGGGTCATGCCAGGCCAGACCCTTTCCTTTCTGAGCTCTTGGCTTCACCAGGGCTCCATTCAAGGTTGGCCGAGTTCTTCCTCACCCACAAAGGAAGCTGCGGGAGTTGGAGCTGCCAGAGCTAGAGCGGGGGTATGTGAGCTCTGTTTGCTCGTGGCTGTGTGTGTGAGAGTGTGTGGAGGAGCAAGGATGTCCCTGTGGGGGCTGGGAGGATGTGCAGAGGCCACGGACAGCAGTGCCTGGGTGAGGGTCTGCGTGTCTCCAGGTCTGTCTATGCGGGTCAGCGCTGTCTTATGTGTGTGTTTGAAGGATGAGTGCCCCCACTTGTGTGTGTCGGGGGGTAGTGGTTCTGTGTGTCTCTGTCTGTGCCTGTTTCGGAGTTACCAGTTGTTTCTGTGTATGTGTGTGTGGGTGTCTGTATTGCAGGGCTGTGGCAGTGTATGATGCTGTCACTGGTTGTATCTGAGCATCTGTCTGGTGCAGCTGTGTGCATGGGTGTCATTGTGTGTCTATCAGCGTCTGTAAGTCTGGCTATCCATCACGACCCCTCAGCCTGGCTAGGATCCGCAGGAGCTGCTGGGGGTGATCCCCAATGGTCCGCTGTAGTCCTTTATCTCCTGCTCCTCTCGCCGGTGCTGCCCCTTAGCTCGTTAGCTCGCGCGGCTGCGGGGCTGGTCCTAAGGAGGCCTGGGTCGGTGGGCTGCTTGCCTCATAGTCTCTGTCCCTGCTGGCCTCAGTTCCGGGGTCCCCTACTGTCTCGGAACCCTAAGAAGGTGGGCGCGGAGGAGGGCTGAGCCTCAGAATGTGGAGGGGGGTGCAGAGGAGAGCCAGCCCTCCCCCCTCCCCTCCCCTCCCGCCCACCAATAGGAAGTCAGCTGCTGGTTTCCATGGTGATGGCGCTGGATTGGTGGGCTGGACCGGCAGGCAGGGTCAGGACAGAGGGAAGCGCAGGTTCCTCAGGGAATCCCTGCCCAGTGCCCTCCATATGTGGCCTCTCACACCTCCTCATACCTTCTTGGGTACAGAGGCAAGGGGGCTGCAGACTGTCCTCCCAACATGGGCCCTAGCCCCAGACCATAGAGACAGAGACAGGAGGTGATATGACAAGAGATCCAGCCATGGAAAAAGCAGGAGTAGAAAAGATGGGAATCAAGATGAACTAAAGAGAAACAGAAATCAAGAGAATGAAAACAGGAAGAAGCAGAAAGACAGAGGTAGACATAGACTGAGAGAATTGCTTCAGCTTCCTCCTGGCAGAGTGCATTTGGGGGCAAGCTGGCCATCTCCTGCCAGGATGGTCAGTTGTGCTGGCTTTGCCCGTGTCAGGAAGTTCACCTTCTGTCTAGTCTTAGGCTTTTTTGCTATGGGAAAGATGACTTTTTGAGACAAGGACATGGACATGGGAACTACCCCACCCACAAGTTGGCCAGTGTGTGGGGACAGGAACCTAGATGAAGTCCTCAGAGACAGAGGTATTGGGAGAGGCCACAGGGAGGCAGACACTGCTTCCTCTGAACCTGGGACTCAGTCCATCTACACACAAGCTCGCCTCAGCCAGGGTTGGGGGCCCTCGTGTGGCACCCCTAGGGAATAGCAGCATCTGACCAGGAGGGGCTCCACCCAAGCCAGAGCTGCTGGAACTGTGGGGGAGGTGCATGGGTGAGGTGGTGACATCCTTGCTTTCCTAAAGCAGTGTGTAGATCAATATGTGCACCACTACATGATGTGTGTCACTGATGTGTATGTCAGGGTATAAATGTGTGCCATTATAAATTATGGGTATAAATTATGTGCATGTACATGTGTAGTCAGCATATATAGAATAGATGTATATTTAGCTCTCTGTGAGAGGGGCTGTGGTATTATTTTACATATATACACACATTATGTATGTATATGTGTGTGTAGGCTATTAGATGTCTATGAGCCTCACTGGATATATATATATATATATATATATATATATATATGTATATATATATATATATATGCATTTCTCTATATGTGTGCCATTGCATATATGTCTACTTGCCACAGTATGTGTATGTCACTATTTGCATGTGAAGCTATGATTGTGTGAGTGTATAAATTACAATACATATGCCATGGCATATGTATATAGCTGCCATTATATGGCATTACACAATATATAATGTTACAATTTTATATAGTCATGTAAATATATATAATGACATGGTTTTATTTATATCTATATATCTAGATATTCATATTTCACCATGTATCTACTGTATATTCATTACCATGTATGAATATGTCGCTATATGTGTGTGGGTTTGGAACTAATGTGTTTATTATGAGAATATCACTATATGTGTATTGGTATGCTCTTCTGTTTGTGACACTCATCATATGTGTTTATATCATTAAATGTATGTATGCTATTAAATAGTTATGTGTCCTGAGTGTATATATATCCCTGTGTGTCATTATATGACATGCCAGTCATGTCATATGTGTATATGTCACTACACATGTTGATAGCATACACGTATGGGGTCCCATGTGTAAATGCATGCTGAGGCGCGTGCTTTATATATTAGTGTCTGATACTTTGGTGTGTGTGTGCGCCAATGAGTTTGTGCCCAATTCTTATACTACCCAGAACCCCTAGGTGATCTTAGATTAGAACTGGAGGTAAGCGGCCTTCAGTTTGGGTCTATGGTAAGCAAGTGGAGGACAGGGCCAGAGCTAAGGTAAAAGGTGGGAGGGCCCCCCATAACCCTGCCCTCTTTCCTTGGTTTGCAGAGAGGCCTCAGCCCAGGCCCCTACTCCCTCCGCCAGCTGTGGCTTGGTGGGGCGCAGAACCTTCTTCTGGTCTTGTAAGTGGCCAAACCCATTTCTCTCAGAAGAGTGAGAGTGATTTTCCCTCCCAGCCCCTCTGAGCACCCACCCGTCCATGTGCCTGCTAAGCTCATTAACCCACCCCCTCCCAGCCAAGCCCCAGCAACAGTCTCAGACAAAAGAGAAGCAGGGTTCATTGTTTATTAGTATTGGGGTCCCAGGAACCATCCCCAAACCCCTCATCTCCCCTCCTTCCCGCCTCTTGCTGTCCACTTGCAGCTGGGCCCGATCCAGGCCTTCTCCACAGCTGCACCAGGTCCAGATGTCTAGCCTTCCCAGACCGTGGGGCAACAGAGAAGCTGATGCGGCATCTCCTTGCATGGCCAGAACAAGGAGGACAGAGCCGTAGGGGCGGTGAGGCCTTTCAGGGGTCTAGGCGGTGGGAGAGGTGCCCGAGGGGCTCACCTGTCACACACGGTCCTGAGCATGGAGGTAGACGGTGGCAGGCGGCGGCAGTGGCGTGGTCTCCGAAGCCCACAGTACACTCATCCATAAAGTAGGAAACACTACACCCTCCAGTGCTGTTAGTAGTGCTTTCTACTTTATGGGTGACTGCACTGTCTGTCTGTCCATTCGCGGGTACTCTTCAAGCCGCCTGCTCCTCCTCTTGATTCCTGCTTCAAGAGCCCAAAGCCCTCCCCAGCCCTCCCTGTGGCTCCTGAGGACCCCAACACCCGGCCCCATGGCCCCCAGAGGGCCCGCCCTGGGCCTGTGGGCGGTGACTCAGCATGGCGCCAGATCTTGCCTCCTCTACCTCCCTCCCCCCACTTCCTCTTTGGTTCTTTTTTCCCTTCCCCCTAGGACTTCACCCCACCCCCGCCACACACACTTTTGGGGACACTCAGGTAGAGGCCACAGCTATTCTGGAAGCCTCACCCCAGCCCCCAGTTCTAACTGCACAAGTGACCCCTCCCAGCCACATTACCCGCCCTCCAGAGCCCAAGTGAGGCAGCCACAGCCTTCTCTCAGAAAGGCCTTGGCCCAAAGCCTCCCCACCAGCCCAAGGCCCTGTCTCCTTCACTGCTCGGTAGTTCCTCAGGCAGGAACCCAAGGCTATCGCAACAGAGATGGTGGCCATGTTGGGTGGAGGGAGACACTTAGTACCTCTCACTGTTACAGAGTCCCACTTTTCAGCCTCTACCAACCCTCTGCCACCCCCCACCTACTTTCTGGCCCTTGACCCTTGAAGCCTTGGACCCCTTTCTTCATCTGGAGACCAGATGGGCCATTTTACCTTCATTGTCTAGAGGGAAGTCAAGGCCCAGGACTTTGAGGAGCTGTCCCACCATGAAGGCAGTAGATCTGAGGGTTATTGCACCTCTCAGCCTAGAGCTTTGTTAGTAAGCCTTGGCACCAAAGCTCCTGAAGCCCCTTCCCAAAGCATCCCCACCCAGGGCCTGCAACCCAAGTTCCTCATCACCGCTTGAGGCCCAGAGTCAAGGAGCCCCAACTGGGGCTGAAGCGAAGGTTCGGACCCTTACCTGATGCTGCAGGGCTGAGGGGAGCAAGCCCTGTGTTCCCGGCTCTCAAGTGGGGTTCCCTTCAGGGCGGGCCGGGCTTATATCCCCAAGGCCACGTGGGCCAGATCTCAGGGCGCCCAACGGTCTTGGAGCCCGCCCCCATACCGCAGTGGAGATTAACGTGCCCCTCCCCTCCCTGGGGAGGACAGACTGACAGGAAACCAGAGACAAGGCTGGGTATTGGCGGGAGGGGGCTGAAGAGACCATCTCACTCATACGCCCCAGGCAGGTGGCTTCCAGGACCCCAGGCCTTCCCTTCCCCCATGGACCAGCTCCAGAGAATTGTTCAAGAGTCTGGGACTGACTCAGGGTTCTGGGGTGATCCCAGGAGACAAAGGCTCCCTGACAGGCCCTTCAGCATGTGCCCAAAACACGGAGTCCTGAATTCCACAAGAGAAGGTCTTTATTTCTGAGCCCTACCCCCACTGACCCCAGCCCAGAAATCTCCCTTTTGTTTGTGACAGCAATGGCATTCAGACCAAGCCATAGCTCCTCTCTAGGTGCTGCTGGAGAAGCCTCCAGAGGTCAGATGCATGAAGGAGAGTCTGGGCCAGCACATCACAATGCTCCTACAGTCAGTTGCCCTCAGCACCCACCCCCTTCTCCCAGCCCCAGCCTGCAAGAGACAAGAACTGTACCCTCAACAGAGTGTGTGTGTGTGGGGGGTGGTCACACATGGGCCAGGTGGGACTGTTGGCACAAGAGTGGGTGTTCATGCTTCCCATAGGTCCTGTAGGAATGGGAGGGCAGGGCAGAGTGATGAGGACCAAGACCACACGCAAGGCATGGGTGCCATTGGGCTTAGAGGAGTGGAGGGAAAAAGCCTCTGAAGGGAGGTGCTGGCAGTCACCGGATGTGGGCACGGGGCCCGCCCACCTGCATGCCACCCCCTCTTTCCCCATGGGGAAGGCAGGAAGCTGCCTGTCCCAGGGTCCCTGACTGGGGGAGGGGAACAGGGTGTGGGTCTAGTGGGAGGGCCTGGCAGGGTCTGGGTCTAGGCCACACATTTTCCCCAAGGTTCTCCAAGCCTCTCAGTGGGCTTTGCTGTGGAATGAAGAGAAATAGATTGGGGGTTTGGGGGGTGGAAGTGGACAAGAATCACTCGGTGACTCCTTCCCAGAAGGCCATGAGCCTCTTCCCTGGGTCCTCCATCCAGAGTCAGGCCCACACAGACTTGAGGGAACTCTCAGATTCAAGGCCCAGAAGAAGTTTGGCACAGGATGGCAGCAGCAGGGAGAGAGACTGCCTCACATCCTGAAAAGTTGTTATCCATCCCCGGGCTGCTAAATGAGACAGAGAAAGGGCAACAGGGCCCTTCACACAATAGGATTTGAAGACACAGTGTGAGAAGGGCAAGCTGGCCAGAAATGGGACAGTGCTCCTTTAACAGACCACCACTGTTTCAGACCCTGGGTGGAGGGGAAGTGGCTGTCCCAGGCGATAAGAGGATAAGAATATCAAAGTTGTGCAGTAACCTGGGTTTCTGGACCCCCACCCTTCAGGGAGCCTCCTCCTAGAGCATCTTGCTGCAGCCTTCCCACCCCCCCCCCCGACCCCCCAGCAAAGGAGCACAGGCTGGGAGCCAGGAAACCTGGCTTCAGGGCCAGCTCTGCTATAGACCCTTCAGCATGTGACCTGCAGCAAATCAGACCTGAAGTTCCTGCTGAAGGACACACTCCTCCCTCAACAGTCTCCAACCCAGCCTCTCTCCTGTCCTGAGCAGGGTGGCGGTGTTCCTGATGCCTGCTCTCCTGTGACAACAGACACTGCTTTTCCTTTGTGTGTCCTCAATGTTCAAGGCCAAAAACCACTGTTAATTTTTTAAATTATTTACTTATTTTACTTTTGCAGGGAGAGAGACTGAGGCCCAGCCTCTCCATCCACAAAGCTTCTAGGGATGAGAAATTTCTGGAGGGGCTAGGACTTTGGCTGACTCTCACGGCAAGGCTGGGGTTGAAGAGGGACAGAACAGAGTACCCCTGGACTTCTCCCCCACTCCAGTAATGAATCCCAGCTCTGCTGGGCCTCAGGAGAAATGGGACAGGGCCAGAGACAAAATCAAGGACGAGAAAGGGCAGGGTCCAAGATAAGGACACAGAGGAAGGAAGTAAGAACCACCCAGTCAAGTGGAACAGGAGCATTGAGCTGGAAGCCCTCCTCCAGGCTGGCACGACCCAGAGGTGTGGCCTATATGACTGACCAACAGGAAGAGCAGCCTACCTGTGAACACACACATGTGTGCGTGTGCACACACACATGGACATGGACACAAACAGACACACAGGGTTTTTCCAGAGAGAGAAAGAGTAAGGCCAGAGACAGAGACAAACTGGGTGGCACCCCAGCTCAGGCCTACAGATACACCTGGAGGAAGGCCTGCTATAAACTTCTGGACACACCTGCCTCCTCCCAGAAACACTCAATAAGGCTAATTTGGGAATCCGAGGCCATTGTTTGGAAGGGTACCTGGAGGGAGTTGGAGGTGGCTTCAAAACACAGGACCACTGTTTTGAGAGACACGTGACTCCTATTCCTGCCTCAAAGTCACCTGTTGCCTGAGTTCCTCAGGATGAGAGAAATGAAACCCTTGATAATGGCCAGTGATTAAGAGAGGAGGTGGTTGAGAAAGAATGCTTCTTTTTCTGGAGGAGAGAGGAGTTCAAGTTGATTTTTCAAACTCTACCCCTTGACAGTAAGGTCTGGGCTTAGCCAGGAACTCACTGGGCAGCGTTAGCTCACTTGGACTCTGCCTGGTCCTTTCCAGTTCCAACACTCTTAGTCCAGGGATCAGATTCCTGCTCAGAGGTAGCAAAAAGGGAGGAGTAGGGACCAAGACGAAAAGGAGTAGGAATGGGGCAGCAGGCATTAGAAACAGACTAGGAACAGCCCTTCACCAGGTGACAGGCCTGAGGCTATGGAGGTCTGGGCTTGGGATCTTGGAGGGCTCCAGGCACATAATTCCCCCACTCCCACCCAACCCCATTGACCTAAGGGATGGCCACCTTTGTGTGCCAAGCTGAAACTGTGGGCAGGTAAAGGTGAGCCTGAGGAGAAAAGGATATGGGACCTGTCTTCAAGGACTCCCCGTCTGATAGGCAAGACACAGACATATGTGCCAGGTGTCAATGGGAGTGAGCACTTGTACCTAAATCAGGTGTGGAGCTTTAGGTTCAGTGGGGACACTTGAGCAGGCATGGAATCTTACAATAAAATAGAACACAAACATATATCTCCATATGTTCCTACATCTTATTGAAATTATCACAAGTGCAAATTAGTCCTAGGTGGGACTGAGAGGGTCCCACAGGGCTGGTCCAATGGATACTGCAGTGGCAACCTCAGAATCACAGGGGGCTCATCAGAGAAGGCTTCCCAGAGGAAGCGAATATGCCTGGAAGGAGGTTTGGAAGCAGAGGGGATAGATAAGGTAGAAGCTCTCTAGGCAAGGATGAGAAACAAGGAGAAATTGGTCTTTTGTAGGCTTAATACCTGCAAGGGAGAGCAGGCCCAAAGGGTGGGAGAAATGGAGAGGGCATTGTCTGCACATGAAGGCAGAGAAGAACACCAGGCCTTCCCCTCCAGCTGCACAGGCAGGGGGCCCTCACTTGGTAGGCAGGCAGAGATGGCAGCCCAGATAACCTGCCTTGTGAGGAGACAACAAGAGAGAAGCCACAGGACCTAACCACTCGTAAACAGGAAGTCAGAAGGCAGAGCAGGCCCGCCCTCACGGGAGCTAGGCTTGGGGACAGGCGCGGCCACAAAGGAGGGAAACTGAGCCCCCAGCATTGCAAAATGGAGCTAAAGACAACTGGAGCTGATAGTCTCAAATGTTGGGACCTTTTACCACTCTTCCTGGAGGGGATGCCAAGGGAAGCAGTTGCTGAGAAAAGGAAGTTGCCTCAAGAACCTAAGCCAGGCCATGTTCCCTGCAGAGATGCAGAGGTCAACCAGCACTTAAGAAAGTCCCTTGACTCATCTCAGAGCCTTGGGGAGCACCAGGAAGGCTAAGAGGCCTCCAGGCAAGGAGGGTGGACATACTTTCCCCTCAGCCCTGCTTGCACTGCCCAGACTTCCCCCAGGTTTGTCTTCATGCTCTCCTGCTCTGTTCTGGCAAGAGGCAGCTGCAGTGCCCCTGGGCAGCTCTACTCTGGGACAGGGTTCTGGCTTAGCTCTCTGGATCACAATATCCAAGGCCTTTGCAGGCAGCGAACTGGCCTGAGTCAGGAAACTGAGCTGCAAGCCCAGGAATCTCTGAGGCAGTAAGCAGCCTGGTCACAAAGCAAGTCAGGGCCAAGCTCAGAGTTTTGTCCCCAGCATCTGGGAAGAGGTAGGACAGGCTGGTTAGGAAAGGGGGTCTGGATGTAAGGAAGAAGGCCACCCTGACTGCTGCTGTGGGAGTGGCCATAAAACCAGCAGCACCCTCCACTGGGAACGCCTAGGGACACAAGCAGGGAAATGAGACAAAGCTCCCTTTTGGCTCCCTCCACACACACAAGTGCCTGGGTTAACTTGAAAAGCTGCACCTGCTCCAGTTTTAACTGCTACAAATAAAGTGTGTGTGTGTGTGAGTGTGTGTGTGTGTGTGTGTCCTGAGAGGGCATCCCTGCCTGGAACCCACCATGATTCTCAGCCTAACTCTCCACCCCCAACATCAGGACCACCAAGTAGAGGGCAAAATTGGGGGACAGGAGTGTAGGGATCCAGTCCCCATCCTGTATATTTGGGCCAGTCACCCAGTTAGCCCCCTGACCCTCAGCCTTTGTATCTTCTGTAAAATTGAGGAGGAGATTGAACAAAGGACCTGTTTGCACTCTAGGAAGTCTCCCAGAGCAAGAGGGCCCAGGGACCTTGGAAGAGGAAGAGGCAAGGCCTGTGTTTCAAGACCTGCCCAGCTACTAGGCAGGCCACGGATTTCTCCAGCTGTCTCAGGGGCTGACCTCCCTTAGCTCAGAGAAGGCAGGAGACCAGGAAGGGATCTGGAACGGAATCCTTCCTTCATTTTGGCTGGGAACAAGGGGCACAGGGCTGCGGCGACTCCTTTGTCTGTCTGTCCCCTCCTGCCAGCATCCTGCCCTGTCAGGTTTCCTCACATCTCAGGGACAGCTAGAGAAGCAGAAGGTGAGGGGTGGAAAGAACAGAGAGCTCTGTGAAGGCCACCCCCCAAAGGTCTCTGGCTGTTTCTTCCTTCACCTCCACATTCCACACCCTGAGCTAAGAGCGGGGAGAGGGCAGCAGCCGATGCATCAGGAGAACTTTATAAAAGCACATTCAATCTGAACCTCATTTAATCATCATGCTGACCCAGTGATGTAAGCAATGGTCTCCCCATCTCAGAGATGAGGAACCGGAATTCAGTGAGGTTAAGTTTCACCTTCCTGAAAATCAGCCAACAGTCTGCATAGTTTCTGTCTCCCTAAGGCACTCAGCTCAAATTGCCCCCAAAAGAACCAGGCCCAGCACACCTCAGAGGGCATACTCCATAAATAGCACACATGCAGCCTGTCTCCTCACAAAGCCAGGTGCAAGAAGGGGGTTGGAAAAAGCAGAGGTTGGAACTCAAGGCAGACTTTCCTGCCCCTACACTTGTGACTGGGGGGAGTTGAGGCGTCTCAGTGGGTTACCAAGTGGTCTGCAGAATCTGTCCAACAGTGAATGGCCACCCACCACAGCCCCTTCCTTCAGAGCCTATTAAGCAGTCAGAAAGGGGAGGGTTGACTTCAAGGGCTGGGGCCTCAGCAACCCCAGCACCAGCAGCAGCAGAAGCAGCTCAAAGCACTGGAGCCGTTAAAAAGTGACTCAACCAGAAAGTGCGTTTGAAGTGACGCCTGCCAGGGCCCCAGAGCCAAACCTCAAAAAGACGAAGTGAGAGAGACAAGCCCGCGGGGGCTGGGCTGGGGGTGGAGGCCTGGCCAGGAGCCGCCTGGCCAAATAAGGGCAAATGCTCCGAAGCTAGCCAATGAGGCAAAGGCAGCTGCATCATGGGGCAGTGGCTGGGCGTGGGGAGGAGGTAAGAGGACTGGGGCAAAATGGGGAGGGGGGGTGCAGAGGACAGGGCAGGGGCCCCAGGCCCTCCGGGAAGGGTCCAAGGGTGAGTGAGCACAGGAAGGTGGTGTGGCCTTCATCCCCCAAACACCTCGGTTCTGAAGTTAGTAGACCTGCACCCTCAAGAACCCCATCTACAGGTTGGGGATCAAGGGGTCAAAAGGAAGACAAGGAGAACCCCCTCACCCTTGCTTCAGTCATGGGCCTTTGATCCCCATCTGCCATGGCAGAACTAAAGAGAGACCATAATGGCGGCTGGGCTCAAACACCAGCCTAGCCTAGCCTGGTCACTGCCCTTGGGCAAGTGATGTAGCTGGAACTCATCACTACTCTGTGAAAGGGGGATAATGCCTCACAGGGTGGTACTGAGGATCAAATGCAGTAATAGAGGTGGCTGTTTTTGAATCTGGTAATTGCCATAATGATATAATAGATTATTGTTGTAGAAGCACTGACCCAAAGGCTGCTCCTCATACTCCTGCTTCCCAGTTGCTGTGAAAGATCCCTTTGCAAGGACACTATGTGGTTCTCAATTCTGGCCTGTGGTGTCTATAAAGGGAAGGGGTAGGGTGGAGACCAGAGGGGTAAACTTTGTCCTACCTGCTATGGAAGCAGAATAGACATGACTTTCCCAGGCTCTTCCACCAGGGATGTGACATGCCCACCTTGACCTCCATCTCATCTTTCTGCTTGACTCCACTGAGCTCCAGACCCCGCCCCCATGTCCCTGCTCCCCTGGGGTGCAGGGCTGAGGAAGTGAGTATACTCAGTTGCCCAGGGAAAGTGCCAGTGCTGCAGCTGCCTGCATAGGGTGGGAGCAGATGCTGGCTTCTCCCAGAGCCTGTGATCTTGCCCTGGCCACAGGCCTCCCCAGCCCCTGCTGGGACCACATGCCCAGGAGGAAGGCTAGGCAATGGCTGCCACCCTCTTCCTCTCTGTGGAGTTCTTCTCTCCAAAGCATGGATTTGCATTTTCCCCTATGACCTCGGATATTCAAGGCTACTCAAGCCCCCAGGGATGAGGTGACAGTTAAACCCCCTCTTCCGGCTAGTGGCCTCAGAGCACTCACTTCCTTCCAGGTATTTTCCGGGATGGGGGTTGGGGTTGAAAGGGTGGCAGTTACTGAGTTTGGGGAAGAAAGAATGAGGAATCCATTTTGGAGAGAAGCTGGGGTCCCCCCACCCTGGTGTTTGAAGTTGTCCCTTCCCTTCCCTCATGTTCTCTCTGTAGCTCAGTTTGGAGGAAGGAGAGTACACAGGCAGGAAGCAGCATATAGGAGTTTTTGAAATGGGCCTGTCAGTTCCCTGACTTCTTTCAGGCCCAGGCCTCCTCTTGCTGTGGGATGGACCTGCAAAGAAAGCTTGGGCTTCACATCCCCTGACGCCATAATGCCTGCCCTCCACTCTAGTGGTGGGGAGGGGCACATGTTGAGAATAGGCGTGCTGAGGTCTAGAGGGGAGATATTTTCTCTTATTTCTCAGAGGATCTGGCATCTTGGTGCCAGCAGCACGGGCAGAGTTTTCTCTGCACTCAGTTCCTGCTTCCTGGGATCTTAAAGCAGAGAAACACCAGCATCTGTAGGCAAAAGGCATTGAGCCAGGCAGTGTGGGACATACAAAGTAGCAGGAACCCCCTATTGAGGTCAGGCTGACCACTGTCTCTAGGACTGTCTTCTCACCCTTAAAGTGAAGAGCTGGCCTAAGTCATGATTCTCCCAGCCCTCACATGATCTGCGTTCTGCCTTCACTCTTTCTACAGCCCCAACACTCTGGACCTCACCCTGCACTGGTGAAGTTCTCTGAGCTCAAGGCCCAGGCAGGCAGCCATGAGCTTTCTTCCTCAGTCTAAGCCTTATTGACTCACGCTATAGCAATTTTTACCAAGCATGGTTGTCTGTTCTAGCTCAAACAAGACTGGAAGGGTGACAGCCACACATCAGAGGCAGAAGTGACAGCTGACAGGCTGACTTGAATCCAAGAGGCAGAAAATCAGTCCCATAACCATTTCACAACATGATACAAAAATGAAGGTTTATAACAATGACTTGGAGCCAAGTAGAGGCTAAATCATATCCAGAATCTAGTATCCAAATTGCAAGAAAATATATATTAAAAACAAAAACAAAAACAAAAAAACCTATGTCATAAAAAAATGAGAGAACAGAAATTAAAATAAAAAGCCATGGTGCTTGAAGGAAAATGTTTCAGTTTTGATATATTTATATGTGATACATGTATTGGAACATCTGTTGAAAAATAATGCCGGAGAAATAAGAGTCTTGCCACACCCAGAACTTATCTAGAAGTGGACAACTTTGGATCATGACAATCCTTCAGCTACCCTTAGTTTACAGCTCTCAAATTGCTGTCACCTGAATTAATATATTTGATTCTCAGAACTATCCTAGGAGACTGCCAACTGCATCTTTAAAAGAACTTTTATATAAAGTATAACATACAAAGAGAACAGTGAACAAATCATGAGTATATAATTCGACAAACTTTCAGAAAGTGAACCAACCTATGTAACCTGCATCCAAATCGAGAGACTATAACCAGCATCTTGAGAGCCCCTCAGGCCCTCTTCCACCCCTTCCTTTCACAGGTAACCACTACTCTGCCACTTAACAGCAGTGTTTTGCCAACTGCACTGTATAGAAAGTAAACTTTGTTTTAGAGAAGTAAAGTGACTAAGTCATGGCTGGTGGGTGGTGAAGGCAGAAGGGCTGTGAGGCAGGGACAATGCCCCAAGTTAAATATGTGTATTTTCATCGAGTTTCAGTGTCCAGTGAGGAGTGAAGGTGCCACAAGTGGGCTGCAGATGGAGGGAGGTGGTGAGTAAAGTAGGAGCAGCTAAGGGGCATGTGGCACAGGCCAGCTGACACATAGGAGCTGCTGAAGTGGAACACAAGCTGCAGCCGGAAGACAACTGGAGGACTGGACCGGTTTCCCAGTGCTCAGCACAGGGATCCTTGAGTAAGCCCCAAGGTTCTCTTCCTCGGGCCATTTCTCCACACTGCCTCTCTGTCTTTGGCTAGTTTTAGACTTGGGGGCAAGAGATGTAGGTGGTAGGGATAGGGTAATTGGGGGGTGCTCAACAAACATGTAGGGACATGTGTGATTTTCACTCAACAAGCTAATGCCTCATGCTGGTTCTGTGGAATACTTACAAAAGGAGCAAACCTGCTGCATTTGGGGATAACAATGTTGGAAGGGCAGGGTGTGGGCTATGTAGTTTTTGAGCTACAGCTCCACTACTTGATCATAACCAAGTCACTTTAACTTTTTGAGCCTCCGTCTCTTCGGCAATGCATAAGGATAACTGTGACACAGGCTTTGGTGAGGATCTAATACGATAATGGACATGAAAGCCCTTTTGTCAACTGTAAAATGCTCTTTAAATGAAAGATTTCACTAATATTTAACCTGAACCAGACTTTTCAGACAAAGTAAGATGTTATTAGTCTGTTCTTAAACATTACCTGTCTCTTGGTAGTGGCCATGCCCAGAGGGGTAAGGCCTCTGTCCCCAAACTTGAAGAGCCCAGAGTGTAGGTGCCCATCCTTGGGGAAAAGATGGGAAACTGCTCCTCTCTAAGACCAGAACGTTCTAACCTTCGTTATATCAGCTACTGATCCCCGCTGTGGACTTGAGGCTTCATTCAGCAATGCACTGCCACTTAGCCCATTTTGAGGAGACACTCTAACCCCATAGCCTGTGGTCAGTAGGGAGTGGAGAATACAGAATAAGCAAGAGGAAGGCAGCCTGGTCATTATAGTTTCTAATCTGACTTGAGTCTGTCCTTGTTGAATGAAGGCAGAATCTTGCCTTTCTGAAGAAGCCAAACTAGATCAAGATATCAAAACCCT
This sequence comes from Macroglossus sobrinus, assembly GCA_004027375.1. NCBI lineage: Eukaryota > Metazoa > Chordata > Mammalia > Chiroptera > Pteropodidae > Macroglossus > Macroglossus sobrinus. The sequence goes on from PVKZ01000247.1 coordinate 131,403, forward strand.
GGGCAGATGAGGGACCTCAGCAGTCAGAATGGCACTGAAACTTTGACAGGCATATGCACAGGGAATAGCAGTACTAACACTTAAAACCTCTTCCACACAGCACTGCTCACTCCCAGGGAGCCTTGAAGAATCAAATCCGTTTTGCTTCTTTGGGCTCCCAGAAGAGGATGGGACTCCAGAACTTTATTTCCTATTGGGGCTAAGTGGCTCAAGGTCCAGAAAGAATGAAAGTGAATTCAGAAGCAGCTTCTAGAGCCTGCTTGGCACACTGAATCTGTGAAATCTGGTCACTGCAACTGGCCGCCCCTCCCCCACAGCCACCAGTGCCTTTCGCTTCCTGAAAAGCCGACAGTTAAGGTCCCAGCTCAGTGGGGCTGAGGCAGCTTGAGTGTGGTTATTTGTGCACAGCTTCTCTTGCCTCCCCTCCCCACAACTGTTTCCATTCTCACCAAGCAGCCACGTCCGGGTCAAACACACAGGACGACAACTGGGGATTTCCAAGGGACTTTTTGAGAAAGCCAGTGAAAGTTGGGTGTTGGCTGCACAGGCCTAGGCGCTCTTGCTGAAACCCACTTCTTCCCTCTGGGATTAAGTTCTAGCCAGGTGTAAGCTGCTTCCCAAAGCTCCTTTCAGACTAAAATCGTAGAAACCACCATCACTGGGGCTCTTTTGGTTTGCTGGGCTGGGAAAACCCTTGAAAAGAACAGTTGGAACTGGGGTTAACAGATCAGTCCTTCAGAACTTGAAGGCATCTGAGAAAATAGTTCTGGTTTGAGGAGGACCTGTGAGGGGAGTCATGAGCAGCCTGGGCCAATCCCAGCTTCCTTCCCATGGACAAGGAAACGGAAGAGAGGTGGTCACTAGAACAGTCAGCATCTCTCCCACCTTCCCACACACTCCAGGCCATTTGCATCTAGACAATGACTCTCTAGCAACACCAGGTGGCTAAGAGACACAAAGCCCTAGTACAGGAACCTCTGCTAATGACTCAGAGCTCAACCTGCAGTGATGATTCTGGGCATTTCCCATTATTTTGATTGACTATGCACATATGTTTTGTATTGAATGAATAACAAAAAGAAAGCAAATGCATTTTACCTTTTATAAAAATTGTTATGGAATTTTCATATTGCTTCATTTTTATAACAATCCTGAGGCATAGGGCAGACTGTAATCATTCTTGTTTTACAGAGAACAAGAAACAGAGAAATCAAAATGAAAATACTAAGAGGGTTTTTTTGTGTGTGGAAATTAAAAAACTGAGAATTTATAGTAAATTTTTAATTCCAAAACAGATAACTTACCTTGGCCAGTAACATGACATCATTTAGGGCCCCCTGGTAGGCCACAAAAGGAGAGACCCACTACCTATGGTGGCATAAACTAGCCGACCAAGTCCCAGCAGCCACTTGAGGGTCTCCAGTTACGGGAATGAGGTGGAATGTGGTAACTGGGGGAGGGAAAAGTTGTAAGTGACACTGGCTGGCCTCAGGTATAGGAAGAGCAGTAAAAAAAAAAACAACAGACAAGGAAGGAAAAATAAAAATATTAAACATGGTCAAAGGGAAAAGATTAAGAAGTCTCGGGATTTCAAGAGACACCTGCTATGCCTGGTCTAGAGGACAGAAGGAGGCAACTGCTGGACATCAGGACTACCAGGATAACAAGGTTGCCTAGGGTCAGGAAAGCAGACCTTGCAATTAGACCCAAGGGAACACACTAGCAACCCTGGAGGCTCAGAGACAGGTAACAGGGAACAGAATGGCCTCTGGGAAGGTGCTTATAGAGCAAGTGAGTTCTTAATATGACCAGCTAAGAAAAAGGAGGCAAGATATGTCAGGGGATATGTTTACTGGCATTTGACACCCGAGTCCTGCCCATGAGAAATGGGGCAAGCCCAAGGCTGTGGGTAGGAAAACCAGCATCCTAAGTCCCCAGTCAATTCAGACTCTTAATCCACCAACTCAAACCACTCCCGCCCCAATAGTTCAAAGAAAGTAAAATGGCCCAGGGACACGCTGTGCTGTCTCAACATTCTGCTGAGTTTTAGAACTGGAGGATGAGTTCTGTCCATTTGATTTCATAATAATAAATAAGCAGAGGCAGGAGGTGGTGGCAAAGACAATGGCAGCCACGCATCTTGCTAGGTCTTTATAGCTGTGTCTCTGGATTTGTAGGCCACTCCTCGACTTTTCAGCTCTCGCACGATTCCTGTAGCAGAAAAAGAAAACAGCTCTGTGCAGGAATGTCTCTCAGCTACCATTTTGGAAGAGGGGGGACTCTAAACAAACTGGAGTTCTTAGACTGCCTATCAGATAGTCCTGAGTAATTGGCTTGTTACCCTGAAGATCTAGGCCAGTATTTGGCAATGACTTGGTAGGAATGAGAAGAAAAAGACAGATACATTGTAGTTGTTAAAAGGGAAGGGTTTTGAAACCAAAATGCCTGGGTTCAAATTCTGGCTCCAAACTTACTAGCTGGGTGACTTTGGACAAGTTATTTAATCTCTGTGCCTGGGACCCTCGTAGAGTTGAGAGGACTGGTGTTAATACACATAAAGGACTTCCACAGAGCTTGGCGCAGTAAATAAACATTGGCTGTTATTATGTTTGTTATTACCTTGGGGAAGGCGACCAGTGACTGATACCGCATACACACCAGGCTTAAAATTACCTGAAAGAAAAGAGATTGCAATGAGAATGAATTAAGAATAAAGACCAAATGGAAGCTTTAAGCTAAAAATAAAAGAAATGCTACAAAAGCAATCACTTCTGGCTACAAATGTTAAATGACAGGACCCAGAACACTTTCCTTGTCTTTCCTACAACCCCCTCTGTCTCACTGAAGCCATCTCCACACTGGACAGCACCACCACCACAATTAGGCCAGGATAAGCAGAAAGGGAGTTACTTACTGACTCGCTGCCACTTGGAAACCCAGCTGTCCTCTGGACTCATCATTGCAATAATTCTAGGAAGAAAAAATAAACAGTCAGCCCCAGCCTTGCCTACTATAGAAGAGAAGACTAAGGGAACTGCCCTCTTTACTGTTCTCATCTAGCACAAAGTTTTGGGAGAGGAAACCCAAGACTGATGGGTTTAAAAATGACTGCCTTAAAATTCCACTCCTGAAACTTTGATTAGGTTGGTTATTAAGTTTTGGTTTGGTGACATAGCTTAGCAAGAGTGATTCCATTTTGGTCTGTTATTTTTAAACAATGCTAAAAAATGAAGAGACTAAAATATTGAGTGTGCACATGCATGTGTAGAAAGTAAAGGCTCTACAACAATTTTTTTTGCTCAATCCTTTATTCTTCCATAAAAGAAATCAAAGAAGAAACAGAGTTGGCACACCTTGAGGGAACTTTAGCAAATACTAGATTTGAACCCAGTTTGTGTGTAAACCCTAACTAGCCTAGAGGCTAAAAGAAACAACAGTTCTTCTTTAAAAAATTCTGCCCTCTGGCTCCTACCTTCAAGAAGGAAAATTGAGACGTGACCATTTACGTTTATCCCATTTCCTCTTTTCCCTAATGAACAATCTCAATAAGAGAAAACTTTTCTAACAGGGCACCTCAGAGCTATCTAAACACATCACTTTGGAGCTGTAATTCACCATTATTGTACCTTTCCTTCTCTTCATTTTCAAAAAGGATCCTCTTGCATTCAACAAATGTTTACTAAACATCCATAACCTCCTTCCAGACCCTGTGCCAGGTCCTGGTGCACAAGATAAACAGTCCCTACCATCATCAATGAGCTGATGATCTAGTGAATAACTGTCCCGCAGAAATATAATGAAAGCTTCACAACTTCTAGTAACCATGTTTCATTTTACCTAATGTATCCAAAATATCATCATTTTGAGATACAATACAAAAAAATTAAGTTATTTTACATTACTTTTTCTTGTGCTGTCTTTGAAATTCAATGTATATTTTACTTAAAGCATATCTCACTTTGGATTAGCCACATTTCAAGTACTCAATTACACAAGTGGCTCATGGCCACTGTACTGGCCAGCTTAAGAGCAATCAGGATTACGGTCTCAAAAGCCTGCCCCACATTTACTTGGTGGAGTAGAGTAGGGTGAGGGTAATGTAGAAGTGAATGAAGAAATCTAAAAGGGCTTACCCATCAAAGGAAGAGCTGGTGCAGTCATATACCATCTCTCGGTTACCTTTCATTTGAAGGTATGCATCACAATTGTCACAACCATCATATTCAAACTGGTCTATAGTCTGCGAGAAAAATTTTTTTAAAAGGAGAGAAGTGAACATGAACAAGGCCAAAAAAAAAGCAGCTTTCTCCATACCTCTACCTGGTCCAGTAAAAGGCTCCCTACATTGACTGTCTCATGTAGTCTCATCAGGTTCGCCACTCACCACTCCCACAGCCCCATCCTTACACTCCTTCCTCTCTAGTTCACAAATGCGTTTTACCTATTCCTATCCTTAGCCTTCTCAGAGTCAGGCACCCTCTCCAACTACTCCCTCAGCTGCAGATTCCCACCCTTCTCTGACTCCCAGTGTCCTTCGGCTCTAACAGAATTTCGCTGAACGTCTGTTAAGGGTCATACTTGGGCTAAGGGCTAAGCATTCAAACACACATAAGACCGCCCCTGCCCAACACTCCAAGCTCTGTTCCTACCGACGTAAACAATGGCGTCCTGCAGCTTCCTGCACCCCGTTCCACCTTCCTTCCCACAGGTTGGTTCCCCTTTGCTCCTACAACCAGGTTCCCGATGCATACCTTGACCAGCGAACACAGCAAACAAGCCCGCAGATGCCGCAAGTCCTTCGGCACCGTCTCCAAAGCCATAGTCTCCGACAGAAGAGCAGCGAACTTCGCCTCGGGTCCCTCACCCGCAAAATATAAACAGCAAATTACCCAGAATGCCCACCACTTCCGATGACCCACACTTCCGCTTCCGGTGTGGGAGGCCGCGGTCTCCGTCTCTCCCCGCGCTTTAAGAGATGGTTTCTCCCGCCTGAAGGCGGGGCTGGCCGGGAGTCACCTGGGCGGGCTCGCGCCCCCGCCACCTGGGCTGGCGCGAGGGCGAGGCCCGGGCGGCCGTTGGGAATTGTGGGCGGGACCCATGGGGGAGGGGCGGTGCGGCTGGCGCCTGCGCGGGAGCCCGCCACGCCGCGGGCCATTTCATCTAGGCCGCTGGCACCAGGCCGGCTGCCAGTCTCCTTAGGAGGATTCGGGATGACAACCGACATTCTTTTTTGTCATCTTATTTTTAAAAGTGCAGGGCTTTAGAGAGTCCACTGTCTCCCTCTCGATTTTCTCTGCAGAGATGAAAGGAAACCCAGGGACAGCCTCTCAACTGCGAGAGCATTATAGGGTGTCCATTTGCTGTCCACAGGAATGCTGGCCTGAGAGCAGACAGCAAGGCAGAAAAAATGCATATTTAATTATTTTTAAAAACTCTTACGTACGTTTCCTTGTTCCAGCTGATACTTTATGCTTTATGTAGCTTTTAGCATTTAGATATTTTTTTTACTTCAGAACATCTGTAGGGGATTAAGTGTCCTTTAATTTATTATTTTTTTTATTTTACGCTGTACGAAGCTAAATGCCTTTCTCTGTGGTTCAAAACTGGGCACCAGACCACCACCACCCCTACCAAACCTTTTCCGGAGCAGTAGAAGGGGAATATACTTTTATGAGGAGGAGAGCAAAGTCCTCTCCAAGCCCTGTGGGAATTCTTCACACCAACACAGCAGCAGCTCTCATGATCCACAATTGTCCCATGTGTAGGCAGAGCACAGTCATTTGTGTTTATCTGATTGGAGCTTTGGGGTATAAATAGTTTCAGGCCCTGCTGTTGTCTTCTCAACCAGACCACCTAATTGAAACAGCTTTTTCAAGGTAGGCGGGCTTCTTGTGTCCACCCATGCTGTGTTCAGCTGGGCTCTGTGACTTGAGGTTAGGATGTTCTCTATCACCGAATACTTGCCACTTTGGAACATGATTTCACTCTTATCTCAGGGGTGCTCTGCAACAACTCTGAAGTAGACCCATTTTATGGGAGGAAAAGTGAGGCAAAGTATTAGCCCAAGGTCACAAATAGAGTTACTGAAGCACCATAAATTAGAGTGTGAAGTAATCAGAATAATAATACAGATAATGACAACCACAGTGAGAATCCAGCCATGCTTTCTCCTTCCCTAATCTCACTTAACTATGCTTTTAGGGGCTTACAAACCAGTTCTTATTGCCAAGCCCACCATTCTACCCTATCCTTTCATAAATTAGGGGGTAACCTCTGAATCAGAATTATTTTCTGTTGATGTAGCACACGAAGTTGTTATCCTGAGTGACAGTCATGACAGAACAAAACCACGAGACCAGACAGCATTTATGGATAAATATATTAGCAAATAAATACATTTCTCAACATAGTGCCTGATTCAAGCGTCTTTCTGTCTGGTTCAGATATAAATACCTATGTAGGTGCCTAGGTGCTAGTTCCCCACTGACTCTGAGGGAAGAAGAGTCCCAGGTGGGGTCCTATGCCTACTTTACTCCCACATTCACATTCCAAATGGGATAATGCCTGAGAGGCCAGCAATGGTCAAGCTGCCCTGGGGTGAATGTCACCCTAAGGAGGCCCCTCAGCCCTTGCCCACTTGGTACTAGCTGCTCAGACCGGACTTTCAACTCTCAACTCCACTCTCATATGCACACCTACTTGTGTGTCCCTGGCCTGTATGGCTTATACTGGGAAGCTGGGCCTCTGGGCCATCTAAACCCAAGGGTCCCACTTTGCTTTTCCTTTGTTCTCCCCTGTTTCCCATGCCTGCTCTGAGAGAAAACTTCTGGAGAAAAATTCCTTGTTGTCCTTGTCCAGCTGTAATTCTAACCCTCTTCCATTTTCATTCCATCCTCCCTCTTCCTAGATGAACTACAGCAGAAACCCTCTTCTTTCTGCTCACTGTGGGACTTTGAGATAGCAGATCTCCAAGGAAGAGTTTTTCTCTCCCGCTATTCCCACCCACAAACTCCCAAGGAAACTGGGTTGCTAGAGTGACAAGGGATTTTGGAGCTCAGAGGCTCCATCCCAGGTTCTTCAAGGTATCATATCACCTTGGGGAGAGAACTCCACACTCTGGCTTCCCAGAGCCTCCCCTCTAACTTAATACAGTGTATCTGAAAATTAAGGACAAGAAGGGGAAAACATACTCCATTTCATACCAGGGCAGCTACTGCCTGGAGAAGCTGCAGAGCCCCCACCTTTTCTTTTTTTAGGGCTCAGGGCTCATCTATGCTCCCGGTCCTTTTGCAAAGAAGGAAAATGGTAAGAGCCAGGGAACTAAAGCTGGTGTGCAGGACTTATCCAATGAAGGAGGTGAGAAGGGGTCATACATTCAGCTGGAACCATTGGCTGGTATGGACATGAGGCTTGGGATCAGGGAGACCTGCTGTGGCTGGGAGAAGGAGCAGCACCTTTATAAACACCTATCTACCCATATCTAGCTTCCTGTTCTCAAAAACAGCCTTCAAGGGAGCCAGCCCACACAGTAGCTGGTTCCCTGCTGGACAGAGACTTGCTGTGCTGCAGATGTGTTCTGCAGACAAGGTCCAGAGCTGGGAGCAGGGAACAACACCTCCTACCACCCACTATCACCATTCTTCTTCTAGTGGTTCCAGGAGGTTCTTTCTTCTCTCAGGAGCAGGACTCTGTGCCAGGTAGCGCCCCAAGTCATCTGGAGCATACTTGGTTGGAGGTAGGCCTGAACATTTCACACGGCCTGTTCACATAGCTCCTCAAGCTCCTCCTCAGACCCTGCATTTAGAGAGAAGGGAGGAGAGAAGTCACTGAGGGTTAGGCTGCCCCTTGATTATACCACCTGCAGGCGAGTATGGCTGGGAAGGAACCACAGAGAGGGAGGAGCAGGGAATGTGTCCAGAAGGGGTGATTAGATTGAAAACTGAGAAGGGCCCCAGTAAGGAAACAGGAAGAAGAAAACAAATCCAGACAAAGAGAAACATATATAATAAAGAGTGTGTTACCAATACTTACTATTCATTCATTCTCCCAATAAATATTTATTAAATACTCATGAATCTGGCCTGCCCCAAGTGCCAAACAGAAGACCAAAAAGAATAAGCAGGAACCTGACAACCTTGTAGGAGAGAAAGTGTGCATGCAAATGGCAATTATGCCAGTGGGATAGGACTGGGGTCATAAGAGATGAATAGAGGAAGAGGAGAGATCATATCCAAGTGGAACAATCAGGAAGGGCTTCCTGAAAGTGGAGATAAGTGAGCTGGTCTTGCAGGAATAGGTAAGAACTGTATTCATGGGAATAGGAAGGCAGAAGAATATTCTGGGCTGCAGCAACTGTAAGAGGTGTTGACCTAGGTTGGCTAAAACATGGGGCAAGGGAAAGGAAGGAGAAGAGTGGAAAATAAGGTTGGGAAGGAAGATGAGGGCTACATGGTGCTAGAGCCTTAAGGCCAAACCAGCTTGGACTTTTCTTTACTGTGGACAAAACAGAACATTTCAATATTTCTGGACATTTGACCTTGGCAGCAGTATGGAGGGTAGGTGGGTGGGGTAACTGTGCTGCACAATTCTCCACTACATAACACTGGATTGCCATTGCCCAAACTTCATGGCCCTGTAAGACGCATGGGAATATCTAGGAGGCTCCTGCCCCAATCCTTAGGTTGCATCTAGGACATAATCAGGGGCCATCAGTACCAGAAGAGAGCATGATAAAGCTAGCAGAGATACAGTTAACAAAACCTGGCATTGACTGGAATTGGGAAGTGAGGAAAAAGGTGGCACTGAAACTACCTGAGTTTGGCAGGGAGGAGTGGTAGTCTGTCACTGGCAGTACTGAGTACAGTACACACATGACAGGGTCCCAATGGAATCATCAAACGCATGGCCAAAGTCTGCATTACATGGCTCTATGAAAGTGATTATTTTCTCTACTGTAACTGTTTGCATGCCTGTCTTCTCCAGACTTGGATCTCCTGGTTAATAAGTTCCATGTCCTCAATACCTAGCCCAGAACCTAGCACATAGCAAGTACACAATACAGAAAGGAAAAAAAAAGAAGAAATGAATGAATGAATGATTGAATGGATGAATGGATGAATGATAGCAGCTCTCAGATACTGCCTATAGGATTCCCTAAAGTCTTATATTTTAGGACCTCTGGCTCCTCTTTTGGGATGGAAGAATCCTCCTAGTGATGTCTGTAGGCAAAGAAATGTGTCATCCACACAATGGGAAAAGATGGGGAAGAGCAGGAGGTGGAAGTTCTGGAAGAGGAGGATTTGAGCAAATAAATACCAAGTTAAAGTTGAGGATTTGTATAATCACAGTCAGCTATAATACAGTAATAGGGATGCACTGAGCCCCCAAGAAAATTAGGTTGGTCTTATTAACAGGATGCTTAGAAGGGAAGCCCTAGCTAATCTTTTACCCCAGGGAGCTGCTGGGAACCATGCATTCTTTCTTTTTTTTTTTTTCTTTTTTGTATCATTCACATAGTTTTTCTCATATGGCCTAGTATTATGGATATCAGTAATTATTTCTCCTCCATGCTCTCCTCAAGGGCAAGGAACACTTCTTGGCTGTCTTTGTTTTTAAAGCTAATATTGAGCTGTATGTTTTGCTATGCCTGTACCAAGTATTAAAATATAAAAACACTTCTATTTGAGCTGCTGCACACCAAGGACTTTCGATGTCTCAGCCACACTAGGACTTCCCTGAGAAATTCCTGTGATCTGGCAACCAAAGGAGTAACACTTGCCAAAGGTAGCACTCTAGTCAGCATCCTATGCTGTGCCAGTTGTTCAGTATTTTGAATGTCATCCTTGATGTACATGTCTCAGCTTCCATCAACCCCTTGTTGTCTGACTTCATTCATTCTGCAATATCCAGCTCTAGTCTCCTCTCCCAACCACTTCCCCTGAAAACTCACCAGGCTGGGCTGGCAGCACCTGGCAGTGTGGGTAAGGGCATGGCCCTTCTGGGGTGCCAGAACTCCATTCAGAAGTCCTGTCCTCAGGTGGGTGTGGTCCCAGGGGCTGGCGTGGAGTCAGACACAACCACGCTGGCTGTGAACTTGAGTAACAGGGGCTTGAAGTTTCTGGGAGCAGCCTCCTGTCCAGACCCAGGGGTCCGAAGATCAATGGGTGGACCTCTGGGGACCAAGGGTATGCCAGGCTGGGGCCATAATGTGGAAAAGTCTGGCAAACTGGGTGTACAGTCAAGTCCTGGGGCTGAGAGGCTGGGGTGGGCTCTGAGGGACACCCCCGCCGTTTCCTCTGTGGGTGTCGAACAGGGAGGCTGGATTTCTTCAAGTGGAAGAGGCCACTGTGACTGGGACTGGGGCTGAAAGCATCAGTTGGGTCTAGGGGTGGCTCTGTGAGGGCTCTGGGTCGTTGTGGGTAGGAGAGCTGCCCTGAAGGGTTTGATGTGTTGGATCTGGCAGCTTGCTGATTAGAAGCAGGCAGATCTGGCTCGGGTTGTGTCTGAGGAATGGCAGGTCTGGACAGGAGGACCCCAGTTTCTGGGCCAGGCTTCCTGCCATGCCACTGGAAGCGCTTTTTGTAGTGGTGGTGCCGGTGGCGGTGGTAGTGGACGTGGCTGGAAACCTGGGTTTCCCCTTTGGGCACCACTGAATCCAAAGAACGAGGCCGAGAGGTCATGCTGGGCTGAGTCTTCGCCACTTGGGGATCCCCTTCAGGACTGCAGTATACCAGGGGGTCAAAGTCACTGCTCAGAGAGCTGCGGAAGGTGGAGCTGCTGCCATGGATGCCCTGTAGGCTGACATCTGTGCAGTTGACCACTGAGTCACTTGAAGAGCCATGACAGGGCCCCGAACTAGAGTCACTGGCTGGCCCATCTGCCAGGTAGCCACTGCATTCTGTGCAGTAGCTTTCTCCAGACCCGCTGGTGTCATGAGGCCTGGCCCGGCGAGGGGGTGCCGGGCAAGCAGCAGTGTGATGTGAGGTGCACTGGAGGCGGCTCAGACCCCAACCCTGTGTCAAGGGGTACTGAGCCATTGCCAGGCGCTGCTGCTCGCCTGAAGCCCAGGGATGTGTAGCTCTGGGGAGGCGGTGGTGCCGAGGGCCCATGCCTGGCTCCTGGGATGGTACAAAGAGTCCAGGTTGTGGGGACCGAACCACTGCAGTCTGGGAAGAGCCCAGCAGATAGGCAGCAGGGAGGTGGTAGTGGGCATGGCCGGGATGCTGGCGGATAAGGTGGAGTCTCCGGCCTGGTTCCTGGTAAGATCGAGAGGATCCCAGGGACTGAGAAAAGGAATCTCCCTCTGAAAGAAAGAACCAAGAGCACAGATGTTGGTACAAACCCACAGAAGGTGCATTCAGAAAGGTGTGGCAATAGCATACCTATTTGAGCCTGCATAGCCTGCGAGCTCAGTCAGAGTTTGGGGGACCAAGGACATTCCTAACCTGACTGCGCCCTGGGATACCCTTGCTCCCTCCAGTCAGGTTATCCCCTGGGAGTTCTACTGTGCATTGCAACACTTCCTTCTCCCATCAGTCATTCGGGGTTCTTTCACCCAAGGCCACTGCAAGCCAACACTGCTCTTTTGGGTGAAGTAGAAAAATGTTCTCTTTCCTCAAGATACTTTATATCTTTTAGAAAATTGTCATAATATCTTGGTTTTGTTAGAATAGGATACTTTATTGCCAGAAAATATAAATCATCCAGATTTACAATCAATAAAGTTGTTATAAAAACACAAATATTTTTTAAAATAATAAAGATGTTTACAATATGAATGGCCCTCTCCCTCAGATGAGGCACCCCTGAACAGTGCACAGCTTAAAACACTGTTGAGGCAGTGCTGATTTCTCCCCAGCTTCAAGACAAAACCCTGTCCCAGAGGGAAGTCATGTTCTAGACCCATCTGCCTGCACACAGGAGAGTCCTTGGCCCACCTCCTACCTACGATGTTGAACATGCAGAGGGGACAGGTCCGATGCTGATGCAGCCAGGGGTCCACACAGGCACGGTGGAACTCATGGAGGCAGGAAATGACCCGTAACTCCTGGAGAAAACAAAGAGGTCTGAACCAAAGTTATCTGTGGCTACAGGAGTGTCTGGGAACCACGACACTCCTCTAGCCTCTCCTTGCTATCATCTACTTGCAAAAGACTTCCTAATAGAATAGAAAAGGTATGGGCTTTGGTATAAAGTAAACCTGTATTTTGCCATGTAGCTGCATATGACCTTGGGAAACTTTCTTAACAGACAGTTTTTTGCTTTACACTAAGAACAAAGAACTAATCTACCCTCACATCACGTGGTCATGAGGCTAAAAGGAGATAATGCATCTAAAGTACCCACACTGCAGAGCCTGGCACATGGTACACACTCAACAAACAATTGTTCTCTTTCCCTGCAAGACCAGAAAAATAACCAAACCTCAGGGCTGTCACCTACCTCTGCCCCATGCTGGATACATAGGACACAGATGCAGCCAGAGCACCCATACCAGCCTTAAGTGCCTCTTTCCCGAAGCTCGAGCTTCTCTCTACAGCCTAGCCACAGAGGTCAACCATGAGCCTTGCCTTACCTGACCCTCAGAGAACTCCTCCAGGCAGATGGCACACACAGGGGCTGAGCTGCAACTGCTACCTGAGTCTGGCCACTCAGCCCTGGTCCTCTTGCAGCTGGCCCGGTACCTCCTGGTGGCCAGCTGGCTGATGGCCCAAGCTGTTCGCTGCTGAAGGGGATCCTGGGAAGAGGGGTGGGGCTCAGAATGGGACAAGGGCTCCTTTCTCCTCACCCCTGGACCCCAGCTTGTACTTAGTTCCCAGTCACCCAGATAGAGCAAATAGTCAATTGATTACTCTTGGGAGTTTGTCCCTTTTGAGCTCATATATGGTTCTGCCAAGCAGGCCAAGCCTTCTCACCCTCTCCTACACATCAAGCTCTCCTTCCCTTGATGACACTTTTTATCTACCTGCCTGCTTGACATCTCAGATTAGATATCTAATTGGCACGTCCAACTTAATGTGCCACAAACTGAACTCCCTAATCACCTCTAACCACATACCTGCCCTCCTCAGACCTCCCTGTCTCAGTGAATGGCAATTCCATTCTTTTAATTTCTCAGGTCAAAAATCTTGGTGCTATTGTTGACTCCTCTCATTTTCCATGATGAACCCATTAGTAAACCTGTTGATTTTACCTTCACAATATACTGAGAAACTAACTAATTCTCACCACTCTCACTGCTACCTCCCTAACCCAAGCTACCATTACTGTCACCTGGATTCACGTAATAGTCTCTTAGTTGTTTTCTCTATTTCCAGTCTTGCCTCCCTGTGACCTAGTTTCCTCAAAGCAACAGGAGGGATCATTTTAAAACTTAAATCAGATGATGGCATTCCTTCTGTTCAAAACCCTCCAATGGCTCTCATTTCACCCACAGTAAAAAACAAAGTCCCAACAATGGCCTAAACACTTCAAAACAACTGGGCCCTCATGAACTCTGTCCTCACCTCTTGCTCTGCCCTCTCACTCACTCCCTTCCAATCACATGGTCTTCTCACTGCTCCTCAGACATCCTGGCAGGCTTCTGCCTCAAGGCCATCACACTATTGTTTTCTCCAGTTGATCACTTTCTCCCCAGATATCTGCAAAGGGGAGATACCTCCTGCTCTGCCCTCTCACTCACTCACACAGCATCTTTCCTATAATGTCATCTTCTCAGTGAGGATTCCTGGCCTCACTTTAAAAAATTAACCCTGTCCCCTTTGCATTCCCTATCCCCTTTTGCATTTTACTTTTCTCCCTAGCATTTATCGCCATCTAAAATATTATATATATTTTTTACTTATTTATTTTGTTCCTTGTCTGTCTCTTCCTACTAAAATGAAAGCTCTCAAGAGAAAGAGAGCTTACGGCATATGAGGGGGAGCTCACTGTATTTGCTGAATGATGATTGAATGAATGAATGAATGAGCAAACCTATGGAGAGAGGCTGCTGGAAATCGACAGTCAGATGCCAATGTATTTAGATATAAACTATTGTACGGGCATAAAAGCACCTTCCTTCCACACTTTCCCTCCCTGCTTCCCATCCTTCTATACACAGACACAAGCCCACCTCCACCCTGCTCACCGGCCTGCTATGGCGGGGGCGGCACCGGATGCGCAGCACTGAAGCCAAGACGACCACAAAGATGGTGCCCACCACTGTCAGGAGGATCCACACATCGTAATCTGGCTGCGGGGAGGCGGGGGCGAGCAGAGAGGGAAAGGGTCATACTTCTAGAAGGATCTGGGCCAGTTGGAAAGACACATAGGAGCCCAGGAGACAAACAGAAAACTGAAGGTCCCCTTGAGTCTTCGAGCAGAGGGAAGAACCCGCAGGTGGGGTTAGGTGGCTCTTCTGTGTCCACAGACACTCATAGGAGAGGGTCCTCCAGATGTCAGCTGTGACAGGTACTATCTAAAGACCTATGTGCTGCCTGGGGAAAAGGGGAAAGGGACCCTCTGAGAGGAGGGTGCTACCCGGGTAGCAGCTGGGTGAGATTTCCAGCCAGCAGAGAAACACCAGATGCTATGAGCCCGGGGCTCACTGACCAGGGTTTCATTCTGGCTTGGCTACTCTGTGCCATGAAATGACAGAGCTGAAAACAACTTTAAAATTCAGCTGGCCCAATCTGTTTATTCTGTAGATGAGGCCCAGAAAAGGGAAGAAACTTGCCCAGAGATACACAGCTCGTGGATGAAGTTGGCCTAGAGGGTTTCTAAGTTCTCTTCAACTCCAGGAGTCTAAGGGTTTTTGGTAGGAGACAAAGTGGGGCTGAGAGCAGGTGCTGGGGTCTAGAGATCTGGTGTGCTTACCCAGGTTGGGGGCTCCTTCAGCTCGATCCTCACATGGGCCTTGCGATTCTTGTACACAAACTCCATCAGCTTCTCAGCATCATGACCCCAGATCAGCACCACTGGCCAAGTCAGCCCCAGGGGCTGCTGTAGCTGCAGGAGGGAAAATGCCCACAAGGGCTGCTGTGTTCTAACTTCTTCCCCTGGTACCTCCATTTTCCTCCACCCAGCCCTCTTCTCAAACACCCCAATATCCCTGGGTACCTGTTCAGCAGCAGCTCGATCCTCAGTGATGTCAAAGAGGACGGCGCTGGCTCCTCGCTCACCTGCCATCCGGGCCTGCAGAGACACACAGCAGAGGTCCCGCTGGGCTTAGAGAAAGATACAGCTGTGCCCCGGCCTCACCTCACACACCCTCCCCTTCCTAGGATCTTGTGCATACCGTACCTCTGCACATACATACATAACACATGTAAGGAGTCAGTAGGACTAGGATCCGCTGCCCTGTCCTGAGCTCACCTAGGTCTCACTGCCTTCAAGAACAATAGTAAGTCCTTCCTTCCTAGTGGAACAAATCCTTAACAAGGTGGTAAACTAGGCTTATGGCTAAGAACAATAAGACCCTGCCTTCAGGGTCTCACCAGTCTGCCTTCACTAAGAAGTGTGAAAACAGAGTAGAGAGTGACGAGCACCCGTAGGGAGTGGGGGATGACCAGTCCCCAGTACAGAGAAGGGGAGAGGGAAAGCAGAGGTGGAGAGCTCCTTCAGAATAGTGCAGGGCCTTCCAGGGCCTAGCAGTGCCTGACTAGAGGAGCCTGCAGGGCATCCCCCCAGCTCAGGCAAAGTTCCAAGCCTGGGACACTGCTCCCAACCTAGGTCTCCATGGCCTGGGGCTCAGCCCACGTCCTGAGCTCTCTCTTCCTGCCACACTCTAGTTTGCTAACTCTCTCTGGCTCCAATTCAAGGACTTAATGGAGTCCCTATCCAGTGCTTTATCCCTTTGTCCCTTCCCTGAGGGTGCCACTAAAGATTCAGGTGGGGAGGGACCTGAGAGGCTGTTTTCACCAGGACACAACTGTGCACATGTGTTCTCTCCAAGGCTCCAGGAGAAGGCTTGGGGAAGCAGAATCTAACCAAACAGAGCAGAGGCAGAAAGAGAACAAAAAGTAGGACTCTAGGGGCTCTGGGTGAGGGGTTAGAGAAAGGAGATAAGGACTGAAGGTGGGGTGGAGGCACAAGGACAAAGGCCCAACAACAGACACTGCTCCCAGCCTTAGTGTCAGGTCTCCCTGCCCAGCACAGCCACCTCCAGCCTTCTTCCCGACTGAAATCTCATCTTGTAATGGCATCAGGTTGGGCCCTCATGCTCAGAGGGGTCTGTGGAGTTTCTGGGGCCCTCTTCCAGGCACCGAAGAAGTTAAACCTTCTGCAAGTAGTGGTGGCAGGAAGAGGAGCCAGTGCTGGGGCTTACTCACCCTCTCGGTGCTTTGATCTCTGCTTCCCTTCCGGGCAGAGCCTGTCGGGGCAGGTCTCCTGCCAGGCAGGCCAGGGGAGCGGCTCTCGCTCTGCTCCCTGCTCCCCACTCCCCAGACAGTAGAAGGGCCAGGGGGCCCCTCATAACTGGCAGCCTGCAGGCAGGGGAGTTGGGAAACAGTGGTGGAGACACTCAAGTAGAGCCCTGTTTTGGTCAGGAGGGTAACTTCCTCTTCTTTCCTTCTGTCCTTGAGGAGCTGGGATGGGCCCTCCACCAGAACCCAGGCCCAGCCCGGGCCCAGGCTTGCCAGGCTCATTGATTGGAAATTCACAGGCCTCCAGAATGGAGTTATTGAAGAAGTTGAGAGGTCACAGCCTTCATCCACTTCCTGCCCACTTACTCCCAGGAAGCCTGGCAAAAAGCACTCTCCAATCTTCAGAGCCCTCCAAGCCAGGGTATGGGAGCAGCCCCAGGGTAAAAGGAGAGAGATTCCTACTGCTACCCTCATAGTCCAGGACTTGGCCAAGGGGTGTGGAGGTCACCCCAGCAGTCACAAAATTGAGACTCCTCGATCCTCTGTGCTGCCAGGGCCTTATGCTTCTCATCCCCAGAATAAGACCCTGTCCCTAGCCCAGCCCAGAAGAACATGAGGGGAGGGTGCAGACTTCCTCCTCTGGAGATTTTCTTACCTCTCCACCCCTCTCTTTGAAGGATTGGGCTAGGAACAGTGGAAAGTAATTACCCTGACGTTCAAACATCCCAGCTCATTACAGCCCATAATTATAAAGTTGTAAAGTGATCAAAGAGAGAGAATTGGCCAACAGGAGAAACAAACAGGACTTTCAGACAGTGGGTGCCTGTGTCCAGAGTTCTAGGAATCAAAAAGCAAGATTGGAGGCCAGATGGCAACCCACTCTGAGGCTATCCATGCTTCCCTTAGGTCTACCTGCACCAAAGAAAGTGGGAGGGAGGTGAAGAAGAAGCACTTCTTTGGGGACTTGAATCTGGAAAGCAGAAGGGGCAAGCAGGCTCTCCGGAATGGAAGACTGGGCCTTAGAAAGACAGCCCAGAGACCTCTGGGAGCTGCAGAGTCAGCCAGGCCCCTGGGGACAGCAAGCTAGGCTGCCTGCCACCTCTAGCAATGACAGCTAACATATCGCCGGACTTTCATACTATGCTCTGCATATCTCTGGGCATTAGATCTTCCTTTTCAGATGCAGTCTCTGTATGTCTCTTCCTCATCAAAGATTGACTGATCCCTGGGCACCAAGCCAGGCAAGACAGGCCTGTCAGAGTAACTCATAATCTAGTTGTAGAGAAAAGGTAGATAGATAGATAGATAGATAGATAGATAGATAGATAGATAGATAGATAGATAATCTAGTTGTGGAGAAAAGGTATATATATAATTATAACTACATATATAGTTATATATATAATTATAATGCTTATGACAACATTCTAGATTACAAATGAATGAAATAGGTGAGTAGTTTCCAAACCTTTTTTCACTGCAGAAAACCCTTCCCTTTATTCCCCTCACCACACACACACACACACACACACACACACACACACACACACACACACACCATCTTCAATATACAAAACAGATCAAAGTGAGCTGAGTTTGAGGGTGGGGCTGGGAGTAAGGATACTTGGTTTCGCCCTCCCCCAAGGCACCTCTGTGAAACCTGGTATGGAAAGCGTGGACAGAGACCCTGGTAGCGTGCCAGGAGGGAGGGATTTCTGCTCCTAGTGTACTAGCTGCGCTGGGCCAGTCAGAAAAGATTTAGTAGAAGATGTCGGAGGAAAAAGAAGGGAAATCACCTTTATTGAGACTCACTCTGCCCAGACTGCTTAGGCTTGAGTCCTGAATCTAGTTCCAACTATTAGCTGTGAAACTGGGCAAGTCATCTAACTGGTCTGTGCCTCACTTTTCTTTTCTGTAACTGGGGATTATAATAGGACCCACTTCACAGGGTTGTTTTGAGGATGATATAAGTTAATCCATATTAAGCCTTATAATAGTGCCTGGTACATAGTAAATGTTCCTTAAGTTTTAGTTATTATTTTATCAGTTATTTCTATGTTCTTTGCATATGTAATTTCATTTACTTCTCACGATAACTCTATAAAATAGTCATCAGCCCCACTTCTGAGTTTAGGAAACCCAGGACAGAAGCCAGTTTGGGCGATGGGATAGGGGGAGGTGGGTGGTGACAAGAATGGAAGAATCCAGAAAATTATGGTGAGGATTTCAGAGATCAAGAGAGATAACACTGAAAGAAGAAAACTAACTTTGTTCATTATAAAAGCATAGGATAATGATGACATTAGTAATATTGCAGTCATTTATTGAGTGATAACTATGAACTCGACATAGGCTAAGAGCTTCTATCTGAACTGTCTCATTAAATCCTCATAACTATCTTATGATGTAAGTCCCATTATTGTGCCCCTTTTACAGATGAAGAAACAGAGGCTTAGAGAGATGAGCTAAAAGCCCAGGTCACACTGAGGGGCAGTGGAGATGCCAGGCTTCAGACCCTAGGCTGTCTGGCTCAAGAGCCCCAGCTATCAGTGTTGATGGCACCACTGACACCAATCGATATGCCAGAGTAGAGCTGAGGTCAGCAGTTTTCAAACTTTCCTCACCAAAGAGCTACCTTTACCTATGCATCCCTTGAGCTGTTTTTTAAACAATATATTTTACCAAACTAGCTGCATTTATTACAATTTACTTTCCTATGAGATAACTTGTATTAACACATTCAACTGTTAGAATTCCAATCAAAAGCAAAAAAAAAAAAATCGTTTTAGTTAAGCCTGTGGGACTTCTTAAATATTGGAAATAGCTCAAAGACCCACATTACTTTCACAGACCTCTTTTGGGCCAGGGGATCCTAGTTAGGAGCTACTTGGTCAGGTCAAAGGATGGACCTGACCAGAGGAACACCTTGGGGCTAGGGCAGTTCCCACCAGAGGTTCCTGCCCAGTGATGTGGGAGATGCCAGGGGAGCAGCTGGGCAGTGACTGCAGGATCTCTGAAAGAAGAGGTCACAGGGCAGAAGCCAAGGCACTTCTTCTAAACCCCTAATGTTTTTTGTTTGTGTTTTGTTTTAGCTCAGGCACCATTGCCATTTGACACATATCATTTTCATCCTCACGATAATAACTGGGGTAGGAAATAAAAGTCCCATTTTTCTGGTGGTGGAAACAAAGGCCCAACAAAGTTAAACTGTCTCAAAGAGCACTGACCACACATTCCTTGCTTCCTAGTGTCTGTGCCCATGCCTTAATTCTCCTACAGGAGTGTGCTCTTCTGAAAGGTGAGAAGAAAACCTCATATGTGGACACGTCCTGACAGGCTGCCAAGTATTCACAGGTATGTGAAATCATACACTGCTCTAGGAGAACGGCAGAGCTTCTCTGAACCCTCTTCCCCCATCTCTCTCTGTCTGTCTGTCTGTCTCTGTCTCTGTCTCTGTCTCTGTCTCTGTCTCTCTCTCATACACACACATACACACTCCACTCATACTATCTAACAGTGAGCACTTGTCTATCAAATGAATAAATGAATGACATTTGCCTATATTTTGAAAAACAAGGAAAATGAAATAGCCAGAAGCAGGGTAACTTCAGCCTCCAAAATTCTGCTGCCATTAAGAGCCCTCACAGTCTTGCAGAGACACCACACCCTCCAGCTCCTCCAGGTGTGTTCTGGGCCCCATTTCCCACCTCCCCTGGAGTTCTCCTTTGCACTGGCATGGCTAGGCTGGGAGAATATCCTCACCTACTTGTGGGCACCACAATCAGAATGCTATTCACATACCTGCCCCCTGTGGGATCACATAAGAACCCAGGCTGTGTCCTTGAGACTTGTGGCTCAGGAAATCCCAAGGGGATCTAGGCCTGAGGACAGCGAGCAGGCATACAGGTAAGTAAGAGCTGTCACCCTCCTCCTTTACCACCCCCAGGAGCAGGACCCTCTCCCCCAAGTCCAACTGACCATGCCACACACAATCTAACTACACTCTGGCTTATGCAACCATGAGAATCTTTTCACATGTGTTTAGCCTTTCTGGCCAGAATAGAAGGTAACAGAGCAGAGAGAATAAAAGCCCCAGTCTGAGAACTAGATAAGACTCAGTTCAAATCTCAGCTCTGTCTTTTCTAGCCTTGTCCTCCTGGTGAGTTACTAAGTTTTTGATCCTCACTTGCCTTACAAGTCAAAGAGTGAATAATAATGTCTAGTTTCCTAACTGTTGTGAAGGGTAAATGCGACTATATAGGTAAAGAACCTGTCCCACATCTCACCTAGCATGCGGCAGGCACACAGAAAACAGTAACTAATGTTAAAGCAGGGATTACCAATGCAAATGTTGACAGGGCCTGTGAGGTAGCGGGCCAGTGGGGAGCACAGCAACCAGAGAGCCCACAGCTGTGGAAAGGCTGCCATGGTGCCCATGGAAATACAGGGCCACTGGGCTGCAATCTGGGAGGAAGAGGGGGAATGTTTTAAGGGTAGGAATAATGGGTTCTGTTTCTGCTATTCTTTGCTCTGAGTCTGGGCAGGGGCAGCAGTTTAGGAGAGGGGAGCAGGAGATGGGGTGGGGCACATGTCCTAGTCAAAGGTTCTGTTGGTAGATGGGTGGTAGAGAAAGGAGATAGGCCTGAATTTCCACCTCTCAGACCAGTCTTGGCTTAGGAAAACCTGAGTGAATTAGGTACGGAACTCCTAGGAGACTTGTGGCCAGACAGCACAGGGACCTCTCACAGCCTGGAGCCAGGTGAAGTTCAGAGTGTGCATGGGGTCGAGAGTTAATCTACCTTGCTTGCCAGTGACAGGCAGGGGCGGGGGGCCCGCTGGGGACTCTCCAGCTTGACGATGCTGATAAATCCAGGTTCCAGATTGTCATCATCACTGGCATTGCACAGGTACAGGGGGTGGGACTGCAGGGAGAGAGAGAGAAAGACATGTTAGGGAGATTCTAGGGAGCAGGAGTAAGCCGTGAGAGCCAAACACTTCTCTCTTGTAGGCAGGTACCAGGCAGTTCTTCAGTGCTAGGAAAGAGTAGTGTCTCCTTACTAGATTACCTCATAGCAAGCTAGTAAGCATTCGTTGTCATTGCAGGGGTCCCAAGGCCAAGGTGGGGGCAGATAGGAGTGAGGGACGTCCAAAAGGGGGACCTAACTGAAGAGCCTGCTGCAAAGCAGCCCAAACAACCCTCAAGCCCTTGTTTTCCAAAAGGGCAGCCACAAAGCACTTTTCTCCCAGCCCTATCCTCTCACATTTCCTAATTCTTCTACCTGCACTCAACACCCCTGGCTAAGAGCCGTATCAGTGCTTTGAGAATCTTGCCTTTCCTCCTTGCTCCCCCAGAGGAGTGCTAGGTGTTGTCTGTGCCTCCTGCCCTGGGGGCAAGATTCTGAAAGCACTGATATGGCCCTTAGCCTGGTGTTTCTGGACGCCCTTCCCGCCCCTCTCCACCCACCCACCCCCACCCTCCCACCCCCCACCCCGCCCCCTGCAGCAACTGTTGGCCCATATATTCCCATCTCTCATGGGGTTTGGGTCTTCTCACTCAGTGCTGCCTTGTCCCTCTCAATTCCCTCCTTTGCCCTTGGTCTATGACCACCTGGGATTAAGCAGGGTGATGATAGGGAAAAGAGACTATTTGGAGATGAGGCCTGGCTAACAGTTAAGCCTTGAACTGCACAATTCTTTGGGGCTCATCCTGTCCCCAGGAATGATGCAGTAAAGATGAAGCCAACTCAGCCCACCTGCTGTGAGGGTTATGCAGGTCCAATCCAACACCTGGGTCTCTTGCCCAGCTGTTGCTAAGCAATGACTAAGGAAGAAGTGGGCTCAGTATGTGCTAACAGAGACCAGAGGATTCCCTCATCAAAGGGATGAAAACTACCATTCTATATACACTCTTCTCATTCAAGGTGATTCGAATTTGAATCTAATTTTCCCAGAGTGATTTGAAAACAAAGTATGATTTATTTGGCCCTAGATCATCCTATGGGCCAGAGGTTTCCACATAGTGAAAACCCAATGTATCCTGGCAAAAAAGAGGATTTCCTACTAGGAAGCTGCCAATATTTCCCTTTCTGTTGCTGTCAAAGTCCAAAGCACGGGTCCCCAATCCCTGGGCTGCCAACTGGTACCAGTCTGTGGCCTGTTAGGAACCAGGTGGCACAGCAAGAGGTGAATACAGGTGAGTGAGCAAAGCTTCATCTGTATTTGCAGCCACTCCCCAGCACTAGCATCACTGCCTCAGCTCCACCTCAGATCATTGAGCATTAGATTCTCATAGGGGCACTGGTCCATTGTGCCAAAAAAGGTTGGAGACCACTGGTCTAAAGGACATTTAAACTTATGAAGAGGATAACATTGATGATGGATTTAAAAGCACAGTCACTTTTTTGAAAGCACTTTAAGGCTATCTCCTCTCACTGCATCACTGCAGTCCCTTGAACATAGTAAGTTCCAAATAAATATGCCCTTCCTTGCTTGGACTGTATCCTTGTGAATAAAGCTCTTTGGGTAGGGGCGCGGGGTGTTGAGATGGGAGGAATTTCCATTCTTGCTCCTCAAACTTACTTATAGTCTGATAGCAATCAAGGTTTAGTGTGTGTGTGTGGTGGGGGGAAGGTTATACACTTTCCCATCTCCAGAAAAAGCTATGGCATAATGCTGGGGGCTGTTCTCTTCAGTGAAGCTGTAGCCTCTGTCTCAAAGCTCCATTAGTCTGTCTGCCTGCCCATCTGTCCAACTATGCATCCATTCATTTCTTCATTCTACCAACAACAAAGGCCCCCATGGTGCCAGGCATGGTACAAAGCATTGAAGAGTCAACAATGAATCAGACAGGATCCTTGCCTTAAAGAAGCTCAGAAGACAAGTGGACAAGTGTACAAATATATCGTACTGTGATGTTTGATGCAGGTTTATTCAAGGGTCTGTGGGAGGCCACAGGAGGGGGTACTAACAGTCCCATGTGGGAGGGTGGAGTGACTTCAGTGCTTCTTGGGGATGGAATAGGTATGTGATCACAGGGGAGGGCACCTTCATGGAAGAGGAAGGGGCCTGAGGTGTGGAGACACAGACACAGGGTTGGCATGAAAGGAAGGCAGGAGATCAGGCTGGGAAAGTTGGCAAGAGCCAGACTATGGAACAGGGACCACAGATCAGCGTTTGAGAGGGACCTTCCCGGTGACTACAGAGGACAGTCTGGTGTGGTGAGGAGTCAAAAGTCAGGTGAAACAAAAGATGTGAGACCTTCCCTCAGGAACAACAAACTGCAGCCACAGAAGTCTGCTGCTTTGCTTGCCGCCCCCTCCACCCTGCCCCCCTGATCATGGCCCAGCTTTCTCAAGGTAACTCCAAGAGGGGGAAAGTCACTTTAGAGAAGGATTTGCAGGTATTTAACTACCAACCTCTCCGTCCCCTGGGCCTTCACAGTGCTACATTGCAGGATGCCTCTGAGGAGGTGGAGGGGAAAAAACTTGGTGTCAGTCTGGTGACTTCCCTGGTACTGAATTAGTGACTAGAAGAGAGAAGGGGAGCAAATTAACTTGGCTCCATCCTCTGGAGTCATGTAACTCTAAATGAACCACATAGTCAACCTTCCATTGTTAGGCTAATATGATGAGAATGATGATGATAATTTACATTTATTGAGTGAACATGGTGGGCCAGTGATTGCTCTAAACTCTCTTGTGTACTAACTCTGTTTGTCCTCAGAACCCTATAAGGTAAAAATTATTATCTCCATTTTAAAGCTGAGGAAACAGAAGTTAAGAAACATGCCCAGAACTATGTAGTGGAAATCAGAAGAAATGGGAAGTAGTATAAGATAGGTTAAAAAAATTATAACAATTTCCATTCGACTTTGAAAACATGATACATTCCCTAAGTCTTCCTAATTGTACATCCTTCGAGCTCAAGCCAAGTCCTTGAAATAGTGGTGACTTCCAAGATTGAACCAGGCCCTCTTCTCTTTTCACTCTTCATGGTGGCCCTGGGTGACCCCAGCCAATCTCACGGCTTTGGTTTCCACATACAGGTTATCAATCACATACATGCAGCTCAGACCTCTCTTGAGTTCTAGACTCGTATGTCCAACAGGTAGGGCCTGGATGTTTCTACCAGAAGAAATTTAAATAAGACATCTCAAACTCAGCATGTTCAATATTAATCTAATCCTGTTACCTCTCAAAACTCTCCTCCAGTGTTCTCTATTTTAGGGATTGGAACCACAGTCTACTTGTCATGCAGGTCAGATGTTGTCCAGCTAGTCTCCTCTCTTTTCTACTTCCTACCACCACCACCAATATCCAACCAATCACCGAATGCTAACAGGTCTATCTTCTCAACATTTCTCTTAATTGTCCTCTTTCCTCCATTCCCATTATGGCTACTCTAATACAGGCCGCCATCGCTGCTATTCCAATTTACTGAAATAACTTCCTAAGTGGGGTCACTGCACCTCACTTAGTTGTCTATACTGAAGCCAAAGTGGCCTAAAATGCTAACTTGAGCATGTCACTCTTCCACTTTAAGATCTTAAAAAACTCATAGCTCTTGAAATAAAGTCTATGCTTTTAAACATAGCTTAAAAGCGGTCCCCAACCTTTTTGGCACCAGGCACTGGTGCTTCTATGAGAATCTAATGCCTGATGATCTGAGGTGGAGCTGAGGTGGTGATGCTAGCTAGCACTGGGGAGCGGCTGCAAATACAATTGAAGCTTCACTCGCTTGCCCATTGCTCACCTCCTGCTGTGTGACCCAGTTCTTAACAGGCCATAGACTGGGTGTTGGGGATCCATCTTAAAAGGTTCTGCTGGCTCCAGGCTCATGCGTTAAGGCTTACTGTTCCCTTCTCTACCTGTTCTGCCCTTGGAACCCATGCTCCAGAAATAACTTACTTCACATCCCCATTTTTCGCATTTGCTGTTCTGTCAGGCTAGGTCAGAGACCTCTTCACTAGGTCCCCTTAACACACTGTTTTTCCCTACTCATAGATTTATTCCATGGTATTTCAGTTGCCTGCTTATGTCCCTCTCTTCCCCAGGCTTTGGCTGACTTCCACTGCCCCTTTTGGCGCCTGCTACATAGTTGTCTTTTATTAAATATTGGTCTACATTCAGATTATTGAAAGCTAATTATAAAGACAACATAATGCACACAAAAATCCTGATAATGGTGGCTTTGAGAGGGGAATTAAAGAGGAGATGGTGACAACAGACTTTGGTGTTTTGCACTGAATACTTCATAGGATAATATATTGAGATAGTGGGTTTTATTTTTTGCTGCTGTGGAAGAATAAAAAACAAGAGCTACTTATAGTTTGTTCTGTCTTTTCTATCTTGCCATTCCAAGAAGATAGCCTCATTTTCTCTTCCCTTGCCTCAGGGGCATTTGCAAAAAGCAAATGTTGCTAAAGATCTACCTTCCACTGAACTTATTGAGTGACCTGAAAGCTGACAAGAAGGGTTAGAGTCCATGGAATCCTGAGGATGTGCCAAGTTATGGGGATCTGCAGCTGGTGTCCCAGAAGGGGTGGACCCTAAGGGTCTGGACCCTGGCAAAAAAGATGTGCCTACATGGATTTCAAGGGAATACTCGTGCTAGGACACTGGGCATAATTGTGGTGACCAGCATGAACAAATAACAGAGCGGTCCCTTATATATTTCAGTTTTGGTTACTCTATGAGGGAAAGTTCTAAAAAAGAAAAAAAAAAAAGAAATTTCCAACCACCTAGTAGAATAGGGCCTCTAAGTCAGATTTAATTTGATGAAAAAAATATTCCACATTTGTCATATTTGTGGCATGAAACCATACTCACTACACTTTTGTATGGTTTGACTCTTTTCCAATGAGAGTTTTTCAAGTATTCTAGATTAAAACCAAAAAGAAAATGGCCAATCAGAACATGTTCATTACCTAGCAAGGCAGTGTTAGTCTTCCTTGGGTGTAACACAGAGGCTGTCTTTGCCCCCTCCTCCAAGAAATTTTCAGCCAGCAAGAGAGCTCCTAGGAAGAAAACAAATCCAAATGCATCTGCCTCATTGGGATGCGTGGTCTCCTAATAACAAAGATGAGAATGTGATTTCTACATCGGGACACCTGTCTTCTCAGTGGCACCAGGAGAGGGCCAAGAGAAATGGGCTTGCAGGATTCGGGGAACGTGTGGCTGGGGAGGGCTTCTGGAAACTTGGTAAACTTTAGAAATGGTTACTTTTATCTGTGTCTTCCTGAAAGGCCAGAAGATGGAAAGCTCCTGTTCCAGATGTTTCCATGAGGGGCAAAAGACGACGACTTGCTTTCAGGGTCCAAGCCACTCTGGTTGAGAATTCAGCTTTGCACCCACATTTTATACACCTTAGTAAAGACGTGTGTTCTGGCCTTTAGTGATGTGTGTTGTATTTCATACTCTTGAGTCTGTTCTCGATCTGTCTTCCTCCTTAATTCTGATTTTTTCCCTCTCTTCCAAGACAGACCAACTCCATCATTTACCTGTAAGACCCTGGCAAGTTACTTAGCCTTCTGACTTCATATTCCTCATCTTCAGAATGGAATATAAATGCCTCCAGATTATCATGAAGACCAGAGATAATGAATGTTAAGTGCCTAGCACAGAGCCTGACATAGCAAGTGCTCATTAAATGGTAGTTGTTTTTATTATTGCACCTGTAATAATAAAAACCTATTTCTGGAAGGGACAAAGCTCTTTCTGACTGCTTCTGCCTTGGTCACCTCTACAGTGCCTCTGAATGGCAGCGTTCCACAAGGCACAGTCGAGGATAGCTCATTATCCATGGTCACTTCCCTTCTGTACTCGGCCCTCCAAACCCCACTGAACAAGCTCTTCCAGTTCTCAGCCCGCCTCCTTCCCATGAAGGCGGCCATGTGATCTCATTACCTCCTCACAAAGGGCATTCCAGGGCTCAACTGAGCCCCGAACTTAATGCTGGTCTTACTTTATCCGTGGCATCTCCTCCTCTTGGGGTGTGTGCTTTTGCAAGCAATTCTTTACCGTCTCCTGTTTCCCAGTCACTCTCCTCCCCCCACCTTTGCTGCAATAATCTCTTACTTCTCTGATTCCGCATAAAGACCTTCACCCAGGCCTTGGACAGGTAACTTTACTGCCTGCTACAATTTTGCCTTTGTAATCAGGAACATTGGCCAGGCATCAAAGACACCCTTCTCCCCATTTCCTCTTTTCAGATTTTATAATCATCCTCTCCTGTGCAACCTCCATTACCTGAACTTAGAACTACCTGACTTTTATCTCAGGCAGCAGGACACACGAACATTATAAAGTCATTATAAAGTCTTCTGTAGCTAAGGGGTTGGGAAAAACCAGATTGTCCTGGAATTGCACCTTCAGGCTCTCAGCACCAGAATAGCCTCTGGGGCCCAGTTTGGTCACCTTGCCCTTTATTTAAAGAGGCTGATGCTAATATAAAGGTTAGATCCTAATGGTAATTGCTTAGGCTCATTTCCATCCTTACCTAAGCCTGTTGCTACTTCTCTGGCATGGCTAAGTTCTCTAATGAATTAAGTTGGGAGGCTAGGGAATTGTTAAGAGCAGTTTCCCATCTATCTTGTTGAAATGTTTTCACAAGGAAAATATATTCTTGCCTAATTGTGCAAATTTTTAAGGTACAACAGTAAATAATATTGGTGAGATGAGAGAAGCATGACCTTGAGCCACTGGATGGAAAGGGACCAGTAGAGAGAGGACGGATGACAGAGGCCTCCAGTATTTCTTAGCACTTTCTGGGGGTACTGGTGCTGGTGAGCAAGAGGACTGACAAGAGAACTGAAATGATGTGCCAGCTTCCAACAGGAAGCAAGGTGACAAAATTCTGAGAGGAGGAACTGAGTTCACTGAAGGTCCAATCTGGAGCTTTGCATATTGTAGGTGCTTAGTATTTGGTAGAAAAATAAATTAAACTCAGTAACTCAGTTTGAATCCAGTTTCCATACAGTTCATAAAAGAGATATGAATTTCTAACAGCTGAGCATCCTTCATACCTTTAAAGGACATTCAAAACGTGATTTTTAAAGATGAGGAATGTGAGACTTGTTACAGGCGGCCCACAGTTATGCAACTAGTCAAAGGAGGTTAAGGTCTCCTAAATTCAGTCCCAGTACTCTGTCTACTGCACCAAGCCCCTCCAAGGTGTGCACACTGGGGAGTATCCTGTGTGACACAATGCAGAGACGGAAGGCTTTGGGACTTCCATTTCTAGAATTTTCAAACATGAATCATTCTTAGCCATAAAACAGGAGAGGAGCAAGGTCTATCTGCTCCTTTTCCCTCCAGGCCTAGGCAATTTCTGCCCAGCAACCTCAGCTTCCTTCCTCTCCCCTAGGGCTTATCTCATGTCTGCTACCAGCCACAACAAAGGCAGGCAGACCCAGACGCTGTGCAGAGATGTCTTCCCAGTGAATAATCCCTATTCGTTTAGGATGAGAAAAGTGTGTTCTGAAATTAGAGATCACAGAAGCTCAGACCCAAATAATGGCCATTCAGTCAAACTACCACTTCCCCTGTCTCAATCCACATTAAAGACCTCATTCTTCCATGTAAAAATTCACCAATCCTCATCTCAGACTGTGTCCAAGCTCCACCATGTAACTGGACCTCTACCCTACAGTGGCCCCCTGGAGGGGTTTTTCTAACCCTACCCTCTCTGCCTGGCATCTTTGCATGTGTGGTTCACAGAGTCATAAACAAGAAAAAGAAGGAGAGAAGGAGGAAAGAGCTAACCATTTGAGTTGCTTTGGAAATAAACTGTATCAGAGAAGAAAGCTCATTTAGCAGTAACCAGACAGAGAGGAGAAAAATCACAACCACCCAAGAGGGAGAGCTTTTGTCCATCATATTGCCATAGAGAGAGAGGTCTTGTCCTGCCTCACGCCAGAATGACTTCTAGTTACAGGGGCACCAGAAAGCTATTAGTGAGGTTACAAGCAAAGGAGAGGAAACCCATCAAATATCATTTTAGTTATGCCAGCATTCTTTGTAAGGAAGGCCATGAAAAAGGATACCAAGGTTCCAAGGCCTTAGAGGACACCTCCAGAGTCAAGTGGTTTGGTCTCCTTCCCTCCACCAGGTGGGGAAGTCAGGGCTCAAACCACCAAGAATCTTTCTCAGAGGTCCTGAAATGTAAGCTGAGCTCTGCCACTCAGTTAGAGACCACTGTCCCAGAGAGATCTTGCCACCTTTATTGACCTTCATCCCATAGGAAGCACCACTTGAGGCCCCTCATTTAGCTTAGTCTTGTTCAAAGAGGTCTTCTGCAGAAAGGCTGAGGTCTTGACACAGGCGACAGTGTTGCTAGGAGTGATACCTACCTCACATTTCCAGGACAGAAGGCCCTGGCCAGGACTCTTTCTAGGCATGGCCTTAACTCTTACTGCACTGAATTCTCACAACCCAATTTGTTATTTGCGAACAGCCTTGAAAGTCTGCTTTATGATTTTGCTGTTCTTGTTTTAGCCAAACTCATGCCAGAGATGGTAGAAATTTAGAAACCTGCTGGAGGCAGGTAGTTTTTGTTTTTAAGTAATTATTTAGGTTAAGATTTTACTGTTGAAAAAGCCAGACAGTCCTTATAAAAAAAGACCAAAAAAATGAAACTCAAGGAGATCAGATTATTTATGTAAACATGCCAGAGGCAGGTTAGGAGGACTAGCAGAGTACTCGACCATTGCTAAATTTTGTGGTTTCGATGCAAGAATGTGAAATGGCTAAATTAATTTGGTTATTCCATACATGTTCCATATCTTTTGGGCCTAATCTTTTGCTAAAAGGTTGAAGGTATTTCAAATCGCCCTGGAAAACTCTGCTTCGCACTGTTGTTTTCCAAGACTGGCTTATCAGCCCTTCAAGGGCAGATATTGTAACCAAATGGACCAACTCAACTAAGTCAATGCTCAGGTTTTAATTGTCACATTGTAAGTGGAGATGAGGTGAAGCTATGGCACTTGCTGGGCTGATCCCAGTCCCCAGCCCCTGGGGAGTAACACACAATATTGCATTTGCACTGCAAAGTGGAAAAAATATGGAATACGGGTCCATCTTCAGTAAAGAAACAATGCAGGGGATATGGGGGTAGTTCCACTCAGAATTACATCAGGAGGAGGACAAAATTATTCAAGCTAGCAGCCAACCCAGATGCCCAGAGTCTCCTCAGAAGCCACTGGGGGCTGAGGTTAGGCCTAGGAGGCTTCTGTTCAGAGGAGGCAACAGCCAGGAAAGGCTTGTGTTGGAGATGCAAGGGCTCCAGCCCGACTGCTGACAGCCCTTTGACCACAGCTCTGAATCTCTGACCATGGGGTGGCCCTGGGGAAGAGGCCTGCTTTGGGGGGACTGTTTAATGATTTGCCAGCAAAGAACAAGGCAAACAGAGTGCTGGCAGCGGCCTGGATGCAACAGGAGAGTAGATTTTTATTCCCACCCACAGTGCGGCCTCCCAGGCAAGGGATAAAAGAAAAATTGAGAGAGGGTGTTGTGACAGCCTGGGAGGGATTGCCATTTTGGACTCAGCATTTCACTGGGTCTCTATGGATGGTGCCTGGATATCTTGGCATTGGTGCCAGTTGGTATTCCAACCTCTGTATATTTTAGTCATTCCTAATAGTCGCATCTCTTGAGCTCCTAAGAACTAACGAGTAAGATATGTAAGTGGCCTCTTATGGCAGAGTTCTAGGTATTAAAGAGAATGAAACAAACAAACAAAAATGCTCTCTTTGTTCTTAAGAAATCTTTTACAGAAAATGTATGAGATGGGAAAGTAGTTTGGTTCTCTGCTAAATTCCTTTACTTTCTCTTTGCATGGACCTTTCCTTGTCTCCTTGGCTCTGCAGAGAAAAAAGCGACACCTCCCTCAACCCCCACCCCCACCCTGCTGTGAACAAGAAACTCCAAGATCTAAGTCTTACATCTCCCCACCTACTTTTGCCCTTGACCTCCCAGCACAGCCCAAAACTAGGTCCCTCTCTAATCCTCTGACCAGCCTTCAGTACCTAGAATCAAACATTCCCCCCACCCCCTACCCCCATAGAGTCACTCCTAAAGTGAGATTCAAAATTCTTAAATGACACTTACCTCTTGGTTACTTCTATCAGTCTATTCCACTGTAACACACCCTCTTACTCATTTCCTCCAGCAGAATGCCAGTTCTTAGAGGTTTAACAAAATATTAGTCCTTTCCTCCTCCCTTTAAAGTAGATCCTGATCTCCTTCAAGTCAGGGACTAGGTCTATTCATCCCTTAGCATAATGCCAGGCACAGAATATATGTGAAGAAAAAAAATGTATGTTGAATTATCTGTTTTAACAAATAGATGTGATATCAAATAAATTTGGTGGTTGCCTTGTCATTTGATCAGGATATGATTATTTTCAGATTTCTCAGGAACTTTCTGCATATTCCCTGTAAGTTTTTGACCTCTTAGGGATAGGGGAGTTCTCTTCCTTCCCTTTTATATCATGCCTAAATCACCCCTATAATTCTGAACAAAACTCACTTGTTTCAGGAAACCAACCCTTCCTGCTTAATAACCCATCCCTGGTTACTCTTTCGTCTTCCCTCAGTATCAGTGCGCTGAGCAGAGCATAATTCCTAATGGGGGATTTTATTGGTGAGCATCTCCTCACCAATAAAACAGAATAACTCCTGCTCTCAAGAGACTATAGACCCATAGCTGGGAGAATGTAGAATGAATGAAAAACTTACTAATGCTGGCTATATTGCTTTGGAAGTGCCCTCTTGTCATTTTGGGCCCTTTTATCTATATGCCAGACCTGACATGAAGCTCTTTCAGGGCAGAAGCCATTTAAAAACTGTTAAAAATAATTTTTTTTTTATTCTTATAAAATTGACTCAAAGAAACTCTTGCCTGTCACCAGCTTTAGGCCATAGTGTTTGCTGAGCACCTCAGGTACACTTCAGTTTCTACCAAGATTCTGTGGGTACTTAACCTGCATGGAAGAGGTCTAGAAAAATCTGAGTTGATTTATTCCCAATAGTATTTCATATTTTTATGAGTGGGTCCTTTTTCTTACCTTTAGTGGAATGAGAGATGAATTCTATCTCTTTTCTCCATCTTTTATACCCTGAAAATTTGATGTGCCTGAAGTCCAAATTTTAGAAACTTCAGCTGAGGAGCCCTTTGATATCATCACCTTTCCCGTGTTTCAGCTTCCCAGGAGCCCAACCAGCCCTCAGCCTGTTTGGGCCCTGAGGATGTACGTAGGCCACTTCATGCCAAATGTGGTTATATGCTCAAATATTCCAAGCATTCCCTGACTTGCACTTTGTGAACTATGAGTTCTTTGTTACTTCCTCATTGCTCAAAACTCTTTATTTTTCTTGCTAAGTGCAGATGGTTAAGAGATACAGGAAAGATAATCAAAGTGCTGATAAATGGAAGAGGCATCTTCTCAGTTATCAAGTTGGTTCTGCTGAATAGAAGTTCCTGTTTGCATTTGTCAGGAGATTTGAGGAGGTGCCATCACTAGAAGCAGTGGGTAAGGGAAGTACTTAGAGAATTAGGGAGCAGAGCCAAATTCCTGGTTTGAGAGTTCACAGGGCAATGAGGATCAATAGTAGCACTTTTGATTTGTACACTGTTATCAAGGTACAAAGCAACACTACCCTTTGTCCCTTTTATTTTTACTCTGCTAATAGAACTCTTTACCCTAAGTTAAGACTATTATTCTGCTTTGATGTTGCATTTTATATTAGCAAAGTGCTTTATAATCCTTCATTAGCTATTTTATTCTCCCTTTATTAGTACCACCCATTTCACAAATTGGGTTGAAGAGACAATGCAATGCTTGCAACCAGGAATCCTGAATTCTGGGCACATATTAAATATAATAAAAGGAGACTTGACGGGCCACAGGAAGAGTCACAGATTAAAAGAAGAGAAGCACCAGAATTATAAAAGCCTTCTTGTGAAATAAACCTCCAATGATCCAGGGCAAGACTTGAAAATTTTATTTTGCCAGCAGTAAAACTGAGAGCTTTCACCAGCTTAAATTTAAAATGTGACCACCAAACACACCTTTAACAGGAAAATAGTTCTCAATTGCCTAATTTCTTCCATAGCAGAGTTGAAAGTGAAAGAAAAAAAAAAAGATGTATCTAAATTTAATGGTGCCACCTGTTTCCTAAGAAAAAGCACTGATGCTAAAGCAAGACAAATATCCGTAAGTCACTTCTAAGCTGCCAAATATCCTTTCTTCACACTTTCCCCACTTGGTGTTTGTGACATAATGCTTATTCTCATTCTTACACTTCTCTGACTGTCCCCCATTTGTTGTCTCTTCCTTTTTCATCTTCTTCCTCTCATTTTAATATAACATATGTTATTTGATATCTATTTTCTCTCTTCTGGAGTTCTTATTCATTTCAATATCTTCAATGATAATTCTCAAATTTGTTTCCAAAGGCAAATTCTCCTGCATTTCAAAAGGACTGTAGACATTATTTCTTTGTAGTCTTACTGGTACCTCAAACTCAAATGTACCAAGCCTATATATCATCTTCGTCCTACGTTCCACCTCAAACCAATAACCCCTCTTAACTTAGCTATTTTTGTTAATGGCACCATCATTTTCCTAGAGACTCAGGCCAAGCACCTCAGAGTCCTTATAATTCTTCCTCCATGTGTCTAATCACTTAAACTTGTCCTTGGAAACCTACCTTCCCTATGACTCTGGGATCTGAACCATTATAATAGTCTCCAGTCTCTCATCATTATAAAACTCTTTCTATATCTCTGTAAGAACAATCTTCCTAAACATAGCACTAATTATATCACTGTCCTGTTCAAATACCATCACTAACTCTCCACTGCCTTCTGAATTAAATTCAAACTCCTTAGCCTATCAAATCAAAGTTCTTCACTGGCTTTAGAATCAAACAACTTGATTTCACGTTTCAACCATGTCACTTACAAGATGTGTGTGACTTTGAGTGGGTGGCCTAACTTCTTGAGTCTTGGTTTCCTTATGGGTAAAAATAAAAAATAAAAAAAATTTAAAAAGCAGATACCACCACTCACCCAAGAAGATCATTGTAGAGATTAAGTGAAATAACATATTTCAAGTACCAGCGGTTCCTGCACATAGCAGGCACACAGAAGTATTAATTTCTTCCTTTTACCCTCTACCTTTTCAGCTTTATCCCCTCTTATGTCCTAAATGTACTATACTACTTGTCCAAACCAAAGTATATTACTCACTACTCTCTGACTTCTCTTGGAATTCCTGTTAACTATACTGTCACTTTTTAAAAACCCACTTATCCTTCCAGGCCAAGTTTATGTACTATCTCTTTCACGAAGAAACTCTTCTTCAACTGAAATGTCCTAGTCAACTTGTTTATATTTATTACTTGGCACTTTTCACCTTTTGCTTTATATTCTTATCTACTAAATTGAGGGCAGAGGTTTCTTTATATCCCAAATGGCACAAGGCCCTAACATAACAGGCAATCAATAAATGTGTGCTGAATTAATATTGAAAGCTTGAGCTTTTGATCTCCAGAGAGTCCATTCATTTGTGATTCATACTTCACACTGAGAACTCTTTAGAAACAATCTCTGGCAGGCTATCAGAATTTCAAACAACGTTAACAGAGAAGCTGAGTCAGTCCAGGATTAAGTTCAGTCCTAGTTCAGTCAACAGGAATTGTCTGGACCCTGTTCCTGCTTGAGATACCATAATTTGGCAACTTGTGTGAGCCATGGGAGCTCATCAGAATAAGTTAAGAAGAGAACATATTTGTCTTAGGGACAAGCAATCAAAAATGCATGATACCTATAAAAACAACCACTAGCGGGGTTGACAATGACAACAGCTTCACTGGTATAAAAAAAGGGTCCCAAAAAACCATTTGGTTTCACAGGTTCTAAAGGTGGCTCATCCAAGAGCTTTAACTATACCTTACTTTGGCTTTCATCCAATCCATTTCCTCTTGGCCCAGTTAGCAAATAGGTAATTATATGACATCAGCCACCATGGGGCAGCAAGAACATAAGGTGGTTTCATGGTGCCATATAATGTGGCACCAAGTCTCTGAATCACCAACCACAGGTGCATCGACTCTTCCCCTCACCACACTGCCCCCCTCCATAAAAACTACTTTATCTGATATTGTTGTTGATACAGTGACTATGCTTAGGTCCTGGGCACTTTCTTTTGCTTCTTAGTGTTTGTTCGGGTGGGTGCTCCTGTGCAGATACCTATAAAGGAGTACTTACGTTATAGGAATAATCACCCCATCATCAGGCCATGCTTTTGCCTTTAGGTAGGCTTACCTCTGAATGTAGCAGCATACCTAATTGCTAAGCCCACACCTACCTGAAATGCTGAACTCCCTTCCTTGCCAAATACCCAAATAGTGGAGTTGCTGTCTGTCACTAAGTTTATTCTTAGCCTGGACATTGTCAGGCCTGTTTCTGGAGCCATCTTTCTCCCTAAAATAGCAGCTGCTGCCATCTCCCACTAGACCCTTTGTAACAGAGAAGATCAACAGCTCCCAAATGTTCTTTGTCAAGATATAGTCATTTGATGTGGCTACCGAGCAGGATGCTGGATGGGTACACCTGGAGATTTTCCCATGGGCACATCAGAATGGGCCTGAAATATGGCCTCTTAGTTGGCAAGTGCTTGATGAACACCTATCTTCTTCCCAAAATTGTGTTAGGTCCTTCCCAGGACTTACAGTATTATTGGGAAGATAACATACACATATATACGAACTAAGTAGTGCTAAAGTGATATATCATCAAGGGTTACACTTTGTGGTATAGCCAGGAGGCTTTGTGGAGGAGATGGATCGTAAGCTTGCCCTAAAGGAAGGCAGAATTCAAATAGGAGAAAAATAACCATGGAAGTAAAATAAGCAGGATCTGGTCCATAGGCATCTGTTAAATGAATTTTGGGAACTTCCCAGCTACAACCTTGAGGAAAAATAAGGGGCCAAGTGAGAATAAAAGTAGGGTTTTTGACCAGTTTCCTCTTACATCTTCAAGGTTCAGGAAGACTTGTAGATCTACAATAGTTTGGATAGCTGAGGCAGAGTCAAATTCTGAAGGCCACTGAATGCCAAGATAAGGGTCAGACCTTGCTTGCATAGGTGAAAAAAAAATCATCCTAAATTCTTAAGCAGGGGATGGGTCTGTTTATTAAAACAGTATTTTAAGCAGAACAATTAAGTATCAGAGTAGAAACTTCAGTGTGATAAAAAGAGAGTTGGTAGTAGGAAAACCAGTTAAAGAGTCATTCCAGTAATCTAGTACTAGCATGATGAAAGCTTGAACTCTAGTGGTAACAGTTAAAAGGCAAAGAGATGAATCACTGAAATTATGAAGAAAGGGTTTAAAGTACCTGTGGACAGATTGAACTATATAAATGAAGGAATGAAAGGTTCTAAATCTGGAGAACTGGGGGCGAAAATGTTGCATCAATCCAAAGAGGAATACTGAGAGAAAAAAAATTAACTTTGAGCAGGGAAATTTTAATTGTCTTTGAAATACTGAATTAGAGCTGAACATTTAAATCCTATAGGCAACACCAATGATGAACTTTCAGTAAGAGAAATTAAGGAAACTATCTCATTTACAATTGCATCAAAAACAATAAAATACCTGGGAATCAAATTAACCAAGGAAGTAAGGCTTGTTCTCATAAAATTATGTCATTAAAAAAAGAAATTGAAGAAGATATAAATAAATGGAAGTATATATCATGCTCATAGGAAGAATCATCATCAGTAAAATGGCCATGCTACCCAAAGCAATCTATAGATTCAATGCAATCCCTATCAAAATACCAATGGCATTTTTCAGAGGGCCAGAACAAATAATCTTAAAATTTATATTGAACCATGAAAGACCCCAAAAGCCATGGCAATCTTGAGAAAGAAGAACAAAGTTGGAGGTATCACACTACCTAATATCAACCTATATACTACAAGGCTACAGTAATCAAAACAGCATGGTACTGGCATAAAAATAAATACACTGATCAATGGAACAGAATAGAGAGCTCAGAAATAAATCCATGCCTATGTGCTCACTTAAAACATGAC
Source organism: Macroglossus sobrinus (assembly GCA_004027375.1). Taxonomy (NCBI): domain Eukaryota; kingdom Metazoa; phylum Chordata; class Mammalia; order Chiroptera; family Pteropodidae; genus Macroglossus; species Macroglossus sobrinus. The sequence continues at coordinate 168,847 of PVKZ01000247.1, forward strand.
AAAAGAGGTAAGAATATATAATGGGGTAAAGACAGTCTCTTCAATAAATGGTGCTGGGAAAATTGGATAGATACATGCAAAAAAGAAAAAAAGAAAAAAGAAACTGGACCACCTTCTTATATTATATACAAGAATAGACTCAAAATGGATTAAACACTCAAATGTAAGACCTGAAACCATAAAACTTCTAGAAGAAAATATAGGCAGTAAACTTTCTGATATTGCTACTAGTAATTTATTTTCAGACATTATCTCTTCAGGCAAGGGAAATAGAAGAAAAAAATAAATGGGACTATATCAAACTAAAAAGTTTTTACACAGCAAAGGAAACCATCAAAAAACAAAAAGACAACTGACTGAATGGGATAAGGTATTTGCTTATGATACATTCGATAATAGGTTAATATCCAAAATATATAAAGAACTCATACAACTCATCAACAAAAAGCAAATAATCTAATTAAAAAAATGGACAGAAGACCTGAACAGATATTTCTCAAAAGAAGAAATACAGATAGCCAATAGACATATGAAAAGATGCTCCAGGTCATTAATCATCAGAGAAATGCAAATTAAAACCACAATATCACCTCACACCTGTCAGAATAGCTATCATCAATAAATCAAAGAACAAATGTTGATGAGCATGTGGAGAAAAGGGAACCCTCATTCACTGTTGGTGAGATTGCAAATTGGTACAGCCACTATGGAAAACAGCCTAGAGGCTTCTCAAAAAATTTAAACTGGATATACATTTTGACCCAGCTACTGCATTTCTGGGTATTTATCCAAAGTAAACCAAAACAATAATTTGTAAAGATCTATGCACCCCTATGTTCATGGCAGCACAATTTACAATAGCCAAGATATGGAAACAACCTAAATGCCTATCAACAGATGACATGATGAAGAAGTTATTGTTCATTTTAAACTAATTAAAATAAATAAATTTTAAAAAAGAAGTTATGGTTCATATATACAATGGAATATTACTTAGCCATTAAAAAAATGAAATCCTACCATTCACAATGACATGGATGGACCTAGAGGTTATTATGCTGAGTGAAATAAGTCAGACAGGTAAAGATAAATACCATATGATTTCACTTATATGCAGAATCTAAGGAACAAAAAGAACAAACTAATCAAAAACAGACTCACAAATACAGAGGATGATCTGATGACAGCCAGAGGGGAGGGGTGTTGTGGGACTGGGGGAAAGGGGTGAAGGGTTAATGAAGTATAAATTAGTAGTTGATAGATGGTCACAAGGGATAGGAACACACACAGCATAGGGAATGAAGTTAGCATTAATGTAATAGCTAGGTGTAGAGCCAGAGGAGAGAAAGAGCAATTAGGGGATCGTTTATAAACTATATAAATGTCTAACCAATGTAATGTATACTTGGAACTGATAATAAAATTAAGTTAAAAATAAATAAATCCTATAGGCAATTTGAAAAAAAAAATTGGCATTTGTGTGAAGACAGGGCTGGAGATATAAATTTGCCAAACACTGTTTATATCTTATGATATAGTATTATTGATAAAACATTTTAAATGTTAAGTTTAATGCATGAAAACACTTAGAAATAGTTAGAATGGATACACAGATGAATCCTATTAAAAGCAGAGTTTGTGGTTATTGGTTCACTTGAGCTGGTCCCACTACGATAAACCCAGGAGGAATGATGCTGCGTAGCCTGCTACGCTAGAGTGAAACTCAAATCACTTACTTTCTAAAATAAGCTATTGTACAACCTAAAAGGTTCAGTGGCTCAGGGAAGTGGAAAGAAGAAAAATGAAGCTTTCTAAAGGCAAAACAACCTTGGAATCTTCCCTTTGAGGATGACATAGAAACTAATCAAAAGCATTGGTTTTATTCTCATGTCATATTATTTGTTCTGTAGCCCAGCTAATAGTTTTTCCAAAGGCATGTTCCCACCTGCTAGCTGTCGCCTGAAAGAGTCAGTAAGCCATTTGCTAGGTGCCTGTAGATAAATGATCTAGCCTTCAGGCCACTTAAACTCTGCAAGTGGGACAAAATCTCTCATAATTAGGTGTTCACTTTCAGACACTAAAGCCATAGTCACTTCAACACAAGTTGGATGCTCTGGCCATGTGAAGACAGCTGAAGTCTGTGAAAGTCATCATGGCCACAAAGTAAGCAGTATTATTGAGTAGTGGATCTCAAAATGTGGTCCCTAACATACAGCAGCATCAGTATCACCTGGAAATTTGTTAGAAATGTGAATATTCAGGCCTCATCTCTGAGGGTATGGCCCAGAAAACTGTGTTTTAACAAGACTTCTAAAACTGATTGATGCTCATTAAAATTTGTGAACCAGTGATCTAGAGGAACTGAAAAAATTCTAGGCAGTTTGAAGGAGAACAAGGAAAGTAATGAGTGTGCGGAACCAAAATTCAAGACTGATCATTTTCCAAAAAAAAGCCTATATTCAGGTAGAAGAGCAGGGGCTTCCTCCATTATGTCCCAGTCATACTAAACCTGTAAATGACCTCAGAATTAACCAGGGCACTAAAATGAGTGGATCAAATAGCATGCCTCCAAGCTTCCTTGTAAAAATACTTTATAAATTCTGTATTTCTACAATTCTATGTAAATGTAACACATCCTTGCAATCACTCTTCTATTTACCATGAACATACAACAATGCTAAGCAAATGGTAAAGAAACTTGCTTTTGTTTGCTCTAGTGCCTGTTTTCTTCTAAAGAATTTAATTTCTTTAACAATTGAGCTACTTTTTTTCTATGAGGTTGGGGAAGGTATCAGCTGTCCTAGGTGAAAGAAAGGACATAGTGAATGAAATGCTCATCCTTAACAGATCAGTAAATCAGAAGCAGAGTACATGATGGGTGGAGTGCAAGGCTGCACATCCTCAAGCCTTATCTTTTATTTTATCTGTGCTCCTCCAAAGCTACATTCAGAATCAGCAAAGGAAACTTGGACGGTAGAACAGAGACAAACCCCAAATCCAAAAGGGAAGTTAAAGGTGATCCAGAAAGTTGAGCAAAATGGAAAATGAAACAAAGAAAATAAGAGGCATGCACCCAGCTTTCTAATTAATAAGTTATGAGGGCCCCAATCAAGTTTATTATACAGCAGGTCCTCAAATAACATCATCTCATTCAACATTGTTTCCTTATAATGTTGATGAGAAAAAAAAAAAAACTGATTCCTGGCTTGGGTCACTGTCTGTGTACAGTTTACATGCTCTCCCCATGTCTGTGTGAATTTTTGCTGAGGACTCGTTTCCTCCCATAACCCGAAGATGTGCATGTGAGGGGAATTGTCCTTATCTGAGTGAGTGAGTGAGTGAGTGAGTGAGTATTTGTGTGTGTGTCTGTGATGAAAGGGCGTCCTGTCCAGGATGAGTTCCCGCCTTGAGCCCTGAGCTTCCAAGATAGGCCACACTCAACTTTGAACTGGAGTAAGTGGGTTGGAAAATAATTATCGTACTTGTTTTTATTCACCTTTCTTGAATGTATGGATAGTTCATATTTATTTACATTATTTAATATCAGAAGTGTTTCAGGTCTTTATTTAGAAATTTGGTGATTTTTTTGTGACCAGAAATATGCTATAGAAACTTCACTCTTGTTTATGTTTCTGTGATAACATCATTTAGTTTGTTATACATCATTTAGTTCAAACTGTTTCAAGAACCTTATCAATGACATTAAGTGAGGACTTACTATATAAGGCAGTATACAATACTGCCCTCCCACCATTTTTTGGAGGAAGAATCTGTTAGGGCTTTATCATTTTCCTTCAGTTAAAGTAAGTGGAACAAGTGTTAGGGTATTGTTTATAGAGGAAAGGAGTCTAGGTGTTTTACACTTGGGATTCTGGTGAAAGGAACAAAGCCTGGGTCTTAGATGTTCACCTTGAACATGGTGAGTATAAGATTTTATTTCATTTATTTAAAGCCTACAACCTAATCTAAATTTTGCCCCTGTGCAATGTGGAACGAACTGCTTCAGCAAGAGCAGCCTTAAGCTAATCTGATCATCTTTAAAAATATTCATCAACAAAGGGTCCTCTGCAATTAAGATGTTTAGAATAAGTTGTACTTGGTTTTCCTGCACCATCTTTTGGAACCAGATACCAAATGGGGAAGGTATGTCTCCTAACTCTACCTCTGCAAAATTCAATTCAGAAAATTTCATAAAGTGGCTTAATGGTTTCATTTTCTAAGTTCCTAGGACACTTGATACATGCCTAGCCAAATTAGAAATTTAATAAAAAAGGTAAAAGAAAATAGATGAGCAACCTGAAGGAAAAGAAGCTAATTTTTAAAAGTACTGAAAAAATTTCTTTTCATAGAATTGGAAAGGAATTTTGCTGGTTGCCTTTGTCGACATTGCTGTTTTTTGTTCCTTATTATGAACTCCAGTAGAAGCTCATTGCATACCTTATTTAGCACTTATTGTAAACACTCATGGTGGTAGTTATCTTTAGTATATATCTAGTATTATCTAAAGGTCTCAATTAGTAAGCACTTTGCGGGAAGCAATGTTTATTTTATGTTCCTTTGAGTCCTCTCCAGTGCCCAGCATTGTGCCTTGCTCTTAGGGTCTAGCAATTTTGAATAATTGTAAAGCTAATTAAAGACATTGAGTACACTGAGGACCAAACTTAGAATCAATTTGGAGTAAAAGGGCAAACTAAAAAGGTGAGTGGTGAGGTTGTAAACCTTTCAGAACATGAATGTGGGTAGGAAAATTGAGTTAAAAAATGAAATTCCCGATCCCAGATGATAATTCCTTCTCCAACATTTTTTCCTGATCAAGATTTTTTTTCTTCCCAGCATCAGCTAGATACAGAACAAAAGGAAATTAATGATTTTGTTATTGCTCCAGTGCTGAAAGTTTGAAATCAGTCATTCGGAGCAGGTTACATTGTATGTCCCTGCATGTTCTGGGCCTTGCTGGCTGTGCACAGAGTACCATGCCTTCAACTGCCACAGTGGAGGCCAATGCTGGACGCCTAGCTTCTAAGCCAGAGAGATGAAAGGCTTCTAATGTAATAACTGACGGCCTCTCAGTGCCGTTTGAACTGTTTACAGACTGAGTTAACGATTACAGGCAATGTGTATCTTGGCCAGGTGCCCGAATTTCTTACCCACCCGCCAGATATTATCAAAGAGCCCTTCCATGCCTGGCTGGAGTCCTTCCAAAGCACCTCACAGAGATGCCGACACAAAAGGAGTGTTCAGAATGTGCTCTCTCTCCTGAGGCCAGAGCAAGAAATTTAGAGTGTCAGGCATGAATTAGGTACTGAGGGGGCTGAGCTTCCAGGGCTGCTCAGGATTGGGGAAAGGGTCAAGGTCAGCAGTGGGGCCAGGAGAACCAGATTCCTTTCTAAGCAGTTTGGGAGGTGTAGGTGAGAGTCTTCACAGCTGACAGCTAGAGGATGATGGGGTTAGGGAAACAAGACCTTTGAGATGAAACAGAAATTGTCATTACCACATGATACAGAAGCCCCTGTGATGGCAGACCTGTAAGGCTAGATTTGTTACTTGGGGGTAGCGGAGGAGGGAGGAAAATATATTGTTTTTCTGAGAGTAATGCACAATTTGAAGGAGAACATCACCTCAAGACTAAAATAAAAGACTTTAAAAACGATAGTAAATAAAGTTAGGAAGAGCTAAGAGGACACCTCTTTATTGGGATGAGTCCCAAGAGACTGAATGGCATGGATTTGAACATTATCAGAAAGTTTTTTCACGCAAATCCATATGTGTATTAATCATGAGATATAATGGGAAACCAGCTAGCTAACAACAGAAATACAGATAACACCAATAATGCCAGAAAAGCTTTCTGGGGGCAGCAAATATTTAAAGAGCACTCAAGCCAGGGGAAACTGCATCTGGTTATTTTTTAATGATATGCTAATTTATGGACTACAAAGGAAGATAGAAGTTTTTACTATTTATTAAGTACCACTGGCCCCTGAATACACTTGAAAGTGGGATAAATGGCAGCTCCCACAACAAAGACCTATAAAACTAAAGTCAATATACAAAATACGTCTACATTCACTCTAAAACTATTATCATTACTATGACTCTCTCAAAGGGGAACACCTGTCTTCATAACCTAAGGAGGAGCTATATGGCTTTTTTATTTCCATACATGGCCTGATGGTGAGGGAATAGATATCATATAACTTATTATATTACTTATTACAAAAGACTTTCACAAGAAAATTTAGGGACACTGGCTGTAATTCATGCTCTTTTATCCATATATGAATATAATTATCATTATATTATTTTTCTGTATTTCCTTAGCAGCATCAATTGGATATGGTTGTTTTATTCTCCTGTCCCAACTTGCTGGGTAATGTTGCTATTATGGAGCAGCTGGTGACCCACCCTGTGTAGTGGGGGATAGGCCTTCATGTTAAAAGACTATTCAGACTACTTACCTTGAGGTGAAGATGAACTTGACGTCACTATTTTGATGACAGTATAGGTCAGGAAAATTGATTTGGTTTTTGAGATTCTTTGTAACATTTTATATTTCTACAACAGACCACAACCCAAGTGCATTTAGTTGCACATACCTTGAACAAAAACACAATTGGATACTGTTCAGTTGCTTCAGAGAAGCACTTCCAATATTCTCTAGACTCCTATCTACTGGTGATACCCTTATCCTGGGAAAAGATTAGAATTCAATTTGATTCTTAGAATACAATCAAAATCTTGGTTGAAATTATAGAAGGAATATGAGTTGGTGGTAAGCTTGAGAGGTAAAACCACAAAAGTAAATCCTATCGAGTTGATGGTAAATTTTATTAAGAAATTCCAGATTAATTCCTTAGCATTTGGCCCCATACTCTTCTAGAAAATAGCCTCAAAGAGAGAAGAGAATCTATCTCCAGCCTGTCTATATAGGGGATTATCAACAACTTGATATCAGAGAGAATGAAGAAAAGTAATGCACTGGACACTGTACACACGGAGAGAAATAATTTAGAAAGTTATTAAGAAAACAGAAGAAATCAAGTGAGCAAGAACTTAGAGAGTGATATTACACTTTTGAAGTATGCAGAAACAAGAGAGTTCAACAATCCTCATATAGCGTGCATAAGAGTACACCTGGAGTACTTACTATCCACTGCTTAGAGCTCCTACTTTGTACAAGAGATTAATACACGAGAAGTTCAGAGCAGGCCAACAAAAGGAGAGGACTTGAAATGATTCACAGGGAAAAGCAAGGGTCACCTAGACAATACTTTAGAGGATAACAACAAGAAGGCAACAACAGTTACCCCTCCAGTAACCAGACTAGTCCAGATGCACTGGTTCCTTTTCATCCCCCAACTACTCTCACCTTCAGGGTAGTGAAAAAATCTATGGAGGCACAATGGTTCAGCTATTTTGTAGATACTCCACCTTATCTAAAGAGCCAAAATGCTACCAACAGGGTTCTCCAAAGTAGGGCATGGGGCTGTGCAGGCACATATATCAAGAAGAAAACAAAGCTCCTTATCAGTTTTCCATATAATAAGTTTGCTTGGACAGATTGACAGTATATGGAAAATAGATTGAAAAAAACACTAATTTCCTTCTTCATGCAATTACTACTATAACCTCTCTGCCTTCAAGACCTAACAAAACTAGCAAATATTAAATAAGATCTGAAATTCCTTTGGGGAAAAATATAAGGGAATGGCTTTGAGGCAGCCAAATGGTCTGCCATAGCAGGACCTACCTATCCAAAGTTTATGGAGAAGGTATGGTTAATAAGAGGCAACATAATGTGATGGTAAGTTCCCTAGCTGTACACAGACATGTGACTCAATTATTTCAGAGGTCTGAATCCATGGTAAGATATATCCAAATCTACTATCATAGCAGTAGCTATGAAGTTATTCCTTTTTCATGAGAGATAGTCACAATTCCCTGATAAATAAATCTATCATGGCAGTGAAATCAGAAAGCTGCAAAACACAAAAATATGAGCAACATTCTTTTGGAAGGAAGACCATGTAGTTTAGTCCCTTACAATAAAAATCAAGTGTTAAACAAACTAAAAAAAAAGAAAAAGAAAAAAAGACTGGTTCTGCAGCTTGAGAAAGAAGAGAAATGTGGTTTCTCTAGCTAAAAATCTTCTAGATGATGCAGGAACTGCTGCTTAGAAACTACTTTCTAAACAAACTGCAAAGAGATGACTCTAAACATTTCATCAACATATTACAATAAAATCCTCTAGGAAGCTGCCTTACCATTAAGGAAAGAGAAAACCACAGATGCTGTGATTTCAGTTCTCTTTCATTTTCTGTATTTTGTAGTTTTCTTTAAAATCCAAACTTTCATTTGATAGGGAGAGTAAAAAAAGGATCTTTTTCTGATGAGAAGACACAGCTGTTGGCATGTAACCTGGCGTGCAGTTGCCTGTTAATACAGCCTGTAGGAAACTGTGTCCAGAGGAACAACAGCATCAACACACTGCTTCAGCAAAATGATGGTTATTTAATGACATTTATTCAACACATACAGTGAACCTGGTGACATATACGGCATAGAAGGAAACAGGCCTGGTCATCAAAATTCCAACCTAAATAAGACCTACATAACTTGGAAATACAAAAATAATAAATTTTCATGGTGAGAAGAGACATTTAATCTGACAGTGGGTGCAGATTTTTTCATGAACCCAAAATGAAAATAAGAGGAAAGAAACAGAAGGACCGTTATGCAGGTTAAAATTCTTAATGAGAGAGATATAGCCAACACGACTGACGAGGGGAGGAGCAGAACTTAAAAGGAAAGAGAAGAAACTCAGCTCCATAATGCTATATTTGAGACAAGGCTGAAACAGTGAGAAAGACATCAGTTTGTAAAGAGACCAGACTTGATTAGTTTCTGTTAAGTGAAATTTGATAAAATTATGAATGGAAGAGGAAAAAGAATGAGGAGTGGGTGGAGGCCTCAACAGGTGAAATTTTGAAGACCAGATAATTAATTTGGCTTCAGAGTCTCCAAAGACAATTATTTTCAGAGACTAATTCAAGATTTGCTTAGAGGAAGTAGTTTCCCCTAAAGATTTGAAAATAAGTATTTAGAATATATACATACATTCTATATTCCATATTTATGTTCTATATAATATGAATAATGTATACTTTATTTGTAAGTATATATTACACAAACACATATAACCATAGTAGTTTCAGGCTGGTTGCTTTTACATAAAGCTAAACATGATGTTAATTTTAAATAATTTTCTATGAGTAGTTGGCATGATATATATACACCATCCCCATCTTCAATTTCCTGTATAATCTGTTGAGTTTCTTTGGTTCTGACGAGAATTTTCAAATTTTTTCTTAATTTACATATGCATGTTGTGAAAGCTAAGTTTAGAAATAAAAAATCTATGCGTGTAGGAACACATAAATTGGGGTGAGGACTGAAAAACTCATTTGAAAAACTGTAAGGAAAAATATGTGTGTGTATACGTAAATTTTATTGTAGGATAACCATTTAAAATCTAAAACAAATAAATAATTCATCAACTAGGGTTATGAAGAATGTGCCCTTCATAGCAACTCCACAAACTCAAAAGGAAAGACCATAAGCATTAAGAAAAAAATTGAGTGATAATTCTACTTGATTCTCAAACACAGCTGCCAATCAGGGAATAGGATATTTTGATTAACACCAGTCCTTGAATATAGAAGGTGCAAAATAGAAGTTTGTGATTTATTTAGCTTTCCAAGGACCAACAGGAAGTCTTTTTAAAAATTCAATTTGTACTACTGAAACCTTTTCTGAAATGTATTGATGTACTTTCCTGCCTAAACACATTATACTGAACATAATTTAGCCTTTATTTGGTCTCTTATAACACTACAAGAATATCATTTTGGTCATTTTTTGCATGAAATAAGATATTCTGGAGTATAGAAGATTGGACTGAACTAAGAGTGTCCCTAGGAAGTTCTTGTATTATTTCTGGAAGTTCTTATGTTGTTTGTTTTTAGATCCTTTATAACTGCTTCTTTTATCTTTAACTCATAAGCACAGTACAGAAAAAAAATCCCAGTTAATTTGGTAGTTATTCTATTTAATAAAGAGTTCCTATACAACTCTAGTTCTAAGGTAAGGAATAGAATTGGAAACTCAAACAATCAGGTATTAAAACCACTTTGCCCCCAAGATTGCCAAATTTGAAAAACAAGGCATCCAAAAGCAAAAACATGAACTATTTAAACACATTTTCAGACACTCCACCCATAAAAATGGAGGCTGGAAGCCTTTCACTCTAAACACCCTATTGCTTAGGATCTCAAGACTTTGTCCAACAACCTCAATAAATGTATAAAGATATCAAGAGGCAAAGGTCAAAAAAGAAACCATGAACATCAAACAAGGCTGCTGGAAGTGACCCAAAATATCACATGCTGGGCTTTCCTTTTTAATGATAATAACAGTGATACTGAGTGTTTATCCATGCTTTTATTTCAAAGAGCTTCAAATGCTTTGCAGACATCTCTCACTAATCTTTATTAGGTCTTGGGAAGAAAACAGTTTTCCCAGGTACCTTCAGAGGGGAAAGACACTTGCCTCTCTCCATCTTCCTCATACACCTTGTCTCCTGACTCCCACTATGCTGTGTCTCACTGTGATTGAAATAGATTATAATACCATGCAAGTGCTGAAAGGATAATAATGGTAATTGAGTTTGTTTCTAAAAGAGTTATAAGCCATGTGTGTTTAATCATAACAGGGAACAGGTAAGTAGGAAAGATGAGAAAACCCATAATTACTTTTATCCCATTATTTACCTCTTGGGGAGAGACTTCAAATTGGTAAAGTTACAGTATGGAAAAACAGATTTGCCATACTGCAGAGTATTAGTCTCCGAGGTGGCTCAAAGGATGATCTTTACCTGAAAATGATTTCTGGGCCACAAATATTTGATTGGTACAATGACTGAAACTGCTTATTCTCATTTTGATCTAATACTTCTCAGATGGGAAAATGGGAGTCTCAGGAACTTGTGGGATAATTTCCAAGTAGGCTACAGAACCTTATCTGCTGAGCTTCAAAGAACTACATGTTGGGACCAGCTCAGTACAAGTGTAATGAACTGGGTAAATTAGTTCCCTTCACGTTCCTGAACTCCTTCCCTTCTGGCCCTCAGAAAACAGCTGCAAAGGCAGACAGAAAGCTGAAGTTTCAGCTTTCTGAGCAATTGTTTTAGGGCAGCAGCAATGAAAAAGAATACTCCAAAATTTCGAACAGGGAAAATATAAGAGTGATTAATTAGGATCCCTCTGACTCTGAGAAGTAAAAACTTAGATAATAGCTGCTTTGTGTTAAGTTGGTGATTACCTCAGTGATCACGGAAGGAAGCTAATGGGTTTACCAATGTAGAATAACCACATGTACAAAGATCCTAGGAGGGAAAGTGATTCACCACAGCACAAGCAAGGCGGTGACAGAACTGGAGTTCCCACCCTAGAAACTATACACTATTAGTCATTCTCTAATCCATTAAGGCTATCGTTTACCACATTATCATAACATTTAATCAGCCCTTTGGCCCACAAAATTTTGAATCTAAAGCTTTGTCTTTTTAACTATGAAAAAATATATATACAAATAGTTTTGTCTAGTTATTTCAGGATAATGCCAACTTGAATTCAAATGAGTTAACTGAACACAAATCAATAACTCTCAAACTTAATATTTCTTACAGTAATTAGGTGAATGAGAAAGAGCTCAAGTTTAATTATTATTGATAATAAAACTTTACACTGGCAATTTTCAATGACAATTTTCATATATTATTTCATTTCATGTAGCAGATTATTACTATTATTCCCATTTATTCATGAGGACACAGGCTCAAAGAGGTTAAGTAACTTTCCCTAAGGTCATAAAGTTAAGAAAAATCAGAACTGACATTAAAACACAAGACTACTGAGAGTTTTTTTCACTGTAAGATGTTGAAACTCATTTTAGAACGCCCTTTAATGCCTTATAATCATATTATATCATTATATGTGGATACTGTGCAAAGAGCACTATTTGGTGGGGATATTATCTTCAATTATCTGATTGGTGATAGAAATTATGTTCTTAGGCCAGAAGGCCTCCAGTTATACATAAAGTTAGAAGATAATGAAGTAATTCTACTCTAAAGGAACTCAAAAAATGCTGATAATTCAAAAGGAAGAAAGTCCTCATCGAGGAAGTTAGACCGCCTCAGAAACAACTGCCTATCAGAGAGCATTCAACTGGTGGCCAATAGGGTAACTTAAACATTTCTGGGGAAAGGAAAAAGCAACAAAAACAATGGTAGCTTCTCACTCTTGAAAATGCTGCATGGTGTTCTGATTCTGGAGGTATATTCCTGGTCTTTTGCTCTCCTTCACTTTTACTGGATGCATAATTGCACAAGACAAATTCCAAACAATAAATTACCAAATGATTTATCATCATTAATAGATCCTCACAAAAATCTTGAAAATCAAGTTTACATCTTCATATGATCAAGCAGTAAAATAATCAATGACTGCAATGCAAAAGACTACCTTTGAAGTCAGTGGGAGAACTTGTACTAGTCCTCCTAAAATTGTGACAGCCAAGTTTTGGGGTGTGTGCACCACTGCTTGGGTACAAATACTATATGGTTTCTGGTCAGAGAACCCAGAAACCATTTGGCTACAGAAGAAAATCAGATCTTCTGGCAACACTTACAAAGCAGGTGCAGTTATAAAGAACTTGACTTTTGATTCCATTGTCTGTCAGGACAGGTGGTTTGGTGGAAGTATGGAATCCTGCCAGGCAGGCTTCAACTCAAACTTCCCTTTAGAAACAAAACAATAAAAATGGAAACAAAATGCCAAATCCTGTTCCATACCTTGAAGATTGATATTGCTTTAAAAACTAGGGCATTTTATATAATAACACTAATTTGATTCAAGCATACATCAACTCAGGAGAAACAAGATGATTATAAAATGAAAAGTCAGTTGCAGGTTGGGCTCTTCCCTTATAGTTCAATTACTTATTCTCCTATATAAACCAAAGGGACACTTACATTTCAGTGAAATGTACACACACATTCTTAGTATAAAAACAAAAACAAAAACTGTAATTTAATACCTGCATAGGAGTAACACAGGTGAGTTAGCATTGCTGAGCAGAATAAAAATTTTGGCAAATCCTGCCTATCCCACAAAGCCTGACTTATCTGCCTAGTACAAACTATTGCAGTTAAGTTTTTGGGAGAATTGGTCAGTTGATGATTCCATCAAAGAGACTGTCTTTCTCTAAAAAAACTATACCATGTTAGTTCTGAACTGAGTAAAATATAAAGGATTGTTTCCGGTGGCAAAGGTAGACAACCGACATTTTTACCAGGTTTGTCTGCAGGACAAGCTTTTGTGATTGACGATGTAGGCTCCTAACCACCACGAGGAGACTGGGAGGAAGCGTACTCAAAGAATCTTTGTGGGGCCACAGTAGCTGCCGCTATTGGAAACTGTGAGTATTTTTGGTGTTCTTAAAATTCTATTTCCAACCACTACTTTGTGGTTGCAATGAAGGGATAGAAAGAGATTGGAAATCTTCTAGAGCAAATATTCTCTTCTGTTCATAATCACAGAGCCAAGTTTAAAATAACAAGAATGTACTTTGCCTGGGGCATAATTCTGCCTAAATGTGTCTTATCCATCACTTTATTTTTCCTGATTCTTATTTTTGTTGTTGTTAATTTGCTCTAGGAAGGAAAGTTAGATAATCTACAAATGGGTTCCAGAAAAGCTTGGAAAACTTCATGGATTCAGAGAATAATATTTAAGAAGGAGTCATAATCCCTGAGAACAATGCCCTATAAATGCCCCAAAGTGCAAGGATAAAAATATTAAATGAATCACTGTTCTTACAAAGAAAATAATTTCTTAAAGTTACAGTCTTAATTCTCCCTAAATGACAAATGGTCTATTCAAGCCCCAGAGATGAAGTTGTGAGGCTAGTACTTAAAGTGGTTGCACTTCTTTATGCCTGACTCAATCAAACAGTTGAAATCCAAAAGTTAAGTTCCTCCTTCATTTACCTGCCAAGACCTAAGTTCAGGCCCTCAGGGTGCTGAGGTTTTCCTTTGTGGGAGAAAATGACATCATCGACACCTCAGTGACAGTAGGGAATGCAGGGAATGTGGCTCCCATCATCCGTGATATCATCAACGGCCCTGGGAGAAACCTGAAATTCCCAAGAGTTGAAGTACTGATGGTTAAAAAAAGTGGGTGTTTTGTTGTTGTTTCAAGTTTATCAATGGATTTTGATGTTTCCCAATGTCAGGATTTAAAAGGGCGGGTAGAGGAAGGGTATCTCTTCCAGAAAGAACCTCAAGAACCAAACATAACAGAAGTTAAGTCCAGACAGAACTACTCTACTTATTTGTGTCTTACTGGGTCACATCCAACCAAGGAAGAATAGAATTCTATTAGGCTCTCTCCTAGCTCCTAGACAAGTATATTCTTTAGAGAACTAGCTAATGTTGCAAGTTTGCATTCAAAATAAATTCTAGGCACTCACATAATCCCCTGTCTCCTCCAAACTTTCTTGATGTCCAACAATTAAGGACAAGAATCTTTGATTATAAAACAATTTCTTTGACTGGAAGAAAATTCTTTGCAGGGCGTGAACAGAAGGAGAAAGAAAAGATTTTTCTGAAGTGCAAACTAGCTGGAAACCCCCTGGGGAAAGAATCTGATTCCCAGTCTTTGAGAGGAACGGGCCTGCCTGTACAAGCTGCCTCTGCTGCAGGCCTCTAAGAAGATGCTTTTGTGTCTACTGTATGGCCCTCAGCAACAGCACCGCAGCTCTTCTCTTTTTTTGCTGGCAGAAGTTTTCCAGCTCTGGGGGATACACAATGCAGAAAGTCACGGTTAAATAACCTGGCATAGTTGCTAATCAGATGGCCCCATTTCGAGATGCCTACAGACGCTTACATACTAGAGCTCTATCCCCCAGCCCCATACATCTACCAGCTGTTCTGAAATCTTATTTCCAGTGTAATTTTTCAGCTTATCTCTAATAATTCAACTTCACAAAGTATTTTAGGATCAGACACCGTATCCACCTCCTACTAGTATGGCCCAGACTGGCTCTAGGTTATCTCTGGCTTTTCCAAGACTTTCCAAAGACTTAGAGTCTCTTAGAATCTGAATGGTAGGTTTGTGATTGAAGTCAGTGCGGTTCAGCCACTAGAACAGCCTTGAGGAAAGATTTAGAAGGGTCCTCAATCCACTACAGATATTTTAAAATATATAATTTCAGAGAAAAACTCCTTTTCGTGTGTGTTAACTGAATATAAAGACAGTATAGGACCAGAGGACTAGGAGTACAACTGAGTCTAATACTTAGTTTTGCTACCAATTTGTTTTATGACTTTAAGTAATCTGGTCAGATTTTTTTGTACCACCTACCAAACAAATTTTATCTTAGGGAAAGGAAATAATTAAGCAAGTTACATGTCCCTTTAGTATATTAAGTCTATTTTTAGAATAAGCATAAACTCTAAATGCTTAGACCTAGAAAGGATCTTAAAGGTTATTTAGTTACCCTGCCAACCCTACCTCAATAGATGAAAGGTTAAGTGACTTGCCTTTACTTTTTAAATGGTCATAAGGGACCTATGGACTTTTCATATACCCAAATACTAAATTCTAAACAATCTCTAATGATGATAAATGTGTATAATGTAATGTATATCATAAAGTTTTACTAACTTTAAAGCAGAAAACAACCAAAGTGCCCTTTGATAGATGACTGGATAAAAAAGATGTGATGCATACATACAGTGGAACGTTACTCATCCATAAGATGGAATACTGCCATTTGCAACAACCTGAATGATCTTGAGATAGTCATGCTAAGTATAATAAGTCAGAAAAAGTTGAGGATCAAATGATTTCACTCATATGTGGGAGAAAAACTGAAAAGCAGAAATGAATAAGACAAATAAAAACTCATAGATGCAGACAACAGTTTAGTGGGCAGGAGAAAAGGTAAATGAGAATAAAGGAAGTCATATAGATGGTTACAGAAGGAGATTTGACTTTGGTTAGTGAAGACACAATACAATATACAGATGAGATATGACTAAACTGTACACTTGAAACCTATAGAATTTTATTAACCAATGTCACTCCAATAAAGTTAATTAAAAAATGATGAGTAGGTATTGAAAGTTACCAAAAAATAGGTTAATAACCTAATATTGTCACAGAAGATACATACATTCTTCTTGAGTTGGTCTCTATATCACTCATATTATACTAAAACCAACAAATTTTAAGGAATAGGAATAATATAACTTATGACTAGAGTCAATATTTTTTTAAAAACTTGCATTAGAAATGAATTTTGCTGAATCAAGATGATATTCATACATTCTTTATCTTCTACATAGTCTTAGTACCTATTTCTTCCTTTATGTAGTTTGTGGAGAATTAAAATTGAGTCAGTGAGATTATCAATCCAAAAAAACCTCCAAATATGCTGAATTCTGTCTAAAGTTCAATTTTCTATTTTAATTTTACTACAATTTAACAGGAACTTCTTGGGCATTTTAGAAAGTCAGTTTGCAATTTAAAAAGAAATCCATGTTGTTTAGTTATTTAGACTTCTAAAGAAAATGCTACAGGTAAGTATTATACATACAGTAATATTTATACAAGCAATATTATAACCTATATTTAATTGGTAAAAGTGAAAATTAGTCTTGGGTTTGGTTGTCCTCTAGCTCTAAGCTACTTGAGGTTGCCTAGGTTAAGATTTTATGTTTTTTGTTTGTTTTTTTCTTCAGTCATAGGAGACACTTTGAGAGAGAATTACCAATCATTTGAATGACTCCTGAGAAAATGAAAATCGGCACTCTAATGCATCTATGCCTGTGCTCTCATTTGGCATTCACATACTGCCTTCTGTTGTTTCAGTTGTATCTTCTCAGTTGGACTAGGCTAAGGTGCTGTTCTTTGTGTTGCTATAGGTCCTACCACAGAATTTGGTACACAGCAGGAGACCCATATTATAAGACCCTAAGGGAATCCAGAGCAGCCCCCAGAGTCAGTAAGATTTTCTGCCTAACTTCACAAAGAGCCTCTACTGCTTTATGGAGATGATCCAGGATGATAAGCCAACTGGTTTGCTGTGATTCTATGGTTGAATAAATGACACATTATGTATCACGTAAAGTAATGCTGTTGCAGCAAGGTATATTTCTTCACTTGTTTTAAAGTATGCCTTCTAAGTTGATTAGGGACCAAAGAGGAAAGAGAGTCTACAGCAGTCTATAATATCTTATATGGAATGTTCAGGGGAAAATCTCTGCCAGCATCTGCTTTTTAATCACCTTTCAATGACTAAAAAAAAATTAAAATAAATAAATAAGGTTTGCTAAAAATACCAACCAGTAAGATATGGCAATAGATTGGCAATTCTTTGACTGGCAAACCACTAATCTCTCTGGGTCTAGTTCTTCCTCTGTAAAAGGTAATGACTGGATTAGGTGTTTTTCCTAGTTTGAAATCTGATGACTATATTTTACAAATGGAATAGTCTGCCCCTCTGCCTTCCATCCCAAAACTGTATTTTACCATAGGTACAGAAAACTTAGAAGAACTTAATTCCAGTGTAAGGTCAATAAAGTCCTTCACAAAGTTAGGTAAAAAAAAAAAAAAACTTGACCACAAGAATCTTAAAGTCAGATAACCAATATGATTCTAAGTAAACAATATAAAAATGAAAAAAACATGAAATCTTAATCATGTAAATAAATTTTTTATAGCGGGCAAATCACAAGACTAGAAAATGGTTTAGAGGGACATAATGGGAATCATTTTTTAGGAAACAACAACATTAGTAGGCATAAAATATAAGGCCTTCAGTTTCATCCAAATTATTCTACAGGAAAATAATAGCAACAGTATTTCTCAATTGTCATATATTTATATATGCACAATAGTACCCTTTTGATATATTAGCATTCACAAAGTTAACAGGTACATGATAACTGAATATGCTCCTTAAAATTACAGTTGTATTATAGTTGATTTCCATTATAAGGGAAGTATTCTAGGTCTAAAAAAAACAAACTGGTTTTGAAGATAGTTAGTTGCTATCTTGAATAGTTACCACTCTGCTTTATATTCAGCAATCAGAACTTCTAAATAATCTAATTTCCTATCTCCATGAAAAATGCGAGCCTTTGTGTTTACAATTTAAAAAAAACAAAACACCCTAACTTAAATCATTTTGATTATGTTGGTGTTTCTGAATTTGAAAATTAAACACAAACTCTAGTATATTTTTAAAAGTATCAAAACAAAACAAATATATCCATGAACTATAATGTTTAGAACCCAGGTAAAAGTAAAGAGTATGGAAAGTAGCTTATCTGTTCTTTAAAAACAAGCTAATCAGCAATCAATAATAAACCTTTAAAAAGAAAAAGACACAAAGATTTCCATTATAGCAAAAAGAAACTTAAGGGCCCAAGGCATCCTACCCTAGGGAAAGCAACAGGAGTTTAAAGGATAGAAACGAAAGAAATGGAAAGTAACCACTCAATTTGTTTTACAGCCTCTGTTCTTTGAATTTAGGAATCGAATAGACACACAGAGCCACAATTGTTCTACTTATACTAAAACAAATTAGTAAAATATCCTCTATTCTTATGAACCTCAAGTGAAACCACCATAATCAAGGATTGTAAGCATTTCTTGAATTGATGTGTAGTTTCACTTAATATTTGGCGAACACTGTTCTGGGTTTGTTTGTTTTTTTTTAACTACACATAAGCAGATCTTTGTCAGATACCAGTTTTTATATCTAAGATGATCATAGTCAGGCCAACTTTCTTATAATTACATTATAATTGTTATCTGACTTCAAGTAATGTATACCAATACTTTTTAAATTAAGTAAACTGACAGTAAATTAGTCTTGAGAATTTGGTTTCATTTCTTGAAATAATGGAGATTATTCTAGGATAGCAGCTCAATCTGTAGTCGTTAGATCCTTACACATGTCTCAGAGACTCTCAACTCACTGGGATTTTATGCAAAATTCTATGTTAAGTACATATTGTCAGTAACTTTCATCACATTCTCAAAGGGGCTGTGACACCAAAAGAAGATTAAAAACCACTGTGTTAGGGTATCTCAAAACCAGAATTGGGACTCACAAGCTTAAGGACTAAGAAGACCAAGTCCTTTGGAGGGATATATGTTAATATCTTACAATCACAGATTTAAAGTGAGTACCCCCCAATAAATCTTTCTTGGAAAATCAGAATTTCCTGAAAAGCAGGGATTGAGCTATTAAACCAAATGTGGAAAAATGTGGAAAATGCTGTATAAAGGAGCACTTCAAATATATTGATTATAGCCATATTTACAATTTGGAAATAACCATCGAGGAGACACTATCAGTGAGTCGGAAGGGTAAAGGATTAAAAAGCATGCTGTGTCAAACCCAGAGCACTCAGAATAACTGACCTCATGCTTAAAAATATGATGAGATAAACAAATCTGTTTCATCCTAAAGTTAAATCCCAGCCATCAGAGTCAATACCACCACAGTGCTCCTTGTAGTCATTCAATAAATATTTATTGAGCACCTACTATGTCTGAGGCACTGTATAAGTATACTCAGGCACTATTCTCAGGAATACAGCTCTGAATTAAAGAGACAAGAAAATCACTGCTTTCACTGAACTCATAATCTACTGAAGAATAGATAGCTACAGACGTAAAACATTACAGTATGTCACAAGGCAATAAGTTTACAAAGGAAAATCAAGCAGGGAAGGAGAATATGGGTCAGAGGGGAATAGGAAGAGTCCTTCAGAATAGGATAGTCTAGAAAAGCCTTATTGAGAAGGCATATTAGGCACTTCAGGGTAACATGTAAGAGACTAAGAGGAGAAAATAACTGGGGGTATATGTAGGACTAGCAAGTGGAAAGGCCCTGAGGTGGATGTATGCCTGGTTTAATTGGAGGACACAAAGAAGTCAGAGTGGCTGGAGCAGAGTGATGGGGAGAAGAGGTGGGGCGGAGCGGGGCCCGCAGGCCAGATCCTGAGGAGCCAAGCAGCTCGCTGTAAAGACTCTGGCTCTTACTGTAAAAACAATTCCAAAAAGAACAATGAATGCAGGTCAGAGCATTAGTTCATAGGGCTTTTTGAGACATAAAGTTGGCAAACTGCTTTACCAATAGTTTTTTGACTGAGTTATCACACTGAGCAACATAGGTCTCAATAGGGTATATCTCAACCATATTTTAACTTTTTACGTTCTCACTCAGTAGAATTGATCCCTGAGAAATCCACATCCTCAGATGCCTTAATATTTGGATTCCTCATCTATCTCCTGCAAAGCTGATTGGGTCCATTCCTGTACAACTTTGTTCTTGGATCATTTACTTGCTTTCTCTTCCCCATATGTTTCCTTTTTTGTAAAATGGAGTAAATATCATCTGTTCTTATCTGGCTTGCACATATTAGTGAATCATTTTAAGCTTCTTAGAAGAAAATATATAAATTCAATGGAACATCATTATCATACTCTTTTCTAACTATACCCTGATACTGATTCTGGTTCCTGACAGGATATTTATAATAGTACACTGGTCAATTATAACATCTTTTCCTCTGCTGTACTTAGCAATTTGAAGGGAATAAGAGAAAAAAAAAAAAGCACAAAAAATATTCCAAAAATACTTACCAGTGAACAAAATGTAAAGGTTTTTTATTAAAAACAAAACAAACCTAGCCATGGGCTCCTGGAATATCTTTAGTACCGTATAAAAAGTAAACTATGGTTAATTATTAGATAAAGAAAACTATAACACGCATGAACGTGAGCGCACACACACACACACACCACACACACACACATCCAAAAGCCAAGGAAATGCTTACCCTCAGAATCAGCTAAATAAACACTAAACAGCCTGATAGGGACACTACCCAGGGGCATCGCTCATTCATTACCTCCTACTGACCACAGGGATTTATGAATTTGAACTTACAAAATTTTTGCTGGATTTCCAGATGAAGTATGAAACTATTATACTTCATGCAAATCAGTTTGATGGGTGCTTATAAAAGAGTTATCTTCTCAACTTGAAAAATTATCATAAAAACATTCTGCAGCTTCCTCCTCTCCTCTGGGTGCCAGGCTTCTAACACAAAGCCGAGTCAAGAAGGCTCTGAGCTGGGACCGCAGACAGCAAGCACCTCCCACCACTGTGCACACAGAGGAATTACATCCGATGGTGCTCTTCTGACTATGTTCTAAAGTCAATTATAAATTAATTGGATTATCGGCACTTCCATTAACATAAATAACTGAGAGTTGATTGTACCTTAAATATTTATACTTCTTTTAAAGGCTGGCCTCAGAGCAAAATCACAAAATCTTTGAAATGTCTGCTTCCAAGGAACTCTAACTTGAGTAATGACAGTTATATGCATGCTATTTCAAAGTTTATTATGTCAAGCTCCTGTATTACATAATTTACCATAGGCTATTATAAAATGAAGAGAAAGATAATGGAAGTTGTTCCATTAAAAGGGGGATGCTGAGTAAATAAACATTCTACTTTATAAATATCTTTGCAAATGTAACACAAATAAGAGAAATAGAAGAAATACAGAGATTATTAGAAGTTAGGATATTGTGTATTCTGGATCAGTCTCAGAGAATAATACTCATCATGTTCCTTACGTTCTGTTCTAGAAAGGAAGAAATCGTTTCTATGAAGCCTACACTGATGTTCTGTTCATCTGTGGTATTATAGATGCACAGAATTTTAAAGCTGGAAAAACATGAGCTCTAAGGTTCAAATTCCAGCTATGCCACCTAGTACCTACGGTCATGACCTTGGCAGGTGCTGACACTTTGAGCCTCAGTTTCCTTATCTGTAAAATACCAAAAATAAAAGTACTATACTTCTCTCATGAAGTTATTATAAAGGTTCAATGAGCTAATATATATAAAGTGCATAACACAAGTTGTCTATGTACTATTATATATCGATCCCTCAATTTTACAGACAGAAATTGTAAAGCCTAGAAAGGTAAAAACCATTTTGTTCCAAATCACCCAAGTACTTAGTGGCAGAGTTAGAACTAGAAGTCAATCCCTTGGGTCACAGTTCAGTCACTTAGTCAACTACAGTTTTGCTATATAGCATTAGCTCTCTGGCTTTGGCCAAAACTTTAAAATAAAGTTTTCTCTCCCTTCCCAAATAATTCATTTCAGGACCTGACTATAATTAAAGTAAAAATGCACAGATGGGATAACTAGGTGTTGACTAATAGGTAAATTAAGGGGCAAGCAGAGACATCGAACAAGGAGGAATCTGTCCAGGAGGTGTTCGCTTCTGTTGGCCAAATGCTAAACTACCATAGCTTCCATTGTAAGTCTGAAGCCTCAGGGCAGCATATTCTAATCTTGATCATAACATTACCCTGGAGTCTAAGAAAATCCAGGACAACCAGCTGAGCAGGAAGAGTGTGATAGTTGAAGAACTGGGGACCTCTCTTGCACTACACTAAGATCTTCTTGCTCTTTGTTTGAGAAGAAGACTCATTCTCAGTTGTTCTGCTGAGTAATAACATTTATGAAAAAGGAACAAGAATTGAGAAAGAAAATAGGACTTTAATCATTTTTAGAAGTGGTAGCAACAATACTACTACTATAATATAAACAAATATTGATGAGATAAAATAGAAAACTGGACAATTCCATAATGCATGAGCTCTAGCATATTTTTCCATCCGTAGTATAAACCAGGAGAAAAACAATATATTCAAATGAAAAACAAAAATAATAAAAAGTTATAATCACTATTATTTAGTCCTTTATTAGTCACTACTAAGTAATTAAGAAATCTGAAAAAGTTTCCTTGAAATAAAAAAAAATTTTAGTCTCCTAAAAAAGTAGACACTTTAAAGATAATGGCAAACATGCACAGGAATGTGAAATGATATGGTAATGCAAAGAAGCAGCTTTTGGCAAAAAAGAAAGAAAAAGAATATAATTTGGTGAGGGCTAAGATGGGGAATTTTGAAACAGAAAAGAAAGGACTTGAGAAATGAAGGAAATACAGCAAAGGCAACATTTTCTCTTCTATTATGACTTTTTTCTAGTACTTTCTTCTAGTAGAATATTACAATTAAAAAAATATTACAATAAAAAACTTTGAACGTATCTTGTATAATGGATACTACTGTTGGTAAAAAGAAACCTAAGCACAATGAGTGAGGTATAAGAATCAGGACAAATATTCACCAAGGCCTGATCTTCAATGTCCTTGTATAAACAGACATCAGATGAAGCTGAGACAAGCAAAATTATTTTAGAGACAATTCTATGGTCCATTTTATTATTAAACACATTGGGGAGTACACTGTCAAGGGATGTCTCTCTTTAAGAAAAATTAAAATTGTAATACAAGTGAAATCCAGTTAATTTGGTCCTTATAAAATTATACATATCTGAATTAATTGAGCTAACTGTCAGATTTTCTTAAACTCTCTGGGAATTCCAGGAACACAACAAGGTTATTATTTTTTTAATTGTTATTTACACACCTTTACACTACGCAATGCATAGCACCCCCAATTTTACAAAGACCTGACTGCATCTTTGGAGACAATCAAACTTAACAGGCAGCTAAAATAACTCACAGGTAGAAGGAGACGTAGAATTATCCAAAATTCCTCAAAGCCAACAGAGAAGACCCCTTATATTTGTAACACTAGGGTACAGCTATCCACCAAGAAAGTTAAAGCACCTCAAAACACAACTTGAGGCGATATAAACAGAACTCCAGTTAAATGGAAGGCTTGGTTAACCACAGTTGAGTAAACCTGAGTTGCAGCGTAATCTGATAAGGAATGAATGGCATTGATTCTAAAAGTGTAAACCATGTGTCCCAAACACACTAGAGTTCTTTGAAAGAGTTAATCAAATAGTGCGTAAAGAATAGTCATAAAGAATAGTGATGCATATCATTCAAAAGCTTGTTTTTGTTTTTTTAAAATAATTCTCTTATAAGAGACTATTAAAAAGTTTAGTAACTACTGTTAAAAATTGATTAATAGTCAAAAAAACAGAAACAATATTAAAAGTCTCCAGAGATTAATACTAGGCTAGTTAACAAATTTTGAATGACCTAGAAGAAGCTTACGTGGCCAGAAAAGATGACTGAAAATTGACGCAAACTACAGTAAAGCCTAAAGGCTTTACTAAAATACAGTGAAATTCCCTCTTCACAAAATAAACAATACTTAAAGTATACTTATAGGCTCAATGTTAACAGTTAAAAAAAGAGAAAAGATTACCAAAATTTACAAGAGTGAGAAAAAGAATAAAGTAAGAGCAGATAAAGACTGACAAAAAGGTGAAGGGCAAAGAGAATGCCAGCTAGTGCCTCTTAAATCTCTTTTCCTTTATTAATACACAGAAACTATATGTACAGCTTTAATAGGAGACCAAAAAAAACTTAAAATAAAAGAGGACACTACTTTATGCAGTATATAATTAACCCACTGAACATGCTGCCACAGGATATTAATAAAGCACAAAGCTTAGTATGGCTCCCAAAGACCTCAGAGATATCAAAATGTGGTTCTATAGTAAAATAACTTAAGGTAAAAAAAATAAAATGGAGCATCCTCATTCTTCAGGGTATTAACTAGGCAAAGTCGGGAAAGAAGTTTCCTTTCCAACTGTTGTATTCAAAATGACTTATGTTTCAACTGTTAAATGTTCCTAATTCCATCGTAGAGTTTAAATTAAATAAACAGACTCCTATCCAAAAATTCTTATCCTGTTTTTCCAGGTACATTTTCTTTGCCTGTTTATTTTTCTAAACAGCTGAGCCTTCCATTTCATCCAATTATTCTTCTACTTCATTAATCCCAGCTTCAAAATATTGCCTAAGAAGTGATCATGAATAACCACTAAATCATATATGTAAAAATCATGTTTGGAAAAGAGAGATCTAAAATTTGTTAAATTTTCTCACTTTCTTTCTCAACATAGAGTAAAATTTAAATTCACGTAATACTTTGGTTCTGCTCATATCACAAAATCAAAATCTGAGCCTGGATGTTGAGGTGAATTATATCTAACATTTTAACTTGTGTCCAAGAGCTACAGCAACAAGTATTCTTTCATAAAATAAAATTTAATCAATAAGCAAATAATTTTATGGAGTAAGACACTGGAATGCCACATTAAAAAGGTACAGCCTTCTAGGCTCTAGCTTTACCATGGGGGATGAGCAATTCATCTATGAAATGCTATGGCCCCCGCAAGTTCATAAATTCAACACATAAAGAGTAGGCTATGAATTAACAGGCAAAATTCACAGCCTGAAAGTCTGAGAAACTGTGTCTGAAAAACTTTGTGAGTTAATAAAAAACAGATGTTAAATTTAAAATTTTTGAAAATAATAAAATTATGTGTAGAAAAGACCAAAGTGATTGGGAGGTAAGTTTACACCTTGTGTCCATTTTGTAATCCAGTCCTCTCCATTTTAGGCTTAGCATAGGGTGCCGCACGTGGTATAAAGCCAGCCGTGGCATTCAAGCTTGACTGAATTTTAAAAGTGACACAGTGATCAAATATGCTCCAAGGGCATTCTATCTAGAATTTCAGGGTGCTACTGACCATTAAAATCAACCTCCTTAGTGCTCACTTCAAATTTAAACAGGATATAGAGTACAATCCTCAGGTCAAAAAATACAATTTCATCTATCAAAATACTGTGTCTAGAATACATGGCTTGCAAAGAAAGTCTTATTATGTGTATCTAAAAAGGCAATGTAATACCAGAGTTAAAAATAAGCGGATGATCTTCTAAAGTATAGAATTTATGTTTCTTTTTGAGTATACAAAATAAGAATTTGCTTTAGAATGCCAATGAGGCAATATCCTTAAAAGAAAGAGCAAATAAAGCTAAGCAGTAGAAGCCTTTGTGTGGTATTTGGTTTGGGAGATAAAAAAGAAAGGCATATTTCAAACAGATGGAAAGTGAAATATAATGAAGTTATCCTTACCTGCATTAATTTTCCTTCTGCCGGAGTTATTTCAGCAACACCAGCAAACACACCTTCCAAAGTCAGATTCAGTTTTCCTGTAGGGTCCATCTTCAGGGGGATCACTCTGATAATAGCTTTCTGCTCTGCTGATCTTTCAGACTCCACTGCTGCTGCCAGTACCAGTCCTGTGTGTCCAAAGCCTGCCTGCAGGGTAGCCATCAGCAGCCAGGGCCAGAGGGCAGCCAGCTGCAGCTGGTGGCCACCACTCATGCT
Source organism: Macroglossus sobrinus (assembly GCA_004027375.1). Lineage (NCBI taxonomy): Eukaryota > Metazoa > Chordata > Mammalia > Chiroptera > Pteropodidae > Macroglossus > Macroglossus sobrinus. Next base: position 195,239 of record PVKZ01000247.1, read on the forward strand.
ACCAGCTGCAGCAATGCACTTCGGCCATACATACTGCTTCCACTAGCTAATACCAAACGCAGGTTCTCAGATCCAGACAAATGAAGGAAGAGAGAATTTATGCTTCAGTTTCAGAAAGCCAAGTCATAGTTTTGGCCCTTCTTTCTCATATTCCCAAGAACAGGTGGCATTCTTGATCTGGCAGGGAAGAGGGTGTTTTCAGCCCACTTCTGCTGCAGGTATGTCATTTTCTCCCATCTTCACTACTATTAGTAAAGACAGCACCACTTTTCTTTGGAATTTCCAACTTTGCTTGAGGTTGAATGTCACATTCTGAATTTTTATTATGTCAGATCACTTGGTGCTGGTCTTCCATATGCATCAAGCTGTCGAGCCACTAAACTCAATGTTAATGAACAAAACAAGGTAAAATAAATAACTAAGGCCATGCATCGAAGGTGAGCATGAAAAACTCCAGCTCAGAAAATGAAGAGATAGTCCTTTTAAAGCCACACAATTTGTCAATGGAAAAAGACTAAAGATCACAGAATTTTTTTAATGGGAAAAAAGAGGGAACAATATTTGAAGTCATACCTTGAGAGATATCCAAAGATGCTACGACATGTATTCATAAGTTTCCACATTCAACTATATTTCATTGTAGCCAAGCTCCCAGGCCTTGAATTTATAGTACTTTTAGTGAACTTAAATCTATCATTTTTAAATGTTCTACCTGATTTGCCTATCAACTAGGTGGTAATTTATATGTCTTCATGTATTACAGGATAATCCCGAGCATCACAACCTTTTTCAAATTTCATAATTGAAAGAATATCTAAAAAGATTAGATTTCCAATTATTTTTCCTATTTCTATCTTTATTTTTCTCTTAGGGATTCCAGCTTTTACTCTCTTGCTTGAGAATGCCAAGCACTTTGATTTCCCATGAGATGCTTTTGGAAACTACTTTATTATCCCAATCTTATAATCTGTAATTTTCTAGGTTTATAAGTAAAACAAAGGACTATTCCTGACACGTTTTCAAATTCCTTGAGGGAGTGGGGTATAAAAGATAGGGGGAGTAGGGAGGTGATTAGTCTACAGACTCTAAGTAGAGGACCCTGAAAAAGTAAAAAGCCTAAATAGGGTAGATCTGTGCTATTTCTTGGCACACTTGAGAATTTGGGTCTTTGTACAAAAATAAAACTTTATTCTAAAATTTGAAAATGTGCACCCTTAAGTAAATATAAATGCACATCAACCACAAAGCCCCACTGTGTTCAGAGATCAAGTTAAAAAAATCTTATAAAGTTTTCAGAATAAGTGCTGAAAATCCCAAGCAATTGAACATGAACCTGTTATACAGATTCTTTTCTTTTGCTGAGGCAGAGGGAGGAAAAAAAAAAAAAGAATTTCAAAAGAAATCTGCAAACCTGTTGCGCTGTCGGGCCCACTGGAATCCACGGGGGTGGAACAAATTCAATTATGCTTTTATAGATCCTGCTCAAAAAAAGATTTCAACTGTTTAACCAATACAGCTCATTCTTCCACCTTCTTACTCTGCAACCAAACCAAGTGCCCCACACTGCAGGTAGGTGCCGAGAAACTCCGCAGCCTGGAAAAATAATCCATGCAGGTCAGAGGCAGAAACAGTCCAGGGTTAGAGCTACTGTCCCCAAGAACTCTAAAAACACTTATAGAGGATCCAAAATCATTTTTGAAATCTCCTTTCTAACAAAAGTTCTTTCTTTCCCCGAACAGCATATAAAATGATCAGATCTTGAAAGAGAAAAGAAGCAAAGCAGCAATTCACTACCAGGAGCACAGAAAATCCCAGAGGGAGAAGGCAATATCTCTGAATCATGGATGGACTTGGAAAGTTCGGAAGGATTCGAGTGCTTCCCTTCCAGAAAGACAATTCTGGATCAACTCCCTAGAGGAAAAAGCCTGTGGTTTGTAATTGGTGTTCTAGTTCGACTCCCTCCCCTGAGACTGCAATCACGCTCTATACCTGCTGACACAAAGTGAGGGTGGAGCAGCTAGAGGCAGCCACCCCCCCCCCCATCCTGCCCCTCCTCCTCCCGGCTGGCTAGGGCTCCGGCTTGGGCGCGCACACTTAACCAGACACGTTCTTTTGCTCTTCTCTCTCAGCTCCTCTACTCCCTCTATTGAGCCACAGCCAAACTGCATCCGATTCAATCCTCAATTCCTTCCTCTGGGTAAGTGAGCTATCACATGAAAATCAGGGCCACTCAAACAATATGAAAACAGATTCTGCACCCAAGAGAACATAGATGGTGGTATGAGGAAATAAAGAGAAAAAAAAAACATAAAGGAAATCCAGAAGATTGAAAAATGAACACATGGTTTTGCAAATATAAGTTCAAAGATATTTCTGCCTTTTCCAGGTTTTAGTGCTTATAAATGGCATAAAGCCAGAATAAAGTGATCCTGTTCTATAGTACTTACTGATTTACTGTTGTCTTATATCTACTATCCTGGCAAGAACTCTGTCCATTTTATGTGCAGTTTTTCTTCGGCTTTTACTAATTCACATTTAGTAGCTCTTTTCTAAATGGTGCCTGTGTGGAGCTTTTAGACCGTGATGTCAGAAGTTTGGAATCGGTCATTTTCTTCTCACGTCTTAGGGAGGTGAAACAATACTATGGATCAGACTTTTGCTTTCCATGTAGGATTGCAAGTAAATATATGTCATGAATACAAGCAAAGGGGTAAAAAATATATGCTTAATGAAAAAAATATAGGCCAAAAGAAAATTTTGGGCTAATTAGCAAAAATGAACCATAACCCTTCCAGTAACCTTGTCATTAGAAACAATGCAAAAGTTTTAATATGCTTCTAAAATTTGAATTTTCAAATTTATCAGATTATATTTAACTGTGGCCAGACATTTTATTTGATTTGCTAATCTTTCCAAATTGTACCAATGCACAACTATATGAATGTGGTTAACACTACTGAGCTGCACATTTAAAAATGATTATGGCTTATATCATGTGCTTCCTTAAGTTGTGGTAAGAAGTACATAACATAAATCTTTTTTTTCAAGTTTTTAAAAGTTGTACAAATTGATCATCTGTAAAATGCAAATAATAACTGCATTGTAGGTTTGTTGTAAAGATAAAATGACATAATGCCTCTGAAAGCAAAAAGTATGAGTGGTCTATTTGCCCTGAGCATTTTCTCCCTAAAGAAGGTTTATGAGGATAGTTGTGGCATTTTAGGCCTAATAACTAACCTAGAGAAGGGAGATATATTCTAAAGTAAATTCTTAATTTAGCACTTTTTCTTTATTGGTTGGGCATTAAAGACGTAATGCAAGTATAGACCTTCTATAGCTCCTTTCCTAAAGAAAAGGAATTGATCTAATTCCTCTGAATAGAATTTTTAAAAATATTTTTATTTATGTATGCCATATCATAGTACAGCATAAATAATACAAAACATACATTAGTATATATGATATATAAAAAAATATCTTTAAGGGTAAACTAAACAAAAAGTAAGCTACCAATGGACTTTGCCTCACCTATTCCTGCTTGAAACTTGCAAAGGAGTTAAGAGACCCAGATCTAAGAGTTAATACACACACTTAGTTGAAAGAAGGAAAAAATATAAATGTGGTTGCCCTCTCTTGAGGAAACTCTAAGGTCTGGGAATGATGATAATATGTATCAAAACCCTGGGGACCCTGAGACACTCAGGATCAAACCAAACAGCTCTATGTAGTTCACTGATATACTGTGTTTGTTTAGGTCACCAGAACTGGTAAGCAAGAGAAATTATTCTCTGGTTTTAAAGTTTTTAAGTTATCCTTCAAGGGTTGATACATCACAACTTTCTCTGAGATATCATAAAGATGCCATCACTATGGTAATGAAATGCCCATTTTCACTGACATCTACTATTACCTAATCTTACACAGGAGACAGGTCATCCTTCAAGATCTACTTTTGCATCTGGATTGACTAAAGTTACTGAAGACCATTCATCCTTTTCCAAAAAATAAGGTTTCTATAAATATGTCCAAGAATTGTCCTTATCTTTAAAGGTATTTTAAAGGTTCAATCTCTATTCAAGTGCAAATGGTCGGGGGGAGTCAAGACACATTTTCTTAAAAAGTCAGATTCTTTGAGAAACTGAGTATATTCTCTTTTGAAGTTTTCTAATATGATTAATAGTCATAATGACCAAGGTTTCTAACGATCACCAACCAAACAGTAAAAACAAGCAAGACAACAAGTCTAGTTGAAACACTCACTTTATTGTTGACTGACTGAAATTTATCATGCTTAAGGTGCTGAAATACTGAGGTGCTAGTCAGGAACCCTGTTAGTATTGTGTCAGACCCTACTGGCTAATTCACACACAGATTTTATCTTATCTTTTTCCATTTTACCCAGTCAGTGATGATAGCTTAAGCTGATAGGGAGCAAGCATGTGAGAATAGCAGGAGATCCAGCTCCTTGGTCTGTTGTATGCATATATAAAAAAAGTTTGGAAAGCTGATAACGGCATTTCATTAATTAAGCCTTAAAATCACTGAAACCAAATCCATGCCAAAGTTCCTGCTTGACACATGTTCCTCAAAAGATATCTCTTTCAACATATATAAAGCTAAGAAAGGCATATTTAAAGGAAAACATATCACCAACATAGTACATCAGCTTTTCAACATGACAGAGAAAAGGCAAAGTTCCTTCATTTGGAAATTGGATCTCCTCTTCACATACTCTGCCAAAATACATAGTCTGGCCAAAAGATACAGGAGTCCTGATAATCTGCTCATCTTTTAAACCTTGCTAATTAAAGATGAATAAATGTCCATCACATGGACATTAACTACTCTAATCGGATGAAACAAACAGGTCACTTTTCAGAACCTACTTTCATATCTAAACTGAGTCACTGCATACCATTACAGAGCTCATCCTTTTCCAAAAAACTACTATCTCTGTAATATTTCCAGGGTTTGACATCATTGGGAAGGCACAATGCAATTTAAGAAATGAATTGTTACACCCACAATGCTAACACAGTACTTATGTCATATCATTAAGTACCTTTTCTTTTCAATTCATTTCATATTCCTAGGCTTTCCTTTTGTTTCTGCAGTGCTTATTAGGAAAACTGAAGCAGAATCCAATAAGAAAGTTCTAGTCAATTCAAAAGACTTTAAATCAGAAAGTTTCTTGCTGTCATTAGATGAGTAAGTGAGGGATCAACAACAGAAACTGGATAACCAAGATACCTCTCCTAAAAACCAGTCCCACAATCTTACTACTTGAATTTAGAATCCTACAGAGGGGATAAGATAAAAATGTTATAGTCTATCCCACTATTCAAAATTCTTTCAGAAGCTTAAACTAGACATAAACTATTTAAAAAATTGGAGGTATAGCTTCTGTTAAATGACTATTAATCAGTTCTCCCCAAATTTCCACACAATATCTTATATAGATGAGAATTTATATTTACTGAATGTAAAAATCTAAAATAAGAAAACAGTGCTGAATCTCTTAATGTTTTTGTTCATACATTTTACATTTCACCTTCAAAATAAAAATATTACATATGCATCCTTTATCTTTCTATACTGTAATATTAATAAAAATATAAAGCTTTAAAACTTTTAACTCTATCAGCATTTATAAATATATTATTAAACAAGTTAAATACTTTTCTTTAGAAGACATTTAAATAAGTGATATATTAACAAAACCTTCTTACCATTTATAATGTACCATTAAAATTAGAGAAAAATATGAAAATAGAAGAATGCTCCTATTAATATAAAAGAATTAGGAGCTGTTAAGTGTGATGGATGGTCCAAGTCCGGACGCCTTGCTCTTGCAACAGAATGCTGGGTTAGGAAGTAAGAGTATTTTCTGGTTAATCACTTAGAAAACTATTTCTTTCCCAGAGTTTCTTCCCTGGAATTCCTGACCCATTTAGTCCTGTGTTCTTGGTGACCTTACATGCCTTCCTTTCTCACACAATCTTCTCTAAAAGGATCACACTGTGACTTGAGACAGATAAACTGAATTCCCCACTGGATTTGTGCTGATTAGTCTGAGAGAGGTAAGATGACAAATCAGCACTACACAGATTATTCTCCAGTATCATAGATGTAGCAGGTTTTACATGCTTCTTGCTGTAATGAAGGCCAGGACTTTTCATTTGAAAGGGATCTGGGCAGCAAAAAAATAAAAATAAAAAAATTAAAAAATGGCTGCTAGATGTTTAGTAGTTTGTCAAGGTAAATAATCTGAACTGAACAGCTGTAGTAAATACCAAATTCCCAATTTTCAATTAACAAAATTCTCAATTAACAAAACAAAAATACTTTTTTTTTTCCTTAACAGAACTGAAAAAATCCCAACAGTGTGTCATGTGCAAGGCTAGTCTGCCTCCAGCTACAGCTAGTGCACAATGTCACATTTGTCATCCATTCCTCACTCTTTTAATTCTTCCTCCTTTGGAAAGTGCTCCTGCTTGCAGGCCACGTCCACCAGTAGATGAAGATCTAGAAAGAAAGAAGGTTCGTTTATTCACTCTTACCCTCTCAGACTGTAGAGTACAACAGACAAGTCTTCGGACAAGAAGGACAAGTTGCTTATGTTTCACCTATACAATTGGTTCTAAAATCATTATCTTTTCAGATTCTCAAATTTAGGTCATTACTGTACCTCTAAAGCATACAGAGATAGCCCAGCTGTTAAATCACAGCAACCAACAAAGTTTTTATCCCTTCACAGATGTGGCCAAGCCTCTTTTCACTTCAATTGCCTTTTAAGTGAAAAATTAAGGAAAAGGTATCAAAGGGATCAGAGCGAAATAAACACATGAAAATTCATTTCTTTGATGCCATAAGAATAGATGGGTAAGTTGCAGAAATATGAAAAAGGAATGCCTTCAGAAATATGTTAAAATCAGTAATCACTACTTTTCAAAAGTTTATGCCCCCATAAACTTTCTACTTGTTGACTAACATAGCTCTTCTCTTTTAAAAACATCTATTTAAACAGAGGTTAAGAGACAAAGAGTAGTTGATTAAGAATGAAAAGAAGCAAAAAAGTAAGCTCTCAGCTCAGGAACTAGGTTCTGTAACACAAAAAGCTAAGAAGTAGACTAAATGAACTATCTGAATAACACAAGCAGAAATAAAAGGATCCTGATATAGCTTCTAGATTCAATTTAATTAGTTCATAACTTCTAAAGAAACATGACTAGGGAGCCTTTTCAGGTTGGTTTTGAAGCTTACAATTTTGCTCTAGTGACATTTTGGAATTAAGCTGCCTCCAGCACACACAGCATAAATCCTTTATTTCATTCTAGACATACAGAGACTTCTGTCGCTATATTTGTAGAACACAGCATCTACGGGACTGATCCACAGCCTGGGAAAGAGAGCTGATTCAATAAAATAACTGTACTACCACCTTTGAGAAAATCTAGAAAGCTTCTGGAAGCAAGTCATTGGAGGCAAGGTACTAGCTCATTTGGTGAACTACACTACAATCTACCCATAAAGAAGTAGTTTATCCAGATGAGTATCTTATAGAGAGAGAACAGACCATCACGTTATCACTTGAAATTGGCTTCTTGCACATCCATGATCACAGAAGCACTATTCACAATAGCCAAAAGGTGGAAGCAATCTAAGTGTCCATTAACAAATGAATGGATAAACAAAATGTAGTATATATGCAATGGAATACTATTTAGCCTTAACAAGAAAGGAAATTCTGATAAATGCTACAACATGCATGAACCTTGAAGATATTATGCTAATTGAAAAAATCAGTTGCAGAATGAGAAATAGTGTATGATTCTACTTATATGAGGTACCTAGAGTAGCCAAATTTAAAGAGACATAAAGTAGAATGGTGGTTGCCAGGGGCTGCAGTGAAAGGAATTATTGTGTAATAGATAACAGAGTTTCCGTTTGAGTAGATAAAAAAGTTCTGGAGATGGTAATGGTAGCACAACAACATGAATGTACTTAATGCCGCTGAAATGTACCCTTAAAAATGGTTAAACTTAAATTATGTATATTTTACCACAAAACTGGCTTCTTTATAGTCTAAATAACAGTGTACAGCACATAAAGAAATAAGGACTTTTTGGACTTTACAAAATGGATTCCATGGGAGCTATGACAGTAATGTCAACTGGCACATAATGAGAATGCCTTTAGGGTGTAATTGGACTATCCCAAACCACAGAAATGCTAGCCATGACTGCCCTGGATAAGCCCCCATCTGCAGGGGCCGTTAAGCATGAGGATCCCACTTTGTGAGGTCCATATAAGCTGAACACCTTGACAGATGATGCTCAAGCCTAACCCAAGAGCATCATGGACAGGTGTGTTGTGAGCCAAAAATGGTGACCTTCTACCTGTCATAGCTGGCTTGGGACCAACATGTGGCTATCCACACTGCCATAGTCAACAGAACTCGCTTTGGAGATAATGACTTTCATCCCTTCATTCTGTCACGTAAGACTCTGTACTTCCCCTCTGTGTGTGGTGTGTGTTAATCTGGGTGGGTACCTGACTGGTTTATCTGAAAAGGTTCCACTCAATAAACCTGGCATTGTGGAAAGACACAACTGCGTTCAAAGGTGTTACTTCAATAGCCGCTTTCCTTGCTTGTGACAAACAGTGAGAATGATAACAGTAATAGCTTATGTATGTCACATCTTTTTTCAAGTAACTAAAATACATTATTATAAGGTCATCTTATTAATTCTGAGGAGTAAACAGATACTGGGGGAAGAACCTCTAAGCTATATGGCTAGTAAGTTAAGCTGGTGGTTTCTAAACCTTGCTGCACATTAGAATCACCTGAGGATCTTTCGAAGAATACTGATGCCTAGGTTTCCTACCCCATACATTCTTATTTATTTATTTATTTTTAATTTTTTATATCTACAGCACCTGGTCTTCCTAGGTGGTCTCCCATCCAAGTACTTAATCAGGTCCGATTCTGCTTAGCTTCCGAGATCAGACAGGATCAGGCCATACACTCCGATTTAACTGGTACAAAGTGTAGCCTAGGCATCAGAATTTTTAATAACTGACAAAAAGATGTAGAAGGAGTAACACCTAATCATGATTATTTTCTAAACACCCTAGCTCCATATTAGAAGATGGACTGGCCTTATCATAATAGAGAATACTAAAGTAAGATTTAGTAACTCCAACTTTTAAAGCAGAGTATGAATTACTGATAACAAAGGTAAAGACTATTAAAACAACTACAGATTTCATGCGAGGCAGACTGAAGAAAACTGAAACTAATCCTTTTTTTCTTCCATGAACAAATGTAATTTATTTAATTGCTTATTAAGACTTTATTGTATCGATAGGTCCAAATGGGCAAGAGCACATCACAGATAGGCATACTTAAAATGACAACTGCCTATATGGCTCTATAAAAGTCTCAGAGTGAGTTATGTGATGTAGTGTCAGTAACAAACCCTCTTAACCTTAATGATTGGGCTTTAAAATAGCATTTGGTCTCGGGGATGCGGAGCACAGCATAGAGACTGCAGTTAACATTAATATATTGGCTCAGTGGAAAACCAGAGGAGAGAAGGAGAAATTAGGGGGATAGTTTTATAAACTATATAAATGTCTAACCAATGTACTGTATACTTGAAACTAATTTTTTAAATAAAAAAAATTGTAAAGGAAAAAAATAGCATTTGGCACACAGCTTCTAGTAACAAGCATCTAAACATAGTAATTTTATTAAAGTGAGCTTACTTCATTAGCAAAGCTACCAATCAAGGAGTTAAGAGTCCAGAGACCAATAAAAGTACAAAAAGACACAGATTAGCACCGTGCTACTACAGAAGTTTATATGACTTGGTTAAAAAGAGAACTCTGCATACTCAGCAGACAAGCGTTTGGGAATCACAGCAGATGAGTTGGTTTGAAAGTTGAAAGGCCTTGAGGGATAAGGGCACTGCATCTACTTGTTCTGGAATGTTAATTCCTACTGAGAGCACCCTCTAGGATTATGGGGCTATTACTTTAATGAAATATCATCCATAATCCAAAAGCTACAACATTCCTTTCTTGAGGAATGAATTGAACTTTGCTCTTAAATATTCAGCTTCCTTTAACTATAAATATCCCATCAGAACATAAAAGAGTGTAACTTCCACAATAAAATTACTATGTGGATATATTTAGTTTAGAGTACTATCATAGAAATTAGAGGAGCATGATTGAGTCTAATTTACCTCCTGGTATTTTCAGTCCATAAGGTATTTTCTGAAATCGACATGTGCTCAAAAGGCCTGCACACTGCATGGCAATGACTGTGATTAATAATGTCCTTCTTAGAAAATGCACATCTATTGAAATCAATACAGTGTGGAAACCTAATCAACTTGAGGTCTTTTATTTGAAAAAAAATTCAAAGAAAGCTTAAGTGTGAAAAGATGCCCCTACTTAAAACAGGGCAAATTTTCAAAATAATTCAATTACATACGGGTCCTGATAAGTTCTGGGATACAGAATGCTCCTGGATACTGAGCAACATAATGACATTCCAACATTTAATGTTAGAATTAATGTTTCAGAATTTGGGGCCAAAGGAGTCTTACACGTGACTTATGAAAGTATAACATATTATGAGAACTGGAACCTTTTTGAGGCACCACTACTATCACTACTCTTAATGATAGTGACAATTGGAATTTAAGTAATACTTTAGGAATTTTACATTTAGTTCCTATCATTAATAGTTTAACCTTCTCATTTAGTATTTAGCAAAATAAAAAACATCTGGTCATCTGTAAGAACTAAACTGAATACTAGTCCCTTGTGAGCCCTCCCCATAGGTACCTCTTTACTCTTTTAAGGGCTTCTCTGGTTATCAATGATCAGGCTGTGAAAAGATCAGATGCTTAGAACAAGGACTTTCCAATATACAGTACAACAGACTGAATGTCTGAGTGGCCCACCACCCCCAATTTATACGTTGAAAACTAACCCCCAATGTGACCAGTGTTAGAATGTAGGACCTTTGGGAAGTGATTAGGTCATGAGGGTCAAGCCCTTATGAATGAGATAGTTCTCTTGTAAAACAGATCCCAGAGAGCTCCCTTGTCCCTTCTGCTATGTGAGGACACAGGAAGAAGGTGGCCATTTATGAATCAGAAATGGGCCCTCACCAGACAATGAATCTGCTGGTGCCTTGATTTTAGACTTTCTAGCTATTAGAATTGTGAGAAATAAATTCCTGTTGTTTAAAGGTACTTATTCTATGGTTATTTTTGATATAGCGACCTGAACACAGTAAGACACAGAGTAGGCAAACTGTTTCTGTAATGAGCCAGATAGTAAATATTTTAAGCTTTGTGGGCCATTTGATTCATATCATCTTCATGTGTCATGAAATAGTCTTCTTTGATTTCCCTCCCAACCATTTAAAATGTAAAAACCATGTTTATCATGCAGGCCATATAAAAACAGGCAGTTAAGTTAGATTTGGTCCAATGGCCACAGTTTACTAACTCCTGTTTTAAAATCACATACTAGTGCTATAATCAAGAGAAATTTAATCAAAACAAAAAATTTCATCAAACAGAATATTGTTATAATAGCTGTTAAAAACTATCTTTTCTCCAAAGAAGATACACAACTGGGCAACAAGCACATGAAAAGCTACTCACATCATTAGTCATTAGGGAAATGCAATGAAAACCACAATGAGAACAATGAGAAACTACTTCGCACCCACCAGGATGGCTGCAATAATAGTAAGTGGAAAATAACAAGTACTACAGAGGATGTGGGGAAATGGGAACCCTTGTACATTGTTGGTGGTGATGTAAAATGGTTCAGATATTACAGAAAGAAGTTTGGCAGTTCCTCAATAATTAAACACAGAATTACCATATGACCCAGGAATTCCACTCTTAGGTATATACCCCCAAAGAAATAAAAGATACTCAAACAAATACATATACAGATATGTTCACAGAAGCACTTTTCTGCCAAAAGGCAGAAACAGCCCAAATGCCCATCAGCAAATGAATGGATAAACAAATTGTGGTATATATATTACTTAGCCATAAAAAGGAATGAAGTTTTGATACACATGCAACAATGTGGATGCCCTTGAAAACATTAATAAGCCAGACACAAAAGTCACATATTGCATTTCATTTATATAAAATATCCAGAATAGGTAAATCCACAGAAACAAAAGACAGATTGCTGGTTTCCAAAGGCCTGAGGAAGGAGGGAATGGGAGCAACTGTTAATGTTTGTACTGTTTTCTTTTAGAGTGGTTAAAATGTTTTGGAACTAGATAGAGTAGAGGTTGTACAATATGTGAATGTACTAATGCCACTGCACTTTTCACTTAAAAATGGTTAATTTTATGTTACATGAATTTCATTTAAAACATATTTTTTGCTATCAATCTGAAATGACCAGATAAGATGCGGAAAGCAGAGAAGATGGCTATAAAATAAAATTCATAACCAAATATATCTCAGTTTTCAATGTCAGAGCATAATAACTAGATACAGCATGGTATCTTTAGTAATAAGACATACACCATATACAATTCTTGGTTCCAGCAGAATAGAACTGTGAAGGACACTATTTGTGTACCCTTATTGGACCTAACACAGTACCAAGCCCAGGGCAGCTGTTCACTAAATACTCGTTAAAAGAAACCCGAGGGGTGGTTTGACTCCTCATATGTTCAAAATTTATCTTTTGGTGGCTAATTAAAAGATTGCTAAGAGAGACAGGAAGTAAAATAGTCATTTCCAGGGGATAGGGGTGGGGAGAAATAGGAAGTTATTGTTTAACGAGTACAGAGTTTGTTTTGCAAAATGAAAAGAATTCTAACGATGGAGTCGGTTATGGTAGCAGAAAATGTGACTGTATTTAATGCCACTAAACTATACACTTAAAAGTGGTTAAGATTGTAAAATTCATGTTATGTGTATTTTATCCCAATTTTTAAAAAGATTACTCTTTTCCAAGGATTTTTTTAAAAGTACATCAGTAAGATAACAGTGTATCTGTCTGATAGAGGAAAAAGCAATTCATTCACTCAACAGTGAGTGCCACAGGTAATATTCTAAGTGCTGGGGATACAGCAATAAACAAAGTCCTCACCATCATGGAACTAACCATCTAGAAGGGAGAAAACTAATAAACAGAAAATGTCAAGAAGTGATAAACACTACAGAAGAAAAAGAAAGATAAAAAATGGAGATTTAGGGAGGCTGGACATAGGGACTAGGGTGCTATTTCAAACAGTATGGTCAGAAAGTTTTCTATGATGAACTGGCAATTGATTAGAGAACTGAATGAAATGAAGGAACAAGCCTTGTGAACATCTGGGTGAAGAACATTTCAGGCAGTGAGAACGGCAATGTGAAGACAGGGATATGTCTAATGTGTTCAAAGAATAGTGAAGAGACTACTGTGGCTGGAATAGATGATGAAGATAGGTGATAGAAGATGCAGTCAGAGCAGTAGCCAGGAGCCAATTCAGCCTCTTGGAGACCACAGTAAAAGTTTTTAGATTTTATTCTAAATGTGATAGGAAAAAAAACCACTGGAAAATTTAATCAAGGAAATAATTAATGCTTTAAAAGAATCACTCAGATTGCTGTGTGCAGAAAAGACCAGGGAGGCCAACAGTGGAAGCAAGAAGACCGGTTAAGAAGCTACCACAGTCACTTAGGCAAAAGACAGTAGTGCCTATGTAAGGGTGATGAGAAATGATCAGATTCTGTATCAGCACTGAGAAAGAGCTGACAGGATCTACTGATGGGTTGGACGTGCAATGTGAGAGTAGCAGACTCTATGATTTTTGAGTGATTAGAGGTGACTAGAAGTACTAGTTCTTGAAATAAGTAAAACTGAAGAGTCGAATATATTAAGTTTGGGACACCTATTAGACATCCAAACAAAAATGTAGCATAGGCAATAAAGTATGCAAGTCTGGAGTACAGAGAAGATTGAGATTTAAGATATAAATTTAGGAGTTATCACAATAAAGATGATAATTAAAAACAATGAGACTGGCGAAATTATCTAGGAATTAAATAGAGAGAAAAGAAAAGAAGTCTAAGGATTGAGTTCTGAGAATCATCAATATATAGAAGTCACAGAAGATAAAGAAGATTCAGCAAAACAAACTATGGAGTAGCCAGTGAGGCTGAAGGAAAACCAGGAAAGGGTGGTGTTCCAGAAGCTGAGTGAAGAAAGTACATGAGGAAGCTTAAAGCATTCTGTTCAAATGCTGCTGAGGTGCAGTAAAATGAGGACTGAAAAACTACCTTTGAATTTGGCAATGTGACAGTCATCAGAAACCTTGACAAGAGCAGTTTTACTTGAGTGGCAGGAATGAAAATTTGATTGGAAAACATGGTCGAGATATTTCTCTAAGGGGAACAAAAAAATGGAGTAGCAGCTAGATGGAAATATGAATGAAAGAAGGGCAAAAGGAATTTCTTTTAACATAAAACCTATGATGGCATATTTGTATGCTGATGGGAATTATCTAATATAAAAGGTAAAATAACTGTAAGTGCTAGGTTCACACATACACAAAAGGGGATAGAATTCTGTATACAAATGGAAGGATTGGCCTTTGTCCACTGTAACAAGAGAAAAGGCAGGGTGTAGGGAGGTACAATAAGAGGTAGACTGAGATTTGTTGGTGGGAAGATATGAAAGTTCTAGCTGCTTCTATTTTCTCAGTAAAATAAGAAACAAGATCATAGCTGAGAACAAAAAGAGAGGAAGGGTGTTGGAAGTCAGAGTAGAGAGATCATATGATAGAGTAGCTTTGGAAAACGAAAAGAGCACTGACTAGGGAAATATAGGATTATTGACAACACTGGGAGCCTATGTGAATTTAAGTGAGACCAGGCATTTGAAAATGATTTAACAGTAATAAACATAATAATAATAAGTATTAGAAAAAGAATTATTATTAAAATTCCATTGCTACCAAGTACCATCAGGTATCATGAAAACAGTTATGCATTATATCATTATTATCTTCATTTTACAGATGAAAAAACTGAGGCTTAGTAAAATTAATATTTCCAAGTTAATCATAGTAAATGGCAGAATCTGATTTTAATTTAGGTTTTCTAATACCTAAATTATTGCCTCTAGCAGACAGTATATATAAATCTTATACTGACTTTGATTAAAGTCTCTTAATGCCACAGGACCATGTTTTCATAGACCAACTGTTAGGCTAAGTTCTGTCAAGAAAGAAAAATTGGCAACTTCATGAATTGTATGTCTGCTTACATCTTCATTACAACAGCTAAATTTTGCAGAGGTTCTGGCTTAAGCATAAGTCATTTATTTGCTTCCTGATCATAATAAAATGAAAATGTGACTAGACATCATAATAATGCCAATATTTCACAACTCTCTCTTTCACAGCAGGAAGCCATGGTCAATTAGGACTCATCTATCAACACCACTGACAGAAGGACAAGGCTTTGCTTAAAAACAAAACAAAATAAAAAACAGGAAGAGTTAATAAAGATCATTAATGCACTAAATATTTTATCAATTACACTTATATAACTATAATATGTAGTGAAAGAGAGGAAATTATTATTTTAACAGCAGGCACCAGAGCTCCTCTTGGGGAGGTAATTGTCATTATTGAGAAATATATCTTGACAAGTTGGGGGAAAATGAAGCCTCAAGGACATTAGAAAATATAAGAGAGACATAACCTTCTCTGCCTAAGTAAGATACAGAATTTAGGACCTGGAGAAAAAAAGAGGATAAAAAGAGACAGGAAAAGAAAAGGTATGGTGGAGTACAAGGAAAGATGACAATATGGCAGGAGGCCACATTGACTAGTGACAAGGACAAGTAAGAAAGTGGAAAAGGCATTAAAGGCCTTTTAAAAAATGCCAATACTTCATTTAAATTATATACAATATGTGAAATACAAGTTTTTTCTATCTCCCAAAATCTTCAGAAAAGTGTATTACACGTACAAATGCCTAATGTAAAGTTTGGGGGAGGGGAGAAATCAGAAGAAGCGAGTAAGCACTGCATCTCGTATGGCATAGAGCAGGAAAAAACAGCTTTAGGAGGTGAGAAATGAATGAACCTGGAATTAAGCGGAAGCAGAAACACCAACATTAAAGCAACTGTAAACCTTAAAAATTCTCAGAAATCTTGAAAAAGAATTTTTGGTGTGGGATAAAGTTAGCTTGAGTCAATCACATCTAAACCTAGAAAGTAAATTTAATATTTGGGATATAAATATTTTTTCAAAACATTCTTTAAATCACTTGTTACTATTGTTTTGAGGCTTTTGTATTCATACTATAGGAACACTTCGAAGTATTTAAACTATTTTTAGTATTTTTGGATTTTTTTCAATTTAAAAAAATCTAGGAAAATTTTAAAAAGGGAGTAAATATTTCCCATACTCCCACCATTGTGTAGATTCATATATAAATTAAGTAAAAAAAAAAAAAAAAAACACACAAAAAACTCTCTCTAAACCTTTAATTCCACTTTGCCTGAGGTAATCACTATTACACATATATCAGTGCTATCATTTTCTTCCAGGCTTTATTCTGTAATTATAAAGTATATATTTTCCTTCTTTTATTCTTCCTAGAAAGGGAACTGTTCTAGACATATTATGCTGCAACATGCTTCATTCATTTAACATATGATGAATACTTACTATCTTTCCAAGTAACAACATATCAAGCTACTTAATTTTCTTAAAATGGTTGCAAAGTATTTCATTACATGAATTTATCATAATTTATCTAGTTCCTTATTTCAGACATACATGCTTTTTCTAAATTTTTGCTATTAGAAATAACATTAAAGCGAACTCTGTAGGAGATTCCTAGGTATAGAATTCCTGAGTCAAAGCATGAGCATTTTAGTTATTTATAGATAATGCCAAACTGCCATCCAAAAGGCTCTGCAATTTCATATTCCAATTACAGTGTATAGGAGATTCCCTTCTTCTTATCCCAACTTGAAGCAATTCTAAGAGGTGACACTAAAAAGGGTCTCCAGCTTTTCTCAAGTGCCTCTGATAGACAATGGGAGAGAGAGCTCTACAGCAAAGATCAGATTAAGGATGTTAGCTTCCCAAACCTGAAGGTGATCTCAATATAGGGTGCCCTTTAGTTGAGAAAAGGGGAGGGCAAAGTACAGAGAGTAAATCAAATACCACACTTTTCAGGCTTAAAAACTACTTAACTGAGATCTCTGACTGTTATTAACTCACATTTGAAATGACCAAAGGCAAACAAAACAAAAGTCTACCATATATTTAAATTTTTTAAAAATTGAATGCCAGAGAAATAACAAGCCTGGCCTGCTAGATGTGTAATTTTCAGGCTCTAAAGTAATCTCCAGACCCTTATATCCACTCTAGCAGGAAGCAGATAACAAAACTGGATCGCTCCAAAGAAATATATATTCCTCAAGGACCACTTCAACATAATAATTTGTGTATATCACTAGTATGTTCCTTTTTACTGCTAAGTGGTATTCCATTGTATGGAAATACCGTAATGTATATATTAATTCACCTTTTGATGGAAATTTGTAGTTGTTTTTTAGAGTTGTTTAGCTATTACAAATAAACCTACTTTGTACATTCGTGTATGTATTTCCGGGACATGGCTGGATTAGGTGGTGGCTGTATGTTCAACTTAATTTTTAAGAAACTGCCAACTGTCGAACTGTTTCCAAAAGTGGTTATACTATTTTTAACTCCCACAGCAGTGTATGAAAGTTCTAGGTGCCCCATCAACACTCGGTATGGTCATGTTTTTTTCCTTTTTAAGAATTTTAGCCATTCTATGGGGGTACAGTGATATCAGACTGTAGTTTTAATCTGACTTCTCTGATAATTAAACATATTAAACATATGCTTCCATGTGCTTAGTAGCCATCTGTATATCTTCTTTGGTGAAATGTCTGTTCATTATCTTTTCATTTTTGAGTTACATTGTAAGAGTTATTTTTACATTCTAGATATATCCATTTTGATGTATGTGTTGTCAATATTTTCTCCTAGCCCTTGGGTTGCTTTTTTATTTTCTGAATGGTATCTTTCAAAGAGCAAAGGTTTTAAATTCTGATGAAATCCAACTTATCAATTTTTTCTTTATTGATCATGCTTTCTATGTTCTAAGAAACCTTTGCCCGCCCTAAAGTAAAAAAGCTTTCTGTCATTTTTTTCAAGAAGCTTTATAGTTTTAGGTTTTATATTTAGGCCTGTAATTCATTTTGAGTTAATTTTTATGTATGGTGTGAGGAATGGGTTAACATTAACTTTTGCTGAAAAGACTTTCCTTTCTCCACTGCACTGCCGTGGTACCTCTCTTGAAAACAAATTGACCACAATGTGAATCTGTTGATGAATTCGCTGTTTCACTCACCTATATGTCTATCTTTTCACCAATATTTTGATTATGGTAGCTTTATGGTAAGTCTTGAAATCAGGTAAAGTGTCCTACAACTTTTTGTTTTTAAAAATTGCTTTAATGACTCTATGACCTTTGCCTCTTTTTTTAAATTTCAGAATCAGCTTGTCATTAAAATAAAGTCTACTGAAATTCTGATTGGGATTGAACTAAATTTATAGATCAATTTAAGAAGAAGTGTCACTTTTTAACATTAGGTCTTCTCATCCATGAACATAATATATCTTTCCGTTTATATCTTCTTTCTTTCACCAAAATTTGTAGTTTTTAGTGCAGAGGTCTTAGACATCTTTGTTCAGTTTATTTCTAGGTATCTTATTATTTTGATCCTACTGTAAATGTTTGGTATTTTACAATTTCATTTATAAATGAAATTAGTTTATAAAAATACAATTGACTTTCATATAATAACCTATGTCCTGCAACCTTGCTAAACTCATTTATTTATACAGTTTTACTTCTTCCTTTCTAATCTTGATGCCTTTTCTTTCTTTTTCTTGCCTACTGTAGTGGCTAGGCCTGCCAGTACAATATTGAATACAAGTGGTAAAAGTGGGTATCCCTGCCTTATTTCCAGTCTCTGATGTAAACAGTTCAATCTTTCACCATTTATTATGATCTTCACTACACATAATTTATAGATGTTCATTATCATTTTGAGGGATTGTCTACCATTCCTACTTTGTTGAGAGTTTTTATTACGAATGAGTGATGAATTTTGTTAGGTGATTTTCTACATCAATTGAAATAATTTTTATCCTTTATTCTTTTAATATGGTTAATAACTGTTTAACATCTGAAAATCAATCAAGCCTTGCATTCAGGAGACAAATTCTACTTGGTTGTGGTGTATTATCCTTTTTAAACATTGCTGGATTCAATGGACTAGGATAGAGACCAGAAATAAACCCTCACATATATGGTCAGATTATCTTCAATGAGGATGCCAAGACCACTCAATGGAGAAAGGGCCGTCTCTTCAACAAATGATGGTGGGAAAATGGGACAACTACATGCCAAAGAATGAAACTGGACTCTCATATTACACCATATACAAAAATTAACTCAAAATGGATTCAAGACCTAAATATCAGACCTAAAATTTAAAAAGACCTGGAAGAAAACAGTGGAAAAACTTCATGACATTGTACCTACAAGAGGGAATGCACTTGGAAATGATTTCTTGGATAGGACACCAAAATCCCAGGCCACAAAGGCAAAAATCAAAATGGGACTCCACATTGTACCTACAAGAGGGAATGCACTTGGAAATGATATTTCTTGGACAGGACACCAAAATCCCAGGCAACAAAAGCAAAAACCGAAATGGGACTCCACCAAACTTAAAAACTTTTGTACATCAAAGGACACAATCAATAGAGTGATTGAGCAGAATATTAGCTACATTGATTAATGTGTGACCTGGAACAAGTTACTTATACTCTCCAAGCCTAAGTTTCCTCATCTTTAAAATGGTAATACCACTATCATCGAGTATGCTGTATGGCATAAAAATAGGTATGCAGTAAATATCAGTTCCTAGTCTTTTCTAAATTACCATCAAAGTTTATGCCATTGTTTTAAAAATCTTCAGTGATGAGAAATCTTAAATCTTTCATCATGGATTGGATGATACACTCAACTAAAAGTGACAGAGCAAGCTAAGTTTAATGAATGAGTGATCAAGGCAGTCTAAAAAGTGTTTTGCAGAAAGAACCCAACGAGACAGAGAAACATTCTGATCCTATCACTCTTAGTTTACTTTTTGGAGAAATTCTCATGAAAGTTCTCAACATTTTTCAAATCTTTACAGATTAAATTATGGCTTGACATTATTGATTAATTCTACAAAACTGTGAATTATATGCTTCTGACCGACATGTAATTTGAGAATATTTAAGTTGTCCACTAGCCTATGGCCATGCTACCCTGAACCAGCCTGATCCTGTCTGATCATGGAAGCTAAGCAGGGTTGGGCCTGGTTAGTACTTGGGTGGGAGACCACCTAGGAGATCAGGTGTTGTAGGTGTAAAAAATAAAAAAAATAAGGGATTGTACACTGACAAGGTACTTGCAATCTGTGAGGTCAACCAAGGGTTGCCTCGCCTAAAAAAGAAAAAAGAAAAAGAAAAAAAAAGTTGTCCATTAGACTTTGATGACTTTAATCGCATAAGAAACACATTTTATTAGATGTCACTATTTTCTTTTAAAAAATTATCTTGCCCAATTTTCCTAGAAAGAGTAGAACCAACTAATGTGCCTAAAACAATCACTAATTCTGGGCTCCTTTAAACCACAAGGAAAAAGTCCCACTAACATAGTCATACTTTATAGTATCTTTACAATGTGCTCAACATAATGTCTTTAACATCCATTTAATTTTTCCTGCCACCATTTAGGTGCATTCCCTCTTGTCTTATAGTCTGTTAATAAGAGAACAAGTACATCTATAATTACAAGTCTTTGGCATCTGAAGAAATTATTAAATTACCCTTCATCCTTGCCTTCTCCTAGTTAAGTAATCCAAATTCCTTTGCTTTTACTTAGTACATTCTATCTTTTCAAAAGCTCAAATTCATATGAGAAATACTAAGGAAAGAAACTTTTACATACTTTATAAGAATTAAGAAAAATATATAGATGAAATTACAGTTGTATAAAATAACAATGTGATAAGTATAACATGTCATAATAAATGAAGACCCAGAAAAATTATTGTTCGTACATTAATTCTATACCATATTTCTACTTCTAACATCCCAGAGCACAATAATCCTTACCAGGGGACTTTCCTTGCTGTGAGTTGCTTCTTCGCTCTCTGTATCTGGCTGGAGTGGATAAACCTGTGTCTTTACTAGGCTTGCTAGCAGGCCCCATTTCTGAAATAAGGAATCCCATCTGTTCTGAAGGCAAGATATTCTCAGTTGGACTGGTCTGGCATTTTATACTGGCATCCACCTAAAATGTTAAACTCACTCATTATTCTGAATTTCCCCTAAATATCTACTAAAAGTTATTTTATTGGAGTTCTATTATGGAAATGTCATCTAACAAACATGCTTATAAAGATCCTTACAAATGATACAACCTTTGATCTAATCTGAATATTTGGTAGTAAGATGTATAATTCTCCATACACAAACCTTTGAAATGTATGTGAACCCAAAACATTTACTTATGCTCAGAGGAAGGTTTACCATGAAGCTTGATGATTCTTTTTTTTTTTTTTGGTAAAATTCACACAAAAATTTACAATTGGTTGAGCTTTTTCTACTCTAACATCCCTTCCATCAGATTTCCCCTCCTACTGGTCATAATAGAATGACCATAGGCATAATCCTGTTAAATGACGCCAGTTGGGCTGTGAACACTTCATTCTACTAATTTTGTATTCTTCATCTTAAAGAGGCCCTCAAAATTGGCTTACCCAGTTCAGCCCCTCTAAAATCTAGGTCTGCCCTGCTTACGATACACGAGTTTCTTCCTTGGAGCTCCTAAGTTTTCTTTGGTATGTTAAATCCCTGTCCATGTGTGATGGTTAGCACTCTGGACTCCGGAATGCTGAATCCTTCTTCAAGGTGACCAACTTCTGAAATACTCTACTCCTTCATGAATTTATTTTAAAATGAAACTATGTACTGAAATAAAGCTAGAAGTTAAAATCATAGCTTTCAAAAGCTGTGATGTTCAAACATATTTTCTAAAGAAAAAGTAACCATGTGAATGCAATTTTAAGTTATGAAATCTAATATTTTAGATATGACTAGGCCTGAATAAAGACAAATTTTATTTTAGGCACATTTAAAATATAATGGGCTATCTTCAATCTACTGAATTTATATTATTTTAACACATAATATGCTGGGTCTCAATAGTTGGGTTCCAAAAGGACAATGAGTTGATAGAAATTTTAAGACATTTGGATCTAAAATTAAAGCTAAAAAACACATTTAAAAAAACTGCCTAAAAGTTATCTTGGGTATCTCTACAATGAAGATATTTTCAGTCCCATTAAAGGAAAAAATATAAAACAAAAAATATATATATCATGCTAAGGTCAAGAAAAAAATTAAAAGTAGCAAAAAAACCCTACTTATTAATTCAAAAAAATGATTTTAATTTGCATGTACTTTTAGAATCAAAGTTTATTCATTTTCTGGTCAAAAACTAGCAGCAATAAAGGAATTAGCCTCTATGTTCAGAATAAAGCAAGAGTCAGAGTCTTGCTTTAGAAATGTAGAAATTAGTAAGGAAATTCACAGTATACTCACAAATCAAATTAGAATTCAATAATGTTGTAAGAAAGTATAAAAAGACCTCCAACCATCTCCTTACTTCCATGCTGCAAATGGCTAGGAAGTCCTGTTATTATCTTTCAGATAAACCATCCCTTCTGAGTAGTGGAATTAATCATGTCAAACATACCTAATCTATCCATATTAAAACAGGAAACAGGAAACAAAACTCAAGTCATGATTTTAACATGAAAATAAATTTTATACAACAATGCTCAATCAGACTGCCTCTCTAGAGGTTGACTTCAGACCACATAACAGAGAGAGAAGATACTTGGGAGTTAAGGTTACTTCCTTCTAAATCTTTTGTGCAGAACCACTGGGGCATGATGCTTCTGGAAAGCACAATGACTTCATATTAACCCCAAAGAAAATCTGGACAAACTCTCACTAGAACAGTCTTTAGCAAGAACTAGGTATTATAAGCTTTATTAGAATTTTTCTTTTCCCCTTACCTGGTGTGTGCTGAATGGTAGCCCTTCCTGCACAAATACTACTGAAGATGGTGATGGATTATGACTTAGCTGCTCCTTCAGTTTGATATGAGCTTGTTGAATGGCTGCAGATTCCTGCACTGTAGTATTTTCAACAGGCTGAGCTGTGTGGATGGTATAGATGTACTCAGGTGACTGTGGTAGAGAGCAGGTAATCGCTTGTTCTGTTCCGACCACAAAAGATGTAATATCTGAGCCTACAGGAGTAAGTGGCTCCAGTTGGCTAGCCTGACTTGTGGAAGATGGATTGCTGTTGCTTGAATTAGCTAGGATATGTTGGCCTCTGTTAGACTGAGATGTTGGGCACTGATTCTCAACAGGCTCCACCTTTACCATCTCCAGTTTAGGGGAGGAATGCAACTCATCTACTATCTGAAAAACAGCCTCTAGGTTTACTTCTGTCTTTTTATTTTCATCAGTAGCACTGCAAGGCCAATTAGAAGGCAGAAATTCAACTGGATAGGAGGATTGCATTGAAGGATTCTGGGAAAAGAGAAAATAGGACTGTTTGGATAGAAAATCAAATATAAGATTAAGGAGGAAAGCAACAACATTTAGACTGGTGAATGCTAAAAATAAATAAACTTAAAGCTCACTAAGAAAACTTAAATGCCAATCAACTTTTCAGCAGTGGTAGCTTCACTTCTACTTTAACATTTACTTTGCAACTATTATATGTCAACCACTATGCCAAGTTTAATACTGGAAAGGACCAATAATTCTCAGGGTTAAAGTATACAAAGTCAAAAAGCTACAGTACCCAAACATCTCTTTGCTGATAAAACATCTATATACCAAATTTTTCCATAAAGGTTGACAAACAAAAACATCACTTGTATCTATCATATACTGTTTTAGGAACATAGTAAGAAAATTTCAAACACAGGATGCTCACAAGTCCACCAATGCTTCTATAGATTCAGGGGGAGGTACTGTTCCAAATGATCTGGGAAAAAATGGATGGAATATCGAATGTCCTTTGGTTCCTGAGATTGTTTATTTTAAAAAATAAAACAAAAGATTAAAAAAAAGCTGTCACTTTTAGATTGATATCTTTAATAAGATGCATTCTTTTATACATAGTACTTTGCACAGAGTAGACATTCAACTGCATGCTTGGTAATAAATGATATCAAACTATGAACATGAAATACTTAAAAGTAATGATTAAATAAAACATGTAATGAGTTGATGTTGCTAAATGCAGAGCTTTGCACAGAGTAGGCATTCAATAAATGTATGTTGATTATCTCAGATTATAATATAAAATACGAAGAGTTACTAAATAAAATGTTCATGCATCAATGTTGCCAAAAGCACTACAAAGATTGTGTCGATGGTATGAAGAACACCAGTGCCAATTAATGTCCATTTCAATGGTTTAAGCATCAAGCTACTTTTACTATAGCCAACCGCACCATTTTATTGAGTTCTCACTATGTGCCAACCACATGCAAAGTGCTTTAAATACATTATTTCACTTAATCCTTATAAGAAATCTACGAAGTGTGATACTCTCCATGTCCAAATAATAAAACTGATGTTCAGAGAAACTGTGTCATTTACCCAAAGTTGCAATGAAATAACTGATAGAACCAGGTTTCAAATGTGGGGTTACCTTACTCAAGAGTTCTTGCTCTTAACCATTACAATAAACTGACCATTCATGCACACTCACCAATACCTACAATCCAATTAATTGCATTTATTTCCAGAATGATATCTTAAATACTTACCCTTTCCATTTAAAAATTTTATGTCTACTTATCTCTGTTTTTCTATAAGAAACGTGTATTCTTTATACTAAGAAAAGGTATCTTAAATTATTTAAGGCATATACATAAGATATGAATACTGTCAGAGTATCCCCTGTATGATTCAGGGAGAGTATTTCTGGATCCAAAACAAGAACATTTAATTTGTGTGATAGATATGTCCCTCCAGCCAAGATAAGTAGACTGGACTATCATAACTGATGATATCTGCCATTAAAAATGTCCAACTAAGTCCCCCAATCTGATTCTATACTATTCAAACAACAATCTGATTATAATTTGACTTGCCATGAAGATTTTTCTCGGAAAAAAAAGAAAAAGATGAATGTTCTTTTTTAAGCATTGGAATGCTACCAGTAACATATTATCTTAAGAACAGAAGCTGTCTTGGCTACATGATATTAAAGGCAAACATATAATTCTAATTGTTAAGTAATTGTAGCATAGAAATACAAAGCAAGGATTTTAATCTTATCCTAGATACATCAGCCTAAAACATTTAAAGCAATTGTTTCATAATAAATAATGAGAAGATAATTGAAGGACACTTAGATTTTTCATTTTTGACATTTTTCTTCTTAAAAAAAAGTACTTATCTGTACTATCTTGGAAGAATCTGTCATTTGGTGACTTATATCCTTTTAGAGTTTGTCTGGTATTCATTTCACCATGGAAGAGCCTAAAACAGCACTGTTCGAACTAACTTTCAGCCATGATGGAAATGTTCTCTATCTGTGCTGTACAATTTAGTAGCCACTATCATTATGAGACCACTGAGCACCTGAAATGTGGCTAGTGTGACTGAGGAATAAATTTTAAATTTTATTTAATTTTAATGAATTTAAATTTAAATAAACCATACGAGGCTAATACATACTATATTGGACAGTGCCAGCCAAGAAGAATTCTCAGACATCATTTAGATCAACTTCCGTTTTTTGAATTGAGAAAATTGAGGCCATAATCGACAGCTTAACTCTGGCTACTCATTGTGATAAAATTATACTTTGAAATTCTGATACACAGAGTATGTCCATGGTTCCAAGATCCTACCTGGAAGTAGTTGCAGTGTGCATAGGAAGAGGCAGTGGGAGTGACACAACTACTGAGAGCGTCCATGTGGGTAGAAGGAGAGCAGCACTGTAGCACAGCTGGAACAAATTCAAATATAGAAAAGTCGTCAACCAAAATAAATCTCTATAGCATTCAAGGCACTCCTTTCTTTCAACTTGGAAAGAAAAATTCCAAAGGCTTTCCTTTGTGGGTGCAATAATCTATATTTAGTCCAATTAGGTTTTACTATTTGTTGAAAACAACACGGTAATCAGCTAATTTTAAAAGTCATTTAAAAGGGTCATGTCTACTTTTATAAATGATTTCTTTAGCACCTAAACATTTTGTTACCTTTCTAACCATTTACTCTTATTAAAAGTAATTTCATTTTGTTGAAAATATTAAAACATATTTTGGAATTCCAAAATAATTATTTCAATCATTTTAATAATAACAAACATTTGGAGGAGGGTGTGCTTTTAAGGATAAAATAAATATGATAAATGTCCAAACAGTCCTACCATTATACAATGCATCCAGTGAAATCTATGAAAAAATGTTTTAACCATTTAGACAATCAGTTAAGAATTCAATTCCTAGGGCTAGACTTCTGGCTTTAGAGCCCAGATCTCAAAATTTAATAGCTTGAGCAAGGTTAATTTCTTTAGGCCTCAGTTTCTGCATCCTAATAGAATAGGGATAATGATAATATCTACCTAACTTGTTTGTTGTGAGGAATAAATGAGTTAATACACATAGAGCACTTAGAATAGTACTGGCATACAGTAAGCAATTAATAAATAGCTAACACTGCTATTGTATTAATAAAAAAATTTTTCTCTTTATAGCTAGGATACCATAAAAAGATTGAACTCTTTATACTGGGATGGTTATACTTACAGGTGCAGTCGTAATAATAGGTTGAGTCTCCTCTTTTCCAGAGAGAGACTCTCCAGAATGAATGAGAATCAATTATAACATCACACCTTTGGATTAAACAGAGGATGGCATTTATTGAGCATCTACCATGTTCCAGGCACAGTACTAGGTGCTTTACATATATGGCCTCATTTAATCCAAACAACAATTGAATGAGGTATTAACACCACTTTACAAAAATAAGGAAACTAAATCTCAGAGATGTTAAATAATTTGCCGAAAGTCTCAAAGCTGGCAGTGACAGAGGCGGTAAACAAACTCCAAAGCACATGCTCTTTAATATACCACAATACTTCCTTAATCTTTCCTTCTTTCTAAAATGTAACTTTGTAAATTTACTAGAACTCTTACTTGCTGAATATTTTTAAGGTGTCTTTAGTATGAGGTGGCACTTTTTCTTTTTATGTCTACATTTTTAATATTTTGGTTATGCTAATAAAATTACTAAATAATCTCATTCTCTAATCTTTGAAAATAAATTAGCCTAAGGATTATAAAAATGCATTGAAATGCTTCCCTATTTCTCCATTATTGACTATTGATTTTTAAAATGTCAGAAGTTTATAAAAGTATACTAGAAATATTTTCTTATTATATCAAAGTATAATTTAATACATTAAATTTTACACATGAATGGAAAACCTTGACATAATGGACAGAATTCTAGTTCGGATACAAATAAAAGGATTGATGTCTTCTAAATTATATCATTTTAACAATTCCAGTGATTAAAAAAAACAGATAAAACATAGATAGCCACATAAGATTCAAGCTGTTGTCACTTCCAATATAGGTTAGGCGAACAGGTTCTTACACTTTATCCTTGCAGATTATTCAAAAACACCATTAAACTGTTTTGGATTTTAATTTGGTTTCCCAGGATATTTGAAAGCATAACTATCCTAAGAAATAAGTTAAATGAACAAAAAGCCAAATGCCGAGGAGGGGTCTTCAAAGTTTGCCAAAACTCAAAAAAATTGGGACTTTTTTTCTAGAGTTTTAACAGCTAAGGAAAATCTAGCCCCCTAGTGGCAGGAAAAGAGTCAGAAGCTGCAGGTTTTCACCGATCAAGAACATCATCAAAGTGTTTCATTAAAAATAAGTTAATGAAGGTAACAGTTTTAATTTTCTGATATTGCTATGTTTGACTCCACTGGTTACATATTTTGAATAAATATACTCAAAAATAAATTTCTTGGGAAAATAAAATAAAATATACAACAGAGAATATATTAATATATAGTTGATAGCTGATTTGGTATCTAATGAAACAGTAAAATAGTGAATGTCCTTTAAAGTGTCCAATAACCAATGGAAAGAAGAAAGGTAACTGCATGAAGGACTTGAATAAATAATCTAAAGAGATTCCTCAATGGCTCCTTCCTTACCAATGCAGTCCTACTTTGTACAGTCAAAAAAATAGATTAGTAAGTTTATTGAATATTGGAAACATAGCTATAGAAATGCAACTGTGTGCTTAATATACGACAAATTAATCTGTGTATTATGAAAGCACAAACATTTATACAACTGAGTCTATCACTATGTCTTAAAACATATTCTTCTGCATAAAGATTTTCCACCATCTTCTTGAAGGTAGTGTTCACTTAAGGCATTAAATTGCATACAGAATGAAAAACTGGGAATAATGGACAAGATTCTATTTCAGATATAAACATAAGAGATGATGATATTTTAAAAAACAATTTTAAAAATAAAAAAGCCAGATTACTAAAAATGATCTTAAAGTAAAATTTTCATTCCCACTATAGGTTGGGAAAATAACTTCATACACTTTATCCTACATAGGTAACTCAAATAGATAATTAAAATGTTCTGAACTTGATTCTACTCCAGAATTGTGCAGTGTCAACAATGAGAAAATACCTGATATAAATGCTCAAAAGGAAAAACATCCTATCAATTTAATTTCAAAATAATTTACTATAGCAAATAGAACTCCAACATCGCCTCGTTGATGAGGTTAAGAAAAGGTCATCTTGGGCATATATCCAAAAGAAGTGAAAGCAGAATATATCTGTGCACCCATGCAGCATTATTCACAACAGCCAAAAGGTGGAATCAGCCCGCCTTGACAGACATAAACAGATGGACAGATAAACAAAATGTGGTATATACATACAATGAAAAATCATTCAGAATTAAAAGGAAGGAAATGTTGACACATGCTACCAACTTTGTTGAACCTTGAAGTTCATTTGCCAAGTGAAATAAGCCCATCACAAGAGGACAAATATTGTATGAGTCTTCTTTACAGGAGGTTCCTATAGATGTCAAACTCTTTGAGACAGAAAGTAGAATGGTAGTTGCCAGGAGCTGGGGAGAGAGGGGATTGTGAAGTTAGTGTTTAATGGGTATGGAGATTCAGCTGGGGAAGATGAAAAGGTTCTGGAGATGGATGGTGGTGATGCCAGTACAACAATGTGAATGTATTAAATGCCACAGAACTGTATAGTTGAAAATGGTTAAAATGGTAAATTCTGTGTTACGTATTTTTGCCCCAATAAAAAGAAAGGCAAATAGAACTGTGTTTTTGCTTAGTTCCTTCTGGCAGCTAAAGAGAACTTTCTGGTCTATCTATGCCAAGTACTCTTCTCATAAGAACAAAATCAGGCCTTTTCAGAGAAACTGACAACACACACTACCTAAACACAATAACAGCATCAGAAAGTTCTTTTAACTCCAGATTCTATTATTTGTTTTTGTACATTATATAGAATTAGAAGGCTAAAGATCAAATCTTTAGAATTTAAATGTACTTTAAAAACAATAACAAGCAACTCTTTTTGTCCAGGAGTCAATTCAGAAAAATGTTTAAATGATATATCCTTTTTTCAATAAAAAATTTAAAAATTGTATGTACCTGGGGGGGAAGTATATATTTTTAAGAATTACTTTATTTAGCCTTCAAAGTTTTAACATCTATTGATAATTGAAAGACAGCTTTTAAAATATTTTATCCTTAATATGTATAGAGTGTTAAATTAAAAAGTCTTTTAACATACATTAATTCATTTCATCTCTGGCTCAAACTATTATTGCCACTTTATAGAAAGCGATTTTGAGGCTGAGTGACATGAAACAATCCACTGAAGTTCACACTGGATGATTAACTTCAAAGCTGAGGCGATTCAGAATCATTTCATTCCATTCAACTAATTATTTTATAAAGGCCCAGTATAGCCAAGCACTATGCTATGTGTAGGGGGATACAGAAATGAAATAGAGGGAGCTCCATTCCTCAGAGGCCCCACACTGGACTCCCACTCTAGCAGTCACCGTATGTTCTCTCTGCTTGAGCAGTCATTACCTTTTCTTTCCTTAGCCTAAAATTTGGGAAAATTAAGTTCTTGCACAGCATTTTTATGGCACTTTATTTTCCATAGCAGGTCTTTTGTATTTAACAATACAACTTTTTATTGATGTATTACTTCAGAATGTTCAAAGCCTTTTTGCCTAAATTGTATCACTGAACTACTACTCTATGTATTAGAAGTCATCATGAGATTATGAGATTTCAGCAGCACTTACTCTTAATGTCTCTTTCCTAGTCCTTACCTCAAACTCTTGGAGACAATTTTCAACGTACAAACTTACATTCAAGTTAACATAAAGCATTTTTAAATAACATATCCTAAGTCATAATAATTTAATGAAATTTAGAACTAGGAGTTTCCAAGAGGACTGTTTGGAACTTGGAATACATTTTCCCATAGAAACAACATCATACAGGCTAGTTTGGCTACTGAGCCAGACTATGGCCATGTGTACGTTAATGGTAGAACTAGTAGCAATATAAAACCTAACCACCATATCTTATATGTCCATAGGAAAACGCCTCCAAAATTCCAAACTGGAAGGCCAACCACATTTTTACATTTCCCTTCTGCAGTCCTTCCAAATTTCAACTCCCCAGAAGCTTTTGAGTCTTTAGTAGTTTATAGGAAGGGGGAGGTGGATTAAAGGGAGGTTAGGAAAGGCAAGAGAAACATTTATTGGTAAAAGGAAGGAAGGTAGGGTTACTATCTAGTTGATGGGCTACAGAATATAAAGCAAGTGTAAAAAGACATATAGAATTTATCTCGCTTTCTCCCCCTATATATATATATATATATATATATATATATATATATATATATATATATATATATATTCCTTATATTCTATACATATAAAGAATAGCCAAAATTATAACTTAGATAGCAATGATTAATTTGTTTATTAAAATATTGGATTAAACTTCTCATTAATAAAAATCTGACCCTATTTGTTGCTATACATAAGATATATAACTTATAACATGAAATTAGTCATCTTCTGTTTTTAAACATCACACACATATATTTTTGTTCTTCCAAGAAGCAGCTGACAATCTAGAAAAATAATAGGTCTTAAACTTTTTCTATTTAAAAGGTCAATTTTTTTAACTTATAATAGGCAAAATGATTCAAAGTGCTAAATCATCCTTACTCCATATAATTCCTTCCCCTTTTTCTTCTCAACTCCATCCACAAAAAGAGTAGCAGCTCTAAAAATATAAAACCCAAAGTAATTTAAATTCTGGTTTTATTATTTTATTATTATTAAACTTAAATGCTTTGGGAAAATAAAGCTATCCCTTTGACTACTACATTTAGGTAGACTGCAAGGAGATGGTAGTAAAAGAATATAGTTGGATATCACAGTTAGAAAATAGTGAGTACTGTTACAAATAGAACAGTTATCAGACTTACAATTTTTAAAAGGCAAGACATTATTTAATTCTCTTATCTAATTTACATTCCTTTCCACTTAGTTTAGGTTTGATTTCATCCTGCCTGGGAGAGCCAGTCTAATAAAATACCTCTAGAGATTGCTTCCAGATCTACATATCTGACAAAATGAATATTACTAGAGTTTTAATTCAAGGAAAAAAGAAATATACCCTTTCTTCTCTCTCTGGTCTTTTCTGAAAACCTTGACCCTTGCCTTATTTCTACTGCCCCACTTCATCACTGTGTAAAGCACACTACATAATACACACACCACAGCTATGGTGCTTCTGCAAAACAGAATACACATTTGAATAAAATGGTAAGGCTAATTATCTTGCAAAAATTTATCCTTCTCAAAAGACACCGTCCCCGCATCCCCCACTCCAAAAACTGAAAGGATGGTCACTAACATAAAGATTCCCAATTAGGGACTTGAGATCTACCAATAAGTATGTCTTCAATGTTCTTGGCTAAGCTCTAAATCAGTTGTCATTGTCAAGTTCTCCTCTGCTATTCCTAGGTCTTAGTTGGCTGAGATTAACATTGCAGGGCCTGTACTGTCAAACCACACATTTTTACTAAAAATATGTAGTTTTATGAGATGAAGGGTATGTTCTTTTATTAAACTTCATTACTGAAAAACTAAAATGATTTCACTTTGAGATAATTTCACTGATAAAATTGATAAAATTAAAAAATATAAAAGTATATGATATGTATATAAATATTCTTTTAAAAAGAAAAAATAATTCTGCACCAAGGACAGAATTATAGCAAGGTTCCAGTGTACTAAGTAGTAATTCATTATCAGGAGACATTTTGAGAATAAAAGTTTCACTAAAAACATACACTTTTATGCACCAACAGAATTTTCACAATCCTTACGAACACAATGAAATTTTCTATATTGTTTAAAAATATGTCTTCATGAGAAATCTTTTATATTTCTTAGGTGTATATTCCTATTTTTGTTTAAGCATGAAGAAATGCATTTATAAATATATATGCTCATTATAAAGTACCTTAAGAGAAGTCATTGAACTTGAATTTCTCATACCTGTTGGATAGTAGGCTTGGGAGTACTGCGCCGAGGGTGTATAGTTACTATATTTTTGGGAGGAGCTGACCATTGTTTGAGGACTTTGCTGAACATGTACAGGAGTGGCGCTGGGCTGCAGGGTATAGGTAACTTCAGTTGGAAACCTCTGAAGTACAGGAAATGGAACCCCTTTATCTGAAAAAGTGGGAGACGTTTCCACTTGTCCTGGGTGCATCCCAAGGGAGTTCTGCCATGTTCTAGGAGGAATCGGGGTCCGATCTAAACCTTTCAGAGGGAAAGTATTGTGGTTGTGGGATGAAGTTGATACGTAGGAGTAAGGAGACAAACTATCTCGCCGGAATGACCGGTGAAATTGTCCTACAGCCACTGGTCCTGCATAAAAGAGGAAGGGCACAATTATTAAGTTTACATTATTCCACTGGACATAGTAAACTAAAAGTCACAAAATAGACACTACTCTTCACCTATGAAATGTTGAGTTCTCGGTTATTTTTAACACAACAGAAATTTAGTATTGATAAAACAAGTTCAGAATCCAGAATAAAAGATTATACACATAATGCTCAGAAATAAAAAAATTTTGTTTGGTTCTCAACATGACTGTCATAAAAGACAAAGTGGTCAAACTCTAAAATTAAATCAAATGTTAAATCAAATATTCAAATGTTAAAAGCCTTTTATAGATCATTCAGTCACCTTACCTTTTACCTCAATCGATTGACCCAGATTTTCCCAAATCTGTAAGCTACTTCCTAGAAGTATTAGAAAGTCCATCCAGGCTTTCAAATCATTTACTTAACAAGGTAGAAAAAAATTAAAAAGTAGAGATGAGGAAGAGACAGAAAAGGCAATACTATGTAGTGAAACAAAAGAAAATATAAATGTTACAAGCTGAATTTATTTTATAGTCTGTGGTTCTTGAATATAAAGCTAAACTAATTTATTCCTAAGGAGGGCTTTATGTATTAAATCACGTGGTTCCCAAATTCCAATTTGTTTTATTAAACTAACCTATAAAATAGAGGGAAAGTCTAATTTACTCTTAACTCATCTGTTAAACTACACGGTGAAAGATGGCACTCAAATACCTACTTTTCCAAATACTTAACCTGTAAGACCATTCTACCATGTTACACATCTTTCATTTTATTTCTATGGTGTTTAGTTCCTCTAAAGAATAAAGCATTAGGGAGTGTTCCTAACTGCTTCTGGTTTGGCACTGCCTAATTCAAATCAATTTTTGCTCAAATCAACACTTTAAAAAGGTAATAAAATAAAAAATAAAATAGTGATGTCAAAAATAAACAAATACCTACATACAAATATACACAAAAAATTCTGGAACCCTGGAAATCAAGAGCTCTAAATCTAATGGGAAAAAATAATCTTAGTTCCAAAGACTGCATTTAAATGACATAGCTCTTAAAAATGACCTTTCCTCTTTTCATTTAAAGTACAAAAATCATTTTATGATACTTGACTATAAATTCCATATATATGTTTTTTGCTCTTTGCAACAGGTGTCTCTGAGATCCAAAATTACCTGACATTTGATATTTCCTTGGATGCTTCACATGCTAAAACTACATATTGCTACAGTGTGCAATAGCTCACTAATCCTTTTTCTACCCTTTTTAGAGTTAAGCTATTGATGAATTTTTAGACTGTCAATAACTTAAGCAGCTAACTAAAGAATTTTCTACCTTGACTTCTTAATTTCTGTTTCAGATCTGAATTAAATTATAAATTCTGCTTCTATCATGATAAATTCTAAGTGATGGCCAAATAATTTATATATTTTAGATGTTGTCACATAGGGACACTTAAGATTAAAAAGACATTCCTTTAAATTCATTTGTCAAAATAAAGATCTAAAACATGTTCCATTCTCATTTATTCTTTTATTAAAGGTTATCTCACAGAGTTCTATTCTGACCTTTACCAGTCATTGCCTATGTCTTCAGATCTTTAAGCTATATTTAGCAAAGTTTAAATCCAGAATCCTGGAAATGTAAGGCAGGATGGATTTCTGTTCTTAAAGATTCAATTCCTTCTGTTCAAATGAATCTGAGATAATCAATCCTCAGGAAGGAACTTGCCTCTTACCCAAAACTTGCCTCTTAAGAACTTGGTACCCCCTGGCAAAAACAGATGATATGCTCAGACTTGTTATGTTACTTAGTTTAGAAAGTATGAACAAATATTATAAAATAAATTGCCATTAAAAATGAAATAACAAAAGTGGACAAATGAAAAAGAAAGAACATGAATCCTCACATTTCTCATCAAATACATTCTCAAAAAGTAAACAGGACAGCTAGCTCAATGATCTAGATAAGAGAACTGGATCCTAAACTGAGAATTCTACTATAAAAGATAGGAGCATTTATATCTTTTATGAACAGACCATAAACTGAAGTAGAACACAAAACAAAATGGAAACTAAGAATTAGCAGTGTAGTCAGGCATATAACCAAGGCAACTCAAGCAGAATAAAATTAGGTGAGAAAAAATAGGGCCAAGGACATAGAACATGGAATTAAATTAAAATGAAGTTGGGCCATATTCTTGAACTTAGAATTACATCACACCAAAACCAGTAACACAATTCCCTAGTGAACCAAGAGTATGGTGTAGGTGATCCACATTTGACCTACCTTCTGCACATATCAGCAGGTAGAATGGTAAAAAAAAAAAAAAAAAAGGAAATTCATGAAAACTAC
Source organism: Macroglossus sobrinus (assembly GCA_004027375.1). Lineage (NCBI taxonomy): Eukaryota > Metazoa > Chordata > Mammalia > Chiroptera > Pteropodidae > Macroglossus > Macroglossus sobrinus. Next base: position 230,850 of record PVKZ01000247.1, read on the forward strand.
ATAATCTAGGTATATGTGGATTAATGTATTATCTATACTGAAAAACTAAATTACTTGTTTTTCAACAAATAATCTTTAAACTGCTGACCAACTGACATAATAAGAAAACTGGATCCTATATAGCCCCTGTATTTCTTCAATTAAAATGGAGTCTATCCATTAAGAGGAAAAAAGAAAAATCAGAGAAAAACATGAGCAAAAGTTTATATCTGTGTATGTATGTAACTTTGTTTGAAGTTGTTAGCCTATTTCTCCCAAGAACACAGTTTCCAGTCTTTTCTCCTTAGGCCCACCAGATACACAACCTGAAAAACAAATATCCACAGCAGAGATTCTGCCAAATGTATGCCATGGCACTGTTTCCATTGCCTTTCCCCATTCAATTCCCCACCAAAATCAATGGCCATCATATGGAAGTAGCTTAATATTCTTTTAGAATTCCTTTAGAACATTCCTATGCCACTGCTATTTTTCCAACTTTTTACTAGAACTCTAACCTAATCCCTTATCTTCTAAACTCCACAGACATAACCTAATCCCTTATCTTCTAAATTCCAAAGGAACAAAGTGCTGTCTCATTCATAACCCTGGCCTCAGGTTAAATTGAACATAATGTTAATTTTATTCATATGTTTTAAAAGTTTTCCATAGCTGAAAAGTAACCCAGACATTTTTACGTTAAATTCATGATTATATAACACTGAAAATGTTCCTATTACTCTCATATTTGAAGACAAAGAATGAAATCTCAATATTATATCCCGTTGCTTTCTTGGACTTCACATCATGGACTCTCTAAACAGAGAAAGGGAATGGTACCACTCTCACCATTCTGAAAGAGGCAGGGAGCATTAGTAATCAAGTTTATAAAATAATCTTCCATCACAAAGAATTTCTTTTAGTAAATACAGATTTATACATACAAAGTTTTTTCAATAGAGAGTAGCCAATAGCAAAAAAGTCAAAGGCCGTAAATGTAAGCTTTCCGATGTTCTTTTTAACTAAAATTTGAAAGCTATAAAGAAATCATTTTTAGTCTACATGTGTCCTACTGGAATATCTTAAGTAAGGATCAGCTCTAATTAGCTACAATGAAAGAAATGCTTAGCCAATTCTTTCTACATAGAAACAATATCTGATAAAATATATTTCTGCTCTTAATATATATAAACAATGTCTATATTTATATACATTACTTGGAGCCTAAAATATGATCATTTTCAGAATACTTCGTCCATGATTTCTTAGCTGTGTCAAGGGGGGAAGATGGCGTATTTCTTCAAGGACAAACTTCCACTCAAGGCACCTTGTTCACTTTCCCCTGGTTGGAATAAATATCCTAAGTTTTCTCAGGTGCTGCTTTGTTCCTTCCTACCTTGACCTTCATCATAGTCTCAGTCTATACAGTAACTCTGTTCTGCTTCCCAATGGAGCAAAGACGACCCTTCTTTCAGACCTGGTGTTTCAACAAAGGGCTACTTATTCTAGAAGTTCACAGTGGAGAGCCTGGAGGTTTAGAGTTCAAGAGGGGTACAGGAAGAGTAGAAAGAGCCTAAAGTAGAGTTCTTTTTGGATGTTAGTGGACACAGAAGGGACTACATGGCTTGGACTCTTTCCAGAGAATTTGCTGGCAGAAAAGGGGTGCTGGTGCTAGTGAGGTGACATGACCAACTTCTTGGCAAGCACAGCACAAAGTGGATTCTGGGCGCATTTCGGGTATCTCAAAAGTGAGGCTGTACAACAATGTCCTTTGAAGTGGCGGTTGCTCCCTGAGCCCATGTGCCCTGCAATGAGCGAGGGCCGAGGCCTGGTGCTGGATGCCCGATGGGACTCACCGTGTGGCTCTGGCCGGGGCCCCGCGGGCGGCGGCGGCTCCTGGTGTTGCAACGGGGAGGTGGAAGCTGAGGCAGAGGCCGACGTGATGAGGAGCCTCTGGAAGCGGTTGGGTGGGCGGCAGGGCACCTCCAGGCCGGCCGCCAGCTTGGCCTTGTTGGCGCTGGTGAGCCGCTTGAGGTGCACGAGCAGCTGCGGCTGGTCGCGGCGAAAGTGCGGGCTGTGGAAGTGGTGGAGCGGCCCGTCGCCCGCCGGCCCGCCGCCCCCCGGCCCCGGCCCGGGCCCCGCCGCGCCCGGCCCGCCCAGCACCACCTTGCGGAAGCCGTAGAGGTTGAGCTGGCGGATGAAGCTGGTGAAGTTGGTGGTTTTGAAGAGCTCGGGCTCTGCCCCGGCGCCCCCGACGCCGCCGCCCCCGCCACCCCCAGCGGCGCCGCCTCCGCCGCCAGCCCCGGCCCCGGGCGGGCTGAGCAGCTCTGCCTCGAAGAGCGGCTGATCAATGAGCAGCCCCTCGCCGCGGCCGTCCCAGCGGATCGAGCGGTAGCGAGGGCTGTTCACCAACCGCCACAGCTTGGCGGGGAAGTTGTTGGGGTTGATGGGGGTGGAGAGCAGCGCCTCCTCCATCGCCCCACCCGGGCCCTTGGGCCTCGCCCCGCCGAGCCTGGCTCTCCCACCCCGTTCTCGATCCCCCCGGCCTTCGCTTCGCCCTGCCCCCTCCTGGCAGCCCCCGGCCTCCGCGGATCCGGGGACCGTTGGCGCACGAGTCTCCGCCACACCTCCTAGCGTGACCAATGGGGCCTCGAGTTCCCGCCGCGCGGCGATTCACGACGCGAGCCGGTCCACCCCCTCAGCGCCACGCATCCGGAGGCCCGACGCCCCGGCCACGTGCGGCAGCGTGGAACTCGTGGGCCACAGCGGAAGAAAGTCACATTCACTGTGCGTCCTAAAACCGCCACCTTGGGGCAGGAATTGCTGCCCGCCAGGTAGTGTTAAATCCTGAAAAGAAACAAGCCCAGTTAGCTGCCATGGAATACTACTACACCACAACCAGCTGCGGGTGGAGTGTGGGAGGGTTAGAATCAGAAAGTGTGCATTTGGCAACACAAAGCCAACCATTTTGAGAACAAAGGGTCTAACTATAATCTCAGTACTAACAATTGAAGTGCTCATCTCTCTGAATAAAAATGGTGATGGTGGGGTAGTGTCCTGAGTAAACAAATTCACCTTTAAATAGCATTTTATGCATTTTTAAATGCACTCGTTTAAGCCAAGATTTTGCTCAGGACAATCTACTCAAGGTGGACTGAGAACTGAGGTGCCTGTTAGCTGGGAATCAGGAGAATATAGGCACAATCCTATGTGCCTAATCAACCAGCTGCTGAAACTGTAGACCCTAAAGGAGAAATAAACCTCACATGAGATGGGATAGAATTCTACAGTAACCATAAGGATACAACTCCCCATCCGATCAATAAACAAAAATATAACAGGAGTTGTGCTGACAAAAAGAGAGGGACATTAAAAAAAAAAAAAAAAGGAAATGGTTGGAAGGGGTATGATGTTTTAGTCCTTTCTCACAGTCAAAAAAAAAATGAGTACACTTTAGGTTTTCTTAGAAATTAAAATGAATAAGAAGACCCAACAAAGCAGCACTAATATAGAGATTTTATTTCAATTGTATTGAGTTTTTACAGCACATTGCATGTTTGTCACAACGCAACTGCACAGTTTGGATTTTTGGCCACATCATGTCACTTACACCCACAAGAGCTCTGAAAGGAGTATTTGATGAATATATCTGAGCCGACAGCCCAGAGTCTCTCTCCAAAGCCATGCAGTATGTTCACTGATGGATAGTCCCTCAAAACAGCCATACAAAATAGACAGGTACAGTCCCCTCAAATGTTACTAATCTTACTCCCCCTGAAAATGGGTGGAGTAAAGTGCAATGAAAGTCAAGTTAATTAAAAAGCCACTCACTACTGGCAGTAAATTTTAATGATTGAGAAAATGCTTAGAAGAATTTTATGTGTCAGAGACAAGGGATAGTTTGTTTCTCTTTCAATGATCTCAGGAATTTCCCAGACACAAAATCTCCATTATTCAACTCCATTTAAACGAAAAACAGTTCTGCTAGATTGACCTAAATCCGCCAAAACTTTTTAGGTTACATCTATGGCAAGTATAATAGCACAGATGCTTCTCTGTAGGATTGAAGAAAAGGTCAGGACAAATACAATTCTTGTTCTAAATGAAGATCCTAGTTATTTTTTAATAAAATTTTTTTTTTCTAGGAAGCAACATGAAAGTAGCAGTTAGATAGCTACCATAGTAGTTTAAAAACAGGATAAGCCTAAGTGTAATTTGCCTTTTATACACCAACAAATTAAAGAAAATATATAAAATAAATCCTAGTGGCTTCATTATAGGTCAAGGAGACTGTATCTGTCCCAAGCACAGTACATGGCTATATTACTGTATCTTTTGGTTAAGTGCCACTGGTACATATTAAGATGAAAAAAAAATGTTTGGCCCAAATGGACACATTTTTCTCTCCCAATTTTGGTATCGAGGCTTTATTCTCTTCTGTTTGGGTTCCATTGTTAAGTGCACAGAAATAGACAGCAGCATTTGTACTGAAACCCTCACACGCCAAACAGCATATTCTAGGAGGTAAAAACCAAACACTAAATTCTACCCTCAAGGTGTCAAGTGTTCAGGATAAGAAGCAGTGTGACCCAGAGGAGGCAGCAGCCAAGGGAAAGACAACATGAGGGAAGTGGGTATGGAACAACGACAAAAAAAACATGGTTTTATTTTCATGCCAGGAGAGGATCAAGGTGTAGCTCCTGTGTTAGCACCAGGACAACTAGGAAAAGTCAGGCGCAAAGGGTAGGGCACAATCAGCAAATATTTCACAAGGATAATTTCTGCTTTTCCCTTCTCATTCTTCACAGTGCATACCTCAAAAGCTGTCACTGAGTAATACAGATTACTGCCTTCACAGCTCAAAATAACTGATTTTTGTCAGGACCAAATATCAACAGTTTTCCTCTACTCCCAAAAATGTCTCTTTCCCTAGAACTGTTCCCCTAAATTGATGCTGGCCGATGAGCCAAGTGAAAAATACAGTAAAACCTCCACTTGATGAATCAGTCTTTAAAACCGAACTCCACAGAAAGACAGAACTAATGCAACTAGAGGGAGTGCCTCTAAAGACTGAGCCTTCATGCACAGACACAGAGCACAGAGGTACAGGGTATAGTTCGTTTCAAATAGGATAGGAATTCCTATCTTATATACTATAATCTGCTTTTTTCAAGGTGGAGGAGAGATGGATCTGGTTATCACTTGGAGTTTGGTTATACATATGCCTTTCTATTGCTGTTTGGGGCATACATCACCAGGCAGTATCTATGAAATCATCATCATGTGACCCCCAAGAGAAAAAAGCTGGAGTTACCAACTCAACATAAGCTTCCAGACTCTGAGTCTAGATCAGGACCATTACCCCAAGGTGAGGGTCTCACCCGTAGAGGACCTCCTATCAAATTGGAATTCCTCTGCTCCAGTCAGTCTCATGATACCAAGAATTTCTCAAGATGGTATCTTTGAGCTCTCTGATTTCATGAGCCATCCCAAAAAACCTTTAAAACTATACTGAAGCAGATTCTCCCTTCAAACCTGCTATAATTGGACAGGTCATTTCCTCTGGTATTCAACTGGAAGCTGTAGCAATGGGTTTCTTCAGATGTTGGCTCATGAGCTCCCTGGCACGAGATACTTGGATGTGTTCGTAACATGAGTTACAGACGAGAACTGGGTCATAGAGCTGTTGATCAGGAATGGGCAACTTCAGGTGGCAGCAGGCAGCACAAAATACATTCCCACAATTTCTGCCAAAGCACAAAGAGGGAAGAGTTCAGCAGAAATGCCAATATACTGAGAATGAATAATACACTAAGCCTTACATGAGTAAAGAAAAAAGTTGGGAGCAAACAAAATAGTTCCTATGAAGATGTCTCCATTTTCACATCCATTCAATTTTGTTTGTATGTAGGTACCTTACTGCTTTTTGAGTTGAACCAAAACATATTAAACATCTTACCTGCAATGATGTCTTCGTTTGGCCAACCAGAATTCACAGTCACAGTTATAGCAATGTGATGCCATATGGTCTGGAACCCAGCGAGTCACCTAACAGAAGGGACAAGAGAAAATTCAAGTTCCTTGTCAACAAAATGGAAGAGCAACTCTGCAACAAGGAGAGCATCCCAGGAAAAAACAAGGCCTGTCTTTATAGTTAGCCCTTACTAGCCTAAAATGAAGACACTCAACTAGAGGAGAGCTCTGTTTACAGCACATCACTTATCTCTGAGAAATATGAGAGCTCACTGGCTTGCGTAAGTACCCACTACATATTTGCCTAGACATACCTCAGTCTCTTTCTTATCAACAGGTTCCCAGCTTGCTTCTGAAAGGCAGTCTTCACTGTGATCAGAGCCAAAATCTTCTGTATCACTGCCATCTGACTCCTTCAAACACGTCTGAAGAAAAGGCGAAGACATTAACATCATCTTCGTCTTCTCTAACATTTATTGTTTACTGTACATCGTGTATTGTTCTAAGTGTATTACATGCGAGAATTTCTCTAATTCCTCACAACAATCTTGCAATGTATACTACTATTATCCAAATAAGGAAATAGCACCACAGAGAAAATTAAGAGCTGATAGGTAGTAAACCTAGGATTTGAACCTAGTAGTTTGGCTTTAGACCCATGCTCTTAACCAATATCCTATATCACAGTGTGGGAAGAATATTTCTTTTGTTACATTTAAACCTTGGGTTCGCAAACTATAGATCACAGGCCAAATCTAGCCTACTGCCTGTTTTTGCAAATCAAGTTTTATTGGAAGACAGCCACACTCATTTATTTTCATATTGACTACAGCTGCTTCTGCCAAGTAGCTGCAACAGAGACTAAATGTCTCACAAAGCCTAAAGCATCTGGCCCTTTATCAAAACAGTTTGCTGACTCCTGGAGAACAGCTTCTGTGACCCTAAATAGTAAGAAATTGTTAGCCCTAACCATTCCATCCCAGCAAGTGGACAGCAGGCAAATGGGAATGTCTTAATTGGAGGAAGTAAAGTGTCTATGTAGATAACAAGATATTAATGGGCAAGAAGCTGACTCCTAGAAGCTCCTGGACAACTGAAGTGCCAGAACCTCAGGCCTCCCAACATAGCAAAGTCTAGATGGTCCTCGTCATCTCTGACCTGGATTGTCCTAAACATCCTAACCAGCCTCCCAACCTGGATTTCAACTGACACACTATACCTAAAGTAGTATTCTTAAAATACAAATCTGATCATGTTACTCACCAGCCAAAAATGTTATTGCCTTGAGGACAGAATCCAAACAATAAGGAAACTCAAGCTGACCTTTCCAGTCCCTGTCTACTTCTCCAATATCATTTCTCACTGGCTCCCTCACAGTTCCAGCACAAGTGTACATGGACATGTGCACATACACGTGCACACACGCGCACACACACACACCTTACCCCTTTGTTCAAGCCCTACCATTGAAATACCATTGCCTTCATTCTTCTGCAGATGGTATTTCCTTTTCACTGTTTACCTAGCTAAATATGACACATTCTTCAGCACTCAGTTCAAGCATTATCTCTCAGTTTCTCTGACCTTTTACTCCATCCTAGCCCCCAACACCTGATGCTTCCCTCAAATAGAACACTTAAGAACATCATTCTAATTGTTTGCTTGTCTCTCCCAATAGACTGAGTTCTTGAGAACAGGGACTATGTCTTTCATACAATAGCTCATGTACTGAACAGTGGCACACAGCAAGTACCCAATGAATGAATGTTGAATAGATGGAAGGCTAATGGATAGAATAAATGAATGGAAGGAAGTAGGTGAATACTTACAAAATCATCCTCATAGTCCATGGGAGGCTCTTGTGGAGGTGCACAGCAGTGACGGATATCTAGCCTCATCTGCAGCTCACGCACCTGTCGACGTAGCTGCTCCACCTCTTGCTTGTACCCTGCTTCAATTTGCCGTAATCTATGCTGGATCACATCCGTAGGAAAGGGGAGTCCATCATCATCCAGGTAGAGGGGAGGCACTGGAGAAGGGCAGCTCAGTGGAACAGGCTTTGTGCTGGAGACCTGCTTTGGGTAACTGGACAACCATATCCGGTTGTTTTTTCCTCCTGGGCCAGTACAGTGTCCATTGGAATGACTAGAACAAAGAGGTGACTTCATCCCTTCTCTCTGAGCCCACTGGCCAAAGCAGGGCCCCGGTGCCCGCATCTGCTTACTGTTCGACCTCTTGCTACAACAACCATAGGAAAGCAGGCGCCGAGGGGTGGTCTCCCCACTTGGTAATGAAGTCACCATCCCCTGGAAGCTGTCCCAGTTGGACCCTATAAAGGAGAACTCACTGATCTGGCTCTGAGAAATTGGCCTTCGTGCCAATTCCAATGGCACTTTCCCAAAGCGAAGATTTTCCAGTATCTGCCCATTCCTATTATTCCCTCTTTTGCCAGTGTCTTCCTCCCCATGAATCAGATCTGGTACAGAACTGGGCTGTTCCTGGTAGGAGATACTTGCCACAGATCCCGGGGGATCTTGGTTGAGAAAGTCAGCAGTTGGGTCTAGAGGAGTGTGGCAGGTAGCACTCGATGGGTTGCAAAGGGTGCCCAGACTGTGACCTGGAGCAGATCTGGAGGGCACACGTAGCCCAGAGTCTAGATGGGCCTGCTTGGGGGTACCTGTGGGAGGCTCCTGGGAAGACTCAGAAAAATCACAAATTGCATCACACTTGTTGGAAATAACTTTAGAAAGCGCACTGACAGCTGCTTTTTCAGGACAATGTTCAGGTGGCTCCTCTGGGCCATCTAAAGTCCTACCCAGCTCATCCTGGGCAGGAAGGTCTGAGGCTGATACCTTAGTCTCTTCCAGGACTTTGATCTCAGGATCAGAGGTGTGGCTCTTCATTTCCTGGGGCACTGTGGCATTAAGGGGTTTGTAGCTTGGAGAACAGCTTTTGTGACTCTTAAAAGGTTTATTGCTCAAGTAGTCTTTCTGGCTGCTGGATAGAGGGGGAGGAAGACCCATTTCTCCTACAGTCTGCTGAGGACCTTCTACCCCAGATTCCACGAAGACTGTCTCTGATCCCTCAGGATTGCTATGCCAGGGTTCCAGGCCTACTCTGGCCTCCTGACAGTGGTTATTCAGGTTGGGGTCACTGGATGTGCGCGTCAGGGGGCTGCTTGTATCACAGGCAGAAAGAAGATCATCCATAGATCTGGTTTTAGGTAATCTGGAATGACAACACAATGCCTCCAGGTCAGGGAATGGGAGCTACCTCCAGTTTACAGAATTAGGTCATCAAAGCCAGAGTTCACAAGCAATAATGACGTTTAAGATTACAAATAACCAATGCTCACTGCAAGAAGTTTGCTTTGCCAAAAGTGTGGGATGTGAACCCTGCCCTCAAGAACTCAGGATCTGTCCTCAGCTTTCATCAGTCCTTGCCCTACACAATCTCCCTGGGCAATCTCAACCACTCCCATGGTTTTTACTGCCTTCTAGGCTGATATCTTTTAAATCTACTATTTAAGCCAGGACTATACTGAGCCTCAAACCTAACATCCAACATGATGAGATAGAAAGATGGGTTTTGGAGCTAGACAATACTGGCTCTGACACTGATTAGCTATAAGACTACAAGTTATTTAATCTCTAAGACACCTGGTTTCCTCCTCTATGATAATAAATTAAACCTTGTAGAGATGCTATGATTCAAAATATAGTCAATTAACCTCAAACTTATTAAGACTACACTCATGACTCCTAATTTTTACAACTTTCCTTACTATGTTACCCCTCCATCACAGTGGTAACCAACACAGCTTTTTACAACCATTGTACAACAATGTGCTTCTTTCAGTCCCAAGTTTCTCTAGTATACAACACTCAAACTGTTCCGGGGCATTAGTGCATACCAAATTGGTAACAGACATTTTCAAGAATGACCTCCCTGATTTTTAATGCAGTTCAAAAGTTCTTGGAGCAACAAAAACTTCAAGGAAATTTGCCAGGAAACAGCGGAGACGTCATTGGGCTCCTATTTTCAGATGCCTCAGTCAGCTCATACAGAAAAATCTCGCAAAGGTAGTTTACAATATAGCTAATTTCTCTAAGTGTTAGGTTTTTGAAACATATTATGTTTTTAAAGGTATGTTTGTGTTTGATTTTACTTTTGTAATGAATTATTTTTTATTTATATATTTTTTGTGGTATGAAATTCTAGGAAGGTAATAAAAATGGTTATGATTATAGTCTCTGGAGTCCTATAGCCAGGGCCTGAATTCCAGCTAGGCAACTTTTCAGCCCCTCCCCCACTTCTTTTTACTTTTTATTATGGAAACTTTCAAACATGCAAAAGTAGACAGAAGAAAATGAAGAACTCCCGCATACTCTTTACCTAGATTCAACAATATCAACAGTCTGCCATCTTCTACAGCTGATTGCTGTGTGCACCAAAGGTTTAATCAATAAAATAATGGTGGTAGAGACAGTAATGCCTGAGGAGTCTGGCACAAGAGAATTTATCCAGCTAGGGTGGTCAGGGAAGGCTACACAGAAAGAGTAATATTTGAGCTGAGTATAGAAGAATGTGTTAGACCTTAATGGAAGAAGAGGAAAGAGGGTAGGACATTTTTGATCTGGGGAAAACCAAAGGTAAGTCAGGTCAGCTGTTAAAGAAACCATTTCCTCTAAGATCTTTACACCACTTTTCTTCTAAATCCAACTCTCCATCTTGAACTATCTATAGCCTACTTCCTCTTAACTGTCAACTGATATTTCAATCCTAATCTCCTGTATCTCTTCTTTCTTCCCAAACGAACTTACTTGTCTTTTCAACTTTTCAATGTCTATAGGTGGTACTAATATCCTCCTAGTTTCTAAGCCTGCTACTGACCTTTCTACAATGTTTCTGATTTTAATCCTTATCTTCTCCAAGGACTCTTCCCTTATATCTGAATTACAACAGTGTTGGCTATTCTCTGTGCCTCCAACCACCTGGCTCAGAGATTAGTTCTCAAAAAATCCCATTGTCACCAGGTCACAATGACTTCCTACAATGATTTACTACTGACAGCTGAATCAAAATAAACTCCTCAGTGTAATGTTTAAAGCCCTCAATGAACTATCATAAATTTATTTCTTTCTAGTTCTCAAAATAGCTCCTTCCCAACCCCTGCGAGCTCCAAAGAAGTTCTTCTTTTTTAAAAAACTGTCTCTCATGTATCCAATTCCTTTAGACCTCTCTCCACTAACCTCATTACCAAGTTCATAACCCCCTTCATTCCAATTGTTTGTTCACTTAGGAATTTACTAAAGCACCTATTATGTGCCAGGCCTTAAGCCAGATACTGGGGCACAAAAAAGCCATGGTTCCTTCCTGGTCTTCCATGAGACCGTCTCTGAGTAAAGAGTCACCAAATGACTGCTTTCTTATTTTTCATTTCTCTAACAGCTTTGAACTACACAAATTCTTACTTGCTTAGATGCTAATGTAGAACTATTCTCTAGTTGTCCTATGTCTTATCTTACAGCTTTTTAAAGTATCTTAAATAGAATCAACAGCTTCTATTTCTTTAATATAGTTCATAAAACCTAATACAGTACTAGATAATTTGTAAGTATTAAAGAAATATTTTTTGATGTGAAAAATTTGATATTGATATAAGGCAATGATTATTAAATGGGTCATAGAACTAATCGAGAATTTGATTAAAAGTTATGGCCCCTTTCCCTGGAAAAGTAAACTTACAAACCTATATCCAAATTCTGTATAGTTTAGGGAAGGAGAAAATCACAGAACTCCTAAAGCCTATTCATGGGTCCCTGACAATGGACTCAGCACCAACAATCCTAAAACCAGTAATTTAAGGGGTTGGGGTTTTTTGGTTTTGCTTTATAATATTCAACCAATTATGTACATTATACTACCATAAATGCAAAAGTATATATATAAGATAACACTATTGAACTGTACATTTAAAAATGGTTTAGATGGTAAATATTGTTATCTGTATTTCACCACACACAAAAGATAAACATAAGGATGTTAACTAAAGCACTCCCTATAATGACAAAAAACATCACCTAAATGACCAATAGAAAACTGGTTATATAAATTATGGACTATTATGCAATCCCTAAAACAATAGAGCAGCTTTATATTTTCATGGAATGACACCCTAACACAAAGTAGGAAAAACAATTTGCAGAACAGTATACAAAAACAGTATATATGATTGTTTTTGTATTCAAAAAATGTTTCCATATGACAGTGTGAGAACATGAACATATCTAGAAGGACATATACCAATTAGTAGTGGACACCTGTGGGGACAAGGATCAGGAAGAGAGGATTTTAATTTTCTACTTTTATATTGTTTGACTTTTTCTTTTAAATAAGGGATATATATCACTCTTATAATTTAACCAACTTCTATTCTACTTCCTCAAAAATATTCAGCCAGAAGATAACTTCAATTTTTCATCTCCCTTTAAATTTTGGCCTTTCTCTGAGGGAGTAATGTGAAGGCCATCTCCCTCTGGGAGACCATTTCCCTGAAAGTCAGATGCTTCTGAAAATTAATGCTGGACACAGCAAAAGTTACTACTAAGAAAGCAAGCTCCCTCTGCCTTCTATCAGTGAACATAAAACCATTCCCACAAACATTCCTGAAACAGTCCTTTCTGTTCTGTTCTCTCCCCTGCTTGGGTATCACACAGGGTGATAGCAATTATGGGAAAGAAGGTAACCAGTCTTATCTTAAGAGAGAACCTTGAAAACGCACTGAGTGCACTCCAGGCTGGCTGCAAGTCCTGGGTCAATCTTCTCCTTCAACTGACTCAAGAAGTTTCTTTTAAATATCTCATGAAAAAACAATAACAACATTTAGGAAAGATACGAAGCAGTTATTGCCTTCCTAGTGGAGAGAGCAAGATGGGCAATTTTACCTGTCCAGGGAGCGGCCAGAGAACTCCTGGCTCTGAGCCACCGGAGAAAGATAAAGATCCATGTTCTCCTCCCCAAGAGTGCATGGAGACGATGCTGGCAAGTAAACAGCTGTCCAGAGGTGCAGGGCCCGGACATGACACACAGGATGCAGGACCTAGGGAAGCAGCTCCATACTAGTATTTCATGAGATGTTCCAGGTCCCTCTTCCTTCCCTAAGCCTTTGGTCCTATGTTCTCCCCAGTGACTCAACTTGTTCTCCCAAGGTTTCTAAGCAGCACCTAATGGTTAAGGGTTCAGACTTACCATGTCTGAGCCAGGTGTATAGAGGAAGTTATGAAAGTTCTTATTGCCAGCTCGCAGGAGGGCCCACACAGAGCAGGTCCGCTTGTAGATGTTGCGCTTCTCTCGCTCACAGGGGTTGTTGGCCAGGAATGTGCCGTAGAGGCAGGAGTACGTGTGCTGTACCAACTTGACCTACAGGGACAAGACAGCTTGTACCTGGGGACTTTGGCACCATCCCCCAACCCTGGTCACAGGCTTTAGGACTTACTAGGAATGCTTCGTTAAATTCAAACAGGCAGGGGAACTGCTTGAGCAGCTGATGAACAGAATCAAGCCACTGGAGGAACACAGGGCACTGCTCGTTTTGGTCCTCTGCATTCTCTTGGTGGCCACAGCGATCTCCAAATTTATGCCCAAAATCCAGCCAATCAGACTCTACTAATACTTGGAAGCCCTGCAAAGAAGAAAGGGTTTAAGCATAAAGCCCTTGTAGAAAGGCTAGTGTGCCATTCCCCAGAGGATGCCTGAAGCAGGGAGCTAGCAGCTACGAAGAACAGGACAAAACCCAGAAGAGGACCCAAAGCATCAATGGCCTCTACTAAAATTCCTCAAGACAGAGGGCCAAATATCTTGCCCACCATTCCCTTTCCCTCTGTTCTTTCCCACCCAACTCCTCTCAATACCTCCAATGTCCTGTAATACGGGTCCAGTAGTATTTTGGCCAGGGCTACGATCTGTGGCGTCCGGTCCCAGCCATCTGAACAATGCACCAGCACAGGCCGGCCTTCCCGGTCTACTGTATTAGCCACGAGCACAGCCGCCTTTAGCATCACCGACAAGTGCTGCAGCCATTTGGTGCTCTCCAGCGCTGATAACCAGCTACACAAAAGCAGAAATCAAGTCTGTCACAAAAAGCACTAGAACAGTCTCTCCACCACCCATGGCCAGCCACAGCTAACAAACTCCATAGTGAGACCTGAAGAAAGAGACCCAGGCCATGGCCTTTCTGCCAAGAGATATCTAACAAGAAGGAAAGGAAGACAGGACCTAAAGCAGACAAGAGACCTTTAAGATCAACAGAACTAAGCAGCATCACATTTAGCCACTTCCTTTCCCCAGTTCTCTGTGTTCTTTGAGTAGGACAACTGATCCAAACAAAAGGAACCCAATGTCCTGTGGCCGTGCCAAAGTCTTGGCTGAGAAATAAGGTGTTCTTGAAATTGGCTCACTGCACCCAGACCCTCAGGTCTCCTGTACCTCCACACTTCCCATCTCCCTATCTAATCTTCCAAGAATAAGAAATACTGGGTAAGGGATGAGACTGGAAGGAGGATGGAATCAGAGCAGGGAACACCTACTTGCTGGGGTCTGGCATCTGGCTACACACAGCACGGAGGTACTGGAAGCTGTTCCGGATGGCATGGATGTTGGCCATTCCCATGAACACGACCTCACAGTTGGGGTAGTACTCTGTAGACATGAAGGAGGAGAGTGAAACCTAAGAGCATGTCCTGAAAACAGTTGTGCAGGACAAGAGTGGTCCCAGTGGGCAAGGTTTCCCTGGCAGGGCAGAGTACTCCGTGATTGGAACTATACTCTGGAGATCTCACGTACCCTTTTATTTCTGGATACTCAGGTGCCATATACTAATAGTAGCAGTAATAATATAATAATAAATGATAGCCATAGTACTACTAGTAATAATGTAGAATACATTAAAAAATTAGTAGTTGCTTTGTGCCAGTAATTTTATATATGTAACCTCCAATCATCCAATAACTTTGTGAGGTATGTATCACCATTTTACAAAACAGAAAATAAAACTTAGACTGATTAAGAAACTTAATCATAGTCATAGCTTGTAAGTGGCAGAATTCTGACTCCAAGCCAAGTTTGTTTGGCTCTTTCCACTACATGAGCTGCCCCCCTTCATCAAGGCCACCCAGAGCACAGGCTAGCTGCAGACACTAGGACAACAGCGATACCTTCGCATTCGCAACCTCCACCCTTAGCCCGGTTAGCCACTGCCGCCGTGTAGGATCGAGCATCCAGAATCAGTAGCTTCTGAGGGGCTGCTGTGCTCTCCACTCCAGAGCATGCAGTCAGGGAGGAATCTAAATACACAACAGGGAGAAGATCCTGGGTCAGCCAGCCACCCAGCCTCACCCTACAATGAGAGACCCCTTACACCCCACAGCCTCCCAAAAGGCAGGGACCAAGGCATCTTGTGTGTTATCACCTTCTTCCCATTCTCTCTTGAGGACTCTCTGGGAGCCAATGAGGCCAAGGTATGGGCCCGCTCCCCAGGGTGCCAGCACCACCCACACCTTACCGAAGTCAGTGTCACATGCCTCGCTGGAATCACTATTCCCAGTGCTGAGGGAGCCTCCAGTGGCTCTTGTCCCTGGGTCCAGGGCACAAGCTTTAGCGATGGATGTAACCAAGTACTCATCATCAGCATTGCGCCAGCCCCACCAGCTGATCTCTGGCTGACTGCAGCGGGCGATGGCAGCCCCATTGCGTAGATGTCTGACAACATAAAAAACCATCATGCCCTTGGCATTTGCAGCCCCCCAGAGACCTACTGCTGAAACTCCGGGGGCCAGACCAAGATCTCCAAAGCCGACAGGGGCCACCAGTTCATCCCCACCACGAAAATAGCAACCAAAAGCCCACAGGGGGCTTTGCAGTTTACAAAGTGCTGTCACACGTATTTCTCAAATGGGCTTTGTATTCCCAAGGTGACCTTGACTCATCAAATCAACACGGCACCTGCTTCAGGTACAGACACCCAGCAGGAGAACAAGCCTGAGCCCAGAGCATGAACAACTCCAAACCCCAACACCTGTCTCACTCTATTTCAGCTACAATGTTCTAGTCAGGGGTTGGCAAACTTTTTCAGTAAAGAACCAAACAAATTTTTGGCTTTGCAGGTCATGGCCAATCTTTGTCACGCATTCTTCTTTTTGTTTCTCTTTCTTAAATAACCCTTTAATAATGTAGAAACTGTTCATAGCTCACAGGCTGCAGGCTAGATTTGGTTCAGAGGCATTTTTGCCAAACCATTCTAATGCAATATTTTACACACACACACACACACACACACACACACACACACCCTCAAAAAAAGCTAAGTGAATAAACTCTCCCAAAGCCTCATCTTTAGGAGAAAAAAAAGAGGTATTTTTTGCTTTAAGATTATTTCATAGCTACTTCCCCTACAGAGTGTCAATTCCCAGTCAACCACGTTGCCACAAACCTCCACTTGTGACTCTTATTGCATAAAAAACACCCTCCTAATTCTCATCCCCTATTGCCTCACCTATACACAACCACGGGGATCCTTTTCCAGGAGCGAAAGGAAGCCACATTCTCCAGCTCTTTATCTGTGATCCATACAGGAACCAGAAGCTTCTGTGGGTAACTGGGGCACAATCTGAGAAGAGACCACATGGTTCACTAAGTTTGATCTAAGATGTAATAACAAGATCCCCAAGGATGGCTTTGTGGAAAGAAGAACCAGGAACGTTCCTTCTGCACAGAGCCAGGAGCTTTGCCCACCATGCCTTACCTATATGTAGAGGATGTCTGGGTGTGGATTGGTGTCTTTGGTATCCTACCCACTGCCCTCTTACTTGTAGTTGCTGTTGATATGAGAGACTCTCCAGACATTCTGCAGGTCAAAACCCATCCTCACAAGTTCAGCCTCCTGCCGACATCGTATGTGCTCTCCTGCAACACAGCCCCCACGCCTCTCAGTATCCAAGAATTCCACGTCCAGAGGCATAGGAAGGACGAAAACCGAGAAATAAGAAGTCTCTCAAAGAAAACAGCCTGATCTCACCTGGCTGACACAGGTGGGTATGCTGGTCCTCTTCAGTCAGCCCCAGGCACCAGGCATGGTAGGCAAAGGCAAAGAGGTCCTCAGGCTTGGCAGGTCTTGCTGTGGCCCGGCTTAGCCGTGAGAGCCACTCTTGGCACTGCTTGAAAGTGGAGAAGTGGCACCTGCCAGGCAAGAAGCCACCGAGTGAAGCAAGAGACAGGTGTGCATTGGGACCAAAAGGGTCAAAAACATGGCCACAGAAAGGCTGTGGGGAGAGAAGGCTGCAAAGCAGGAGTAACAGGGACCCTGAGAAGGATCAGGGTCATTGGGCAACACCGAAGAGAAGTTGTCTTTCTCATAATTCTCTTCTCAAGAGCTCTTCTCCTTGAGACATATTTGTCTCCTCAAAAAGAGCCCTACCACTTCTCTTATCAGATCTAAAGGCCATCACATGGCCCTGAATGTCACGACTCCTTGTTATCTCCCATGCCTCCTTAACACAAACTTTCAGCCAAGAAGTCCTGCTCACCTTATTCCTGTCTCCTTGTTTTTTCACTTCTGTTTGATAATGTCTTTTCTCAGCCTCACCACATCCTACTGATACGCTGAAGACAGTTTCAGTCCCACCCCTTCCATGAAACCTTCCCAGCCTACTCCACTCCACAGACCCCTTCCTCTCTTATTCTTAATATGCTTGGAGTATTAAATGGTAAGTTTTTCCAAGGCATATTGCCACATGTTAACTCTTCCTTAGGAACTAGACTTTAACCTCTATGAAGGGAAGGGCAATGTGGCCTCTCCTTCTGAATCCCTACAGACTGAGCACACAGCACATTCTAAAATGGGCAGCCTTTATCACCCAGCCATAGAAGAGATAAAATACTGCCATTTGCGACATAGATGGACCTTGAGATAATCATGCTAAGTGAAATAAGCCAGACAGAAAGAGTTGAAAACCACATGATATCACTTATATGTGGAATATAAACCTAAAAGCAACAAATGAGCAGGACAAATAGACACTCATGGACATGGACTATAGACTAGTGGTTACCAGAGGACTATAGAGTAGTGGTTACTAGTGGGGTGGGGAGGAGTGGGGAGATAGATGGGATATAGGGAATGGGAGAGGGTGAAGTGGGTAAAGGGGATCAAATATATGGTAGCCGGAGGAAACTGGACTTTGGGTGGTAAACACACAATAGAATATATAGATGTCAAATGATAATGTACACCTGAAAATTATATAACCGTATTAACCAATGTTACCCCAATAAACTTAATAAAAATAAATAAAATAAAAATAAAATATTTGAGGAAAAAAATAAAATGGTCAGTCTTTTCATAAGCCTTAAATTCATCCTAGACTCTTCTTTCTCTCATATCAAATCTGTAAGCAAATTGTGTCATCTCAAAAATTTGACTGCTTTTCACCATTTTGATTGCTACCACCCTACACAAGCCACCATGATCTCTCATCTGGATAACTATAATAGCTTCTTAACTAGTCACCCAACTTCTGCCCTTGCTTTTGTCCCTCTCCCCTTACATCTATTCTAATATAGCAGCAAGAGTGATTCTATAAAACATTAATCAGATCATGTCACTCCTTTGCTCAAAACCTTCCAGTAGTTTCTCATTTCTCTTAAAGTAAAAGCTGGTCATATGACAGCCTGATACCTGCCCTTACCTCTCAGGTCTTATATCCCATCTTTCTCACTCATGTGCACTATACTCCAGCCAAACTAGCCTCCTTGCCATTCTTTCACTATGCCAGGTACAAACCCATCTCAGGACTTTTATGCTCACTGTTACCTCTGTCTGGCACATTCTTTCCCTAAATACCCACATGGGCACTTTCTTCAGGTCTTGACTCAGGTGTCACCTTTTCAGTGCAGGCTTCTCTGATCACTTTATTTAAAGCTACAACCTTCTCCTCCATAGCATTCCATAGCTCTTTTCCTGCTTCATTTTTCACCTTTACACTTAGGATCATTTAACATATTTTATTATTTATTATTTATTGCTGACATCTCCTCATTGGAATATAAGTTCCATAAGGGCAGAAAATTTTGTCTATTTGTTCCCTGCTCTATCCCCAGTGCTTAGAATAGTCTGATATAGAGCAGAGTACTCAATAAATGTATGGTAAATAAATGAACCAACAATAATGTGAGTGCTATACGTCAGATCATCCCACAAGCTTTCATATAGATGATCTCATTTAATCCTTATGATGACCCCATGGGCGAAGCATTATCCCTATTTCTTCAGGTCAAGATACTGTGGGTCAGAAAATTGATTTCTCAATCCAGACAGGGTTTTCACCTTTCCTCCCAAATTGGGAAAGTCAGGCAGTATTTTTCCTTTCTTGCTCCACAGAAACCCTGCATCAGAGACATCTGGGCAAGAGCAGGGCAAGAGGACCTGAGTGAGGTCCCGTCGTTCTCACCTCACCACTTTGGAGTCCTTGCAGGCAATGTGCAACTGGAACATATCACGGCTCTCCACACTGTCAATCATCCGGAGGGGGACCTTTATAGGAAGGGCAAACTAAAGCTCAGATCCTCACTCTCCATATCACTGCTCATTCCCTCCCTACCCCAGATGCTGATGTATCAACAGAAGGAAGGAAACCGATATTTACTGAGGACCTGTTAAGTGCCTAATAATTATGCTGGGTCTTCTACATATGTAACCCCAATTAATAATCATAAGAACCTTGCAAGGCAGGTATTTTCACTCCATGCTATTAAGGAGGAAATTGAGCCTCAGATGGGTGATTTGACCAAGGTCATATAGTTGTTAAGTGGCACTCTTCAAACAAGCCACTGTGTCCCTCAGAAAGGCCAGCAAGAGAATAAGGGAAAGAGAGGAGGGGAAAGGAGAATAAACGAGACAGAAAGACCTATAGCTAGGAGAATGAGGCAGGAAAACAAAAAGTTAGTGAGAAAAAAGAAACCCCAGCTTTTGGAGACATGATCAAGTAGAACATTGGAGCAATCCCACCTTGCACCTCATAAGGATTCTGGTTTGAGTGTGGGAGAACAAGATATGAACTTACGTTGATGACAGAGTCCTTGAACTTAATATGCAGTCGGTAGTTGGAGATGGCAATGAGGGCATCGGCTGCCCTGCCCAGGAACTCCACTCCCTCACCCTGCAGCACTGTGAAGGGCACCTGCCGAGGGGCAGAGGAACCCTCAGTCCAGGAGTGAGTCACTCCTCCATTCCCCTCCCTGACCTGTGGGATCCCCGCTGGAAAAGGTGGACCAAGGCAGGACAGAAGATTCCTTTCCACAGTAACAGCACCAGGCAGCAGCTGTATAGGAAAACTGCCTTTCTTTCCCTGGGGCCAAAGGCCCCCATAATGCATATGCAGACAGAATCCCCTCTTTCTAGAAACCAGGGAGCAGGAAGTCAGAGCTCAGGTACCAGATCCTCTTAGAGATATTTACGAGGGGAAGGTATTTTTTTTTTTATTCCACAGGGAGCTCCACCTACCCTGGGCCCCCAACTCCTCCTTACCTGTAGATTCTCCTCTTCTTTTACTAGTTCCTTGGGGGGGAACAGGTCCTTGGCTTGGATGTACTCCAGGCTGGGGGGCCCCTCCTCACCCTGTGGGGATGGCCTCGGCCTTAAGTCACCAGGCTCCATTTGGCCCATTAGGCTCTCATACCACTGCCCTCCCCTCAATAAATTCAAATATACCCCATACACACTTATAAAAGTTCTGGTCACAGAGGAGGTACCAGGCTTGGTGAGAGGGGTGCGGTAGAGGGGATACTCAAGCTTAGTAGGCCTTAGGGAAAAGTAAGGTCCAAAGAGGAACTGGGAATCTACACTCCTTAAAGGGGGATCTCCTGTAGAACTAAAATTCCCCAAATGGAGGAGAGAAAACTGAGGAAATGAAAGACCATGTAAGGGTAAAACAGAAGTGGGAGTGGGAAGTGCTGCTCTGAGGAAAAGGAACCAGGTGGGGCAGCTGGTTATAAAGACAGAGAAAGCAGGCACCTAAGGCCACTGAGACTTCAACCTGGTGAGTGAAGGAAACAAAGAGGAGTGGGCCGGGGGGATTCAGTCCTGTGCCTCTAGAGGGCCTGCATGGATGCTTTCAAGAGGAGGATATGTTTTGGAGCTGAGCTTATCTTCCAGTTCCGTCCACCACCTAACCAGACCTCACCACCTGCCAAGCCACCTGCCCAGTCTGCTGATATGAGGGGGAATTCCTGAGGATACCCAGAGCAAGCAGAAGTCACTCTTCTCCCAACAACCAGGGAGGAGGGACTAGGGGATCTGTGGGCCTGGGAGAAACCGAGACCCAAGGACAGCCAGGGTAGAGAGAGAGGCCTGGCAGACACCCACGGGGGTGAGGAGTGGAGGGTGGGAACATCTGAGAGGACAGATGGGGAAGCTGGGAAGGAGCATTAAGCCAAAGAGGGAGGAGGGGAGGACTGAGAATGATGCAGAGGTACGCAGGCCTGCAGAGGCAGAGAAGATGGAGAACAGGCTGTCTGGGGGACAGTCAAGGAGAAAAGACTGGCGTGTCAGGTGAGGGATGGAGGGATGGAGGGGGAAGGGACTGAAGCCAGGGATACAGCGTAGACATCCTGTGCTCCCCAACCAGCCCCCTAACATCCCAGACTGCCTACTAGCCACATCCCACATGCCCAAGCAAGGATGCAGCGGGTGGGACCAACATGGAGAGGAGGTAAAGGGATGTATCCCTGCAGGGCGGGGCCTGGAGATCTGCAGTCAAGGGCAGTGGCTGCGGGATCAAGATGGGTCACAGAATTTCCATCCCTGGCCTTCCACAATCCCCCGAAGATTAAAGAAAGTCCAAGAAATAAAAGGGATAATTCACCCCTTCCCTTCCAGGGGCCTTGGGAAGGGGGATGGGCTGAAATTAGGAATCTCCACAGCCGGTCCTGGGCGGGGCTGCGGGTGCAGCAAGCGCTGGGGCCCCTGGGCCCCCACAGGCGGGGACGGCACTTACAAAGCAGCTGAGCATGGAGCAGGATACGCGGGCGGTCAGGCTCATGGTCGCGGGAGGTCTGGGCCAGCGCACATGTCCCCGGAGCCGCTGCGCTGCCCGCCAGTCCCAGGCGCTCGCCGCATCCCGGCTGCGGAGCCCGACAGATGCAGCCGCCGCGGCCAGGAGGCGAGAGCACTGGCGGCTGGGCCTCCGCGCGGCTCCCGCGCGCCTCTCCCCTCCTCTCCACAATAGAGCAAGCCCAGCTCCGCCCTCCCGCACGAGCGCGGAAGGGAGGGGAGCCAGCCGAGAGGACAGCCCGGGACCGCGCCGGGAAGGCAGGGACTGACCGGATTCTCGGAGCCCCGCCCACAGCCCAAGGCCCCGCCCCCCGCAACGCCTCGGCCGCGTGGGAGGCAGTCCTCAGGGGATGTCTTGGGGCTTTCAGGAGGGCTGTTCCCAGACAGCGTGAAAGGGAAGGCGAGACGCCTACATCTTTTCACTTCTCATCTTCCCAGGTGAGCCACCCAAAAACTCTGTTTTCAGACGTCTGTCCCCTCGCCCTCCCCTCCTCTCTGAGTTCTCCTAGTATGTGTTCTGAATTGCCAAGATGAAGCTCACTTACCTCCATCCACACCCCATGCCCTTTCCAGTTTCAAGGCTTCCTCCTTTTCCCCCAGAACCACCACCCACAGTACCCCTGACCATCAGTGTCCTCCAGTCCCCTGACCTCACTAAATCCCACTCTCTTTTTGCCCCTTAGAGTGGATACTGGGCTAGTGCCAGGTTGGTAATGCCACACCCCTGAAAGGGAAATTCTCTGAGTTTTTAATTCCAAGGCCCCTGCCCAGCCTTATTCCTTTCGCTCCATCTCTCCCTTGTTTCACATCCTCTGACTTCTGAATAAGAAAGCCTTTCTTGGAAGAGAAAGAATTTCTTAGGCTGGGAAACAAAAGAGCTGGGACTATGGACCACAGAAGCTATACAAAAACAAACTTGGAACCCAAGGGTAGGGGGATGATGGGAGTTGGGTAGAGGGCCAAAGAATAGAGAACAGTGATAAGAGGCTCAACATATCACCAAGAGTCACAGGTAGAGCTGGTTGGAACACCACACTTCCTGTACCTGGTAACTTTCAGAAACTGGGACTTTGGTTTGGGTTTTAGAAGAAGGGAAGAATGGGAGAAAAACTTGACATTTTATTAAGCATCTACTATAAGCCGGACATATTTCAAACATTATCCCACTAAAACCTTTTGGTTCTCCAAGAAGTGAGCCTTATCCTGTTTTACTGGTGAGACTTCAGACTTAGGGAGAAAGTATGCAGTTTAGTTAATGGAAAATATAGGGGATCATTATAACCACCCCCAACGCTCCAGGGGTGCTATCCTGCTATATATCCTGCAATAGCTTAACAGACAATAGCATCTTGGAGATGGAGAAGCCCCATACTTTTTATGGAGTCACTCTTGATATAGCACCCACAGATTTAAGGGACCCAGTAGGAAGTACAAGGATCCTGAGATAAAGGAGGCCTAACTTTTCAGACCAGACAGAGAGTTTCTACCAGGAACTCAAGAAAAGCAAAATAAGGGCCATTTAAATAGCTCAGAGACCCAGTGGTAGTGTGGGGAAGGTATGGCATTGCACATGCAGAAAAAGACTTCTAGAGGCTTCCTGTCCCAGTGCCATATGATGGCTGATGTTTTGCAATCCAAAGAAACTCTAATTTATCTCCAGAGCAGATGAACCTGTTTAGGAGCTAAACAGAGTAGCCTGGAGCTCAAGGTCCAGGAGGGGCGGGGCAGCTTCACTGAGAAAGGCACAAGGATTACAGAAAACACAAAGGTCTGAGGAAAGAGAGAGCACTCACCATTCTACCGTGGTGAGGGTCCTGGCTGCCTGCTTCTCACTGTAAGGAGACAGAGGAACATAAGAGTAAAGAACACCATTAACATTACTATAGAATCAATAAATGTCATACATCTACTCCTGAGCTTCTCTACAACCCTTATTCTCCTCCCTCACAGAGAATCCAGCCTCTCCACAGGTCACCATGCCAGAGGCAATGGGAGCTACATGGGGATAAAGCAACAAGTGATTCTGCAAGGCATCAAGTCTGCCACAAAGTTCGGTAGCAGGAATGAGTATCATCCAAGATTATTCAGCAGAACTCAAGAGTCTTGATTCCCAGACCCAGAAGGAGAAATAGAACTCTCCAAACCCCATTCTTTGTGGGAGAGCAAAAGAACTGCCAACTCTGAAGAGACAGAGACTGCTCACCCAGGACTCACTTCGGGCCTTGTGGGACATGAATCCACGGAATGCTCTGCCGGTTTCTGAATCTGGCAGTAGCATCCACCTGATCTATTTACTAGGGGCTGAGTCCAGAGGAGAGGACAAGAGGTGGGGACCACAGCCTGTGATCAGAAGGCAGCAGGGCTGGACAGGTCCTCCTGAGTATACCTGACACTACGTGGGGTGCAGGTTAGTGGGAGGAGGCGGTAGAACAGAGACAGAACCAGGCCAGCCTAGGGCTCAGAGTCAGTAACTGTCAAATGGGCCTAAGCAACAGAAATTCCAGGATGGGCCTCCTTGGCCCACTTAGGGAGACAGGCCCAGGTTTCTCTGACACTTTTCTTCATGCTTGCTATCTGAGCTCGGGCAGTCCAGCAGTGCTTCCCTAGAAGGCTGCAGGGATAAAAACCTCCATCTGTAGTCTTGCCCGCCTCCCTGATCACAGCCTACGCTTCCTCATGGGGGAGCCAGCAAGCAGCAAGCCAAAGGTGCTGCCTCACCGCCCACTGGCACGCAGCCTCAGGGAAGCGGAGAGACAGACAAGGACCAGGCCTGAGAGGCCCAGGATTCCTAGACCTAAGGGATCTGGCCCCGGGGGGCGGGCCAGGCTGGTAGGGGAGCCCAGGTGCCCAGGTTGTAGGGGCGGAGCCTAAAGACTCGGGGGCGGAGCCGCGAGTGACAGAGGGCGGGGCTCACGAAAGCTAGTGGGGCCGGGGCGGGGCCGGGCAAGACAGGGTCGTTGCGGTTCCCAGATTGGCAGTGCACGGGGCACGGTGACTCACCCAGGCGGCGTCCGCCCGACCCTCCGAAGCCGCGGTCTCACCACTTCCGTCTCCCGCAGCTGCTGAAGCCACGCAGGTCCGACCCCACCACGGTGCCCCTCTCCTCAACCAATCGTACTCCTGGTCTGTGCCCGCCCTGGCCAATAGCCACACGAAGTCCCGCCCTGCCCCCACCACGCAGCCGCCGCCCTCACTCTTCGCGCCGCTCATTAGTCAAGTTGGGCAGACGCCCTCCCAGCCTTTAGCCTATCGGATGCCAGAAGACCAGACTGTACCTGGAGGGAGGAGGTGCGGTGCGAGAAAAGACTCGACCAATGGGAAATCACAGCGCGTCCTTGCAGCAACCAATGGGAGAGCAGTAAAAGGGGGGCTGCTGCCTAAGGCTCCAGGGGCCGGAAGTGGGGGTAGCCTGTCGCTTACTAGTAGCGCGATTGGAGGCGGGGCCTCGAAAGGGCACAGGTCTTTACAGCCGCTTCCGGCGACAACCAGTCTTGGGGGTACTGATCAAATAGATCCCTGGTGGCACCTCGGTTGAGCCATTTCTTGTTTCGGTTTCGCTGCGGTCATCCCGTTCCAAAGTCAGAAAGGACCCCACGCAGGCTAAGAGAGGAAGGAGGGCTGGGCCTGAAGCTCTGTCTCGGTCTCCGGCTGGCGGCGGGAGGGTTTTCCCTCTTCTGCGTCTTGAGGGATTCCTCCGACCCTCACTTTTCATCGGCAAACCGACCGTCCCATCCTTCATGACCTGCATGATGCTGTCAGTCCTGAGTTAAAGATCTCTCACCTGAGAGATAGGAAACCTGGATCTGAGACTGCCACTAGCTTAGCTGCCACTTCTAGACTGTTACAGGAGTTCTTTGCTCTTTCCTCTCCGGGAGAGCTAGAGCAGGCAGCAGGGCGAAGGGTAGCCGCTAGAGGGCGCCGTGGCCCCGTGATATCACTAACCGGACAGAAATGGAGGACAGATGAGAGAGATTCTCAACCAATAGCTTCAGTTCGGGAGTGGTCCTGAATGCTATAAAACAAGGCCCCGGGGCCAAAATGTCTTAATGTGTCTGTTTATAGAACATTGGAACTTTTTACTACAGTTAGTAAAGTCCAGGAAAACAGGACCCTTGCCTGTGTTTACTGCTTTAACTCCACGGTCTAGAACAGTATGTGTAACCTGACAGATGCTTAATAAAAATTTCTTAAATGAATACTGAACTCTGCCAGGACAATGACTACTTTATTCATTCCCAACACTTATACAGCGTTTGGTAATTACAGAGATTTCAACATTTGTCCAATGCTCTATCACAGGCTCCCTAGAATGCAGAGCTTAATTCTGCATATCCTTTTCTCCAAATCAGGGGAAATAGGAAGGCAGGAGGCTGCATCAAGCTAATATGTTTTCTTAAGGGCAGATATCAGATCCAAAACTTTCGTAGAGTTGAATGTACTGTATGTAGGAAAGATGAAGAGAGGCTCAGGCCCCAGATAATAGAAGCAGAAGAAATGTGGTCAGTAAAATGGAGAAGCCAGGCTGAAATCTAGCAAGGACTGAACCGTCATGGGAGGGAAAATTTTCTCCACTCCCCCTTCCCTACGAAACACTATAAACCAGCACCCTCTCCAGGAGCCTTTCAAAACTGGGTCTTAAGATCTTCTTGATCTCCAGGAGGTAGTAAAGATACAGACAGCAACACAAGAAGCCACCTATAGATTTGTTAAACTTTATTTCCTCTGAGTCTCTGGGGAGGCAGCAGGGATGTAAGGCGAATTGGCAGTAGCTTTAAGGGCCTGAGCATGGCTGGTGGTGGGAGGGGCCGGCATGGGCAGGATGAAAAGGAAGAAGTTTAAATATCCAGGGCTGAAAGCCAGCTAATGGGTCTCCTTTATCTGTCTTTGGATTTTGTGCAGCATCTCCTGCATTCGCCGCAGCTGGAATAGGCATATGCATCAAAATGAGGCCTTTTAGAGTCTTATAGTGTTAGGGAAGTACCCCCAAGCTCTAATCCCTTGGCGAGGTTGGGCCTTGCTAGCCACCGGGGTGTGATGGAGACCCTGGGTAGAACCTAAGACCCAGCCCAAGACCTAGATATGCACCAGAGCCAGGGATCTTCCTATTCTCAAACCAAGAGATTCTGAGATTTATGATCAAGCAAGGGACCCCCCAGGCTGTCGGCCCCTACCATCCCATAGTGCTCTCACCTCTTCATCTTTCTCTCGGATCAGCCTCTCAGTTTCTGGATCTGTCCCTGCTGGGACAGCAGGGATGGGGAAGTCAGTACCACTCTCTCGAGTCAGTTTGCTGAGGGGAAGGGGAAAGGGGGTTGGTAAGGCTAGGGGGACCCCGACACCTGCTTGGATTGAGCCCTGGGCCTGTAGAAGAACAAAGGAAGGGCTCGGTCTCATCCAAGGCTGTGCTTGGTATCCCGCCCCTGCCAGCTCTATCCTGGCTTTTAGCCATACTTGCGATTCCGTTCCTTCACCACCAGGCGGGTCATGCTCTGAATGCACTGTGCCCGGTAGTTCTCATAATGTGTCTCCCGTGTCACATCCTTCAAGTCCTGCATGTGAGTACGCACCAGCATTGTCCTCAGCTTCACAAAATCGCAGTGCCCTGGGTTTTCCACTGCATAGCAAGGCTAGGGGTCAGCCAGGGCCATGAGGAAGGGAGAGCCACCAAGGATAAGGAGGCACCCCAGTCACAAGCTCAGTGCTTTACCTTCCACGATGCCCCAGGGGTAGAGACGGCCCCGAACTCGCCGCCCTCTGGCCTCTACCACAGTGTTGCTGCCAATTACAGCAAATGGGATGCTCTCCTGGAAGAAGTTATGGGTGTCAACATCCCACATTCTCACCTTTTCCTTTCCACCGATATCTTTATCTTCTCTGCTTCCATCTAGAAAACTATGGTTCTCTCCCACCGCAGAATCCCACCCTTATATAGAGCTCTACTTTTTTCTTCTGCCTAGAAGAAACGATATGGGAAAGGGGTGCCCTGGGATGGCCCCACCTTTAGGGCTTGGTCCTGTAATTTGAAGTCCTCATCCTCATCAGAGTCACAGTCTGGAAACTGGTAGACCTTGATTCCAAAGAGCTCTATCTCCTCCCGGATCTGGCAAACACACGAAGGGCCCACAGTTCTGGGGACTCCATCCTTTCTAGAAGCCCACCTGCTCCCCTTCCCCCACCAGCTTCCTCACTTTGCGTTTCTTGCGCTCCACTTCAAGAGGTGTCAGTGTGTCCGCCTTAGCCAAGATAGGCACGATGTTGACCCGCTGATGCAGGGCCTTCATGAATTCAACATCCAATGGCCGGAGCCTGGGGAACAGGAATCTGTGACCACCTGCTAGTGGTAGCCCTGCCCCTGGTGCTCTCACCTGTTCCCTTGGTAGCACCCAGGAGCCTCAGGCTCAGACCATACCCGTGGCCAAAAGGTGAGATGAAGTACAGGCAGCAGTGCACCCTGTTGTCTTGGATGTTCTTGCGGTTCAGGCCACTCTCATCTCGAAAATACTGCTCAAACTGCTGGTCGATGTATTCTGCCACAGGCTTCCAACTAGGGCAGGGACAGACAAGCAGAGAAACTGTGGGAATGGGAGCTGCCCATTGAGTTCTGGGACCACAGAGTAGCCCTCACTCTGAGCAGCATTTTCAAGACTTTGTTATTCCCCAGCTTGCTTCACTACTTCTTCAAGGAGGTACCTGGTTAGGACAGGGGTGCATCTCACATGTCCTGATGGGAAACCAGACTAAGCACACAGAGTTCCATAAATACTAGTCTGATGAAAGGAAGAGAGCCCAGGTGACCAAACAAAACAATAAGAATAGCAAGGTGCCTGCAGGTGAACACCAATTGGGGGAGGCCATGTGGCCCTAAGTCAGGTTCAAAGTCCAGCCTCAGAGCCTGTATTCATGTGGTTCCACCCTTCCTTTCCAAACCCACTCCATCCTTCAAGGCCATATCCAAGAGAACCATCTCTTCCACCGAGGCTCCTTTTACTACACCAATGCATACTGCTCTCGCATACTGCTCTCTCTTTCTCTTCACCACACAGTGAGACAGATAGCTAGCTAGACAGACAGACAGGCAGGCAGGCAGGCAGGCAGGCAGGCAAGCAGGCAGACAGGAAAACAGAGGTTCTTGTATATCATATATATAATTTCACTGTGTAGTAAAGAGAAGGGGAGAATATATATGAATATATATGTATTTTTCAAGTCTTTTGCTCTTCTGTTTTCTAGTTAAATCTTCACTAATAAGTGCCCTGATAGGTGGACATTTTGAGCATCACCACACTCATCATGAGGAAACTAAATCCAGACATCTACGAGACTTAATCCAGATCATTTTGACTAGCAAATTCTCTACCCATCTGAGTCGCTGGCTTTCTGACTCCCAGCTTAGTGTGTTTATCACTACATTACCTGACCCATTTACTAACTTGTTACTTGATTAACACACCTTAGAGAACTATTGCTCCCCATTCTCCTGTCCCTACTGCTACTAGATTGTAAACCTCTTAGAGACAAGGATCATTTATACTTGTTCTGCATCCTTTAAAATGTCCAGCACAAGCTTACACCTAGTATATGCTCAATAAATTCCTGCTGGTTGACTGAATGAATATATGTGGAGGAACACTGTAAACTGTGCAGTGACAGGTAAGTGGGTTATTAGAATTATGGAAGGTAAAAGGAGCAAAGTAGATTGACTGAAGAAGGAGATAATACAGTAGGAACCTGGTGCTTGTTGGAGCTGGAGTTACAGGGCAAGCCCAGTCTGCTGAGACATAAAGCAGGAAAGATGATGATGACATGGATGCCACCTCCATCCATCAGGAATATTTATGGAGACCATGTACCATGTGCTAGCACAGTGCTATGGCAAGAATGTAAGAAATGGCCCTTCCCTCAAGGCTTAGACTGTGAAACTGAAGATGAACCAGTGTGCTGAGCTGAAAGTCACATGTTGTAATGATAAAGCATGTGATGGGGGTTGTTCAAGGTACAGAAAGATCTGTAAAGGTCTGATTAGTCTATGAGGCAATTATCCAGGGTCAGCCTCATAGGTGTGCGACCTGTGCAGTCACACACAGGGCTCCGCACTCAGAAGGGCTCATGCTTGGTTTGTTTCTCTGCTGTAGGTACCTTGAAATAATTTTGAACAAAGGGCCCCACATTTTTATTTTGCACTGATCCTGCAATTATGTTAAAACTCATGAGTGTAAAGTAATCTGTCTTTTATAGTTTTCAATGCTCATTCGCATGCATCATTCTGGGTGATTTTCAGATCAACTGGGTGAGGTGGTAAGGGTCAGTATTTTTCAATTGAAGAAATAGGAATGCAGTCATTTGCTCAAGATCACACAGTTACTAAATGCTGAATCGAGATCTGAACTCAGTTTAGGGGTCTTAGCACCACCCTGCCTAATTTCTTCATCAAAGGCACCACCTTTTCTCCTGTCTTTAATCCATACTTCTCCTCATCTACTCATTTAGGTCTAACCATTATCTAAGCATCCCTCCAGTTCCTAAAAAAGAGGCAGGGATAATAGGGGGGTGTAGCAAAGCCACCTTTGCTTTGGCAGGTAGCCTAGAGGGTGTTGGAGTTTAAACGAAGTTCTACCCACTTTCCCTCTGCTTCTCCTTTCTCCCTTTCACTCCTCCCTCCAGACACTCTCACTCCTGTAATAAAATGTTTGTGGTACCTAAAACGTTGCTGGTAAAAGAAAAGGAAGGAGGATGACATTTATTAAGCACCTACTATATGTCAGGCCCTATGTTACATGTTTTCACATGCTTGCTTTTTTGAGGCTCTTCTTTCTTATCTTATGCCCTCACCCCCATTGTAGAATTTATCTATTCTAATCTTTTCCTTTTCATTTTGCAGAGGAGACAGCTGTCCAATAAGGGGCAGTGGCATTCTCAAGGTCACAAACATCTTCCTCCTGACAATTTTGAACATGTCTGTGCCCATGTGTGTACCTAGTTTTATGTATGAAATGGGTAGCAGATGGTGGGTGGGGGCAGCTGGAATTGTGCTTGGTCAGACATACCACTCTGTGTTGTTGACTGCATCCCCAAAACCTGGTGTGTCCACAATGGTGAGCCGCAGTCTCACGCCCTTCTCTTCTATGTCCACTGCATGTTTAGTGATCTCCACAGTTTGCATGATCCGCTCTGGAGAAGAGGGAAACTGAGGCCAGAGCAAAGGCAAGGGCCTGCCCAGTCAAAACAAACAGCCTACCCTACCCAGTTTGGCTGCCTAGATGGCCTCATCCACACTGCCCCGCTTCCCATCCTGGGGCTGCCTGGGGGCCTGTTCTCTGGGAACCAGCAAGGAGCACATTTCCCAACACAGGAAATGCCGGTGGCTGTTGGCTCCGGCCCCAGCCTCTCTGCTGCTCCCGGATCTTTTCTTGGATTCCTGGAATCCTTTGGGGGTCAGAGACTCACTCAAAGGGCAGGATTCTGGTTCTTGCCCTGCCTCGGCACCCAAATCTTTAGGGAGCTGGCTGGTGGGCTGCCAGGCAAGATAAGTCTATAGAGAGTTGTTGTCAGTCTCTCTAGAAGCCATGGTTTCCTGCATGCCGGGTTGGCCCCATCCCCCAGCCTCTGGAGCAAGTTTGATTTCCAAAGTCAGGTTTGCCTGCCTGTCTTCAGGCTTCCCTCTTTTCCTTACCTTCAGCACTGAGAAGTTTCCGGTCCCGGTACAGATCAGTGAGGAAGAGACTATTGACAAGAGTGGATTTCCCAAGGCCAGACTCTCCTGACAGGGGAGAGAGGACAGAAGCACCAAATCAGCAGACAAGATCTATAGCCAAGAGGCAACCCCACTAGACTAAGGAGTGAGGAGAACTGCTTTCTAATCTAATTGGGAAAACCAGAGCATTTTAGAGTTGGAAGGAAACAGAGAGAACAGCTTATCCAGACTGCTCATTTGAATGAGGCCCAGAGAGGCTAAGAAATTGCCCAAGGTCACATACAAGAAATACAAGAAAACCTATTGGCAAATACAAGAAACCTATTGGTAAGTGTTCTCTGCACACTTTACCCACCCTGTGCCTGCCCACCCTCTACCCCCATAACATACTTTTGGGCCACCCATGGCTCCTGGCTATTTTGCAAAAAGAAACAGCCACTTGCTACCTTCTCTTTCTCTACCCCTCCCCTCTCCCCCAACACATATCATCCCCACCTGAAAAACCCCCAGCCCAGCCCAATCCAGCCCAACCCTGCCCCTGCTCTACCTGCTACCATGAGGGTAAAGTCAAAGCCTTTCTTCACAGACTTTCGGTGAACTTGATTGGGGAGGGTGGCAAAGCCCACATATTCCTTGTCATCCTGTGTACAAGAAGGCACAGTACATCAGGGCAAGAAGCAAGAAGGGCCCCAGGACCACAAACCAGCCTTCTCCCTCCCTCCTAGGTCTTTGTTCAGCCTTAGAGGAGCAGTGCCAGACTCCTCCGAGGCCCCGTCTGGACCACCAGCATGTGGAGCTGGGTTCCTGCCCCTACTGATACTGCTATCAATTTTCAGTGCACCTGGGGCCTGATACCACAGAGCTGGGGCCCCACAGGTCAGAGAGAAGCACCAGCCCAAGATGCATGAACGTGTGTACATACACAGACACATATGTGCACATCCACATGCATACATTCAGACTCTGCTCCCTCCCTGGGTATTCCTCACTGAAAAGCAAAGGCAGGGTTGGAGGCTCTACCTCAGAGGAGTCATAGGGATCAAGCTTGCCCCATGGGCTGCGGGGCCGGGCTGAGGGGCTGAGAGGGGCTGAGGCGGAGCAGTACTGCTGGCTGTGAGAGGGCTGGGGCCACGAGGGGGTTTTGAACTCCAAGTCATCCTCATCGAGTTCTGGTGCCTGGGGCCTTGGCTCCGAAACCTGGGGCCTAGACACCCTGGTTTTGGCCTCTGGTTGGTGGTAGCTCTCGTTTCCTGGGAAATCCTTCACGAACTTGTTCAGTTCTGTATCATCTGTGTCCTCCAAGAAGCGCTTGATCTGGGGGTTTGAGGTGGGGTAGGTGGCAGGGAAGGGAAGAAGGAAGGAAGGAGACAGGAGAAGGTGAGAAAGAAAGGAAAGCGCCTGTGGTTAGAAGGGAAAGAAACTGCACTAGCAGCCAAGCCAAAAGAAGTGCTCACCACCCCTCCTGTCACACATAGGTCCAAGATTTGAGGAAAGGCCCCAGGGTCCAGTCCTGAGGGGGTCTCAACAGGGTGCTATTGAGGCTTCCCTTTCTGGGGGTCTGGCCAAGTCAGAGAACAGGGATGCACCAAAGGCCAGAAAGTCAGACTAAGGGGGTACAGGCAGAGGCACTGATGCTGAGAGGAGAATGTGGCTCAACATTCAAGGAGTGTGCAGAGTCAGAAAGAGGGAAGTAGGGAGAGAGAAGAGAGACGCCAACTCCAAGTAAATCAAGACCCAGTAGGAGGCTCCAAGCTTCCTGTCGCTACAGGTCAGCGGTCAGCGAGCTCTGGGACTGAGGTGCAGACTACTGGGAGTGCTCACTGCCCAGAGCTCATACAGCTGACCTGAGCCCCCTACCATATTCCAGATGCTGAGCCACACCAGAGCCTGAGCTTGGGTCTCAGGGGAGGAGGATAAACCTGCCAGCGGATGCTGAAAGTAGGTGGAAGTGACCTGGGAGAGACCAGGTGAGGTAGACAAGGAAGACAGTGGGCCTCCAAAGCTGCTGACGGCTCCTAACTATGAGAGAAGCACCCCACGGATGCCCCATGCTCCCTGGAGCTGGGCTTTGGTAATGCAGGAGGGGAATCTGGCTTCAACTGTGAAACCACAGGAGTGGTAGTCAGAGGATGCTGGCTCCTCTGCAGAGGCCTGTTCCACCCCATCTCCAGCTAGGAAAGGAGGCCACTCCCCTCATTCTCACCCTCAGCTCGGCTGTCAACCCTAAAGCTTCCTCTTTCCTTTGGGGATGATCCCCCTGTGGAGTGCCTGGCAGTGCTGGGCTCAGCTCTGCCTCATAATACCCATGTGCCACCCCCCAGACAATGGACAAGGGCCGGCTTCAGAGACTGACTCACCCTCTGGGGATTAGCCAAGCCAGTGGGGGCTATCCCAGACCACTGTGGAGTTCCAGCCAGAGTGGGGGGAGATAAGATGGCTACAGTCTTCCCGTGGGTCTCCATTTTATAAAGGGAAGAATTGAAGGAAGTGGACATGCAATGCACATTGCCAAGCTTATGCCAAAGAGAAGGGATTGAGGTAGGAAGGTTAGAAAGAAAAGTCCCCTCAGAGCTACTTCCAGGCTGTCACCTCTCAAGTCCCCATACCTGCTTATAGCCATAGCCCCCAGGACTTGCCTGGACAGGGACAAGAAAAGAGGCCCTTTAGCCTGAAATTGGAACCAGCATGTGGGGGGGGGGCGGGGAACTCAGTGACCAGAAGAGGCTGTCCTGACCTACCTAACAGGCTTTTCTCACCCATAACATTTGTGGGGTGCAGTGGAGTAACCATACACCCCAGTTTATGTTTGCTGTCCAAGCATGATTAATTGTACCCCTTTTCACTCTCAAGTGTCCCAGCTTGGATGATTAATTATATGGAATAGAGAAGGGATGGGACTTAGGGGCAGCAGGTCTTATTTTCTGGCAGCTAAAGAGTTTGGGGAATTCCAGGAAATCTTGACCCTCTCTATAAGTGGCAGTGGCCCAGCAGTTGGTCTGGGGTTCAGGCTAAGGGTGGGAGAGGACTGTGCTCCACCTGGTTTTCCCAGGGGTATTGAGCAGAGGGGCAATAGGAAAGGCACTGATGGAAACCCCTACCCCACAGCCTTTCAGCAGAGCCACCAGGAACCCAGCACCACTCTCCCTGCCAGCCCTGCCTGCTCATCAGCATGGAGGGATAGAGGGGCCCACAGGGACTCTAAAAAAGAAGTCAGGATGCCAGAGTCCTCACCTCTTGTCTATCCTTCCCTGCCCCAGCTCTGCCAGTGACCAAATCATTTTCTAACTCTGAGCCCAATCCCAGCCAAGACAGAAAGACAGGTCAGGTCTACCCATCTCCCAAAGCAGCACCTTACCCCAGCTTCAGTCCTGTCCTCAGGGACAGAACTGCCTTGCCATCCCAGTGAACAGTCCATGTCCCACGCTTCAGACTCCCTGTCGGCAAGCTCTATGTCTAATTTTATCTCCCAGGCAAGTTCCTCGCACACAGAAACAGCCTGGTCTTGATGCTCTTGTTGTGATCTGGAGTCCTGGCTTGCTCCTTTTCCTTTCTATTTGACCCCCGTCTCTGTCAGGGGCCAAAAAAGCCTGTGGAATGTCCTTCCCCACCTCCTCCTCCCCCTTCCCTTGGCTCCCACCCTCCAAAGACAGCTCAGCTGCAGCAGGATCACTGGGTTTCTCTGCAGTCCCCTCTTCCTCTGATTGGCTACCCCATGATGCCTGCCCACTGCCTACCCTGGTGGGCACAGCATCAGCCTCCCAAGTTTGTCTGCAGCACAGGCTCTTGATCCACTTGGCCTCTCCTGTTAACCCCCAAGGACACGGAAGACTATCAGATGGGTTGTGAGCTATCCCCAAGGTGACCTGGCCCATCAGTACATGAGTGAGGCCAGCCACTCAGGAGACTCCTCTCCCAAAGTATTCCAATCTTTTTCACCTTAACTTTAAGTAGTGCTGAAGTAGGGTGGGATGCCCTATATCCCTAGGCATACGTTTTCATGGAAGTAGACCCAGTTTTCCTTCCAAGTGTCCCTTTGTGTTCTCGGAGAACCCCACTGTCTTAAGAAATTTGTCCCCTGGATTTCCATGCAGGATACCTGACTTCTGACTCATGGGTTCCTGTATCACTTCCATCACCCCATCACTTTCCAGAGGGTCAGTGAGGGAGCTGCTAGTACTTGGTCTCTGAGGGACATAAGTTCAGGCCAACAGGAAACTGGCATCCCAGAGGCTTCAGAGTTGCCCATTAGGTGGGAGATAAATTGAGGGGCCTGGCTGGAGTGTGTAGATAGAGCACCTGACTAGTAGTCAGGAGGCCCGTGTTTCTGGTTTGGCCAGAAACATTCTTTGTGATTCTGAGTAGTATTTTTAATTTCAGGGCTTTAATGTCCAATTGTGAATGGCCCTTCCTTGCCTCCCAGGAAGGCTGGGGAGAGAAAGCACTCCTAGATGACAGATATCTCATATGGCTTTGAACCTGAAGAGAGAAGGTGCATCTCAAGTCACAGGATGGTTATTAATGTTAGCCTGTCATTCTTTTTGCATGCAAATTAAACACATCTGGGACTCCTGGGCTGAGGAGCTCTCCCCTCTGATTTCCAAAGCAGCTGAGACACTTATCTCCTGCCACAGAGACCCTCATAGAGGAGTCTGGCTTGACATGAACCAGTCAACCTAAGGACTGGGCTAGCTTCAAAGGTTGAGGACTCAAAGGTTGGTGGCGGTGGGGTGTCTTTAATTAGAGAGGAACAGGATAGACTCAGCCAAGATGAAAGCACCAAGACCTCAGCTGAACTGAACTTAGTGTGTGGCAGCAAAAGCCCCTCTTGGTCCCCGCAGGACTTGGCACTGGAGACAATCAATGCCCGCCCTCCGTCCCCAGCTTCCATCCCTGGAACATTCAATCTGTCCATCCCCACAGAGGGAGGATAGACACAGGGATAAAGACAGGAACGACTTGGCCTCTCCCAGGAACCCCTCTTTGGAGAAGGTCACAGGGCCACCAAGACTTCCTGGCCAAGACTTGGGCCTCAGCCTGGACACAGCTTGAGACGCAAGAGCCCAAAAGGTTGGCCTTTCCAGACCCAGAAACTTCTAATTCCATGGGGCCCAGGGAGCGCCCTCCTGGAGGCTGACCACACTAACATCCTGCCCCACAGGCTGGTCACGGATCTCCTCCCACTGTAAACAGCCTGTGCCTCCCAGTGCAGAGGGCAAAGACTGGGGGGCTTCCAGACTAGGAGGAGAAGCTGGCACGGGGCCTGACGGCCCTGACATCCGGCGTAGCACGGTTGTGGCAGGCACTGGCAATGGTGGCAGGGCAAGAGCTGGCACCTTTACAGCCAAATGTTAAAACTTCCTACCTGGGGGTCTCCAGGGAGGTTGGCTGGGGTTACTGTTTCTCTTCCCACTACAGGCAGGTGGCAGGCATGAGTTCCCCTCACCCCCACCACTGCAGAGGGACCTGGTTTGGGAGGAGGGTGGTGTAGGATGCAGCAGGAGGAAGCTTCCCCATGGTTTCTGTCTCGGAAGCAGAGGGATATAGCTGACCCCACCGAGTAGAATGGTGGGCTGGGCTTCCCTCTCTCAGGGGTCCCTGGGCAGAGGGCGCCGTGGGAAGGACCTAGGAGCTGCCCGTTGCTGGGTTGTGGGAAGGAGGGCCCAAGCCTCTCATCATCCCTCTTGAGGAGGCAGGACTGTTTGTGGGCCTCTTCTGTGTGTTTTCCAAAGGAAGTTGGTGCTGGCCCAAGTCCAGGGTGGGTGGATGAGAAGGGGTCACCTAGGTAACAGCTGACCCAAACAAGGGCGGAGACCCTCAACTCCACTCTCATCGCTGACGCGCTCTCCCCAGCACAACAAACGCGTATCGGCCAGCACCCCACAATCCCCAGCATCGACCCGCCCCTTCGTCCAAGAACAGGGCAGCATCCCAGGGGTCGGGATCCGCTCTGTAGCTGCTCAGTTCAGAGAGAGAAACTTGGGAACGGCGAAGGAGCATCGGTTGCCTTTGCCCGCTGCAGGCGACAGTGCCTCCCGCCCCGCACAGCTAGGGCTGCGGCGCTGCAGGTCCCCGCGAGCCTCTTGGGAGCTGCAGGCCCTGCGCGCCCTGGCCCTACCCGGTACCCCCTCTCCCCCGCCTTACCATGGCTGCAACCCAGGCAGGGCCGGCTCTGCTTGGACAGCGCCCGAGGGACCCGCAGCCGGAGCTGCGCGGACCTCGCAGCACCGCCGGCCCCGCCCGCCGCCGAGTGAGGACAGGCTGGGGGCGGGGCCCAGCGGCGGAGGCGGGGCGAATCAGCCACCGGGCGGGATCTGCACCTCCAAGTCAGGGGGTAAGGAGGTGACGGTGGATGCTTGGCAGCAGACAGCCGGTCTGGGGGCAAGGCTTGACGCGACGCCCGGAGGCACAGGGTGCAGACAGACGCTCGGGACAGGGCTACACTATCACCTAGTTTCTCTTAGCCCTAAAGAGTAGCCTCTTAAGGCAGCTCATCACCATGGGGCCTTGAACCAGTCCCCCCCCAAAAAAGAAAGGACCCACCTGGTATCTTCAGGAGATACCTTTGGAAGGAGAGGGGATTTGCCCCAAAAGATGGAAAAACCATTAGCCGCCCCCTAGAGTTCGAATGAACCTGACGGATGTTCAAGTTACTGATTGTCTAACCGCCCCCCTCCACATCTCCTAAGGTGGGATGGCAGACATTCTCCACCTTCACCCAAGCTATGAAAAATAGACAGGCAGTTCCCTTTGAGCAGGGCTCTAGATTAAAGATTAAAGCGGATTTGCTGCATAAATTATCCAGGGATCACCGGCTGAAAAGGTGGAAAGGAAAGGCTGAGTGGCCTTTCTGGGGCAGTGGAGCCTTGCCTGGGGCTGAAGGAAGTGGGGAGGGACTCTGTAGAGGCCAGCCCAGGCATGCCCCAGTCCATACTGGGCAAACAGGTGAGATGCTGTGGGGACAGATGCCCCAGCAGCTTTAGAGGCATTAGAGGCTCAGAAGGGTCAGCAGCAGTCAGGAGGAAGATGATGCTTAGGAGGTGGGGAATTGGTGGGGATTTTCTGGTCAGGCTACTATGGAAGTTTCCAAAAGCATGCCCCTACATGACCACTCAAGAGTCTTCCCTCAGGGCAGGCTAACTGGCCTGAATACACTTTGGAAAAAATTGAGGCTCAGAGGGAGGCATGGCCGTAGAAGCACCAGAGGCCTGCCTACCCTATTTCAGTCTGATCTGTGACCCTGTGTTCATGGAGATCAGCTAAAATTAACCAGAGGGATGGAGGGAGGGAAGCCTGGGTAGGCAGGTGAGATTAGGCTCAGAAAACCCAGGGCTGCTATTAGGGATGTTACTGGATGTTTTGCATTGGTGGGCTGGAAGATGGAAGGGGTGTTGATGCTTTAAAAAAAAATCAGTTCATGAGGAGAAATCTTTCTAGCTGGCTGACCTCACTTCACCTCTCTGGGCCTCAGCTTCAACACCAGAAAATGAAAAGATTAAACTAGGCTAAGAGTCAGCAGCTTGGCTTCAATGAGAGGGAAACTGAAGGTAGAGAAAGTCTCCCAGAAAAAGCCTGGGGTAGATCAGATCTGAAGCTGTACACAGGGAAACAAAGACATAAAAGAGTTTTTTCAGAGAGAAACCAATGACTTAGAAGTCTACAGAAGCAGCAGCTGCTGCAATCAGACCCAGATATCAAACTTGGGCTACACAAAGCTCTGCTATTGGGAACTAGCTGGAGGTCATTAGTACCCACACACATACTTGTAAGAATACATCTTGGGTGCGTGGCCCGGGCTTGGGGTGCTGGGCCCAGGGAGAAAGCTTATGTCAATGAAAGATCTCATTACAAACCCTTGTTTTTTACAACTGTGACATCCTTCCTCCCCCAGTTCCAGCCGCAGTCCAAGTGTGGCTCATCTCAGAAGTCTTCATAGCTAGCTCATCTTCAGCTGTGGCTAGAATCCCAGCTCTGCTCTGTTACCTGCTGCCCAGGCCCAAGAGAACCCTGTGTGTCCTGAGGCACACGTTTGCCAGCTTCCTTTGAGGGAAGTAAGGCCCCAAGAGAGTCCTAGGAACATGGAACTCATCTCCAAGCCAAGAATCTTGGGATCTTGATGGGCAGTCCCTTTGTAATCAATGCTCCACAGGCCTAGCATGAGGCATGCTGAGTGAAATAAAACCTGAAGATAGAATTTGAGCCACTCTACCTGTACAAACCCCACAGGCTAACCCTCCAGCATCAGGGGTCTCTGAGAGAACTTGGCTTGGGCATAAGTCCCCATGTCAGCTTTGGTGGTTATTGCACTGCCAGAAAGTCCCTTCCTTCCCTAAGCCTCTTTCCCTGGTTGAAAGAGAGGACTAGAGTCCCCACAACTCCAGCTCTCACATTATTTGTTAGTGCAGGTAGAGTCTGACATCTGGTCAGAAACAGGGCCAATATATAGCTGCCCCTTGTCATTTCCACTGAGCATTCTTCTCTAACTCCAGCCATCAGGATCTCTACCCCAACATCCTGGCCAATGTTGCCTCAGTGCCTCTTGGAGCTCTAGTTCTCCTTGAAACTCAACATTTCATTAGGCATGGATGTCCTTGACAAGAGCACAATTTCCCAGGCCCTGCTGGGGTGGGGTATTCGAGCCAAAGGTCTAGGGAGTAGACACATAGCTTGGCACAGAGGGTGACTCTTCTGGGAAACTCAAACCAGCAACCACAGCTCCAGCCTGCTGTCCTGGCATCCCTTGACATGCTCGGGAAAACTTCCTGGCCCCCTCCACTGAATCTTCCCTGCCTAACCATTGGAAAAGGTTGTGTGGTACAGAGCTAAACAAGCATGCTACACTTGGGCCAAACCAAGGCCCAGGTTCAAAGCCAAGAATAGAGTGATTACCATAGGAAATCAAGATTTCAGATCTGCATGATGAGCAAAGGCCACTTTTGTTTCTCAGTAGCAGAGTTTCCCCTTAAGTAGAGAACTAATACAATTAAGAACTAATTGTATCTCCCTTCCCCCAGAGGTGATGAGTCACTGAAGACATAGTCAGAGAGCCCTGGTGGGGTCAAAAGGCTATCATTGTGTTGTGTCTTTCAAAGAAACCCGAGCCAGTCTGTCCAACAAGGTCTGTGTAGAGGCAAGAAACCAAAATATCCTCCCCCTAGAGCTCCTCAGTGTCCCATGGTCCTGGGGCAGGTGTGAGATGTGGGTGGCAAGATCAGGGAGCACTGTGTTTCCTGACACCTGCTGAATGGCTGCAGTTCCGGAGCTGGCAGGATGCTATAAGCCAGCCAGAGGGCCCTTCCAACACCATCTGCAGCAGGACAGGGCACAGGAGCTCAGGGATGAAAGGGACTTACATACTTCCCAATGCCACTACCTACTGGAGTCTGATCCCCCTCAAGGGCCCCCTGACCTTCTAGTCTCTGCTTAAATACCTCCCCAAAACTCACTGACTCTAACAATTACCCTTCCATCTCTGGACAGTGAGTTACCAAGGTCATTACACTGAGCTGGAATTTATCTTCCCCTTTCCTTTACCCTCTAAGAGTCTCCATGCCAGAGCTTTGCTCACTCATTTCACCAAACTTTATTTTATCCTTTGATGGCCACATCCTTTCAAGTGACCCAACTGTATACTTTTCTCTCTCAAATTAGCCACAAGCCTCTCAAGGACAGGGAATATATTGTCTTCTATTTTAACCTCTCTTACTTCAATTCAGCAAACATGTGGTGTGACATCTGCCTGGGTGAGTGACCAGGCCTCTGCCCCAGGAGATGTCTGGTCAATTATGGATTGATTGAAAGAATTTGTTGATTGGTTTTCCACTCTGATTTTGGAACACAGAAAAGCCTTAAGGCTTTGGTTTCACTGACCCATAACCTGCCCTTCATTCGGAAGCTTACCAGCTCACACCTCCTTCCGAGCATCATAGTTCACATGCAAAGATATAGATGTTACCCCCACCCCAAAACCTTTCCCTTCACCATTCTCGATCCCTAAAAGCACTGCTGAAATATTGAGAAGTTATTTTCTAGGAAGCTATAGCTGCAGAAAGACTGCTATACCACATCTAAATCCCTGGGGCAGGATGCTCCCTCAATTGCTCCCGGTTTTGAGAGCTAGCTCTGAGCCTATGATTTTTTTTTCATCAGATTGGGAGAAAAAAGTCCACCTTATAGGAGTGCTATGAAGATTCACTAAGGTAATACACTTAGTATGGTATAATCACTTAAATGAACAGCAGCTATTATCTCAGCTTAGAGGAAAATTATCAACACCAAACCAGCAACTGTCAACTGTGACTATTTCAAATGCCTTCCCTCCAAAAGATTAGGCATTTGCATGCATAATGGGTACAGAGCAATGGGAGAAGAGTCTTAGAGTGAATGACCATGCTGCCACCAACTGTGGAGTCAGCTTCTTCAGCTAGACACCACTCCATCCCAGAAAACAGGTCTTGGTTTCAGACTTACTGAGCCAAATTCCCCAAAACAGCCACCGTGGAGACTCCAGGTGCCAGGGAAATGACTTTGGCTGGCCTAGTCTTCCCACCTACAGTGTCAAAGTCTGAGTGTTTCAGTAACTGGCTCACATTCTGTCCCTCTCCTCCAGGCCTTCATTCAACCCCCAATGTGCAGCTGTCTCATGATCCTTCTCTCATGGCAGCTGGGCCAAAGGCAGCTGAGCAGAGAAGGGTGAAGGGACATCGTCATTTCTGTCACTTAAGACAGCCTTCCTCTGGCTGAGCAGCTGTCAGGGTGGCTTCTGTGTTGCAGATTTGCTTCCTCACCCAAGTATGCACTCTGCCCTCTGTAGCCAAGCTCTCTAATCTACCCAGGCCCACTGTTTCTCCTCTTACTTGAAAAATCCACCATTTCAAATACCACCAAACTACTCTGACAGAAAGACATAATGTTGGAGGTAGATTCCAGGCAGAGAAGAAAACAGCTTTGATAATACAGCAGGAAGTCCAAAATGGATGTGGCAGATTCTTCCCTAAGTGAGATCATTCTGGGCAGAACAAAGAACTAAGGGATTCTGGCCTCAGTTTTGCTATCAAGCCTGAGAAGGAGGCATAGCATTTTCTTGCCCCCATCTCACAGG
This sequence comes from Macroglossus sobrinus, assembly GCA_004027375.1. Taxonomy (NCBI): domain Eukaryota; kingdom Metazoa; phylum Chordata; class Mammalia; order Chiroptera; family Pteropodidae; genus Macroglossus; species Macroglossus sobrinus. The sequence continues at coordinate 273,696 of PVKZ01000247.1, forward strand.
CAAAGGGAGCAATCAGCCCAGGTCTCACAATGAAGGCAGGATATCATCCCTCTAGCCTGTGCTCTCAATGGTTCTTGATGAGGCATATGGCACCCTGGCCCATCCTAGGGTGAACAACTGTTCTGGTTTGCCCAGGACTAAGGGAGTTCCCAGATCACAGGACTTTCAATGCTAAAACCAGGAAAGTCCTGGGCAAACCTTGATTGAGTTGGTCAACCTAGACAGTCCCCAAAATAGCAAGTCTGGGCCAAAGGTCACCAGCCTATTCTGGACTTGGCTGCTCATGGTATCTGAAAATGAACAAGGTACCCTCTGACAGGAAAAGAAGCTATGTAGTGAGAGGTCAAACTGCTGCGAACAGCCTCCCAAGGTGCCCTGCTCCATTTTCAGCAGCTCTGTTCCACCCCTTCAACAATTCCCTTCCCTCTCAACTATAAGCCTCTGTACAAAGCAAGAGAAAAATGAGAGAAGTGTGAAAGATGGTTCCAGGTTCTTTTCTAACAGCCCATATCCTAGGAGTCTATGAATATCCCTATGAATGCAGAGCCTCCCTACATTCCTCCTAGGTTCTGGAGGTTTCTTTGTCAAGGAAGTCTACCTAAGCAAATCATCCCATGGCCCAGGAGCCAACAGGAGACTGGCCATACCATTCCCCAGAGGCTAAATGACATGTCACCCTAAAGTTACTGAAGTATGCCTTAGGTATCACTGAGACAGCCTCCTCTGGTTCCTGGCCTGCTTTCCAGAGTTGGTTTCTTGCATAATTGATAAGATATAGCAGGCAGTAAAACATCATGTCCACTAACAGCCTAAGAAGTCACATCCAAGGGCAAGTAGGGTGGGTACCTTGAAGACACAGGATCTTAGGGCCAGGTCATCCCCATCCCTTCATGGGCATTGCAGCTCCTCCCATCAAGAGCTGTTTTATTCCATAGAATTCTCCAGGGCTGTGTGAGAAGACAGCCCCTCTGACCCCATAGGGCACCCCCAGGACCTTCCTGTTGAACTTCTGATAGCAAAAAAAAAAAAAACAAAAAAAAAACATTAGGAATGCGTGCCTCCATCCAGCATAACCTCCTCCGCAGAGAATCCAGCCCCTAATGATCCAATCTAAGGATGAGAAGCATCTGTCTACCCAACTCCTTAGATAAAAGGGCCTTGAGGAGCCACTTGGGAGGAGACTGATGGAGAGATAGGCTGAATTGGGCTCCATCCCAAACGGAAGACCCAGGACAGCTTGTTAAGCCCAACAGCAAACATGCTGCGGTCCACAAGTCAGGCTCAGCCACCAGAGAATTCCTGCTGGGAGTAAAATCTGGGACAGACTCTACAGTCAAGCATTCTCAGATCAGAGCAACCAGAGGCCTTGAACACCGGCACCTTGGTCTCTATCTGGGACAGCCTGTGGGCCCTGCAGCCTGGGGAAAGCCTAGCTCTCTCTCTCTCTGTGAGGACAGTACCTGGCCCACCTCCATGCCACACCACTTCCAGAGAGCCAGGAAAGACCGGCAGGCCCAGCTGCAGGCAAGTCTTGTCTTCCCAGCTTCTGGGGAGCTGCTCTGCTACTGAACAGGGCTGGAGAGCTGCAATTATCGAGACAGGATAAGAGCTATTTTGGGAAGGAGCTCTCCTGCTGCCAAGGCGTTTGACTTCCTAAACTAAAACAAGATGCACAAAGAAAAGAAGTGAGGATAGGGAAGAATAGGGAGGAACTTGCTCAATCAAAAACATCGTATCCTGAGATAGGGGAAATACTAACCTTCCCAAAGGTAGAGATTTGCATCAAGGGGTGAGCAAGAGGCTAGCTGTAAAGATACTCCCTTGGCTTTGAGAAGGGAGTAACCTGACCTCACCAAATCCCTTGCTGACTCTCTCTTTCCTAAGACCCTCCAAGAGTACTCATTCAGTCTGTTGCATTTATTTGGACTTTTGAGAATAGACTATTTCATATTGTTATTTAAATGTTTCCTGTCCATGTCTTATCTCCCCATCCAGATGGTAAATTTCTAAAGGCCAAAGAATGTGTGTGCTGTGAGGCTTTAATGCTCTCTCCAATGTGCCCAGCAGAGTGCTAGGCATCTGAACAAAAATTATTTATTCAGGAGGAGGAAGGAAGGAAGAGAGAGCAGAGGAGGAGGGAGAGGATTTACTGTCTTGCATGGAGATAATCTTTAAAAGTAGTTGTTTCAACCCACAGCTGAGCTCCGGGCACTAGGGCTGGATAAGCCATAGCAGAGAGGGTGACAGCCACATTTCTGGCACCTCCCCTGCAGCTGTTCCATTATCTGAGCTGAGGCTGTCCTGCCAACCCCCAATTTGTTTTCCATCTATTGTCAACTGTCCATCCTAGGCTAGCCCATGGATGGATGGGACCCATTAGAGGTCATGCTGGGCTTTGGGCAAGAAAGAGATATGGTAAGACACAGAATGGCGGCAAGAAGAGCTTGGACTACCTTATCAAACATGAGCCAAGAAGAACTAAAGTGCTGTGGAAACAATGCACTGTGAAATCAGGACACTGCCAAATTCAGGACACAGAGCAGAGTTCACCTTGTGGCTTTCCAAGGTGAGGACTCAAATAGTGTAACCCAGAAAAGCGTCCCCTTTCTGGAGTGCTCTAGGCTGGAGAGCTAAGGGGGACCAATCCTACCTATGGCTTCCCAGGCAGCCTTCCTACATAGCACTTGGCTGGATTCATCACTTGCCCCCTTCAGAGAGATGCAGCCCCATATGTGCAAAGCTTAGCAAATAGAACACAGGCTAGATTTCAGCCTGCACTTGCCCTACCAGGTGCCCTTGTATGAACACCCTGCCCAAGGAGAGGGAGAAGTTTTGTCTCCCACCACACCAGTTTTCATCAGAGGGTAAGGCAGGAACTGGGATAAAGGGGAGCACAGGAAGACCAGAAATAACTTCCCAGGGACATTCTTACCTCCTCATCTGTCATAATGGAGAAGCAGAAGCCGGGCATTCCCAATGGGTAGCAAATGGATTTCAGAGTGTGCCAACAGGAGGGGAAAAAGAGAATTTTAGTAAAGGTGTCCAGTAGTCTTGGGCATAACCTGGCCCAAAACCCTTCCTAGAGAAGTGGCCCAAATAATAACAGCTAGCATTTACTGAATGCTCACTGTTGTCAGGCACCGTGCTAAGTGCTTTACATGTAATAGCCTGGGCAGTCCTCATAAGAACCCTAAAAGAAAGCCATTGTTATCATTAACAGATAAACTAATGATTAGAGAGGTAAAATATTTACAAGGTCACCATTAGAAATAGTGGACACAGGGCTCAAACCCAATAACATAACTCCAGAATCAATATTCTGCTAAACCTCTACCTTATAAAAAGCTTTGCTCCTTCTGAAGGGCACAGCTGCCTTTTTCTGCTGTTTTGCTATCACTCGAAGGGCTCATGCTTGTTGGGACTTGATTGCATTCCCAGGGCTCTCTCTTCCCTAGCAACTTCCTCATCCAGAGCACTAGCCTCCCTCATGTACACAGGGCTGGAGATTATTTTGGGCCACAACTCTTGAAGCAGGAGCTCCTTGCCACTATAACTCACTGTGTAAGGGCTAATCCTTACCTCCCCTCCCACCACCAAGGCCAAGAGTACAAAGGGAGTCAAGGAGTCACCAGGGCCTAAGAACACCTCTCTTAAAGATTCTAGAGTTGGCTGCAGGTCTCACTGATGGCCCCGAGGCAGAGGCCCAGACATTCTTGGGATTTTGCTGAGCAGCAGCCAACAAGTACCTCCCAAGTCCTGGAATGAAGGTTTGAGAAGGGTCTAGGAACCAGAGAGACACATGAGACCCCTCAGCCTGAATAAGTGTGGAGTCAACTCTGAGTAAGTCTATGAAGCAGGTAATTTGTTTTGGTGGGGTTTGTTTGTTTGTTTTATTACAAAATAGGTTAAGACCAGCTAAGCTGAAAAGGCCACAGGCTTATATTGTTCTCCATTCCAGAAATAACTACTTCTCATAAAAAGGAGACTCTGGAAAATGAAAAGTTTCCAAGTCCAGAAGGAATAACTAATGGAATCTTAAGCAAGATGAGAATTTCCTCTGTCCCTTCAAGTCAAAATCCCAGCATGTACCATGTCCTAATAGACCTAGCTCTGTAGATACATTGAGGCCACCATCCCAATTGTCCTCCTGCCTCCCATCCTCCCACAATGAACATACAAGAGGGAAAAGCACAGACCTTTTAGCCACCAGATGACACGATTGTACATTTCCTCAGAAACATCTGAAAATAAGAGATTGTTGCTTTTTTTTCTCTTTGTGGGATGCATACCTCCTTCCCCCCACTACTTAACATCTCCCTTTCTAGCTCTCATCTCCACACCCGAAGATGCTCTCAGCCCTTGATCCTCTCGAAGAAGCTCCTCCAGCCTAGACTAAATGCCACATTTCCACTCTCCTCTCCTTTTCTTCCACCCTCTTTCTGTCCCACTTAATGCCTTTCCCTTCTTGGAAATCTTAAGTCCCAGCTCATAAGTATCCCACCTCCTCCACTTTGTTGCTGGAATATTTACCTGAAGACCTTAGTCTCTTTACTAGCCTTTACCAACCCTCATCCCAGCTCAGTTTTTCATGTACACTCTCGGGATGCAGCTTCCCCACCCTGCAAACCACTCTCTACTACCTTCCATTGAAAGGTTAAGCAGCGTTGCCTGGAAGAGTCAATGCCTGACGCCGACCCAAGCATCGTCATCGATGTCATTAACTTGGAGCTCAGAGAAGCTGGCAGGGAAGGAATGGAGCAATGGGCTCAAAGATGGGTCTAACTTTAGCACTGGCAGGAGGGCAGCTCTGGGGCCCAGAATGAAGAAGAGGCCTTTCCTTCCCACCCCAACGTCCCACCTCACTAAACCGGGGCAGCACCTGGGCAGTCTGCTTCTTCACATACCCAAGAAGAAAGCACTAAACCTTTGAATGGGTTGTTTGGAGATGCATTTGAGGGTCTGTGGCACTTTCCTCAATGGTGCCTGGCTTGGAGGCTCCTTTAGTGATGGTGGTGGTGATGGTGATGGTGCTGCTGGTGGTGATGGTGATGGTGCTGATGGTGGTGATGGACTTGCTTTCTCTCTCTGGAACATCACATCCTCATAGAAAAGGTTTGAGTCCATTTCAAAACAGGAAAATGAAGGGTCTAGGAGAGGAGGGGACTTAGGTTCGAAATCAGGTGTTGTTGGCCGGCTTTGGGGCATTTCAATTTCAGGATTGAGCAAGGCCCACCATGAAGACTCAGGCCCGTACCTAGGTAAGGATCGAGGGGGTAAGGGCCGAGGGGTCAGTTCCAGTTTTTCACGGACGGAGGGCTTTCGGGAGGGTTCTGGATACCTGTGTATAGGTCCTGGGGACATGTAGTCACTTTCTAAGGGCCTTGGGGTATGCTGCTTATAGATGGGTTCTGGAGTGGCAGACATAGAAGGTTTGCGGCGGCTCTCATACGCCGCTCGCGATGTCATGCGATGAGGTGACTGTACTGGATGTACCCCTGGGGAGATGGTGACCCTGCGGCCGAACTCGCTGTCTCTACGCATTGAGGATTTGACATTGGACTCCGCTTCTGGTAGAACTTTTGGGGAGGGCTTGATTTCGGCGTAGGCAGAATACTTGAGGATAGGCTCAGGGTCTGAGCGCATGGGAACTCGGTGTCCGCCATCCAAATCTTTAAGCACAGGGGGTCTGGGAGATGATTCCACGTTTATATTCTTATGCAATGCCTTGGGTTCTGCATAAATTGAGCTGCGACGACTCATTTCAGACTCTTGGCCAGGGATCTTTCTCTGGGCTGTCCGAGAGTCTGCACAGATGCGGCTACTGCGTTCTGGGCTAGAGGGTCTCCTTGGAGATTTGATCTCAGCAGAAGCCCCACTCTTTCGAATGGACTCAGTTTGGACTGCTTCATCCTTTGGGCAAACCATAGTCTTACGAGGAACTCTGACCCCTTGTGGGTACTGGACCTTGGAGGGTGGGTCGTCTTCTTGTAAGATTTGTATGTTATTCTTCTGGTCTACAAAACTCAATCGGCGAGAGGATCTGGGATCTGGGGTTAATGGGTAACGATTACTGATGTCACGCCCTGACTTGCTCTCACGTCCCCTTCGTGGTGATTCCTCTCGGGAAGGACTAACATTCCGCTGCATCTGGACAACGTTGGAAGCTGATGTCTGACTTTGCTGGCTCTTTCGCTGAAGAGAGGAATGGCGGTATGCTTCTGGTTTTGACCGCTGCTCAGTTCGAGGGATACGTCCTCCAGAGAAGCTAGGTCCTAATTGGAGGGAGAGAGATTGAGAATAGTATGATGATGAAGAGGGAATGGTGGGATTCCCAGCTTCTGGTCTTTGATGCACAGAAGGGCTTTTAGAGACTGCAACACTTCGCTGGCTCAAGGCAGGATTGTACCCGTGTCCCCGCTGAGGAGATGTGTTAGTAGTCTCAGCCCCTTTCTGTCCTGAAGCCGCTATCTTGGACCCAGTTTTATTCATCTTGACTGTTTGATAGATGCTGCCCCTCTGGGTAGATCCCATTTTTACCGGCTTGCCTGTATTCAAGGTCCTAATGGAGCCTGAATATTTACCCTCAGTTTTAAAAGCTGCTGTTCTTGCACTCCCACAAAGTCGCTGTTGTTCTGAGTATCTCAAATAGTTCCCTTAGCTACCTGCCTGGTGATGTCATAAAGGAAGGAGCTTCCTATTAAACATCCTGCCATACAGACATAATTCTTCAGAGAATCTCAAGCAGTAACTGCAAGGAAACTGTGGATTTGTCTTCAGAGTTGACACCACCTAGGCTTTGGCCAAGTTCTTAACAGAACCAGGATTTCCTGCTATATGGGGAAGCCTCCAGACCCTTCCTTACTCTCCCCAGATTTTAGGAATTCTCAGAGACTCATCCAGAGAAGGCATCAGCCTGAATGTCTTATTAAGGCAAGACTAGTAAAATCAATTATGCTGTGTTTGCTCATCTTTATAGGTTGCAAGGTATAAATATGTCCCAATTTGGTTGGGAACAGCACTGAATACGAGTCAAAAAAGAGAGTTCCAGCCTTTTCCAGTTGATCTAGTTGGTCTAGTTGATCCTGGGGTAAAAATCTGGGTTGCTGAAATCATAAATTCTCATATTCTTGGCCCAGAAATGAGTGTAAGATGATAGAAGAAATTGGGAATTAGTTATGATAAATGATAAAAGTGGGAAAACATTTACAAGTCAGATATTTTGAAGACACTAAGAGTAAGGCAGTTTGAAATGAAATGGCTCTTATTGATTTATAGTTATTTGATACCTTGTCATCAAAAATTGAGGCTGACTTAAACAAAGCTTTCCTATGAGATCCTACTTTAAATATGATGGTTTATTGATATATAACCTTTAGCCATGAGACCAAAATACTTATTTGTCTAGGAAGATTACATTTTTCTTTGTAGTTTTATTGAGAGTGAGTATGAATTTCTCCATCAGCATGTAACATTAAGTTTGCTATCACTTTTCTGATCTTACTAAAATCAGCTCAGATGCTTGAATAGTTACTGTTTATATTTTCTTAATGTTGGGGAATTTATATATTTTCCTTTCAGTGTTCAATTTTAATACAAGTAAACATAATGATTTTAGTAGAAATGTTGCAAAACACAACACAGGATCTTGACATTTTCCTCATCATGACTTAAGTTAACTCAAATAAATCTGAGTCTGAGACACAGATGGGTTCTCTGAGGGTACCTCTACTTCTCTTGCTCTCCCTCTGGCATGGTCATAAATGAAGATAAAATGTGACAGATGTAAAAGCTACAGTATACTGTTCTGCTATAGTATACTGAGGTGCATGTGTACCAGGGATAGCCATTTAATGAGTTCTGTGGCAGCCAGTCTCCAAGATGGCCCCTAGTGATCCTCACCTCCTAGTATTGATACCTTTGTGTATTCCTCTCATTCTGAATTAGGGCTTTACCTGTATGACCAATAGAACATAGCAGAAATGATGGTATGTGACTGCTGAGGCTAGATCGCAATGGCATCACACTGCAACTTTTGCCTTGGTCTCTTGGATTGCTCACTTGGGGGAAACAGCTGCCATGTGGTGAGGACACTCAATGGGAGATTCACATAGAAAGAAGCTGAGCTTCCTAGTCAATATCCAAGAGCAATTTGCCAGTCATGTGAGTGAGCCAACTGGGAAAGGAACCAAACTGCAACTTCATGAGACCCTGAGCCACAACTACCCAGTTGAGCCACTTCTAAGTTCTTGACACAGAAACTGTTAAAGATAATAATGGTTATTGTTGTTTTAGGCCATTAAGGTTAAGAGGTGATTTGTTATGCAGCAACTGATTATATAAGATCCATTTCTCTAGTGTAAACTTTCATTACCCAAGCACAGCGTTCAACATATAAACCAGAATGGCAACTTACTAATGAACTTGGAGACACACAACTGGAGCTGATTGGAAAGCCAGGTCATTCTCTCCCTATAGACCAACTTCAGGAGGAACAAAAGTTACTTAGTGGACATGGAATTGGATGAAGAAGTTAGAAAGATGATTTACAAGAGGGTGACGCTTGCCACAGAGCACTAGGCATGACCAGCATAATAAGCTTTGGTTGGGCAATCCCAGTGTCTGTCTCCTAAAGCTTCATTTTTCTATGATTTACACTGACCATTCCTCCTATTGATTTGACTTTTAAGTATTCTTAAACCTCAAAATGAAACCAGCTATACAGAGAATTATAAAAAGTTGAAATCACCTGAAAGGACCATTTTACTATTTTTATAAGCATCTTTCCAGATAGTTCTCTATGCATTTGCCACATTTATTTATAAATTTACATAAACAAGGTCCTATTATATATACTTCCTAGCATTATTCCATAATATATTATGGACACCTTTCTGTCAATAAATCTATATTTGTAACATAATTTCTAATTAGTCCACTTATGGTTGTTCCGTAATTTTTTTAAAAAATATTTTGATTGTGGTAAAATACACCTAGCATAACACTTACCATGTTAATCATTTTAAGTGTACAGTTCAATGTATTAGATATTCACATTGTTATGCAGCCATCACCACCATCCATCTCCATGACCCTTTTCATCTTATAAATTTACCATTTTAACCATTTTTAAATGCACAATACATTGGCATTAAGTACATTAACAACGTTGTGCAATCACCACCACTATCCATTTCCAGAACTTTTTTATCACTTCAAAAACTCTGTACCCATTAAACAATAACTCCCCATTGTCCCCTTCCCCCAGCACCTGACGACCACCATTCTACATTGTCTTTATGATTTTGACTGCTCTAAGTACCTCCTATAAATGGAATCATAGAGTATTTTCTTTTAGTAATTGACTTATTTCATTTAGCATAACATCCTCAAGGTTCATCTATGTTATAGCATATTGCAGAATTTCTTTCCTTTTTGAGGCTAAGTAATATTCCATTATATGATCTTCGGCAGGTTATGAAACCATCTTGGGTCCTGTCTCCTCTTTTGTAAGTAGGAATAATAATAATCATCCAACTTTTAGTGCTGTTGGGGATTAAAAACAATCACTCAGTTAAATATTTGTTGAGTACATAATATGTACAGGGTCTGTGCCAAGACCTAGATACCTTAGTGAACAATCCAGATGTGATCCCTGGCTTTATAAAGCTTACAGTTAGATGTACAGGGATGTGTGGAGATGGAACATTCTACTGGTTTATAACTGCCACATATGTGCTATGATATAAAAATAAGGTCTATGTGTGGTGTGAGGGAAGAGCAGGTGGGTAGTACATGGGAAAATCTTACAAAAGGCCCTAACCTAGTCTGAGGTTAAGGGACTTTGGGAAGACTCCAAGGAAATGAAATATAAGCTGAAAACTGAATGATTGAGGCAGCTAAAGATAAGCAGAAATCTAGGCAGGGAGAACAGCATGTGCTATGATTATTTAGAGAACTGAGAGAAGTCCAGTATTCCTAAGAGCAATGAGGAGAGATCTGAGCAAGGAAATGACAGCTTTTGTATGTGCAAAGATCACTGTGGAGAAAAAGTTAGAGAGGAGCCAAGAATACTAAAGAAATATTTGAAAAAGATAAATCAGTTTTACCCTGCTCTCTACCCCCTTGCTTAGCACCCTCCATTGGAGTCCCACTTTCCACTGTGGTCTCTAATCTGCCTGCTCAATCTCCAGTCTCACTTGACCTCCTACCAGTCTCCCCACAACTTACTTTGCTCAGTCACACTGTCCTTCTGCTGCTCCAATGTTTCCTTGTGGGGCCTTTCCACATGTTCTCTTTGCAGGGATGCTCATCTTTCAAAAGTCACAAAGACTGGTTCCATCTCTTTATTCCGATCAAATCAAAAGTCACTTCTTCAAAGTAGCTTTCTCTTTATACTCTTTCTAATGTTAAGTGCCCTCCCAACAATCTTTATCACTTTAACCTATTTATTTTCTTCATAAAACTTACCACTACTAAAACTATCTACTTATTCATTTGATGACATAAAAGAAAGGAGAGCAGGAATTCTGCTTTGTTCGTTATTTCACCAGCATCTAGAGTGATGCCTGGCACATAGGAGTCATTCTAAAAAGATCTGTTAAATCTGGGACTAGGAGCAGGAGGCCATTTAAGGATGCTGCTGGCTATGAACCAAGTGAGAGTTACTAGTGACCTGGATGAGGGCAGTGGCAGCAGAGGCAGAGAAAGATGGATATTAGAGACACTATGTTTGTTTTAGAGGTGGAAACAAGTCTTAATGATCAATATGTTGATATAAGGAGTAAAGAAATGGGAGCAGTTGCGAATGGCTCCTGGTTTTCTGGTTTGAGTGGCTGAGAGTAATACCATTAATGAAGGGGAATGCTGAAGGTGGAGGTGTATGGTTAAGATCATGAGTTCAGTTTTGGGTGTATCAGTAAGACACCTGAGAGAATTCCAAGTGGAAGGTCAAGATGGTGGGGTAGGTAAATGCTGTGCATGCCTCCTCCCATGACCACATTAAAACTGCAACTACATTATGAAACAGTCAACTTGGAGAACTATTTGAAGTCTAGCTGAACATAACTCCTAAAACTGGGGATATAAAGAAGAGACTACATTGAGACCAGTAGGAGATGCAAAATGGGCTGGTCTCATACTCACTTGTGCTCGTTGAGCATCTGGAGTGATATTTCGGCTACAGAGGCCTCCTCTCTCACAGAAGTGAGGGGCCCCAGGCCTACACCTAAGTTCCCCAGCCCAGGATTCCAGTGCCGGGAAGAGGAGTCCCCACGAAATCTGGCTGTGAAAATCAATGGAGATTCTGGCCATCTCGGTAAAATGGAAGGTAGCTGGAAATCTCCTTAAAGGGCCCACATGCAGACTTACTTGCAGGCACTCATCTTGGGCTCTAGCAGAGGGACAGCAGTACAGGAGGTCCCAGAGACATACAGAGAAAGACTGAGTTGTGTGGCTTCAGGGTGAGGGCTGGAGGAACAGCTGCCATTGTCCCTTTGTTGAGTCCTTCTTCTGCATAGCCTGCAGGTGAACGCCATCTTGCCTGTGTTGAACCCTCCCTTCACACAGCCAAAACTGAATATGCACTGGCCTGGTGAGATCTGCTCACTCCACTCCAGTGACTCCCTGAGACCCTACCCCATCCCACCTGAAAATTGCCCAGTGGCAATTTCAGGTGGTTGTTGGGCAACTGGCTCACCCTGTACCCTCAGTAGGAGGTTCCTTCAGCATCAATCAACAGGCCTCCACTCACACACCTCAGGAGATACTTTTGGTGGTGGGCCACCAGCCCTGGCTCTAGGTGAAGTATTTCTTAAACAAATCTTGAGGATCTGCAGGCCTGAGGTGGGCAGCAGTTGGCCTTGGTGTGAGCCAAGACTTTTGCAAGTGATCACAGGCTTAGCACGACAACAAATCTGAATCTACACCAACCTGGGAAACACCATGTGCCCCATGCTGGTGACTTCTTGAGACCCCGCCTCTAATACCCCTGAGGCTCATTCAGCTGCTGAGCCTTAAGAGCAAACAGCAGTCAGCCTCAGTCCTGGGAGTGCCTGGGCCTTTTGCCGAGCCATCTTACACCTGGTACTGGTGGCAGTTGGCCTCAGTTCACCACATGGCCTCTCCCACATACCTCCAGATCCATCTGAGGCAGCTACCAAACATGGATAGCTTTGTAGCTCCTATCAGGTAGCCCTGGGCTGGTCACAGGCAGTGGCTGACCTTGGCCTGTATAGAAACTCCTACCAAGGGGCTCCAGAATCAATACGCCCAAAAGCTGGCATTAGATGTTAACAGAGCACCACCTGATTAGCCCCATAAGCAGCACACACCCAAACAGTGGTCTCAACTGGCACATGAACCCGCTGGGATGAACCCCACTCTATGAGGTCAGCCCCCACACAACAGCTCAGATATTGTGGACGTGGCCAATTCCCACAGCCAGTCAGCCTGAGAGTCAATCCCATTCGCTGATATCACAAAATTAAGGTTCAACTACAACAGGAAGGCACACATAACCACACAAGGGTCATTCCTGAAGCACCTGGGGGGCAGGTGATCTGGGATACTGGGTCACACAGGGCACTTACTACATAAAGCCTGGCTAAGACTCGGAGACATAGCAGATCTACCTAATACACAGAAAAAACACAGAGTGGCATTCAAAATAATAAAACAAAGAGATGTCCTAAATGAAATAAAAGAAAACTTCGGAAAAATAAGTAATGAAATGGAGGCAAGCAACCTACCAGATAGAATTCAAACACTGGTTATAAGGACGTTCAATGAACTTAGGAAAAGAATTGATGAGCTCAGTGAGAACTTCAACAGGAAGATAATAAGCATAAAAAAGGACATAGAAACCATAAAAAAGAACCAGTCAGAAATGAAGAACACAATAACTGAAAGAAAGAATACGCCAGAAAGAATCAATCATAGATTGAATAAAGCAGACGATCAAATCAGTGATTTGGAAGATAAAGTAACAGATAACACCCATCGAAACAGCAGAAAGATTAAAAAAAAGAAGAATTGTTCAAGGGACCTCTGAGACAACATCAAGTGTAACATTTTAGTCATAGGAGTACCAAAAGAAGAGAGAAAGCAAGGGACTGAGAATCTATTTGAAAAAATGACTGAAAACTTCCCTAATCTGGTGAAGAAAACAGACATACAAATCCAGGAAGTGCAGAGTCCCAAACAAGATGAATGCAAATAGACCCACACCAAGACACATCATAGTCAAAATGGCAAATGTCAAAGATAAAGAGAGTCCTAAAAACAGCAAGACAAAGGCAGCTAGTTACCTACGAGGGTACTCCCATAAGAATGTCAGCTGATTTCTCAACAGAAACTTTGCAGGCCAGAGGAAATGGCATGAAATAGTCAAAGTAATGAAAAGCAAGGACCTACAAACAAGACTATTCTACCCAGCCAGGCTATCAATTAAAACTGAAGGTGAGATAAAGAGCTTTCCAGGCAGGAAAAAACTAAAGAAATTCACCACCACCAAACTTTAAAGAGAAGGCCCTTATTTTAAAGGAACTTCTCTTTAAAATAAGGAGAAGAAAAAAAATAACATAAATGAAAAATAAAACGGTAACAACTATATATATCTATCAATAATCACTTTAAATGTAAATGGATTAAATACTCCAATCAAAAGACATAGGGTAGCCAAATGGTTAAGAAAACAAGAGACCCACTCCAGATCAAAAGACACACAGAGACTGAAAGTAAAGAGATGGAAAAAGATATTTCATGCAAATGGAAATGAAAAATAGAAAAGCTGGGGTAGCAATACTTATATCAGACAAAATACACCTTAAAACAAAGGGTATAAGAAGAGACAAAGAAGGGCATTACATAATGATAAAGGAAGATCAATCCAATGAGGAGATAACTCTAGTAAATATTTATGCACCCAACATAGGAGAACCTAAATATATAAAGCAAATATTGAGAGATATAAAGGTAGAGATCGACAACACAGTCATAGTAGGGGACTTAAACACCCATTGACATCACAGGACAGATCTTCCAGACAGAAAATCATCAATGCCTTAAATGATGCACTAGACTAGATGGATTTAATTGATATTTTTAGAGCGTTTCACCCCAAAGTAGCAGAATATACATTCTTTTTTGAGTGAGCAAGATAAACGACATATTAAGCCATAAAACAAGTCTCGGTAAATTTAAGAAGACTAAAATCATATCAAGTGTCTTCTCTAACCACAATAATATGAAACTAGAAATCAATTACAAGAAGAAAACTTAAAAGTACACAACATATGGAGGCTAAATAACATGCTACTAAACAATGAATCCGTTAACAATGAGATCAAGGAGGAAATCAAAAGATACCTTGAGACAACTGAAAATGAAAATACAATGACCCAAAATCTATGGGACACAGCAAAAACAGTCCAAAAGGGAAATTCATAGGAATACAGGCATACCTTAAGAAACAAGAAAAATCTCAAATAAACAGTCTAACCTTGCACCTAAAGGAATTAGAAAAAAAAAAAACAGCAAAGAAAGCCCAAAATGAGTAGAAGAAAGGAAATAATAAAAATCAGAGTAGAAATACATGAAAGAGTTTAGAAACAAAACAAAAGATCAATGAAACTAAGAGCTAGTTCTTTGAAAAGACAGACAAAATTGATAAACTTTAACCAGACTCATCAAAAGAAAGGGGACCCAAATAAATAAAATCAGAAATGAAAGAGAAGTAACAACTGACTCCACAGAAATATAAAGGATTATAAGAAAACACTACAAGCAATAATATGCTATCAAACTGGACAATCTGGAAGAAATGGACACATTCCTAGAAACATACAATCTAAGAAGACTGAATCACGAAGAAACAAAAAATCTGAACTGACCAAAATGGTCAAAGAATAATTAACAGCTATTCTCAAACCATTTCAAAAAATTCAAGAGGAAGGAAAGCTCCCAAACTCATTCTACGAAACCATCATTACCTTGATTCTAAAACCAGACAAAGACAAAAAAAAAATTATAGGCCAATATCCCTAATAAACACAGGTACAAAAATCTTCAACAAAATATTAGCAAACTAAATTCAGCAATAGATTAAAACAATCATTCACCATGATCAAGTTGAATTTATTCCTGGGGTGAAAGGTTGGTTCAATATCCACAAATCAATTAATCTGGTACATCACATTAACAAATTGATGGATAAAAATTATATGATCATATCAACAGATGCAGAAAAAGTGTTTGACAAAATCCAGCATCCATTTATGATAAAAATTCAGCAAAGTGGGAATAGAGGAACCATACCATACCTCAACATAATAAAGACCATATATGAAGAACCTATAGTTAATATCATACTCAATGGGGAAAAGCAAAAAGCATTTCCTTAAGATCAGAAACAAGACAAGGATGTCCACTTGCACCACTTTCATTCAACATAGTAATGGAAGTCCTAGCCACAGCAATCAGACAAGAAAAAGAAATAAAAAGCATCCGAATTGAAAAGAAAGAAGTAAAACTGTAGTTATTTGCAGATGACATACTATATATAGAGAAAACCCTAAAGATTCCACCAAAAACCTGTTGGAACTGGTAAATGAATTCAGTAAAGTAGCAGGATACTAAATTAACATTCAGAAATTGGTTGCATTTCTATACTCTAATAATGAACTATCAGAAAGATAAATTAAGAAAACAATCCCATTAATAATTGCATCAGAAAAATAAAATACCTAGGAATAAATTTAACCAAGGAAGTAAAAGACCTATACTTGGAAAATTATAAGTCATTGAAAAAAAAAAAACTGGAGAAGATACAAATAAATGGAAACATATACTGTGCTGATGGATAAGAAGAATTAACATCGTTACAACATCTGTATTACTCAAAGCGATCTACAGATTCAATGCAATCCCTACCAAAATACCAATGGCATTTTTCACAGAACTAGAGCAGTCCTAAAATCTAAATTAAACCATAAAAGATCCTTAATGCCACAGCAATCTTGAGAGAGAATAATAAATTTGGAGGTATCACACTACCTGATATCAAACTATACTACAAGGCTATAGTAATCAGAAAACAGCATGGTACTGGCATAAAAACAGACACATAGATCAATGGAACAGGACAGAGAACCCAGAAATAGATCCATGTCTATATGGTCATGTGTTCTATGACAAAGGAAGCAAGAATATACAATGAGATAAAGATAGCCACTTCAATAAATGGTGTTTGGGAAACTAAATGGATACATGCAAAAAAGGAAACTGGACCACCTTCATACACCACATACAAGAATAAACTCAAAATGGATTAAAGACTTAAAAATAAGACCTCAAACCATAAAACTCCTAGAAGAAACATAGACAGCAACTTCTCTGACATTGCTTTTAGTAATATTTTTTCTGATATATCTCCTTGAGCAAGGGAAACAAAAGAAAAAATAAACAAATGGGACAATATCAAGTTAAACAGCTTTTGCACAGCAAAGGAAACCATCAATAAAATGAAAAGACAACTTACTGAATGGGAGAAGATATGTGCTAATGATACATCTGGTAAGGGGTTAATATACAAAATTTATAGAGAACTGATACAACTCAACACCAAAAAAAAAACAAAAACAAAAACAAAAAAAACACACCCAAAAATCCAATTATAAGAATGGGCAAAGGACCTGAATAGGCATTTCTTCAAACAGGATATTCAGATGGCCAAGAGACACACGAAATGATGCTCAAGATCACACTAATCATCTGATAAATGCAAATTAAAACCACAATGAAATATCACTTCACACCTGTCAGAATGGCTATCATAGATAAATCAAAAACAAGAGTTGGTGAGAATGTAGAGAAAAGAGAATTCTCGTGCACTGCTGGTGAAATTGTAAATTGGTTCAGAAAACAGTTTGGAGGTTCCTCAAAAAATTAAAACTAGAACTACAGAACTACCTCATGACCCAGTAATTCCACTTTTGGGTATTTATCCAGAGAAAACCAAAACACAAATTCAAAAAGATATATGTACCCCTATGCTCACTGCTGTGCTATTTACAATAGCAAAGATATGCAAGCAAATCTAAGTGCCCATCAAAGGACGACTGAAGGAAGTTGTAGTACATATATACAATAGAAAAATAGGTGTAGTACAGATCCATCTTTAGACTGTTTTACCTACAATTGTTCTAGTTTACAGAGATAGAAGCAGTCATGTTAGCAGTTTTGGTGATGAGAAGTTGAGTTAGTTCCCATCTGATAACTTCTATTTTCTCTGTAAAGTTAGAGATGAAGTCATCTGATGAATACTGATGGGAAGTGAAGGACAGACATTTGAAATAACAGTTGCTGACAGTGGGAGAAGCATCCTAAAGAAACTCAGTGGGACTGCCATGTGCAGGAAAAAGATTCTTTTATATAATCTACCAGGTACAAATACAGTTATGTAGTAACTGGCCAGACAGAAGAGTCTACTCTGCCAGCCTTGTAGACAAAAGATTACAAACCACATCAGGGGGAGTTTGTGTAGGACTCATGATATGTCTGCTACTAGTCCTTACATTTTTATGTATGTTGGTTTTGTCAAAATTTATAATGGAAATTGAAACCTCTTTGTGTGATGGTTTTTCTCTCCCAATAATTAAAAGAAACATATCTTACAAAGCCGAAATCTAACTGGTATTGAAAGTAAATATTTTATTATACAACAGGAGTAAAAGTTTTTGAACATTTATATCAACAAAACCAAAAGCTATTCTGGGCACAACGAGAAATTTTTGCAATCAAAAATACCTTTCACTTTTCAGAAATTTGACTGAAAACAAGTGGTTAAATGTGCTACAAACAGACAGGACCAAGTCTGTCTGTTCTGGCAGCTGAACAAAGTGTGAGTTAGGGAACCACTACCCTGAGGGTGACTGAAGCAGAAGAAAGAAGGGAGTTCACAAGCAGGATGCTCAGACTCAGGCCAGGAGTCCATCTGTGATCCGGTTCCTGTCAGTCTGACAAGTCACTCTGATCCAGCACGATTATCCTGTGTGTATGTTTTTTAAAGAACAAAAAAGGGAGTTTTCAGTTGGCATGTTTTTTCAATAGACAAACAACAGCCTCTTTCTGTTCAACTGAATTCAAGGAAATTTTAATTTTTTTAATTTTTAAAAAATGGCTGAAAAGCAACTGATGGCATTTTCTGTATTCCTTCCTCCTCAAACTACTCTTGTACTAACTCTACTGATCACTTAATCCAAGTCAGCATTAACTTCCCCTTATGTTTTAATTAGGTATAAACATTAACATTTTAAAAATTGAGCAACAGTAAATTGAAGCCTTTGTCAGAAATGTTTGTTTAGATGCTGGTAAATGTTTAAAGTCTGTTCATGTTGTCTATAAATAGTGAACTTTGACCTCCAAACATCTGCTATCTCATTACCTGGATGGTTCTGACCAACCCAGCCGCTTCCAAAAACAAGGTTTTAGTTCCTCTTGATGAAATATAGAAGAAAGAAAAAACAACTTGATTACTTTCAAGGTCAAAGGGTGCTGGTATTCAGAAGTCACATTAGCGCTCTTCTCTAGTTTAAAGTGGACTATTTTACCTTTAATAGTGTTTTCTCCTACAAAGATAGACTTTCTCTAAAAATAGTTAATGGACTTCCTCTCCTAATATTCTGCAGCTCCCTGTCATAGCTATGGACACTATGATGCTAACTCATAAAGCCCCTACATTATATTCCCAATGAATTCAATACTAGTTAAATGCTTACACACTCTAGGATCTGTCCCAGTCAGGGTCCTGAGGAAAGAGAATGCACACCCAGGCCCTTTAATGAGGTGACTACTTAGATCAATGTAGTCAAAGTTAACAGAGCAAACAAGAGGTAGCAACCAATGACTAGAAACAGTGGGAAGCTACTTGTCACTCCTAAGTCTGAAGGGAATTGGGGGTGGGCTTGGGAGTGGAACCCAGTGGGAGCTGGAACTAGGATGATAATCTGCCTTGTAAAGGGTACAACTTCTACACAGAGATGTGGTATTGAAGTTGGCAGGAAGAGGAAGCTGAGAGCAAAGCCTGAGACAGACTGCTCTCCTACACTCTGATCTGCCTGGCCTCCCACTGGTCAACAGCAAGCCCAGGAGATGCAGTCCACAAGGGTCAGCCTCCTGGGACCCAAAGCGGGGCAGAGACAGGAGGAGAATGAGAATAAACTGGAGAAGGAATGAAAGGGATATCAGATGATCTAAAAGAGTTCATGTCTCTAACTTCCTGCATAGAAGGAACTTAAATATAGGCGGGTGTCATTTGTGAATGGCACCTTAAAGTTCTATCAAATCATTTCAAAATTAAGGTTAACTTATACCTTACTTGTAGACTCCATTTAAATTTATGATTTCTTAACAGATTCTGCAATCTCTGTGTGAGCTAAATTTAGAACTCATTTAAAGGAACTAGGCAATTAAAAGCAAAACATCTTGCCAGACATGTGCAAGATAAGGATGATGAGACTGGCTGAAGGCTTCCTTTAGAAACAGAATTGGATGTTGTTAGTTTTGTGAAGGCATGATTGGCAATTAACAGAAAACCTGAGCTGAACTACAGAGAAAATGTGTAGGAGGATTATGTATATCATCTGGGAAACATTTCTAAATAACTTTGATGCTCGTCAAAGACCAAGGGCTGCAGCCTACATTATAAATGATTCTTCATTCATACATACCTTCTTCAGAAGTCCCTAAAAAGCTCTCTGATTTCCTTCTCTCTGGCTTAATGCCTTCTTCCTCTTTTCTCTTCTTTTCATCAACTTCTTGATTCTTGATATTTGTTTCCCTTCAATGATAATGATTTTTGGTATCAAACCCTATGTACAATGGCCAGTGAGAGGCCGCAAACATATGTTCCAAAGGAAACATAATAGCAGCTAGCACTAATGGAGTGTTCTCTATGGCTCAGGCATTGGTTCAAGTACTATAATGTATATTAACACACTTAATTCTCAGCACAACTATATAATGTAGTCACCACTACCATCCCCACTAATTGATAAGGGAACTGAGGCACAGAGAAGTTAAATTCCATGTCTAGTAAGTCCTAGAGCTGGGATCCGACCAGTGGCAGTCTACTTTCAATCACTAGGCTATATTGTCCCAACGAAAAAAGTATTTCACTTAGATTGTAATCGGTGTCCTTCTACAACCACAACTTTATTATCTTATCTTCATTTTCTGAATCCCTCTCTGAAGTGAAATACCTAATTAAAGTATCTGACAGTTTAAGACCACACTTGTCAAACTAGCAAGTAACCATCTCCCCTACTGAACTATAAGGTCCTATCCCTTGGCACCTCTAGTCCCTAGCACAGCACTCAGCTCGTTGCTGGTGTTCAACAGATGCTGGCTTAACCAAACTGACATCACTCAGGGATTTTTCTTCTGTTTTCATTCAGTGGATATTCAAAACAGATAATGTAAAATCTGAGGGGAAATAAAGCAAGCTAGGGGTGAAAACATTTTTTTCTTCCTAACCTCTCATCATGAACAGAATCATAGGCTCTAGAGTTGGAGGAGGACGTCAGGTTATTGTCTATCTCCACCCAATGCCCCAGACCAGAGAGTGAACTGGGGAGGAACTATTGTCAAATTAAGTGCCAAGGCAGCTGTTTTTCTCTACCAGACAACTATGGCTATGAGAAAGTTTGTGCTTTACTGAATAAAAATCCCCTACTCTGCAGTTTCTAGTCACTAGCTCTGTCCTTTGGGGCAGAAAAAAGTAAGCTGACTCTCTTCACTTTACAGTATTTCAGATATTTGAGGGCAGCTATCAAATTCTCCACTCCATCTGCTCTTTTCAGGCCAAGCCTCCCCAGCTCCTTCAGCTGTTCTCACATGACATGGTTTCCAGACCTCAGACTGTTGGAGGGCCCTCCTTCTCTCTTTGTGAATGTCCCTTTTACTTTTTTTTCTTTTCTTTTTTAAAATTATTTATTTTCTTATTATTTATTATGGTGACGTTGATGAACAAAATCCAATAAGTTTCAAGTGTTTCAAGTAAGTTACATATATATATTGCATTGTGTGTTCACGGCCCATAGTTAGATTTCTTTCTGTCACCACATATTTGACTGTGAATGCCCCTTTTAAAATGTAACACCCAGGAAAGAGCCCCACACTGTGTCTCAGAAGTCCTCTCCCCAGCATGAGACATCACTTTGACCCGGTCAGCACATTTCTGTCTGTTCAGCATTAATGCTGCACTGACTCTTTTATCGAGGCCTCTATGTCTTCTTTAAAAAAAAAGTTCTTGAAATCTTACCATGTCTCAAAATGCATGCTAAGTACTGGGCATATAAAAATAAGACATACTTACTGCCTTCAGCAAAATCACAGCAAGCAGAAGCTTCTAACCAAAAAATTCTCTATTAGGTCAGATCTCTCACATTCTATACTTTTGCATCCAAATACTCACCTTCATCTTTTAGAGAAATCTCAACATTTTCACCTGTCAAGACCATTTTCAATCCACAGGCTATCATCCATCACATTGATATTCATTTTAAAACTGTGTTATCTAAAAATTTGATAAGCATACCTTTTCTGATTTAATTCAAATGACTGATGGAAATGTTGAAGGTGACAGGGCCAAGATATAGCCATCTTAGAGGCCTCTCTTTATACTAGTATCAACTTGCTAATCAATATCCTGAGCACTGTGGGTGGTTGGTGGAAGGGCTGGCTTATCTATAGCAATGTTATGCCATCGCTGGACATTCATTCTCTAACAAGTAGAGGTATCTTTTTAAAAAAACAAAATCTGGTCTCCCATCCTGAGAAAGAAAAAAATGAAGGTCTGATGGAAAACAATAAGCAACCTTGCAGAGCCCTTGGGGAGATCCTGTGGCTCCATGCTGTCCTCAGGTGGCTGCAGCCATCTTTCCAGGTCTTCATCAAGAGTAGAGTGAGCTCTGTCCAAGGGCAAGTGAAGAAAATTGAGACAAGTCATTTCCCTTCTCCCTTGATAAGGAGGCACAGCACTTTAGAGTGGGCAGAGGCCTTCAAACCTGTACTTTCACTATACATAAAGAAAACGAGACCTCGGCAAGATTGAATCTAGAGTTGTAGAGGTCACCGAGATCCGATTAAAACATGTCTTGACAAAAGGCCTCAGCACCCATGAGATCACTACCTTCCAAGTCTGGTGGTAGACTCTGTCTCAATTCTTAGTCACTAAGTCAATTTCCATCTGAGGTGCAACTATACATTCATTCCTATAAGTTTTTTGGATTAAGAACTGCCTCTGAGGCTAAAAGATGCAATTATGTTTTCAGAAGGCTGGAGAAGCCCCACCCATCTGAAAAATATCTTCCACTCTGGTTTGGTACCGAGGACTGAGGTGATGGAGCATCTGTGGGCATCTCTCTGTGTCTAGCACAGCCAGCCCTTTTGGAAAAGAAAGAGATAACAATAATGTAGCTAACTTTATATTTATATAAAGCACTTTATATTTATATAATCAAATGTAACTCGGCCTTCTTGAGCTACTTTTCTTTTGTCTCGAATAACGGTATAGACGTTTGCTGAAGGTGTTTTGGAGAGATGAAAACACTGGAGTTACATTATACATTATGGTCAAAAAATCTCTAAAAGTAAAAAAAAAAAAAAATTTCTTCCTCTCCCTTTGCCTTTTTTTCTTCTCCTTTTTCCCCAAAACCCTATCCCCACTTCCTCGCCGGTCCCAGAGCTCCAATCTCCTTCTCCACTTTCCCAGACCTTCCCTTCCAGGTCACTCTCTTTTCTTTTCAGAGAATAATTTTGTCCTTGGAGAATGTGACAGAAATAGGATTCACTATACAAAATTTATTTGTAATACCCTTCACCTTGTCTTCCTCTTCTGTAGCAGCTGGAAAGCTAAAAGCTCAATTTCCAGTCTCTCTTGCAACTGAGGGTGGTTGTGCATCATATTTGGCCATTGAGATAGAAGTAGGCATCTCCTGGAAGAGCTTCTAGAAGTGATTTTGCTTTCCAGATAAAAAGGAGCATTGCCAGCTGAAATATTCCTTTGCCCCACCCTCTTATCTCTGCCTGGCATGTGGACAGCAGTCATCCTGCAACTAGGAGGTGACAAGCCTGAAAATAAGGATCAACATGCTATGCTGTTGCTACTGGTGGCAGACCAGGAAGATCAAAAGAACCGATGCTCCTGGTGGCACCGTTGAGCGGGTATACTGGCTGTGCCCTGCCAACCTGTGGGCCTCTTGCTGTGTGTGACAAACTCATTTAAAATGGTGGGGTTTTCTATCACTGCAGCTGAAAGAATTCTGCAGGGCTACCCTAAGGATGCACAGGACCATGATTAGGACAAGACAAGTAGTGCAAGGGCAGATTCAAATCCCCTCTTTCTTCAAAACACAGATATTTTGTTCATAACGGAACTTTTCTGCATTAATTTTGATTTTTTAAAAATACTCTATGAAAATAGCAATTATCTTGACTCCTAAAGTTTTTGGTGTCTCCTTCAATTTCTGCCCAAGGAGCATATCTCACTCACCTCACCCTAGTCCTAGCCCTGAATGACAGGACAAAGCAAGAGAAGTCAGGAGGCAAAGGAGGTGAGCTGAAGTGGTTTAGCTTACAACAGAGATCAAAGGAGAGCTCTGAATCAGGAAGAGAATAGGGTTTCCTGAGGCAACCTCGTGTTTTTGACTAAATTGGATGATTGCTCCCATTTTCTCTTATTTGACTTGAAAGATCTAAAAATTATCTTCCAAGCCCTTCAACTAAAATGTTTTGAAAGCAGCTATGTTTGCCTTATAACGTGAAGTAAAAACAAACAAAAAAACGTGACAAGAAAAAAATAAGTGACCCTATTAAAAATGGGCAAACGAATTGAATAGATATTTCTCTAAGGAAGATATACAAATAGCCATCGAGCATATTAAAAGATGCTAAACATCACTAATCATTAGGGAATTGCAAATCAAAACCACAATGAGACGTCACCTCATATCCATTAGGATGGCCACTATCATAAATAAATAAATAAATAAATAAATAATAAATAAATAAATAAATGAAATACCAAGTGTTGGCAAGGATGTGGAGAGACTAGAACCTTTGTACATTGTTAGTGGGGATTTAAATGATGCAGCTGCTGTAAAAAACAGTATGATTTTTCTTCAAAAAATTTAAAATAGATTAACCATATGATCCAGCAACACCACTTCAGGGTATATCGCCAAAAGAACTGAAAGCAGAGTGTCTTGAAGAGCTATCTTTTCACCTATGTTCATAGTAACATTATTCACAATAGACAAAAGGTAGAAGCAACCTAGTATCCACCAACAAACGAATAAACAAAATGTGATACACACACATATACACACACATATATAAACATACAATGAAAAGTAAGCCTTAAAAAGTAAGGAAATTCTGAGACATGTTACATGAATGAACCTTGACATTATGCTAAGTGAAGTAAGCCAGTTACAAAAAGACAAATACTATGTTTTCACTTATATGCAGTATCAAGAGTAGTCCAACTCATAGAAACAGAAGGTAGAATGGTGGCTGCTAGGAACTGAGGGCAGAGGGATATGGGAGTTGTTTAATGGGTGTAGAATTTCAGTTTTGCAAGATGAAAAAGTTCTGGAGACTGGATGCACACCAATGTGAATATAATTAACACTAGTGAATGGCACAATTAAAATTTTTGTTATATGTATTTTATCACAGAAGTTAAAAAAAACTTTTATGAATAGGAGCTATTAGAATTGTATGAAAAAAGACCATTTTTTCCTTCTTATTTGTTAATATCAAAAGAAAAACTAATACGACCTAATACAGTATTTTAAATCCTTTCAAAAGCCCAGGTTTTGCTATTACCTCTCTGTGTCCTCTTCTAGATCCTGAGTTTCTTTGGTCCAAAGCATACTGCTATCTTCTTTTTTACTGTTATTTACTTGTTCTTCTAAAGGCCTTTGATCTAAAACCAGTTGAAAGATTTAACTTTATTTGAACAATAAAAAAATAGTTCAGAAAGACTATTTTAAAATGGAGTGCAAAAAATTAAGGCTCATCAGTGGCCCCTGAAGTTTGCAATGTACTAGTTCCCTTCTTCCCAGGAGAGCAGGGAGCCAGGTGGCAGTCTGCAGGGTGCCTGTATTCACAGCAGCTGCTTCTGGGGGCTTGAGAGTGCTTTGGCGCCAGGTGAAGCTACAGGAAACCTTGTATGTGCCAAAGCTCAAGAGAGAGAGAGAAGGAGCAGAGGAAAAGGGTTCATAAAAGGGGAAGCAAGAGACCCTGACAACCAATTACACAGATTTACTTTGAGGGACCACCCTGTTCTCACTTGTTGGATGTTTCTAGGTTGGAGCCCCAGGAAAAAAATCTGGGCGGGGAAGGGTAGTACCCTTTAATGTATGCCAGGCATTTTACTTATGCGATTTCATTCCATCCTGCCAGCAGTCCCTATAAAGGGGAGGAGACTAACATTTGCTAAGTATCTTACAATGTACCAGGCACTGTGCATGGAGTTATTTTATACATCATTAGGTAAGAATTATAATCCCCATTTTAGAGATTAAGGTAAATGAGGCTCAGAGACATTAAAGAGTTTGCCACAAAAAAAAAAAAAAAAAGCAGTAGAGTCAGAATTAGGGTGGAGTTGTGCCTGCCCTAAAGACTCACATTCCCCAAATGTACCTCGTGCTGCCACCTGCAGAGTCACAGCAAGAACTTGATCAGAAAGATGTGGGTACCTGGCTTACCATTTGCAACGATGCCCAGAGGACTTGCTGTGTTCTCCAAAACTGTGGACGAGGCCTGCTGCTGCTTCAAGTGCTCTGTCCAACACAAAAGCAGAAGACAATTTATTGCTTCCTTTCCATGTCACACCATTCTCTAGGGCAGTGGTTCTCAAAGGGTGGTCCTCAGACCAGCAGCCTCAGCACAAACTGAGAATTTGTTATTCTCGGGCCTCATCCCAGACCCAGAAACTCTGGGTGTGGGGTCCAGCAATCTTATTTTAACTAGTCCTCCAGGTGATTCTAATGCCTGATAAAATGTGGGAATGACCCAGATTTAGGACATTCAATCACATGTAACACTAAATAAAAATTAAATGATGATAGATAATACCTGAAGAGCCCTATGTGTCAGGTACTGTTTCTAACTTACATGTATTAATTCAAGATTAATGTTCACAATTAATCCTCACAACAACTCTATGAGATTGATCACATTATTGTTATTCCTGCTTATCAGATGTGTAAATGAAAGTAAAGAGAAGTTAAAGAGGAATTTACCTAGAATTACACAGTAAGAGGTAGAAATGGGATTTAAATTCAGGCAGTCTAGCTCTAAGATTTACACTCTTAATCTCTATTTTATAATCTCTCAAACAGTCTGTAAGAGCATCAGAGCCACCCCCAATTTTTCCCATCTCTATTGGTCTACATTTCATATTTTTCACCTAGTTTATGGGGAAGATAGAGGCAAAGAATATCTATAATTTACAGTTCCTAAAGAATTGATCATTAGACCAAGACAAAAGTCCGCTAAACTCAGCACGCTGCTTTGCATTTGTTAGGTGCTTGTGGGAGCGGGAGCAGAGCAGAGCAGAGCAGAGAGACAGCTGAGAGGCAGTACAGACAAGAGCCCTGAGCCTGCTTGCTGGCATGGCCTTGTTATGTGCAGGCACAGATCTCTGTCTTCCTGCAGGTCAGGAAGAGGCCCTACCTGGCAGCTCCTTGGCATCAAGGGGCCCCATAAGATCATTTAATATAATCTGAAATTTAAAAATCTATTTTTATCTTTGTTAAAAGTAGTCCCCTGTTAGAGGATCTTAGAGGATCATCTATATCCTAGGGGCTCTAAAAGACCTTTCCCTTTAGGGCTTTGTCATGAGTCTAGGACTTTAGATGCAGGCCCTCCGAAAGTGCAGGTGTCAGCTCCAGGTCACTCCCCAAAGCTCTCTTGAGAGGAAACAACACCACAGTGGTGACAGACAATAATCGGGTAGGAACACCCATTATTAGGAGAAGCTACACAAATGCTCTCTGCCCTCTGTCTTCCTGGAAAACTACTGACCGATCTCAAAGTACAGACATCACCTAGAAACTTGACCCAGATAATTCCCATAAGTAAAATGAGGGAGGGTTTCTGCAGAGTGTGCTGGGGTACAGCAGTGCCATGAGGCTGGAGCCCATGAAGAAGCTTCGTGACAGGTGCTAAATTGCAGGAGTTCACATGGTGACCAAAGAGAAAAGACAGCAGGATCCAGTTTCACTAAAGTCAAACTGCAAAGGGGCCTACAAGTGCTTCCTTAAACCATGAACAAGAGCAGATGACCCTAAGAATCTACCTGAGCAAGACAAGCATGGGAGACCTCTACCCTCACAAGCATCAGTTTTATTGTTATGTTAAGAAGAGCAACTGGAGAGGACTGTGCAAGGGCTCCCTAGGGAATTCCAAAGATGAAAATTTGGTGTGGGGGTGGGGCTCTCAGAGCCTGACCCAATAACCCTGTGACCTGTATAATCCTGTGGCATTAAGAAAAGGGTGTGATGACGTAAGAAGGACCTATGACTACAGACAAAGAAAGAAACTATGGAAGGTTCTGGCAACTGACTGCTCTACTCAAGTTCATCAGATCAGTGGTCAAAGGCTGGGGGTTGTGACAACCTGGACAGTAGCTTTCTGCTAAATCAGACCACTTATGTCCTCATTTATCTTCCTATTCCTGATGAGACACAACACCTCTGAAACCCTAAAGGACAAGAGGTGCCCCTCAGGAAATTCTCTAGAGGCTCCAACCAAGAATTGGAGGTCTGTTGAGCTGTGTCATCTGAGGGTGAGGGGCTAGTCAGTTAGGCTGTCAAGAAGAGAGCAGTAAGGTCTTCCCTGGGAAAGCAAACCACTTGCCACAAATGTCTCTAAAATCACGTACCATTTACCTTTCACATTAGCTCAGCTGTGCACAGCCAGCCCATAATGTACAACTAAACCTGAGCTGGTGTTGCTTAGTCTCTGTCTGAAATGGAAAATTCTGGTCACATTAGGTCTTGTGTCACGGACTTCTCTGCCCTCAGGAAAGTGATTCATTCATAATGCCAATACCTTCAATACCTCCTGCTAATGGCAAAAGTGAAAGTTCTGAGTATATTGGTCTCAGTAACCAGAATTTCAGGCCTCTAACCTATGGTTGATTTGGTGCGAAAAGGAGATAAGCATTCTTTTAGTAAAAGAGTTCATCATAATAAATTACTTGAATGTTGTTATTTTTCTCTCAGAATCCTTACCATAGACCCTTTAAGTAACAAAATAACAAAAGACACAAGCCAATTATCCTGGCCAGCTTTCAGCAGTAATCTGAGGTCAGCAGGGCCCGTAGGGCCAGCAGGCCACCGAGTGCATTCTGTATTAACACCTCTTACCAATTTCGTCCAGCAGCTCCTGAGATGGTGGTGGAAGCTCGTCAGTGTGATGCTTCGAGATGGCTTCCACTAGTTCTTAAAAAGATACAGGAGGAAATGACTTAACACCTTCCTGAACCTAAACAGGTTTTCTAGGCTCCCACATGGATTGGACTTAGGATTTCTCAATGATGAAACAAACTGAGGTAGGGAGAAAGCTTCATATGATAACAGGCCAAGTTGAGTCCTCCTATGTGAATGGCTTTACTCACCCTTTTACTCCAAACCCTCTCCTACCTCACTCTACCCCAGTACTGCTTGATCTGTGCCTCTTGCTCCCTAAGGATATTTTGGGTAGGTGAGGTACAAATTCTTACTGAGTGGCTGGGATCCCAATCTGGAACAAGGCTGGAGGAATATAGAGGCTCTAGACCAGTCAAAATAAACAAAACACAAAGCAGAATGCCTTTCTCCATTCGTTATCAGGCCAGGGGATATAGAAGCAACCATACTTTGGCCTTTCCCTAAGTGCTCAATTATAATATTAACCAAAATCCCTCGGCATAATTCACAAAATTCTTATCCCCTTGAGGGAAATTGTAAGAGTTATACCAAAGACGCAAGACATTAAAATTTACGTGGCAAAGGCAATATGCCTCAAGAGCTGTTAACAACCCCATACCCTTTGATATGGAATTGTCTTCCAAGAATCTACCCTAAGGAAAAGAGCAGAAGTTCTAATAAAAATTTTTGTACAATGAGCAAAAATTGGAAAACAACATAAATCTTTAACATAAGAGCATGGTTACCCAACATATGTACAATGGACTATTATGAAGCCATTATATACATTTACAAATAATTTTTACTGACAGGGGGAAAGCCTCAAAATACCTCAACAAAGAAGCAGGCCAGGGCTGATATACAATCTGACCTCAAATATGCTAAAAATTATACTTTTTTGTATATTTCTAAAGATATTAAAAGATGTGTACCAAAATTTAGTCTAAGAAGTTAAAAAATGTTAATAGAATTAGATGGTCGTTTTCTTTTTCAGGCTCTTCTTTATTCTCCAAGTTTTCTATAATGAGTATGTTTTACTTTTATAATTGGGGAAAACAGTATTTTTGTTTGAATCTAATAAAGCATCAAAGATGAGACTAAGGCTCCCTTCAATGGGCTTAATATTATGAACTTGTATTTCAATAGTAAACACAGATACCTTTCTGCAGGCTCCTTCTCTGGGTGGTATGTGATGATGTGTCAGGTGCCTTAACACTGCTGGAGGAACCAGCCCCAGTAAATGAAGACAATCTTTTCTGTAAGTAACATATAAATACAGTAATTGACACATGTATTGAGCTAAAAAGGCCCATGCAGCTCAATCATTTTCAAGATTAAACTTATGTATCATCAATGAAAGAAGACACTTGTTTGTTAATTAAGTCAAACTTACTTAAATGTCACATCTTCCAGGAAGCCTTCTCACCCCTCTTTGCCTCTGCAGCACTCAATAGTTACCTCTGTGTTCCAGTCTCTCTCACTAGGTGATGAGCTCCTTTGGGGCAGGGACTAACTCTTATTCACATTTGGATGCCTAGAAGAGGGCCTGGCATGAAGCCTGGCACTTAGAACCTGCCTGATTAACAGTCTGTTACATGAAAGCATTACATTCTCTATGGTCCTACTCAGAGAGACCTTTTGTGAGTCAAATGCCCAAAGATGACAATTGGTTTTTTACTGAGAGCCAAA
This sequence comes from Macroglossus sobrinus, assembly GCA_004027375.1. Classification (NCBI taxonomy): domain Eukaryota; kingdom Metazoa; phylum Chordata; class Mammalia; order Chiroptera; family Pteropodidae; genus Macroglossus; species Macroglossus sobrinus. The sequence continues at coordinate 303,863 of PVKZ01000247.1, forward strand.
GCCAGTAATCAATCTGCTATAGAAGAGTCAGTCAACAGGTCCTCACTGAGTAGTGCAAACTAAGGAAATTGCAATTTTCTTGAAGAGACTATACACATGAAATATGAGGAAGAGGGAGAATAAAAAGGAAGGAGAGAAAGAAGAGGAAGAGAGAAGGTAGAATACAATTAAGTATTTGACTGCCAACTATTAGTTCAGGGAGTGAATATCAATCGAAATTCTCAGATAATATAAAATAAATTTTTCTCAGATAAAATAACCAGAGGGGGCTTCAAACATAAAGCAGAACTCAAGCATCCTTGGGTAGGTGTGATATGGTTAGAGAGAAAGAACATGACTGGTGAAGGGTAGCATCATAAGCTATGGTAGAGGTTGCCAAATGCTATCTCTAGGGGGAAAAAAGGCACAAAAATCCAGAACCTATCCTACAATACAGATATAGAGAGGAGCTCCAGGGAAGCCTGGAAAGGATCCAGTTTATTTCTTACTTTCTTTGTAAAATGGCACTTTGGATTACAGAGGCCTTTGCACTGACTCCATGAGAGTGTAATGCAGAATTGGTCTACTTACGAGATCAGTCAATTTTGAAGGGAAAGTTTCAGAGGAAGTAAGAAGGGAATCTAGGCTCTTGGCTTTCTCTCGGACTGTTGTAAATTTATCAGACAAAGTTCGAATAGATTCTTGACTGTTCCGGCATGAAGTAGACTCTGTTTTCACCTGAAATGCGATACTTTCAAGGCAGTCTTTATAGCAACTGGCAGTTGAAGAAATCGACTCTGTTGTAGAAAAGTGGCCAGTTAGTATCTGAATCCTTTATATTATTTAAAAACAAAAACAAAAAAACAACTCACACCACTCTATACATATACTGGAAATTCTCCAAATTGTTAATAACTAAAACATTCGCTGAAAAGAGATACAGCTCCTCAAAGTACGAAAAAATGATAGTTTCCAAATTCGGTCACCAAAATAAAGGGAGATTATTTGAACCACAAATATACTGGGGAAAGGACACTACAGAGAGGCTACTGATGGTGGCTGAATGCAGCTGAAGGACTCAGAACTATGTATGTTTAAGCACAAAGTACTGTTTGAAGTTACAAACTCTATAGAATGCCATGTATTTACACTAAAGTCAATAGTTCTTAGGATACAGAGTAGACTTTGCTAAGGTAAAAACCTCCTTAAAGCTGCTTAATAACCATCACCACCACCTCTATGTGGCCTCCCATGGGGTTATCTCCTTCAGCTTTGGCTCCAAAGAAACATCTCTGTGCTGTGAGGAAACTCTTACCAGATCTGCCCCCAGCTCCGGCTTTCCAGAGCCACCGGGGCAGGGGTCATTAGTCCTCCCAAATGCTTCTCCCCGTGGGTAATTACCTGGGCTGAGCGGAGTGCTGACACTAGTAGGTGCGTGGTTTATTTTGGGTGTTTTACATGAGATTTCCTTAAAAGAACCATCTTGTTCATAGGAGATACTAGACAGGTCTTGAATGTCTGTCAATGATCTAAATAATTAAAAGGACACAATAACTGGTGGTAGATGTTGAGAAAAATACAACAATATATTTCTGAGAGGTATTTTTTAATAATGGTGTTGACAAAAATTTTTATTTGGCAATAGGCCAGAATTAAAGACTATCTTAGAATGTCTTATATATTTTAAAGAGAATATTAGCAAATACTTTATGGAGATATAACTTTAAATACATCTCAGCAATTAAAAATGAACTATGTCCATAGATGAAAGTATATTTGTTTAGAAACCAGATTTATTTTACTTCAAGTATTTATACATTACTATTATTATTATTATCATTGTATTTCCTTGATTATCAGATGCTATTAATTTAGATAGCATCTTTTTGGTAAAAGAAGAAACAAGCTCACGTTAAATATAAACATAATAGTGGGGAAAATGTAGATTCTTACAAAGAAGGAAATACTATTCCCCTAAAACCAAAACTTTGCACAGAATCCTTAGGCAACCCTGTGATAGCCATACATGTCTTTCTCTTTCAGTTCCTTTGGTGACTCTTTTAAGGTCTCCTCTTGTTCACCTTCAGTACTGTAAGAGAGAAAGTGAGAAAATTATATGAATCCCCTGTCAACAGAGTGTACTAAGTTGGTACAAGGGACCAGTTTATCAGCCCAGTATGAGAAGCAGCAGGAAGGGCACTAAGCTCAAGAGATTGGATAAATACTCTCTAATGGTCAGCCTATCTGAAGTCATCTGATGATGCTATACGACACTGAGCAAGTTCCTGAGGAAATCAGTGAGCACAGGAAGTTTTCTGGGGATGGAGGTTGGAGCGGTGGGAACAGCTATGGGGCCTGACCAACTAACTGTGAGACAACTTCCTGGCACAGAATATCAGGAGAGGCCAAGAGAGGCCTGTGCCAAATAAATGGCCATGGAAAAGAATATTGAAGACAAACTTGACCCATTTCTATTTAGGATTCAATCTCAATACCTGTCAAACAAACTATATGCCATATCCCATGCTAAATCTTTTCATGTTTTCATATTTTTAATCTTTGCAACAATCCTGCAAGACCAATGTTATAAAGGAAAGCATGAACTATGGATTTGAGTTGTGACCTTATTAATTCTGCTCACTAAAATATTTGCTGCTCCTTCCAAGCACATAGTAGGACAGCATTTTTTGGCCCTCTTAATTTACATAAATTGCCACATGACTTATTTTAACCAGTGAGATGTAAGTGAAAATGATGTAACTCTTGGGAAGAAACTTTAAAGGCCAGTGCACAATTCACCATTTTTTTGCCTCAGCAGTTAAGGAAGCACAAAGATGGAACCTCTCTCAGCTTGCCTCTCTTATAGAAAGTAATACAGCACAGAACACTGCTGGACAACTCATTATGGATGTAGAGCATTAGCAAAATATTAACTTTTATTGTTTTAAGTCACTAAAACCCAGGGGTTGTTTGTTATGTAGCATAATATGTAGCCTGACTCATATAGCCACTTACTAACTGTGCAACCTTAGAAAAAAATAAACTCTCTGAACTTTGTTTTCCTTATTGGCAAAATGGACATAATATATGTACCTGAGAGGGTTGTTATATTAATTAAATTAGACAAAACAGAGTACCTGGCATATGACAGTTGCTTAGGAAATATTATAGAAAATGAAATGGAGGCCCAGAAGGGGGAAAGTAAATTGAATGTTATTGTACCAGGCACCTGTCTTTTATTATGATTTTTTAAATTAAACTTTATTTTGAGATAACTGTATATTCACATGCAGTTTTAAGAAATACACTTTACTCAGTTGCCCTCAATGGCAACATCTTGAAAAGCTACAGGACAACATCATGACCAAGATACAGACACTGATACAGTCAAGACAGAAAACATTTCCACCGCAAGGATCCCCATGTTGCCCTTTTGTAGCCATGTCTACTTCCCTCCCACTCCCACTTCTTCTTTAAACCCTGGAAATAACTCATTTGCCCTTCATTTCTACAATTTTATAATTTCAAAAAAGTCATATAAGTGAAATACACAGTAAATAACTTTTAGGGATTGCTTTTTACACTCAGCATAATTCTCTGGAGATTTAGCCAGGTTGCTGCATGTATCGATAGTTCATTCTTTTCTATTGCGTAGGAGTATTCCATGGTATGGATTACCACAGCCTATTACATCACTCACTTGTTAGACAACATCCGGGTTTCCAGATTTTGGCCACATACAAAGTGGCTATAAACTTTTGTGTATGTGTTTTTGTGAATATCAGTCTTTAATTCTCTGGGATAAATGCCCAGGAGTTTTTAGTCCCTATGTTGACATTCTCAGTTAAGATTCGTAGTCCTATTTCATGAACAGGAAAATAGGAGAGAGGATTGAGAAACTTGACCAAGGTCACGCAGACAGGCAGAGTCCGGGATCTGAAAACAGATCATGACTCCTTTCCACGACCCCTCACAATTCTGCTGAACAAATCCTAACAAAGCTTAAGCTGCCCGAAGCTAATTTTTACAATATGGTGGCTAGTGTAATTTAAGATAAGCAATATATAAATACCGGACATTATCATTATCATTATCATTATTTAACATTAATAATGATAAATAATTAACATTAACTTCTATGAGTCTGTAACTTTGAATAAAGTAATAGCACATACCTTTTAATAGGTTGGAATTGAGACCTGGTCAAAATCTCAGCATTCTTTCCAAGGCTTTTTCTCATTTGGACCTTTTCTTCACCCAGAAGAATAAAGTAAATATTTTTTTTACTGAATTTTTGCCAACCTAGATTATTATTTTCATTCCCTTCAATTTCCCTTGGTCTGGTGCAGAATGAGAAATAATCTGGATAAACAAAGTGCTTTCTAATTGGGTTTGGATTGAGTACTGTAGAGAGGGTTTTGCTCTGAAAGTTTATTTTCCTTGCTCAGAGCGGAGAACTACATTCTGACACTCAGAATACAATCAAACCATTTACTAGCCTTTCAATTATAACCACATAGTTATTTCTGGAGACAAATGTTGTTCTGTCTTTTCAGGAAGGCAAACTGACCTGGTTCCTGTCAACAGACACCAGGGGGCGTTGAAACCAAGAACTGTTTGTTCACTGAAGATTCCAAAAATAAAAGACCATTAGCCAGAGGTTCCCAGAGTGCTAACTGTGCCTCTTGGCCAACAAATACCATTTAAGAAGTGTGTGTGGGGGCGGGGGTGGGGGGGAGGAGGGTGGTCTTCAGTACTAAGAAGCTAATTCAACTGTCTTCTGATCTTGGTATCAAGTGTCTGAAGTTATCCCAATTCTCAGTAAGACTTTGCAGATCTCTATGCAGATAAGACTAGTATCTATTTTCCTTCTCATTATTATATTGCTCTGGTTTATAGAGGAGGGGGAAGAGCAGCCTGCTCTGCTGGCAAATACTCATGATTCTCTAGTCATTCCTTAGGTCCAGGAATGGGATGGCACACCAGAGCAGCGCCACCTTTAACAGGTACCAAGGAGATCCAAAATTCCAACAGAAGCACTGGGGTTCTTCCTCCTGTGACCCTCTTTCAAATACCAGAAGGCATAAATACCTAGAAGGCATAAACGAATTTCTAATAACTTAGAGCTGGAGGGGAATTTAAGAGATTCTAGAATCTGGCCCTCTCCTTTACTTGACACAAGGGGAAAGTAGGGCCCTGGGGGAGAGTGAGTTGCCCAAGGTCATACAGAAAAAAAAAAATCAGTGGCAAAACTAAGTTTGGAAGCCAGCCTGCTTTCAATTGTTACCCTTGTTTCATTGCCCGATATGGACGGGTTATACATCATAGCCCTAGGGGAAAAGGGGGGAGAGAAGGGCTGAAAGAAGAAAACAGCAGAAATCAGAGGCTTCTTCATGTACTACATATGTTTGGATAGAACTAGCCCAGGTTTTCTGACCTGCCTGCCCCACATCTCCTCTATCTCACTCAACCCTCTGCCAAAAACAAGTCAAGTGGTCACTCAGAAAGCTCACTTAGAAAGTGATCGTGGGCAGAGGCTCCACAGAGAGAAATAGGTGGCCCAACACCCAAGTCTGGGGACTTTTAATACAAATTGTCCCAAGAATTTAACTGTCATCTAAAAGCTTATAGCTTCTTAAAATGTTCCCAACTGTGATTGGGGCCTGGATCAGCTTAGAGATGGAAGCTAGAGTGCACAGCAGGAGAAAGGGAGGGAATGAGTCCAGACCCTGAGCCCACCCTGCTTGGGTTCAGAGCATTGGGATCTAACTGTGGGCAGCTACATAGCTTGGTAGGCAGATATCTCTAGTTTTAAAATAGATGCATACCTGAAAAGAGCAAAAGTGCATAATTTTTTAAAAGTCTGTATCAGAACTGATGGTTTGCTTATACTTTCTTATGCCACACCCCAGCTGCTGATCCAAAGTTAACTTCTCATGCAACAGAAAGCAGTTGCTAAGCTATGTAGAACTCAAAGCTTCCCAAAGGAAGCTGCAATGAACTCTTTGCAAAGATGTTAACCAAGCAAAGGAAAACAATGGTGAAACTCTAATTTTTGGGGTGGAGAAGGATATGGAAATGTAGTTATAATTTCTGTTGTGTCCATAACTAGCTGTGTGGCCTGGGAAACTCCCTCAGGTCAGCTCAGCAAAGATAACTGAATACCTACTATATGCCACAAAGGAGCCTGAAATCTAGTGAAAGACAGGAGAGGAAAAAGAGGCAACTACTGCAACATGTGCTATAAGAATGCAAGGAGGGGTATAAATAACATGTGTGGATGTCACGACGCTGGTGAGAGGCAGAGGGTTCGTGCTAATGAGAGGAAATCACTGGGCCTACCTAGGTTTTCTATACTGTAAAATGAAAGGCCTGGAGGACGTTATCTCTAAGGACAGCCCCAGCTCTAAACATCTGTGATTCTCAAAGGAACCTGCCCTAAGGCTCATTACCAGCACCTTGAGGTTGGGCAAAAGCATCTCTCATTCCGTGGAAGTCCTCTTCTACTACAGGGCTTGAGGTCTACAAAAGAAAGAAAGGAGGTTCAATGGAGGCAGACAGATTATCAAAAGGTGGAGGGAGAATTTCTTGATATTCTTGGAAATCTTTGTAAGGTCCTGTACCTTTTATTAAAAAAAAAAAAAAGACCTCTTTGCAGACATTAAGTACTTATTCGTACTGCATGTCCTTCCTCAACAACCAGGCCTTCCTCCACCTTCCACTGTGAGAAGGAATCATAGGACTGTACCCTTCTTCCTATCACTATCCCCTCTTCACCTTAATTCCAATAAAGATGTTTTGATTCCTGGGAGCTTCATCAGAAGAGCCAAACAACGCTGGAAAAGTGGCCCAGACTGCAAAGCTACTCCATGGGGTGAGAAGTCAGAACACTGGTTCCTTTGACAGGAAGCGGCAACTGGGAAGAGGCCCAACGCCCAACGGGGGTCTTTTGTGGGACCCATAATGTTCTGTTTCTTGATCTGGGTGCTGGTAACATGAATATCTTCAGTTTGTGAAAGTTCATGAGCTGTGCACATAAGATCTATGTACTTTTTCCTATTTATACTTTATATGTATACATTACATATGCATATACACACATATACTTTATATCTTTTTATTAAAGATTTTCATAATGTCCCAGTCTGCTCACAGTAAGATTAAGAATGTTTAAAGGATGAATCATGGAGAACTGCTCTGACTGAGCTTTAAGAAGCACAAACAAGTAGAAATGGTATTTTCTCATGTACCACTGAATTGTTGTCAAATGTTGTGACTAACAGGTACAATCTTCTCTTTCCTCAATTCCACCTTCCATACTGGTAAAGATGTAAAAGGTGGCAGGTTAGTGGGGAGATGAGGTAGAAATTATTTAAGTAAATAAGAGAATCCAGTGAGTTTCATTTTATAAATGGATATACTCTGTACAAAGAGGTTCTTTCTTGCAAAAGCCAGGCAGATTCCCAGGAAAGCCCGGTGTACTAGAGAGCCTCGTGCTCACTGCTGAACCCTCGCTTCTAATCCTAGCTCTCCCATCACTAACGTTGGGCAGGCCAGGGCTAATTCCCTATAGATCTGCAGATCACCAGTTCTTCACATAGAAGAAGAATAACAGGCCTTCTTTTCTTCTCTACAGAAAGGATATGTGAACTTGGTAACATGAAGAAAAAGTCTGAAAAAAGGTACAAAGTACTGTACACATGCAGGAACCACAAACTTGGGAGAAACTACATTTGACCTTCCATTCTCAAAGGTCTTGTTTTTCAGATTTTTTTTTTCAAAACATATGAAAACACTGATAAATAGTCATTGTATACTTTTATGCGTAACTATTTTTCTCAAAAAAATTAAAAGGAATAAGGCAATGGAGAAAACTGAAAATATACTTTACCCTGAACTATAAATTTTTACCTCTAGAGCTAAGTTTCCCTGAGCAGTAGAGGAGTAAAAATATTCATGGTCTGGAGTTAAAAACTCATCTGTTATATCCTCAGAAGACTCTGGTGAACAAGTTGATTGCACGGACTGATCCTATTAATGATAGAAGAAACCACTTTAAGTTGGTGTTGAAAACAAATGCCTTTATGGTTCAGTGCAAATAACGAGGTTATCTAAAATTACCCAGTAGTCAGGGTGACACTCTCTGATCCCGCCCTCCCTGCTTGCACACCTGCCTCTGCCCTCCTCCACAGTAAGCTGTGACCCCCCTGGAACACGTGTGGTGAATGACAATCCTGAGTCTCAGCATCCACATCTGTACGATAGAGGGGGAGGTGACTTTTCTGCTCTAAAATTCTCAAAAAGAAAGGCCATAGACAACTCCAGCTGGGGACTGCATTTAAACATCCTGATGTTCAGGCGTACAGCCAAAGTCTACGTGCTGGCACCGTCCTCCAGACAAGGAGGCTGAGGCTGCTCAGAACTGGGGAGTCCCTTGGGTGTTACGGTTTAAAGGCAAGCATGATTTTTAAAACAGCATTTTAAGTAAATTTATTTCTTAAAAGTAATACTTATTTCTTTAGCATCTGTGCTCCACCCCTTTTCTGCTTTTTATTTGTTCAGGCCCTGAGCCCCACATGGCCAGATAGCTGGCTCCTTTCCTCACCTTCAATCATCCCTTTGTAGAGGTTTTGTGGTTTATTTCCTCTGACACTGCTTTTGCCTCACATTTCCTCTTCCTAGCACTTAGCAGTGCTCTCTTTTACCTCTCCATATCAAATCGAAACTTCTTAGACAGCCTGGCCTCCCATACATTCCCCACTTCCCTGACAGACCTGCCTCTCCGGGCCAAGCCAGTATGCTTAATATGATGTGTACTTCCAGCCCTCACATGACAGAAGAAATAAATTGTTTTGTGAGTGGTTTGGGTGCTATGATTAAATACCATAGCATGTTCTTCAAAAGACCTCAAATTTATCACAATTGTATTTTTCATTGTTTCAATCTCAATTGCTATTTTTATTCTTTAAGTGATTGTGGCCTCATGTCAATGATGCTAAAAAAAATTTTTGGTTCCTGAGTCTGGCTGGACTGTGGCACAACTATAGGCTTCGAGGATTTTAAAGTCCTGAGGCAAAGCTGTAACCTCATTGCAAACACTAGGAAATGACCCACAGACTCTGCTGAGGTGTGCCTGTCAGGCACGGATATTCCTTCTAAGTTGAGAGCTGAATTTCAGTCTCAGAGCAGTGGTCCCTAACCTTTCTGGCACCAGGTACAGGTGCTCCTATGAGAAACTAATGCCTGATGATCTGAGGTGGAGCTGAGGCAGTGATGCTAGCACTGGGGAGTGGCTGCAAACAGAGATGAAGCTTTGCTTGCTGGCCTGCCGCTCACCTCCTGCTGTGTGGCCCGGTTCCTAACAGGCCATGAACTGGTACCAGTGTGCAGCCCAGTGGCTGGGAACCCTTGTCTTAAGAGAACAGTCCAGGTGAAGGCACTCTCATCACAACCCTGGCTCTGCTTTCCTTCTCCCATCCAACCTCAGTCACCTGCTGGCCACTAGCTTAGGTATCTAACTCATGCTGTACTTCCAGAGTTGGTCTTGTCTACCCACCTGGATGGGACACTCAAGAGCCAGAGCTGAATCTGACACTTGTCTGTGTGTCCCCCAAACTCCAAAATACATAACGCTTTGAGTTGAACTGACTCAAAAAGTATTAGGCAGGAAAAGACTTCTTCATTCATGTCAGACATGAGGTCACATACTCCAATGAAAAAGAACTACTATAGATATTACTTCAATGTTATAATATATAACAACTCGGTTCTACTTTGTTAGGTCGTTGGGTTCAACTGGGCTCTCAAGAACATAGTACTCACGCTGTAAGATTTCTCAATGATCACAGATGCTTCAGAAATTGCTTGTAAGACTTGATTATGCTCTGGTTGCTTGTTTTTTCTGAGGGACAGGTGCCTGATACCTAAGGATTCTAATTCAAATAGGACCATAGTCATTCAGTGGTATTCACATGGCGTGGAAAGGAAAAGGGTGGCATGAGAGAAGAGATGCACACATATTCTGCGAAGGGTGGCCATGTCCCATATGTCGGGTCAGTCTAGAGAGCGGGGACTGTTCATTTAGCCTGGTCCCAGCATGCAGCCCTGGATCATATACAATTTTGTTTCCTCATTCAAAAGCGAAGCTTGACAATGTAAAGTATGGCACAGGGAATACAGTCAATAATACCATAATAACTATCTATGGTCCCAGGTGGGTACTAGACTTATTGGGGGATCACTCTGTAAATATATGTCTAACCACTATGCTGTATACCCATAACTAATATAAAATAATACTGAATGTCAACTGCAATTGGAAAACAAAAAAAAAGAGTGAAGCTTGACAAAACAAATTCTTAATACCAAAAAAATCTAAGCCAACAGATAGATTTTCTACCTACAATAAATGATAATTTCAGATGTACCTATATTTGACTTGCAAAAAACCGTGAAGTAATGTTCCATTCCCTGATTGTGACCGATTTCCAGATGAAAATACACATACAGCCTTCAGTTTTAACCTGCAAACCTGTAACTTTGACAGCCAAATGTTCCTTTGGCATAGACTCTCTGGGAGCCAGTAGAATTTTTCCAGCTTAAAATATAATGCAAAGAAATGGGCAGTAGGGAGTGGCTGCCCACCACTGCCCTCAGGTAAGGAAGGTTCAATTCCTTGCCCGGTTACACCCAGTACCAGGGTCAGTGCATGGAGATTTGACTTTGAGAAAACGGGTCTGCTCTGGCAACAGAAAAACTCACGAATCTCTGGATTTCTTTACCTGTGTGAAGGACAGGGATCAAAAGGGTATGCTGCTTTCCCTGGGAATTCAGGGTTCCCAGAAAGTAGGGAAGGAGAGAAAATCAAGCAAAGGAAATATCACAGGAGTTTTACATTTTTGAGAGATGTTAACTTGATAAAGTTCACCTATCCTGATTCCTCCAACAGAACTTACTGGTGAAGCCATGCTGCTCATTGTCATGGTCACTGTTGTCCCGTCTGTCACACTCGCCATTTTGTCCTGGCTCATCATTTCTCCTGGGATACTCTACAACACGCTGCCAATCCACATTCTCAGCGTCCCTAATGGGCTTCAGCAGGGAATTGAGCTTGTTTTCAGCCTCATTCTCTAAAGTCAAACTACTCTGAGGATGCCAAAGAGGTACTGCCAGCTGCCCAGTAGCTGCTTTCTCTGCCATTTCTTTCACCTCCACTGGATATAAGAGAAAGCAGCATTTAAAACAGCACTGTGAACACAGCAAACAAAAGCTTTTGACTGTTAAAGAGATTTGTAATACTTTTATAGCTCCTATTGTCATAATAATTGCCTTTTTAGAATTGCCCTTAGCTTACCTTGTTTAGCTTGAAGGAGAGAAGAGGAGAGGAGAGGAGAGGAGAGGAGAGGAGAGGAGAGGAGAGGAGAGGACTGATGACAGAGTGAGGAAAAGGAAGAACTTCAGTTAGTTAGAGCCTTTGTTGCTGAATTCCAGAGTGGAAGGCAGCAGAAAACTTATAGATGGACCTTCCTGCTGTGACGATTTTATAAGAAAATGACATCTGAAGCCTCCAGTCTGTAGAGGATTTTATCTTATCTAGGCCATGCTGAGTTCATATTTTAGGAGTGTGTATATATGTGTGTTTTTGTTAATATCACTTAGCATTAGTATTTTTTAAAATGGGTCATTTTAAGCTTATAAAATAAAATACAAAAGGATAATGCTCACAGGATATGTGAATGTTACACTGCATGATTTTTACTTTAATAGTTATATATTAAATACCTATATTGTATATTTTTACTCCATTTGTTTATAATATACGTTAATATGTTAAAAGTATCTTCTATGCAGTCTTGAAATGAAAAGAGCATTTCTCTTCTGCAGTTTGTAATCACAATGGAATGATCTAACAGAAAAAAGAATGTGGGAGGACAGTGCAAAAAATAGGCTGTGCACTTAGAGATAACAACCAGGTAAGAGTTCAAATTTCATTGTCCAACAGAAGCCATACTTTATACTCACTTTTCCATTTCAAGTGTATCTTTCCATCATCTTCATTTCTTGACTTCGCATTATACATTTCAGAAGACACAGATTCCACAGCGGTCCTAAATTACATAGGTTTTTTGGAGGGAGAGGAGCGGGGTGGACACAAACACATTAGATTGCTTGTCTTGACACAACCCTGAGCCCACCAGCCCAACCATAGGACCATCTCCTACTATTTGAGCTATTCTTGGGGTTGCACTGACTCCAACCCACCACCAGAGGAAGCAAGACGCTGAAGCGTTTGGCCAGCAAGACTCCTTACCTAGTAGAGCATCTGGATGCCACTAGGGGTCTCTGTGGGTGGTTTGACGTGGTGAAGAGTGTGCTATTTAGCTGTGTCACTTTGGCTTGGGCACTGGACTCTCTAGGCTTTTCCTGGCTAAAAAATGAAAGGACTGGATTAGAAAATCTCTAGAGGTTTTTTGTTTTCAAGTTCAGATTTCATGATTCTAAAAGTGCTCTTGGAAAATTTTCAGAAGTAGAAGAAACCCACAATTGAAATGCACTTTCACAAGGCAGAATCCTGGTCCTCAGGCTGCAGAGCCTCTCTCCCACACAATGCCACAGAACACAGTTGCTGGCTCAGTAACTGGTTCTGCCCTCTGATCAGAATTCTCTGGTAACAGGCACACCTGCATATCAGCGATAGCATCGTAACATTTGTAAAGATGGACTTAAGGCACCAGGGATCCTAAAGAACATTCAGAGACCTTCAGGCTAGTTTCATTGAGTTCTAGACTCTGACTGGACACTAGTTAGCTGTCTGACATTAGCAAACTTCAATCTTTTGGGGCCAAGGTTTCCTTATCTGCAAAACAAGGGAGGGTCTCTTTTCCTCTAAATATCCCATGACTATATATATTTTACTGTCTATTAAACTATTCTAAATGTGTGATCTGTGGCACGTACATGAATTATCTGTTATCTAGAATGCCCTACTCTCCTGCTGGATCAGAAAGCAGAGAGATGTTGAATTGGAAAGGTCAGATCTGATCAGCTTCCTTAAAGAGCAATTTGGCAACAAAGATTCTCAAGAATCTTTAAGATGTTCAAACCCTTTGACCTAGTAACTCTGCTTCTTGAAATCTATTAAAGACATAATCCAAAATGCAGAAAAAGTTAAATAATACAATTGGGATATAATCAAAATGTATACATGTATTATACAGTTGTACACCTGAAACTTATATAACATTAATAAATGTTGCCTCAATAAATTTTAAAAAGATATACATATATATGATTATGATTTTATTTTTTAAAGCATATAAAAAAACTAAATGGATTAGTAGCAAAATATTAAAGTTAACTTTGGTTTTTTTTTTTTTTTTTTTTTTTTTTTTTTTTTTTTTTTTTTTTTTTTTTTTTTTTTTTTTTTTTTTTTTTTTTGCTCTTTTCGAGGAAGAGGGTGCGGCTGGGCAGGGAAGGCACAACCATAGCTTTTGCTTTGTCATCTAATGACCACTGGCACCCTATCTACTTTTATCAATGATGTGAATGCTAAAACTTCTGATGCCTTCCATTAGGTGATTCTTTAATAACTCCCTTCATAAAAGTAAAATACACTAAACTAAAATGGACATTTTCCTCGATTCTCCCTTAATGCACACATTTACCAACGTAAAACAAACAAACAAACAAACAAAAAACGAAACAGCAAACTCTTGTCCTTAGTCTCAATCAACAATGGGAGAGGGAACAAAAAATATTTTGTCCAGAACTGACTTCAAAGCTGTGAATTAGTGCTGCCATTTGACCACAGAAAAGGAAAACTACAACTGTGCCTATCTGAAAAACATTTATTGCTCATTTCCTAATTCTTCCTATGCAAAATTAAATTAGTTTTACCTAAGTTCTTAAGAACCCAGTGTACACATATGCTCTCCTTCCAGTGATTTGTGTTAAAGCTATTTTTGTGCTAAAGCTATTTCCCTTCATTGATATGGCTGGAAACCAGAAGCTACAGGGTAACAGTGATACTGTTCTACCTCCTCCTTCTGCCCTCCTGTCAGTGATGCTTATTTTGAACCACACAGTTTGGTTTATGGAGCCTTGGCAAATGGAATGCCTGGCATTTCCTTTTATAAGAAAAACCACCTGTGCTGCTTTGCAAAGGCAAGATGCTTTGCTTCTGACAGTTGCTGAGTTCTGTCTGATTAACCTGCCAGGTGCTTTACCTTTGATGTCTCCTACAGTTTCTATTACACTGCTCTTTTTGCTCACTTAACAGAGAGAACCTGCCAAGGTCTGTTTTGGTATTACTATTCTTATCACTCACTTCGTCATTAGACATATGAAGATCATTAAGTGGCCTCAGGGCCACATGGGAGTCTAAAGGCATGATGATACAAAGAACAATAGAATGCTAACCCACCTGCTGGTATTTTGGTTCCTATTTCTTTCCAAACTGTCCTTGGCTTCTGGAGTGGGCTGAAATTGTTCACCTGAGCTCTGTTTTCCAGGACCACAAAGAGTCGGCAGCTTGAAAAGCAATAAACATGTTTCAGTGCTTCAATGAAGGAATTCCTCTTCTCTTCACTCTCACGTTCTATTTTAAAAGTCATTCTTGCTAAATGTGTAGAAATAAGCAGACCTACCAAGATGATTTCCCTACATTATATTAAGGCAGCAGGCTTTGTGGCAGGAATCCTGGGCCCTGGGTTCTAGTCTAATCCTTACTCAGGCTAACCTAAGAGTCTTGTGCTTCAGTTTCCTCATCCCAGAAAACAGGGACAATAGTATCTGCCTGTATCCACCATTGGGGGTGCTATGAAAATAAAACAATAAAATAAAGGCTATAATACTTTGGAAATAGTAAAATAAATGAAAGCCTAGGCCATTCATCCAAAAGAAAGACTTCTGGATCTGATTATTCAAATTTTAACTAATTTAGTTAACTATATTTCCTAACCTACAGCAAGTTAAGAGCAACAAATGTGGGGTTTGGGTGGGGCAGCAAGATGCCTAAAACTGAGAGGATTCATAAAAGCAACCGCAAGCATCCTGAAGTATGAGCACCAGAGGCCTCTGTTTGGGGACAAACATCCTCAGCCGGGACTGAAGGCGACACTGTGTCACTGAGCACCACAATAACAGATGTTCAGAAAAATGTCACAGCCACCAAGGAGAGGTTAGACTATATTCAAAACAGGTATTTAGAATAATGGGAAGTTTGTAATGTTTTCATTCAGTATGATTTAAAATTTAAGAATGAGAAATTAAAGGAGTCAATTTCAATTGTATAAAAAATTCACCTAAGTGAAAATGCCTTATTCCTTGATTATGCTAGAAAACCAGGGGAGACTTTTTAAAGAGACATTAAATACAGTTTTATACACAGTTGTATATACTAACTAGTAGATGGTTCTAGCGATGCCTGCCATCAATTCTGCCCCTCCCTGCCCACTCTGCTGCTCCAGAGCTGGTGTCTACTTCCCTCCCCTTAAGTAGCACAAGTGACATTTTCCTAGGGCTGGGACTAGTTTCTAAGAGGCCTGGAACCTTCAGCTTTCATTTGGAAGGCCAGCTGCCCTGCTGTAGAGATGCTTAGATGAGACAATTTAGTGAATGATAAGAAACCAAGTGCAGAGAGAGGCCACCTGGAGGAGCCCAAGGCAACAGACATAGAAGTAAAGCCATCCTGGACCTTTTTGCTTAGCCCAACCTCCAGCTGAATGCAGTCCAGGAAGTGATCCTAGCTCCTGGCACATGGAGTGGAAAAATTATACAGGTAACCCTATCACATTCCTAACCCACTGATTTGTATGTAGTAATAAACCACTGTTACTTTAAGCCATTAATCTTTTGTTGTTGTCACTGTTAAACAGCAACAGATAACCAAAACATAACATACAAGAAAAGTTATATCTAATAGTTTTTTTTTTTAGCAAACTCTGATTTTCAAAAGAAACAAATATTAGAGTCTACATAATTCCTTCCTGCCTTCTCTTTGTATAAAAACAAAATGTCAATGCTTTTCCAAATGTTTTAAGTGAGGCCAGAAGCCCTGCTGAAATTCATCAGGGTACAATGAAAGAACACTGGACTAGAAGTCAGGAAACCTGCCCCTAACCTGTGGGCAAGCTGTGGGCCTTGGCAGCAATGTAGGAGTGGGAGGATCAGGGACCTGTCTGCCTTGTGCAGGCAATAAAGGGGTGTTGAGTAGGTGGAGAATTTCAAAACAATGATAAAACCCACTAAAAGTCAGCCTGCTTTTATCACCCTTGGTCAGCAATTCTAATTAATTTTCATAATAAAATCTTCCTTCCAGTAGAGCTGACTTCTCCTACTCCACCTTCATCTTGGTAAGTAATACCTGGACCTCGAGAAGTTTGTTACTGAGCTCGAGCTTCACACTCTGTGAAATGATGAGGTTGATCCATCTCTAAAATTCTATGATTCAAGAAGCAGCTAGCTCTCTGTGTATGAATTTGTTCAAATTCTTTCATCTATTCGTGGCCTCAATGACCATTGATCAGTAACTTCTATGTGCCAGGTACCTTGCTAGATGTTCGGACAAAGAATGAATTAAACCTAGACCTGGTCCCTCAGGAGCTCATGGAGAAGCCACTCTACAGCCTCTCTAAGCCTCAAGCTAAACCTCCCAGGCCAGCTCCCATGCTGTCTGAGCTACTCCCAGGTACAGCTTGCAGCTGACTCATCATCAAACCCCAGGATCTAATTCATATATAGCCTCTGATTCTATAAACATTTGTTGGATGAGCGAATGACTGACTGAATAAACAATCTGGAATGGGGCTTACTTAATTCCTGCCTAAGATACCATAGTTAGTAAGTTGAATCATATAAAATTGTCAATTCTTGATTATTTTGACCTATTAAACAGAAATTTCATATGGTTCAACTTGATGCACAAAATTTACAGAGAAAGACATGAGCGGTGTGTCAGGTTGAGAGATGAAGAGTATCTACCTTGAAATTTCACCCTACAGGTTTTATTTCCCAAGCTAAGAGGACCCCGCTACAAGTTGGTTGTATTTATGTCCGTCCTTGCACAGGGGTTAGGGGTAATGCTGAACCCGGCTTCAGGTCCTGCTCAGGCACCCTACCTCTCACTTCTTAGCTTTACCTGATGGCTCTTCTCTGACAGATCCCCAGTGCTTTCTTCAAAGACTTGGGTGAGAGTAGTAAAAGGTTTCCAGTCACAGCCACTTCTTTTTCTGGTCCTTTTACCAGAATGTCCCCCTTGAAAGTCTCTCACTGTTCTTGGAGACCTTGCTAGGGTCGGGCAATTGCCCCTGGCATCCAGTGGCTCGTCCCCAGGCAGCTGTATGACAGGTGGAACATAACTGGAAGCTGGGGGACCCAGGGCTGAAGACAAGTCATAGACGTTAGTAAACTCTTTTGAAGAAGCCCACAGAGACCTGCGCTCCTCCTGCTCCTTCTGGATCATCTCCAGCTTACTGATTTTCTGCTGGGTTTTCCTCAGCAAATCAGCATTCTGGTGCATTAGCATCTGTGCAATCTTTAGATTCAGCACACACTTACTGATGTACTCCTCGGTCATGGACCTGTTGCTAGTGTTGCCCTTGCCCTCTCTGGCCGGCTCAGGCAGGCTGGGTGAACTAAGTGAACTGTTTTGCCAGTCCCAGTCCTCAAAGGAGAGCTCTGTGTCAGCTTCCAAAGAGCTCTCGTCTTCGTCATAAAAACAGCACGCGTCTCTCTCCATCTTTTCCAACTCCTCTTCCAGGGACTTCAGCTCATCTCCCTGGTTGGGTCTAGTCCCCTCAACAGATGAACCAGCTCCTGGGGACTCCTCTTTGTCATCTCCCACGTCCAGGCAGCCTGAGTAGATTTCGTTGATTTCAAAGCTGCAAAGGCTCGCTTGACCAGGGCTGGGGCTTCTGGCCTCTTCTACCATAGAGCAAGCAGGAGAAGCAGCGCCTTGGTTCTGAGTCTCCTCGGCCATCAGATTTGGATCTGGGGCCTGAGGATCTGGTGTTGCTTTTCCTACAGGTGAAGACTGACTCCTTGGTGAATGAAGCTGACTGCCTGCTGAAAAGAGCAGCAACATGCAAATGACTAAAGTGAGCACATGCAACAGGTAAGCAGCCTTGGTTGTTGTTTGAGTGGCATAAGAATGCAAAAAGCAGCTATTTTCCCACTCCCTTCTCAGGTGTGGAAGACTAACAGATATACTCAAGGAGGGCAAGAGAGTATTTCTAACCTAAGTGAAAGTTCCCATTTGACACGGGCTGAGGTAGAAAATCTGGGAGGGATCAAACTCTGAAGGAAATAGTCTAAGCTTAAGCTACAGTTTGGTCAAAACAAGAATAACTGTCAGTACATGCAAATTACAGATCCCTGAATCTTAAGGACTAAAGTCATAGCTTTCTTGACACACACAAGAGTTTGAATATTCATGTAGGTTAAAGTTACATTCTTGAGTATTTGATAAAAGTAGTTGAGACACTGCCCAAGACACCATTGCATTATGGGAAAAATAATGCCTCAAAAAATAACAGCAGGGACTGTCCACCCATCACCACGAGTGATGGTGTACTGCTCTCAGAAAACAGGACAGAGGAACCAAAGTCATGAGAGCTTGGAAGGCCATTCTGGGGCCTCCAGCCCTGTCCAAAGAAAGTCAGAGAGAATGGTCACTCAGCCTGGGTTCCAGCTTCATAACAAGCTCTGAAATCCTGAGCGAGCCATGACCTCTCTGATGATTGCAAGGCCCCTTCCAGCTCTGAATGCTAAGGTTTCTAAATGTAGTAAAAAGAAGTAAGGCTATAGGAAAAAGTTGGAAAGAAACACCAAAATGTTAAATTATTTCCAAATGGCAGAATTAAAATGGTAAGTAATTTTCTTCTTTGCACTGATTCAGACTTTCTATAATGAGCAGGTAATAATTGTAAATTAAGAAATCATTATTTTTATTTGTGAAGCAGTGAGATAAATCCCTAAGGGTACTCATACTAGAAATAAACTTGTTGCTGCTTAGTTCTAAGTCCAACCAAGGTATATATGGAGCTCAAGAAGTTCAACTTAATAATTTCAAGGATTTTGATTTTTTTTCCCTAAGGATCTGTCTTTTCCCAATGTAAGTGACATGTAGTGTTTACAGGAGTTGATTAGTTGCAGCTCAAGACTCTGAGAACACATTCTTGTCAAAACCTGTGGGTTAAGGCCATACCGGCTTCCTTCAGCTCTTTTATTTCCAAGTCAGAGGTCTCCTTTGGATGTTCTGAAGTCAACCCTAGGTAGACATCGACATCTGGATGTAGTTCATATCTCTGCGCCCTGGAGCTCTCGGCTGGCTGAGTTCTCTGGGCTCCAATTAAATCCTGTAATGAGGGAAATGTTGTCAAGGACGTATGTGCAATCATCTGAATGTCACTGGTATTTCAGAAACTGATCTAGGTATTCAATAAACCTCCTCTTGCTCCTGTTGAGTAGACTGACTGTAGTCCTGATTAGTTCATTCATTGTTATTATTTTAAAAGCAATAACAATAGCTGCCATTCATTGAGTCCCACTATGTGCCTACAGGATGCCCTACTATGTGCTGACCTTCCCCAGCTTCCCTCATCAATTCCTGGCTTCCCTCACCAAGTTAAGCACTTAGGCTTTTCTCAGGAACACAGAAAGAGTATCATGCAATAAGGACTCCCAAAACTTCTTACAACTTGGTCTCTGGCTTCTTGGCCTCTAACTCTCTACTCCCCTGAGATGAAGAAGCAGAAATAAACTTCCAATAGCTTCAGAGTTTACCTTTAGGTCATTCTTCAGGATATACCGAATATCTTGAAGGTTCATAGTTCGGTCTTTCTGCTTGACCTGGATGCCTGACTTAACAATATCATAGTAAGGTTTTGGAAGCCTGACATCAGCTTCTAAATAATTTCCCAAAACAATGGCTTCTTTAATAACTGAGCCGTCTAAGCCATCCCAAGGTATGTTGTCTGTTAAAGAAAAATTCGGAAGGAGTAACATTAAGAACTCAGATAAAATTGGGTAACCTTAGCCAAATCACTCGACCCCTTTAAAACATGAATTTATCTCCTTTAAAACATGAATTTCTCTCCAGGTAGAAAAACTACTTGGAAGCCCAATCACAAACGAGAAGCCTCTTTCCCTATTTACCAGGGAAATCCCAGCTGCAGAGACAGGAAAAAGTAGTCACAGAATTATGTACACATGGGCTTCCCACTAACAGACCTGGGGACCACAGCGCATGTTCCATGGGGTCAGGCTGGGTTGCCCACACCTTCCTCTCATGGAAGGTGTGGTTTTTGCCTCTGAGACTGTAAACACTGCCAAACAGGGGCTGCCTGTCACTTACCCCCTCAGTGAATGTATGCACGTGGGTATGTCCCTCTCCTGAAGAATTCCACCCATTTGCAGATATGTGACCACTTCATTCACACTAGAAACCCATTTTCAGATATGTGACCACTTCATTCACACTAGAATCATGTCTTTAAGTGACACTGCTTATAACTGAACTCTGGTGTATCTGATTTTATAGTTTACTTCCCAGAAGACAGTCTTCTCCACTTATTTACAAGTTCTTAAGATGTACTTCAGAGAGACCCCTTAAGTATTGTCAGCAATATTAAGTTTTAAAACTTTGCTTGGATTAAGTGTTTTACTACTAACAAGCTAATAGGTAGGCTTTGCTGAGTCTTAAAGAACAGGTTAAAAGAGAAAGATGCCTGGGAGATTATCTTATACTTTCCATGAGCACAAAGAGATTTCCCTGAAGAAATCTTTTCTCTATGTCTGCATTTTCCTAAAACTTAGTAACTCGTGGGGGGCAAAAATCCAACCTAAGAACAGGAACTTTGGTCACAGACAATGTGCTCTTTGATCTACCTGTTAAAATCTCCTGTATGATCATAGAGAAGCTGTAGATGTCCGATTTCACTGTGGCTGCCTTCTGTAAAACCACCTCTGGGGCAGCCCAGTTGTACAGCTGGGTTGGGAGGGGTACTCGAGTCAGGTCCCTGTGTACACCTCCGTCTTGGCTACAGAAGGAAACACAAGGGAGGGCTCATGTCTTAAAGAATGGTTCTGATCATCATGCAGTACACATGTGAAACATATGCCTCTGAAGACTAGAAACCTCCTGGAATTTCTAGAAATTCCACTGGACCCTGAGCTGATACCAGATGCCTGCTATTCCAACACTGCAATTCCTCACCCTTTCTACACACGTGAGCCCTGCCCACCCTCCCACCTCATCTGGCCATTCTCTCCTGCTCACTCACTCCACTCAAATCACAGGGGCCCTCTTTCAGTTTCTCCAACACGCCAAGCACCATCACCGCTTCAGGTCTTTGCACTACTGGCTTCTTCTACCTGGCACGCTCTGGCACACCCACAGATCATCACGACTGTTGCTTTTTCTAAAAGAAGTATTAGCTCAAAAATCATTTCCTCAGGGAAGCCTTCTCCAACCACCTAATCCAAAGTAGTCATGTTTTATTGGCTTCAGAGCACTTACTATCTGAATTTCTTATTCATTTCTTGTTGAGTATCTGTCTCTCTTCCACCAGAGTCAGCTCCATGAGGGTAGGTAAGCACCTTGTCTGTTTTTTATATCTCTAAACTTACACAGGGCCTCAATGCTTACTTTTGAATAAGACTGTTTCAATACTCAAGCCCCCAATACTTTGTCACAGCCTTTTGGGACTTGTTCGGCTCCTTGTGATTACTTCTTTCTGAATTCTGACCTTTTGGGAATGAGCTCTCTCAGTTCAGCACTCGAGGGTACACTGATTTACTTGAATACCCTAACTTTCCAACCAGACTCCTTGAGAACTGTGTCAGAACATTCTAAATGTATTCTGAGCCAACCAGAGTCCTCAGAGTGAGGTCAGTGCTGACAGCTGCCATGAATATCAAATGAGATCTTGTGTGGAAACTCCATGACCCATTAAGCACTATGGAAATGAGTAATTAATATGAATCTGGTTAATAACTAAGAATTAAGTTTTTAAAAAGCAAGTGACCAGCAGTTCTTTGCTGGTCTGGCAAAGAATAGATTATAGAGGATGGGATGGGCTTCTCAGACTTTGAGCAAACCTCTCTAAATAATATTTTTTTCTAGAAGAGCTTTTGATAGATGGCAGTGAGTCCAAGAAGCCATGAAGTTACTAGAAAAGCCGAGACTGACTTTTTACTTGTATTGCCAAGTAGTTAGCCATGGCCTGGTATAGTGTGAGCAGCGTGGATACACATGCCAAGATATTAGTTTCACAGGAAAGGCAATGGAGTGTTTTATGATCAGAGATACAGAATTAGGGCTTAGCACACTTGGCTCTTCACATTGCAGGGAGATTCTCCAAGGAACACGGTCACCTACTTTGTCAGGCCTCTCAGGCTTGTCTAAGGCTCTGGCAAAAGACAAGTCACTTAGAACCAGAATTCTAACCTTTCTCTTTTACTTCCACTTACCTTCCTCGCTTATGATCCCTCTTCCTTCTCTGTTAAAGCTAGTTAGGTGTTGGAGGGAGGGCTTCTTTTCTAGCTGTCATTCCAGGGCAGTTATCTTTTTGGGCTTCAGCTTTGACGTCATTAAAATTACATTTGGCTGCAGCTATTTGATACCATTTGCAAGGTCATTTCTAGCTCTAAATAGTCCATTAAGAAGGAGTGAAAGAATAAGAGCAACTGCTGTATCATTTTTACACCAAGAGATTGCTCCCCTTGACAATGACATTCAACCTACCAGCTCAAATAGAGTGTTACTAAAAATAAATGTGGAATTGAGAGCTATTTTGGATTCTTGGATAATCAGCTCATGTTATCAGCTATCAAAAATGGGAATGCTGTTAGGGCCGCAACTGCTTGTTCCCTGACATTTCTGCCTGAAGTTCTACTTCTCTGGGGAGGTCAACAATCCCAAAAGAGAACTCACATTTTCCTACCAAGTTACTTCCAGACCCTCACTTGATGAGTCTGTGAACCCCAGCTCCTCAGTGTATCTCACAGATTTCTCTTCTGTTTTGGTTCTTTGCCTACCACCAGGCCCTGCCCTGTGCCCTCCTAGCTAGCTGGTCTCGCTGCCCTTCACCTCCAATCTATCCTGTCCCTGTAGCCAGCAGATGTCCTGTCTAGCTATGACCAGGTAACTTCAGACCGTCTGTTCACCTCTCTTAGTCTCAGTTTCCTCATCTATAAAAGGACAGGGTTGGACTTGGACCTCTCCAAAGCTCCATTTCACTCTAGGATTCCCAATTCTACTGAGAGCTTGAGCAGAAAAAAACTGTTATACTTCCATGTCAACAACAGATGGCGCTCTATCGCTTGCAAACAGCTTGGATTTTGTCATTCTCCCTGAAAAGGAAAAAATGTCACCCCCTAGCTCCTGAACACACAGCCAAAGTGGTCAACCTTGTTCTGAATCATTTCCAATTTCTCCTTCATCTAGACTCATCCATTCACTTAAACATTCACTGAGACTCACTATGTGGCAGGCCCTGAGCTCGGTGCTGAAGGTGAGCAAGCCATGGTTCCTGCCCTCTTAGAATTTGCCATTGGGCAGGCAGACTCACTTGACTGGGGAGGAGTGAAATATGCAAGGTGCTGTGGAGAAAGGCTTCAGTACAGGCTTCATGGGATGTGGTGGGAGACTGTGTCTGAGGTGAGTTTGAAAGGATAAACAGGTGAGTGCCAAGTATTCCAGATGTGGGTAGGGTACTGTGTAAGGATATGGACTGACAGTGGTTTCAGATGGCCAGGCAGGGAGTGGGCAGTGACGAATTGGCATTGTGGTTGGAGTCCTGCCCTGGAAGGATTCCACACCCTGCAAAGTACCTGGACTTAACCTTGCAGGCAGTGGGGAGCCACTGAAAGGTTTTAACTGGGATTGAGAATGGACTAGATCTGAGGCTAAGCAGCTCAACTGGTGATAGCTGTCTGGCCTCCACTGGTTCCCACAGGGAAAACTGCTCCAGTCACACCCTCACGGCTCCCCTGACTCTCTTTTTTCTGTCCTGGCTCCTTCACATGCAGGAGCAAGAGATATCTTTACCTGTAAATCATCTATGATACTATCCTGCTCCAAGAAAACCCTTCCATAGCATCCCAGTGTTCTTAGGATAAAATTAAGTTTTCAAGGCCCACAAGGTCAAGCACAACAATATGGCCTCTGCTCTCCTCTCCAAGCAGAGGGACAGGGGCACCCAAGGTCAGGGAGTTGAGAATCTTCCCATTTCATTCATTAGAAAAACATGCTGATTGCCTGCTGTGTGAAGGTCTGTTCCAGACACCTGAGATACAGCAATGGATAAAACAGAAATCCCTGCCTTCAAGCTTTTCATGTAGTGAGAGAAGTAAATTACGAGTATGTGAGAAGCAAAGACCAGCCAAGAGACTAGGGACTCGGGGGCCAAGGTTAAGCAGAGGCAGGCAGATCTAAGAAGGGGTCTGGCCAGCAGCTGAGTCCTCACAGCAGGGCAGAGCCAACACTGGGCTAACAGCTCAGAGCTGTGGATGGCAGCAAGAAAGTGCAGGGAAGATCCCGTGCCTTCCAGAGCCTAGGGACAGGAAATGGGGTTCAGTCCCTAGCTCTCAGGAAGACTCTGACTTTTGCTCAACAGGAAATGAAGCCCATTCACAAACCCTTGAATGAGGACATTGTTTTTGTCACTGCTGCCCTCACTACACTGAGCACCTTGAGGGCAAAAAATGTCCTTAGTGCCTGCCTGGGACAGGACTGTAAGATTCATCAGCACCCATCACCCTCCTCTCCTTCCAGGATGCATGGCTAGGCCCCATTTCCTGGATGCCCTTAGTGAGAAGGTGACTGGGCTCTGGCCACATTGTAAAGCAAGAAACAATGATATACCCACTAAATTCCACCATGTGCCCCTCCATGCTCTTTCTTGCTCACTGACCAGTAATGCAGAGGACACACTGGGGAACCAAAACCAGGGGGACAGCAGAGCCACAGATGGGAGGAAATGGGTCACAGTAAGGTTCCCCCTCCAACACACACCAGACTGCAATGTGAGTGAGAAACACAATTCTGTTGTTTTAAGCCACTGAAAATTCTGGAGTGGAGAGTTAGGGCATTTACACACAGCTAACCTGAACTCTTGCATGTTAAATGTTTATTAAAATGAGAATGTCCTAAGCAGGAGTAACTTCCCCAGAGCCCTTCTACCTTGGCAGAAATAGCAAGACATTTGGGAAAACTCTTGCCCCACGGATGCACAGAAGAGGAGTCCTGCTGAGCTCAGATCGCTCTCTACATCGAAGGGCCCCCAGGGAGGCCCCCATTGGAAGTCACGATCATCGAAATTGCACCTACCTTTCCAGCATGTACTCCAAATTGGTCAGCCTCGCTTCTCCTGTGGAGACAACATGGATGGCGTAGGAGCTAAGGGAGCGGTGGATGAAGCCCCGAGAATGCAGGTATCTCAGGGCGTCAGAGATCTGGAGCAGCAGGTGCACGATTACCTCCATGTGCAGCACGGGGAACTGGGACCGCTGCAAGCAAGAGGTTAAATGGCCAGGAATAAATGCTTTGTAGTTTTCAAAATCTTTTCAACAGATCTTCACAGCTACCTAGAGTCTCCATTTGATAGGTAGCCTACAGCTCAGTGAGGCTAAGGCACTAGCCTAAGGTCCCACTGACACAGGACCCTGGTTCCACACCTAGGCTCCTTTCCCTCAGCTCAGCTGCTTCACACCAAGAACAATGAGATGACAGTTCTCAAAGCCTGATAAGTACATCTAGGGTGGGCCCACCACCACAATGAACTTGCACTCCCCCTTGCCCTTATTCAAGCCTGTGCTGCTGAGAGAACCTGGAAGCTTAAATGACCAAGCAAGCCCCTACCCCAGTCAGATGACTCATCCTAAGAGGAAAGAAATCCACTCACACCAAAGTGCCCAGTGGACCAAAGTCATAACGACTCTCTCCCAGAGAAGTGGCATTTCAACTTCATGGCTTCAACCAAAGAAAGGAAAGAGAAGCTAGAACACTAACAGGAGGTCCTCAGCCACACTGGGGAAGGGCCCTTCCTGCAGGGTCTCTTCTTGCTCCTGCCCATGGTATTTAGAACAAAGTCATAGAGAAAGAAAAAAACAAACCTTTCAAGACCTCTCTGAAGCCACATATCAGCCCAAAGCACCCCTCCACCCACTCTGGAAATCTGAAAAGTGAGAGAGAACTGATAAAGGCTTGTATATAAACAAACCTCATTCTGCAGCCAAGGCCCAGCAGGGCACAAGTAAAAATACAGGGAAATAAGGCCAGTGGCTGTTTGATTACAGTTAGCTAGAAATGCGTCTGTGCTTTCTCTGTCTGTTGAGCTCTTAGATGTCTAATAAAGGAGGACTAACAATAATAAAATCACGCTAGTTCCAATGAGCTTAGCCTTAAATGGGGTGACGGTAAGAGGACAAGGCAGAGAAGTGGGAGGGCAGCAAAGGAAAAGTCTATGGAAACAGCATTCACCCGTTCATGGAGAACAGCAAACAGTGTGCCAACGGTGATGCGCTCATACACGAGGCGGGTCCTCTCCAGGTCCTGGGACAGGCACACGGCCATCAGCTGCAGCAGGTGGGGGTGCCGCAGCTTGCTGCAAAAGAAGCTTCAGATGAGGCAGAGGGAAGAGGATGGATGAAACAAATGGGTGCTTTCCATTCTTCTAGGCCCCTTGAAAGCATTTGCACAATGTCTTTCTAAGAAAACGGGATAGGGTGGTGTTGGGGCAACAGGGGTCTCTGCTCATAGAATCTGTGCCTCTCACTGATCAGACCCTGAAGGCTTAGAGTCACCAATGACAATGTCACTAAGAGCTACTGAGCAAGGCACTTTTCATAGATCATCTCCACCCTAAGAACCACTTGCAAGAAAGGACCATTATATTCATTTTAGAAATGAGGATACTGAGGTCAGGGAGACATCAGGGACTTGCCCAAGGTCACACGCACCACTCAGTCTCATGTCAAAGTCCATGCTGTGCCTATGAGCCCTTTCGGCCTCCTTGTGTCCCTTTAGGCTGACCTCCCCAAAAGGAAGGGTCTGGCCTCTGACCTGCCTGCTAGAGGAGTTGAGCTCTCTGAGTCAGGGTCCATTCCAAGGCCTTGGCAGCCCTTTTGTGAACCATGAACCAAGCCCCAGGCTCAGCAAGAGACAAAGGACTAACGCTGGAGCCACAAGCAACCTAAGGTACTGGAACCCATGAGTGTGTCCTCAATGGCAGACACATAGTTCCTCAGATGTGTAGACCTCATGTGCAACCATGTATATGAAGTCAGGACAGTACATGGGCTTGAAACAGGGCAGACCTTGGGGGCTGTGGGCCTAAAGACATAAGCTGTGAGGCGTCAACCAGCTGACACAATTGAACCCCCTCACCACCAACATTCCCACCCCCCAGACTTTTCATTAATTCCTCTTTCTCTTTCTTGGCAGCCCTTAGATGTCAAATCAGCCAACAATCAGGAAATGCTGAGGCTGGGGTGGGGGGCAGGGACTGCTCTCCACACCCCAGGGAGTCTGGCATAGTCCTGCCCCTGAGTCTGTAAACAGCCTGGACATGGAATGCCTTTGAGCTTCCTTCTCACCTGCTGTGCTCCTGTTCAGCAATCAACAAGTCAGCCAGCCGCAGCCTGCTGCAGTTTGGGTGGGTGGGGAGGCCCAGCTCCTTCACTGTTACTCTGCTCCCGTTCCACACCAGGCTGCGAGGGCAGGAGACAGTGCAAGCCAGAGGTAGTGAGCAGCCAGTGAGGAGCTCTCCAGCCAGAGACCAGAGAAGTGTAAACACAGAATCTGCAAAGCACCTCTGGGTCGTCCTTTCTCCTCCCCGCATTTCCTAAAGCACCTTGGAGAGCTTAGTACAAATGGCAGGAAGTCACTGAAAGATTCGACAAATGATGGACTAGATCAGGTTTGTATTTTAGAAAGGCAATGACACCAGCAATGTGGAGAATGGTAGAGCAGGGTGGGCTGAAGAAGGGGAGGCCAGTCAGGAGGCTAGTCTGGGTGAGGGACAGTGATGACTTTGGCAAATACGGGCAGTGAACAGAGAGACAGGGACCTGATGACAAATCTGTGACGGGGATAGGAAAACGAGAAGGGAATAGAAAGCCTTGTGGGTTGGACAGAGGCCTTTTTAGAAGGGTGTTTCTTCTAAGCTGGGAAATACCCAGATTAAAGGAGGCCAAGAGACCTTGGCCAGGACAAGAACAGTAACCCTGCAGGAGGCAAGTCTCACAGGGACCTTTGTCATGGCCAAATCCTGTTACTTTGCCTCTGCTGCATTTGGTTGGTGAGAGCTGTAGCTGATGCCGGTCTGGCTTCTACAAGCACCTCGAAACCCTCTGCCCTGTCTCAGAGACCAGACAGTTACCACTACACTGCCTCTAACTCTCTAGAAAGCCAAGAGGTTAAAATATGGTCATGAGAGCAGTTGTTCTCAATGGGGGCCGTTTGGCAACGTAGACATTTTGGCTGTTACAATCACACTGGAAGGGAGTGGCAAAGAGGGCTCCTACTGGCCTCTACATAGTAGAGACCACAGATGCTGCTAAACATCCTACAATGCACAGGACCACAAAAGATATCCGGCCAAACATGTCAGTGGTGCCGAGGTTGAGAAAGCCTGATTTAGACATATCCTTCAGTGTTTCTTTGTGTTAGGTTAGAAACCCTCCACACATAAAGTCACACACATCCCATACTTCCCATGGGACTACATCAGACCTCCCACTGGCCAGCGGAAGCTTACTTGGTCATGACCATGTATGGGCCACTGCAGAAAGAGAAGGCAGGCTCGTCATCAGCTTGAATCACTTCCTTTTCTCCAATTACTGGAAGAGATCCCAGATAGGCCAGCTGTGTCCCCCCTGTGAGATAAAACTGAAAGCAAGGCACAACTTCAAATTATGGGGAAAAAAGTGAAAAACTAAAATACCTCCAGAATCTTACCAGCCAGATAAAAATAATGATGGTTAGTTACCAACCTGCTGAACACCCCTATGCACTGGACATTATTCTTTAATTTATACTCACTTTAATCTTTCTAGAAACTTTGCAAGGTTATAATATCCTTTCCCCTTTACTAGTGAGGAAACTGAAGCTCATGGAAAGAAGTCAGACACTTGTCTGTGGCAATGGGCTGGGACTCGGGGGCCTCTCAGGGCCCCCAAATAACCCAGGCTTGTATACAGCTGAAGCTGACATTCCTTCTCCCCACACCCAACCCCTGGGTACAACCAAAGGACTTAAGACTGGGTTCTGGGTTATTGGCAAACATCACCCAGCAATAAATCCCAACTATCTCTTTCTTTGATGAGCAGAACCAAGGTTGCAAAAGATACTCTTTTTCCCTCAAAACATTTCTCAATTTAAAACTTCAATTCCTGCCTACAGCCATACCACCCTGAACGTGCCCAATCTCATCTAGTCTTGGAAGCTAAACAGGATCAGGCCTGGTTAGTACTTGGATGGGAGACCACATAGGAAGACCAGGTGCTGTAGGTGTTAAAAAAAAAATGAGAATGTTAAAAAAATAAATAAATAAAATTTCAATTCCTTGAAGGCATTTCAACAATGCAATCTAAGTTAATCACAAATAAGACTCATGGGGTCAACTCAGCTCTCTGCCTCTCTTCAGGGAGAACACATCTGGGGCCTTCCCTGGGAATTAAAGGATCATTTTCTAAATTCCCCAAATCTAGCCCAAGGGATCTCTGTAGGGTTTTCATATTTTTATCAATAAGGAGAGCAACAGTAAAAGGCACTTGTACCACAAAAATGGTGAAGAAAAAAAAAAACACTTTGATAAGGAGGAGGAATTTGAACCAAGTCATGGGACATGGGTCCTGAGCCAGGTGACTCTCCAGTTAGTCCTGCAAACACTGGCTGTCAGCAGCAACCTCTTACCTTCCCAAAGCCAAAGCTGTAGATATTTTGGGAAGAAACGACTCCAGCTTTAAGTAGTCGGTTAGGAGAGCCATTAGGACTTCTAGAAATATTTAAAAGAGGAGAAAAATAAGGATTAACTACTCATATCCACAGGAACAACGATGAACCAAGTTTTCAGAATGTGTAGTCGGTTTTGTCTTGACAGCCTACTTATCGTGGAACTACA
The DNA here is from genome assembly GCA_004027375.1 of Macroglossus sobrinus. NCBI lineage: Eukaryota > Metazoa > Chordata > Mammalia > Chiroptera > Pteropodidae > Macroglossus > Macroglossus sobrinus. Next base: position 333,967 of record PVKZ01000247.1, read on the forward strand.
GATGGTATACTGGCCAGCCTCTTAGAGGGCACTTGTGACTCCCACCTCCCGTTATTCATGCCCTTATGTAGCCCCTCACAGGTCAGGCAGGGCTAGTATGTTAACCCCATAGGATACTGCGGAAATGAGAGTGCTGTGATCTCCAAAGCTAGAACCACTAGGGCTTCTGCCCTGATATCTCTTAGGTTACCTGCTCTGGAGGAGGCCGGCTACCACACTGTGAGGACATTCTGGCAGCCCAATGGGGAGGCCCAACACCTAGCACCAATTTGCCAGCCATGTGAGTACACCATCTTGAAACTGGGCCTTCTAGCCCCAGCCAAACCTTCAGATGATTACAGCTCTAGCTGACATCTTGACTGCAACTTCATGAGAAACCCTGAGCCAGAACCACCAAATTGAGCCACTCCCTGATTCCTGACCCACAGAAAGCATGTAAGATATAAATGTTTAGTATTGTTTGAAGCTGCTAAGTTGGGGGTAGAGGGGTGATTCATTATGCAGCAATAGTAACTAATCCAGATGGTCAAATTTGGAAAGAATCATAAAGCATATCTTGTCCAACTTTCTCATTTTACAAATGGGAAAAACAGAGCCTGAAAGGGACAACCTGCTGGCCTGGGGTCACAAAGCAGCAGTAGGGACTGAGCCTCAGTTCTGTTAGTAGGTACTCAATCTGCCACAATCCAAACACTGGACGGTGAGGAGGTAAAGGGGGGCAGTGTGGGACCAAGCAGGGGCTCCAAGGCCAGATGAGGGATTTGGGAGTTTATCATGACAGCCATGGGAAAGACTCTAAAAGGGTTTTTAGCAGAGACTGGCACAATCTGATTTCCATTTTTAACAGGTTGTTCTGGATTCTGGGTAAAGAACCAAGACCAGCAAAAGTAGCAGCAGAGAGAGCAATTAAGAGTAGCTGGTCTTCAAAGGAATCACTGACTCAGCTGGCCTGAGAAGCCGGTGGCATCCAGGACTCGATGCACATGGAAGGACAAGGAAGGGGAGCCTGTTGAGAGTGTGACAAGTCTAGCCATCCTGAGAAAATCAAAATGAAAAGGGTTCTGTACATACAAATCTTAAGTCAATAAAGCCCCAAGAATTTAAAATAACTCTCCTCAACATGGAGGGAAACCTGGGGCCCACCTCTTGCAGCTACCCATCCAGCTAGCAGCAAGTCTCTCAGACCAGCTTAAAAGAGCCCAAGGAACTTAAGTTAAGCATTTGTGGTCTTTTGCAACCTCAATAAAAAAGGAACATGTGTTCCATGGTTCAGAGATGTCAAAAAAAAAAAAAAAAAGGCAAGTCACTGCTATGAGAAAGGGTTTTCTGCTGGGCTCCCCAGACCTGAAACGTCCCCTCTCTGCTAACCACAGGGTGGTTCCCACTGGAGTTCAGAACTGTTTTCCCCTGAATGGGAGACATGGCTAACGATGCTCCATTGGCCTCCCTTTGCCAGTGGCAGCATCTTTTCCTTCTGAGCTCATCCCTTTGGGTGGGCCAGATGCTAGGAGGGAACAACGTGGTGGGAACTGCACTAGCCCATGCTGCAGGTCACCCATGAGGGAGGCTTGATGATACAGAACACCCCATGCTGCTTGAGGCAGCACTCACCCCGGCATGAGGCCGCCAAACCGAGGCGGGCTGCAGATGAGCCGCTGAGGGGAGTCGATCCTCTTCAGGAGGTCACGGGAGAAGCCCTGGATGATGGCCTGCATGTGGGAGGCACAGCGCCGGATGAACTCCACCACCTGCAATATCATACTGGTGCTCAGTGCTGGTGTGGCTAGTGGTCACCCGGCCTTCGGTGGACCTGGAATGGTCTGAGGAGCCGGGAGACCCCGACAAGGTAATCACTGGAAAGGGAGGGGCCCAAGTGACTTTCTAAAGGTATGGAATGTTTTCAGGGAAATGACTGGCAATAATTCTCTCCAATTCCTTCCTTCAACAGATGAGGAAACAGAGGCAGGAAGAGTGAAATTACTTGTCCAAGGCCCAACAGTTTATGAACAGGAGACTCAAAGGAAGAGAAGTCAGGGTAGAAGACTCTGCCAATCTCTCCCTTTCCTCCATGTGCCCAGCACTATGCACGTCTTTCCTGCTTTATGTTTATGTAACTTAGCCCTCATTAGAACACATCACACCTGCCAGTGTGTGGCCTCAGTCAAGTTACTTAATGGCAATGGGCCTTGGTTTCCCCATCTGTAAAATGGGAACAATAACAGTAGCTAAGAGAGCTGTTGTGAAGATAAAATGAGTTAATATTTAACTAATTTAATTATAATATCTGATGTGTGGTAAGTGCTAGTTAAGTGTCAGATCAAATGAAAGACCCCACGGGATGAAAGAACAGAAAGGTTCACTAGAATTGCCTGCGGTTCTACAGCTCGTTAACTTGCTTCAACCCAGGTCTGTGTATCCAGTGCCAATGGCAAGGCCACTGTAAGCCCTGTGCTGTTCCCAGGACCAGCCTCTGGCCCCTGGGCTTCTGACTCCCAATCCTCTGCCTTGGGTGTGGAACAGATGGGTCTGCCCTTACCACAGTGCTGCGCTCCTTCCCAGCTGTCAGGGCCCAGGTCTGCGGGTCTCGACCCTTCTCATCATGGAGTCGAAGGTCACCCCCAGCATCCAGAAGTTTGCTGAGAATCCACTGATTGCCTGAAAATGCTGCCGCGTGGACAGGGGTGCTCCCATCAAAGCAGCGGCTGGAGGAGATAATGAGTGTCCGTGGCAACACCCCTACTTGTCACTGAGTGGGGGGATCCAATGGATAACTCAGGGCTCCCTTTCTATAGAGGTGACCTTCAGTGATGAGGATGATAATCATACCATTTGTGAAGACCCTGGTTGTGCCAACAGAAGCTTTACATACATGCCCTTTTACCATCCTTACCTCCACTCTTCAAGGCAGTATCATTTCCCAAAGTATAGATGAGGAAACAAAAGGAGAAAGCTGAGATTCACACCCAGGTATTAGTCTAGTTCCAAACATGAATTCTTTCCCCTACTACTCCCTGAAACTGGCTGCCCCGAAACAATCCCTTCAGGTCTCTAGCAGCCTGGAGTCAGGGTGGCAGAAGCACAGCCTAACCAGAGACCACCTCTCTCGTGTGAGAATGTCTCTATCTCCTATGGCAGAGGCCCACAAACCTTGGCATCAGCAATTTGGTCAAAGATCTACAACTCAGAAAAAGTTAACCAAAGCCAATAAACTATCTGAGGCATGAAGGGTTGGCCTTTATTGTGTCTAAGATACTGTAAGATGTCATCTGTAGCCGTGGCTTCCTAACCTTGGTTGCACATCAGAATCACCTGGAAGAGCTTTCTCTCTTTAATTGAAAAAGAAACATAAATGGGGAAGGAAAAAAAGAAAATAAAAAAGGAGGAAAAAAAGAAAAAGTCTCCCAACTCCAGGTCCCCAGTTCTCCTGTCCAAAGACAACTACTATTACAAATTTTCATATACTTCCAGAAATTTCCTATGCATATACAAGTAGGAATAAGAACGTGTTATATACAATGTTCTACATCTAAGTTTTTTCATTTAACAATATATCTTGGAGAAATTTCCATATGAGAACATACAAGCCTCCTCAACTCTTTTTAACAGCTATTGTATTCCAATTATGGATGCACCATCATTTATTTAACGAGCCGCTGGAATATTTGTCAAAAATACAGATTCTCATACTATACAACAGACTAGATCAGAATCTGCAAGCATGAGGAATGTATACTTTTTACAAGTTCCCCAGGTGATACCAATGAGGCTGGCCTGGACCCATACATCTGGTAACCACTGGGATATCTCAATGTAAGTTATCTACTATTGCTGGGTCCTAATAAACAGTCCAGCACATTGCACTGTGAGAACCATAATATCCTTCTTATACAAACAAATTTGTATAATTTTTGTAGCCTTCTACTCATTCTTCCACAAATAGTAAGGTAGCTGGGTGGGAAGAGAGGACATTAGTTTTCATTTCTTATGAATGCCAAGGAAGAAAAGAATGTTTTTTATACCCAACTAAACTTTTCACTTAAACTTTCTGGGCATCAGTTCTTTCATCTGGAACCTTAAAGGTTTTATTGATTTGATCTTTAAAGAACCCAGATGTAAGCCTCCACAAAACAAATGTAAATGCAGATGACTTGAAATATTACATTTTTGCTGAAGAACTGCAGGGGGTCTAATATGGCCTCCCTACAAGGCTGTTATCTGCAGATATCAGGTGAGCTAGCCCATTATTTCAGAGCTTTGAAATTAAACAATAGTACTAGAGAGACAGTAGAATGTGTGTCTAGAAAAATTCTGAATAGAAACAGTGCAAAATGTTCACTGTGTTATCTCTGTGTTACAGAATTCTCATAATGGTGTTTTTGTTTTTTTCTTTTCCAAACTTCTAAGTTTTCTCCCCCTAAGCAAGCAATCTTAACAACAGAAAAAACAAACAAGAAAAAATTTTTTCCATCAATAAGATTTTTTTAAAGTACATTAAACAGGGCCTCCTTATATAATATGGGAAAACTATTACATAACTTTTATGATCTTTCACATTCTGGCATTCCTGTAAAAATATGCTGGAATCCAGTAAGCACTCAAAACCCATTTCTGGTTCTGTCCAATGTGAACTGTAAAAATACTGCGGTCGCCTTTGTGTTCAGGAAGGTGGTTGTGAGGATCTAATGCTAGTAAAGATCTAGTGAAAAGCAAAAACGCTGCACAAAAAGAAGAGATGTTCACTAGTGAAGCTGAATCATTACACTGTGTTGCTGTTCCATATTAAAATTTGGACCAACTATTAAACTCAGGTTCTTTTAAACCGTGAGTATAAGAGCCAGGCAAAAATAATCTTGATAAAGCGATACCAAGTATATTAACTGGCGAAGAACTTGGTCATGGGGCACATTAAACTGCTTAAGGGAAGCACACAAATCATACAAATTAGCTGGTCATTAACATGGTTTGCATATTTCCACAAAGTGCTACACAAATATGCAAACCACGTTGTTAATGAGTAATTAATTAATGACTAAGTTTCACTTATTTCATAACGCCTAGCAAAACTACTTTTTATTAGCAGTTCAAAGTATGTTTTTATCATATGCATAGAATTGTATTTCAAAATGTTAGTAAAAGTTCTTTTAATATCTTGTCAAATTAGTTTCCAAATGCCCCAACTCACTTTATGAGCATACACCACTACTTATTTTCTAAATAGCAATGTTATTGTACTTACTGATTTGGATCTGATCCATAATCCACCAGAATATCAACTAATTTTGTCAGGCCTAATAATGCTGCAACAAAAAGTGCTGTCTGACCCAGGGAATTAACAGCATCGACATAAATTCCTGCAAAACAAATACCAGAATCAATGTAAATAACAGGGAATTTCCTGATGTTAAACTAGGGAACTTCATATTAGGGGGAAAAAATTAAAATTCATTTATACAATACTTTCATGTACTACTATTGCAAACATTTTTTAAAAAGAAAAAATGAAAGCCTTCATTAGGCACACAAACACAAAAAGCCACATGGCAAGTTTTGTTGCCTTCATCAAAAACATTCTTTACAGAAGGTTGAACTGAAGCATTTCACCACACTTTGGTACCTAAAAAATGGACTAAAATTATTCTTTCCAGAGGAATGGAATGGGGGTGCTTATGATACTGGGAATTAGGGAGAAGACAACATGAAAAAGAAGGCCCCACCTTTACACACCCAGCTAATAATACAGGTCAAGGTCTGAAACTTAACCAGTACAAAAAGAGTGCTTCAGCTTTCAAAACACCATAAAGAAAGCTTTACTTAGTACCAAACTTTTACAATAAAGGAGTACTCTACACTTTGCAACTTTCAAGGCAAAATGAACACATGAAAACACGTTTCCACCGCTATAAAAGCAAAATGGCCTCCTTTCTTCCTTTAAACTTGCAAATTAAGACAGAAACCACTCAGAATGCGTCTTCTCCCTCTCACCCTTCCAAAGGAAAGGAAGAACGATCATCAATGGCTAAAGGCAGATGCAAAAAGCAACACCAAAAGCCGGCTTCACGCTCAGGAGATGAAGCTACAGCTCCTCCTCGTGGTTTCGGGTGCTCTACACATTCAGAGAAACTTCTCTAGTAACAAACTATAGAAATGATCCCTGAAAGTATAGTCTTAACCTGTAGTCTCTGGCTTTTCGAAAGTGAACGAAACCCACACATATTTTACTGATGGTGAGTTTTTCTAATGGTGCTATATTGTCCAAATGTACATTGGCCTGTTTTTCCTACAAAAGCCTTTCATTTCCCAAAGCTTGATAAAGCATTTTACTACTCTTGCACTCCTGAAGACATTTCAAGCTGGCATTTAATTAACATACCGTTTCTAAACAGCCAATGACACACCAGTTATTTTTCAACCCCGCCCTGCTTCTCGCTGCACTTTCGCAGCGTCAGTTTTACGTGAAACGCTGACAACTACAAAGTGCGCGGGCGTGTTAGGACCCGCCTCAGCTTAGACCTACGCATGAATGCTGGGACCTTAACAAGAGAAAAAAAGTGTAAGTGGAGGATGAAAGTAACGTCCCAAAGTCTATGACATTTACAAAACGTGCCCTATTTTTAAATTTTATCCTGGGATCAAAATACCAGATATATACATGTTCTTTTGGATTTTTTTTTTTCAAATCGAGAAATTCTTATGTAAATTCTTTAAATTATGTTTAAACAAGCAGGACAATGCATCTGTTAAAGAAAAAAGCCACAAGCCGCAAATGGCGTCACTCATGCTAAAAGCCCAAAACCTAGACTTAATACCTCATCTAATTGCAATTTTAACTTCTCCCAGAAACATAATCTTAATTAATCAGTCTGGAATTTCCTGGTCAAGCACCAGTAAGGTAATCTGTTGCATAGGTCCTCTCCATCCCCCATATAAAGAAACAATCTACATGATTTAAAAAAAAAAAAATCCCATGTCTGTTGCCCAAAGAAAAAATGTGCTGGCCCCAAAATAATCCTTCCTTTTCTTTCACTAACAGCTTCCTTGCCCCACCCTGCTTCCTCTAAAAACCTTCTATTGTATACAACCCCTCAGAGTGCACTTCCAGTCGCTAGATGGGATGCTACTGGATTCATAAACTACATAATAAACCCAATTACATCTTCAAATTTACTTAGTTTAATTTTGTTTTTTTAACACATCATTCTTAAAGCTTCCCAGCTCTTAGGCTAAAGATAAAACCTCTCTAAATAGTTTACAAGGCCCTTCTTGATCTGGCGGCATACACCCACACCTCCAGCCTTATTTTTCACCAAATTCCCCTCACTCCAGCCATAGAGAACTTCCTCATACTCCTCATGTTTCCTTTTGTCACAGGGCCTTTGCATAAGCTGTATTCTCTGCCAGGAATTTTCTCTGCCAGCAAAGGTGTCCAGTGCACAGAACTGGGGAATGTAGGGGTCGTTAACATTATCGTTGGCCATTTTAAAGCCACAAGGAGAAATGAGTAGGAAAACATACTACCCAAAGAGCTGAGTTCGAGGTCATGGAGCCCCAAGGGTCCATTAACATCTTAAGGGACAAGCTGAAAGAAAAAAGCCAAAAAGTATAGCAAGAAGGATATCAAGAGAGGTAAGAGAAAAACCTGGAACAAATGAGTCACAGTGACAAGAGGTAAGAATTTCAAAAAAGAGTGTCATACTGTTGAATTGTACACAAGAAACTTACTGAATTTCGTTAACTAATGTCACCATAATAAAAAAATAATAAAAGAAAAATGTTTTGCTAATCAAAAAAAAAAAAAAGAGTATCAGTCAACAGCATCGAAGCTAGAGAAGTTTAGTAAGAAGAAATAGTGTTCTTGATGAGAGCAGTGCTAGTGGGATTCACATTTCTTACTGTTCAGGGCTTGCTGTTCTACAAGTTATTTGTGGCATGTCTGTCTCCCTACTAGGCTGTCTCTTTAACCTGGAGTGTGAGAACTGCCTAATTTATCTATCTTCAGTGCCTGGTAAATTTATCTGCCCAAGCAAGCCTAAGAGTAGAGAAGAGCAGCAAAGAACAGTGTGGGAAGACAATTCTCCATGGATTGCTCCAGTTTCTGCATGTCATGGGAGTGAGGCCCTAACTGCTCTTTGTTCTTTTTGAAGATGTTTGTACACCAAACTTTGGAAGATATATTAGAGCAGAATGCAGGCATCCTTATTGTCTAGTATAATAAAGACAATGTCTCCCTTTGGAACAAAGGTCCATTATAAAAGATTTGGGCTGGGTTCCCGGAACTCAGGGTACTTCTACTGCAGAGGAACCCACTACATGTGTAGTGTTATCTAGTTCTTTCCATGGCTCAGTGGGAATTGGAGTTTGAGGAATCAGCTCTAAGAATGCTAATGTTCTAATATTCTAGCTACTGTTGTTGCTATGAGTAATAAACTATCATTGAACTCTGAAGCAGGTATTTTGTGTCTTCTGCCTGTATCTATAAAACTGTAGCAGGCTACTCCGTAGACAGACAAATGAAACTGCAAAGAGAAAAATGGGTTTACTCACTGGCATGAGAACTAAATTAGATGAATAGATCCTGCTTTCCCAGTTTATTAAAGGGCAGTTCTCAAAGGCACTGCCACCTCCAACAGGAAATGAAGTCTGTCTGTACCTAAAGTGAACTATATCACATAACAGTCATTAGAATTATAAGATTTTTTTACTGATTTTTTTTTTAGGCCAGTGTTCAATAACAAATGTGATATATTAAATGTAAAACAAGTAGCTTCCTAAAGCGGATATCAGGAAAAATATCTGATTAGCCTGGAACGATTTAAAGGTGAGGCCAAAAATGAAAGGAAAATATTTAGATTTAAAAAAACACATACCAGACTAAAAAGGTTGATTTATGATTTCACTTAGCTAAAGAAACATAGTTAAAATAATCATAGCACTGAGGAGAAAAAAAAAAAACTGTGAACAAAACTAAAGGGGTGGGGGGCTACTCTGGCAAGCCTGACAAGCTTAGGAACTAAAAGTAACCACACAGGATGTTTAAATCATTAAAAAAAAAATCCTAACTGGCACGTTATAATAGGAAATCATGTCCTAAAACCTATGTGATAGGTTAACCTTTACCTTGAGCAAGCCTCATCCAGATTTTTTGCCTCTAGAATAACTTTAAAATGTCAGAATAATCTCTTCTTCAGATCTCCAAAGATAAACACTCCTCTTACCAAGTGAGACCATCTCAACATTCCTCATTATCTTTACTTCTCATACTTCTGTAAACTAAGTTAAATGTTTCTTATCCTACACCCACCAAAGTAAAAGAAACAGCTCTCCATTTTACTTTCTATTACCTCCTTAATCTTCCACCAATGAACTTCATGTGGCCTTCTCTAAACCTTGGCTCAAAAAAACTCTTAAACCCAACCTTTCTGTGGGTGTGAAACTTATCTTTATCCGAGCATAAAAGAAAGAACCTTCTCAAAACAATATATACTCACTGACAAAAAAGTCAGAGTGCTACTTCCCAAATACTTGGGAGAAAGAAAAATCCCTCTCCTACCACAGAAAAAAAAACTATGAAAGCGCAAGACAGGAATAACAAAAACTAAGCAAAGAAAACAAAAAAACTAAAGAAGTAAAAACGTAACCATACACTTGAGAGAAAAATAAATAAAAAGGACAAAATGGAGTATAACATAAGCACACTTAGTTAACCAGAACCACTCAGACTGTATTTTCTCCCTCTCACTCCCTCCAAGAGAGAGAAGAACGATCATCAAAAAGCTAATAGCAGTTGCAAATGCCAGAAGCTAGCTTCACGCTCAGGAGAGAATACTGGACCTCCTCTTCGTGGTTACAAGTGCTCTACACGTTCAGAGAAACTTCTCTAGTAACAATCTATAGAAATGATCCCTGAAAGTATAGTCTTAATTTTGAACTTGCCACCTCTGCTAGATCTATAGCAACTGTAAACTTTTTACTCATGGTGATGTTTCAATGTTCTTTTAAAAATATCATATAAAGATATTTCAAAGTGTCATTTTACATACAACTTTTAAACAAAATCTGAATACTATTAAGAGTTTTTTTCTTTAAGAAGCTAAGACTTCAAATAAAAGAAAAAAAAGACTTTCCAGTTCTTTATTAACATATTACGACCAACAACCAATCAGAAGCTCTTGTGTCTTTCCCTCCTAAATCACTAACGATTCCAGACAAAAGCTATGCTCGGGTACATCAAATAGTTCTCTAATGTTAAATATGACACAAAGCGTCTGTGGATAAGATTTTAAAAATTTGTTGAATCTCTAAGATCCTGAATTTTAAAAGGTAATAGGATTAATTTCACCCTTTTACTTTGAGACTATTGGCTGCTTACCTGAGTGTGGACCTGAGGGGCACATACTGGCTCACCTAAGTAGTTTTTAAAAATAAGATACCCAAGCAATCTTAAATGGAGAAAGAAGAGGTTTATTTGGAATAAACAATTCTCCACTTACTTTTTTTAATTAGGAAAAAAAGCAATGAAAAACTGTAGCATGGTTACTTCATGTTGGGGGCAAGGAGGGGAGAAGGATCTGATTGTTATTGGTAATTTTGTACATTTTTGTACTGTTTAAAAATTTTTTAACCTTAGACTATATCATCTTTATTTTTAAATATCAGCATGTCTACCTAGACAGAGATTACAGTTTGGTTTTAGTTTTCTTCTTTGTGCCTCTCAATATTAAAAAAAATAATAATAAAATCCAACCTAAAGAAGTCATACTATTTTTATAAAAAATGACTTGCCAGGTGAGTTTGAAGAGTTAATTACCCCTCCTTTTCCCAAGAAAACTTTGATTTAAATGTGATTTCTCTTAAGTCATTAGGGAAAAAAAAAGCTACCATATCTCCAGTACTTTAATATGTTCCAGGCCTTCTACTAAACTCTTTAAAACATGGATCATCCCATTTTACCTTGGACATAACCCTAAGAGGTTGTGGAAATAGAAACTTAGAATGTTAAAATGCCTCATCCAGGCCAGGAGGCTGTACCCTGCTGCCTTTAGCATTGACAGTCTTCCCTTCTGTATATTGTAAGCATGTGACCCACAGGAAAGGCTCTTTGAGTTTTGTCCAGAGATAAAAGTTGTAGGTAAAATTTAATAAACTGCACAGTATAAGAGTAATAAAGGCTACTACATTTCAGAAGAGGAAGAGAAGCAGATCACTTTAAAATGCATCAAAGAAGAAACTAGAGTAGAATACTTTTAAAGAACAGAGGAATAGCGCCAAACATTCAACTTGTGGGCTGAAGCCAGGCTCTGAAAGGCCTTAGGGCTTCTTAGGTGTATTGTATTTATGTCCCCCACAACTAAGGCCTTCCCTTCTCTTGTTCCCTTTGCCTAAAACACTCTGATTGAGAGTCACTACATTTGGCATCTTGAGCCAGTCTGGCCCACATTTCCTCTAACCACAGATGTAGATTTAATATCTTTAAAACCATGTGCAATGACAGTGCTATAGCTACCAAATTAGTGCTTATATTTTAAACAACAGCTGCCTATTATAAAGTTTTCTAACCTTACACTCCATGCTCATCCTTGTCACCTGTTAGTTCTTTCAGCAGCCAGTTAATAAGGTTTGACATGTTCAATATGTCCAAGAAGTTTTATTCCTTTGCTTACCTTTAAAATGGGCATGAAAATACTGGAACCTATATCATGTAAAGGAGACTGCAAAAATGAGGTAATATTTGTGAAATGCCTTAACAGAATCTGGCAATCAGAGAGCACCTGTTTGACCTTTGTATGCTTTACAAGAACAATGTGCACACCTACTGATTAGTGGCAATCACTGAACTGTTTTCATTCAGTTGTTGACACTGGTTTTTCTCCCACTCCTCAGCAGTTTCAAAAACACACAGCTATCCCTGACACCAGGAAAGGGAAGACAGTGTTTTGTGGACATTTTTCAGAACTTTGTAATTAATGAATCGATGAAGTGACAGGGAATATACGTCACTGGTGATTTGCCTAACTTCACGGTTTGAGTCTCCAAAGCTCAATAATATGACACTATTATTATTGAGATGCAGTGATTCTCAACTGGGGGCCTTTCTCCAAAATCCATGAAGAGAATTTTCAGAATATAGTAAAGATACTGGCCCTAGGAGCTTATGAGAATCTAGGTAGGTCTAGAATGGGTGGGAATTACGTGTTTTGGCTGCCTCTCATGCCTGTGAAACCATTCATAACGGTAAAAGGTTAATAATAATAATAGCAAAATCTATTAAGCTCTCAATATTGTACTACACTCTGTGCTAAAAATTTCATGCATATATCATTTAATCTTTTTTGAGGTAGATACTATTATTATCCCCATTTTATAACAAAGGAAACTGAGACGCAGAGAGTCTGATGACTTGGCCAAGGAGATGTCAATCTGGAGCTGGCTCCTGGCCACTCTGTTGGGCCATGGGACTTACTGGTGAACAATGAAATATCTGGAGTGCTACACTCAAATTATTATTCATTTTAATATATATTTGGAAGACATTAACAAAGTAATAATGAGCCACTACTTACAGGCCTATTGAAATAGCTAAGATCCAAAACACCAAACCCTGGCAAGCAACAGAAATGGTAAGTTTCCATTTCCCACCATTTTCTGTCTTTTTGTGGAGCAAAAGAAAGTCTCATTCATTGTGAGTGGGAATGTGAAATGGTACGGCCACTTCAGAAGACACTTTTGTTTTTCCATACAATCTAGCAATTGTACTCCTTGGTATTAGCCCAAAATTAGTTGAATGTTTACAGCAGCTTTACTCATAATTATCAAAACTTGGAAGCAACCAATATGTCTTTCAATAGGTGAATAGATAAGCAAACTGTGGTACATCCAGACAATAAAATATTATTCAGCGATAAAAGTAAATGAGCTGTCAAGTCACCAAACGACATGGAGGAATCCTAAATGCATACTGCTAAGTGAAAGAAGCCAATCTGAAAAAGCTACATCCTGTATGATTGCAACTATATGACATGAAAAAGACAAAAATATACAGACAGTAAAAAAATCAGTGGTTGCCAGGGTTCAAGGAGCAGCATAAAAGATTTTTAGGCTAATGAAACTATTATAGTATGATACTGTACTCATAGACACATAACATTATATACTTGTCAAAACCTGTAGAACTGTATAGCACAAAGTAAATCCTCATGTAAACTATGAACTTTAGTTAATAATAATGTATCAATATTCATTTAAAAAAACACTCATTGAAACTATCAATTAAACCTGTGGCTTCAAAGGTATCTTGTTCAGAACAGGAATCAAGTAGGTAGTGCTGGGTAATCCACTAGAAGCAGACCTCAGGACTCAAGAGTGAGATGCCAGAGTGTCCATGAAAGATCTATGGACTATGTATGTCCAGGAGTATGGATGGTACTCATGGCACCACAGAACTGTCATAGGCTCTAAGCACTGGGAAAAACTAACGACAAGCCTGTATTTCTCAGGCAGAATATGACAATTTTCTCTGGGTGTGTATGTGTGTGTGGCGGGGGGCAGGGGAGAAACCAAGACCCTGGGGGAATAAAAAGACCTCTGTGTACTAATAGTTAAGAGTTACCATGCTCACCCAGTCATTTAAAAGTGAAGCCCAGAAAGTAAAAAGTCCCACCATGCCCACAAAACTTCCAATTGGCTTTTTCCAACCAGTTTTTTAGTGGCTCACTTTAAAACTCCAATAGGCCAGAATCACCACAGGCCCAAGGAAAGCTCTCAGTGAGAGAGAACAAAATAAGCAGGAAAACTTTATTTCATACTTCATAACAATTTCATTCAGTAGCAAAGTTTAAAACATCATTTTCCCTTGTAAATTTTTCAAAAACATCAAAATTGCAATAAGCATTATTATCATACAGCTTCCTAGCAGCCAATCATATCCTGCATGCATGTGACTCCTACTCAGAGTGAACTGCAATTATCCCATCCACTGCACTTGGCACCATCTGGGTCTAGGTGGGTCCCACCAGTGGACTATAAGCTAAGGTAATACTGTTCTCACTCCTTGTCCAGACACACTGCTTCCCGCCTGCTATAGAAGTCTGCCAGCTTGAAAAGACCAGATTTCCTTTGACTTGAAAGAGGGAAGAGGGGTTACTAGATAGCTTTGGGATGGGGGCTGGTCAAGAGAAAGACAAAAACCAATTCATGATTAGAGAGTTGAAACTTTCAGCTCCATCACTGCTCCTCACCTCAAATCTTGCCCCACCTCTGGGAGGGATAAGGGAGCTGGAGATTTAATTCAGTCACCAATGACTAGTAATTTAATCAATCATACTGAGTTAATGAAACCTCCATAAATACCTCTAAGCAGTAAAGTTCACAGGGCTTCAAGATTGGTGAACACAGTGAAGTGCTAGGAGGGTAGCATACTAGAAGACAGTATGGAAGTGTGTATGCTTAGTGATTAACCAGTAATAGTAAGTAAAATGTTTCCTTGAGTTCTATAAATCATTCTAGGGAATTACTGAACTTGGATAAGGTTAAGAGCAGATTAGAGATGTCAGAAGAGTCATGAACTTGACAACAAATCTAGAGAAATTAGCCAATCTGAAGGACACAGAGAAAAAAGATTATAAAAGAAAATTAACAAAGCTTCAGGGAGGGACTGTAGGACAATATTGAAATGTCTAACATAAATATATGTGAATTTCCAGAAAGCAAGGAAAGAATGGAACAGGAGTATCTGAAGAAATAATGGCAGAAAGGTGCCCAAATTTTGTAAAAAATATTAATTTCTACAGTCAAGGTCAGCAAACCCCAGGCAGGATAAGTATTTTTTTTTTTTAAATCACCCCTGGGCACACCATAGTCAACACACTGAAAAAAGAAATTCTTGAAGGAAGCCAGAGAAAAACAACCCATTATATACAGGTGAACAATGATTCAAATGACAGTTGCTTTCTCATCAGAAACTATAAAGGTCAAAAACATTGCTGAAGTAAAAAACATTCAAACTAGAATTCTATATCCAGTGAAAATATTCTTCAAGAATCACAGTGAAATAAAGACATTTTTAGAAAAAGGAAACCCCTCTTAATTTCTTTAAAGTATATATGACTCTTTAAAGCAAAAATTATAAAATTATAAGGTTTATAACTCATACAGATATAATACTTACAGAATCTTTATGATAAAGGTTGGGAGAAGGGAAGAAATAGGCTATACAGCTATAGTATATTTTATGTGAAATGGTACAATATTAAGTATACTGTAAAAAATTAAAGATATATATTGTAATCACTAGAGCAAACACAAAAAATTATTCAGAGAAGTATAGCTAAAAAGCCAATAGCTAAATTAAAATTAAATTCTAAAAAATATTTAAGTCAAAAGGAGGCAGAAAAGAAGGAAGAGAGAAGAAAAAACAGAGGACAAACAGGAAACAATATAATAAAGTGTTAATTCTAAATCCAATCATATCAATAATTACATAAAATGTTAATGGACTAAACACTCCAATTAAAAGGCAGAGAGAATGCCAGAATGGATTTTAAAACACAAGCCTCAATTATTTACTCTCTATATTTTAACTATAAAGATACAGATATTCCATGCAACAGTAGGCATAAGGAGGTCGAAGTGGCTATATTAATATCAGATAAAGTAGACTTCAAGACAATAAGTATTACCAGAGATAAAGAAGGACATCTCATAATAATGATAGGGTCAATTCATCAGGAAGATGTAACAACCCTACATATCTATGCGTCTAATACCAAAACCCTTCCTATAGCCCATAAGGCCTGGTGTAGCTGCAACTTGCCTTGCCAGCTTCACCCCACACCACTCTCCCCTACTCCTTTGCTTTCTCTTCCCACTCAAGTCATCCAGACTCTTTTCTAGAGCCTTTCCATCCTGAGGGCCTTTGCATCCTTTTAATCCTCCCTTGCCTCTGACTTTTACCTTTACCTCTAACTTTAACCCCAACTCCTTTTCCACCTTAAAGTCCTGGACTAAATATCACTTTCTTTAAGAAGTTTCCCTTGATCATTCCCCAAAGAGACTGAAATGTACCTGGTGTGCTCCCTTCCCTTCTGCCCTTTTCCCTAGGTCAATTACTAACTCGTGTCTGTTTCTTCTGATAGATTATATTCCTAGAAGGCAGGGCCATGTATAATTTAAAAAATGAATAAAGTCTGGGTTAAAGTTCTAGAAGTCAACTATTAGCTTTTAGAATTCATATATATCTGTAGTAACTGGCCTTCTGGATGGGCCGAATTGAGTAGGATGCAATCAGGAAACAATCTTTCCCTTCCTACCTACTGCTTTCAAGTACACTGTCAGTTGGCTGGCTCTTTCTTCCCCTTTCCTGTGATGCATCTCAGGCAGATTCCATAGTATTTCAGCCACCTTGAGACATTCAAGTACAGTCTCATTTCAGGTAATAAATTGTCCAGTCCTACTGAAATCAAAACTGTTTCCTTGCTCTTTCACTACTCTGATCTCAAAGCTGTTTATGGCCATTCCAGAGATGAAGTAGGGAGAGAACCAATGACAGGACGAAGGGCAAAGGCCTTGTACCTTGCTGATGCTCTAAGTAGCTTTTGGCTTTGTCCTAATGCCTGCTCTTTTGCGGTAAAGTGCAGTAGGCCTTTCATATACCTTCACTCCACTGCACAGCGCCCTAATGCAAGCCAATGCCCTCTCCTGCTGACTTCTTGTTACATCTCCAGACTCTGTGTTGGGATTCTTCCTTACTTCATTGGTGAGGTTCCTTTAGATGGCTCAGCTACCTTTAGAGAGTCTACTTACTCTACCAACTGGTAGAAGTGTGACTGCAACAACTGCTAGTCTTCCACACTCACCCAGCCATCAAGGACTACTCCAAATAGGAGGCAGATGGCAGTCTCCTTGATCCCTAAATTCTAGGTTAACATGCCACATTCTCTTCATGCCACTGTGGTGGCAACTGGGGTGGGCTGATATGTTTCTAACTGCTCAGCAGGCTGGGACATAGGCTCTCATCTCTCCTGTTTACAAATACCACAATTCTCTGAGGTTTACCTGAAGGGCCTCTTGGCTTGGGAAAAAGTCACCCGAGTTCTATTCATGTGAATGACTTCAAGAATCTTTACACCTCCTCCACTACCTCATTGCCTTCTCTCAGATAAGCCTGGAGTTGGGTAACGGAGTTGAAGGACCACTTTGGCCATCTCCTAAGAAGCCTTGCTTTAGACTACGGGGAAACTTGTCACCTCTTTTTCTCTACTTTAAGACTTTAGATGAAATCTTCGACACAGACGAAGTCCTGCTTCACATTCAGTTACAGCTGCAAAGCCCCCTCCCCTGCTCTAGCTTAATATCAAGAATTTAAATATGTAGAACATTCATGAGTTGTCTAGGAGATAAATGTCCTAAAATTCTTCTCACCCTGGAGGGTGCGGACAAACAGACACTAGAAGTTATATGCTTATCTTAAACATCAATTTTTATGTTAAAACACACATGGATGGTGTACACGCACTCACAATGAACTAACGCTTAGCCATACATTTTTAATAAAATCTTATCATTTGTGATGTGGTTGGACCTTGAAGGTATAACACTAAGTGAAGTTAAGTCAGACAGAGAAAGACAAATGCCATATGATTTCACTCATATGTAAAATCTACAACAAGCAAAAAAATTCATAGATACAGAATGGTCGTTACCAGAGGGGAAAGGGGCTGCGGGGTGGTCAAAAGGGTTGAAGGGGATCAACTGTATGTATGGTGATAGACAGTTAACTACTTTTGGGGGTGATCTATACAGAAGTCCAATTATAATGTTGTAGACCTGAAGCTGATATAGCAAACACATATATATGGGTGTGTTAGGAGGAAAATAAAATAAGACCTTTCAAATAAATTTTTGGGCACACTGTCCCCTACTTCATCTATAGATACGAGGGGTACTACATAAAAAAATTTTAGAACTTTTTGAGGGAACTATTATGTCGGATACTTGGTTTCTGGAAGTCCTCAGGAATGCAGGACTGTTGAGGCAAACGAAGAAACACTTTAGAGACATTAGGTCACTCTGACTATTCCACAAACCAACTGAGAGAAGCTTCATAAGCTCCCTTATATAAGAAGGGAGAGGGGAAATCCAGCAGGACTATGGTTACTCTGGAAAAAGCAGATTTGGATTTCTAGATCAGAGGCCAAATATCAAAAAGGTTTTGTTCATGTGTGTTGTGTGTGTGTGTGTGTGTGTGTGTGTGTGTGTGTGTGTGTTTGCTCTTTTGAAGATTGCCTGAGCTATGTTTATTATTTCTGTCTATCCTATAGGCTGAGCTGCCTGTAGCCTCTAGCCAAAAAAAAACAAAAAACAAACAAAAAAACAAAAAACAAAAAAAACCTGCAAACAAAAGCAGCCAAGTGCCTAGAAGAAGCAAGGAAGGGGAGAGCTGTGAAAGCTGGCTCCTCACTCTACCACAGGCCTCAGAACACCCAGTGGATGGAGGAGAAAAAGGGAAAAAGGCAGGTGGCAGGGGCCTGAGGAGAAACCTTAAGAAACTAACAGAGGGGAGAACTTATGGTTTCCTAGTGCAAAACAAAACAGCCTCAAAACAATTAAGATCCCTACTGAACAATATGACTGTACTGGTAGAGAATCTCATCTCTAGATTTAACTTCCAATTTTTCTAAGAACTAGTTTCAAGATGAATCTGGTTTTCCTTCCAACGCTATTCAGAAGCGTAGATTGAGTTGCATCTGCTATTTCAACAAAGTGCCTACCTTTCTTAAGGATCTTCTTCACCTTCACATAGTTCCCTTGCTTGACATAATCATGAAGCTGAGCTTCCAAAGAGTCATTTCTTAAGGAACCAAGCTTAACAGGACAGGGGACCGGAATATGAACAGCACGAGACATCCTGTTACAAAAGAAAGCAACATGCTTATTCTGAGTCATAAATGTAAGCAAGCAACTTAGATTCTTTCACATTTCTTTCACTTCTTATCCACTTTCATTTATAATGAACAGGATTAGAGGAACAATTAGTGAAATTCTACAAGATTAACATTCATCCTTAGTTTCAGTTACTGTTGAGATTGAAGAACTGAATATACTTATTACTAATTCCTGGGACTGAAAGAGTGATGACTACTAGTAAGTAGAATTAGAAACAAAAACGTTTGTTGTACAGTATAATGTAGTGAAAGTTGGGGTTGCAGTTCAGACTCTGAAGTTCTGGTCCTGGCTCTGTCTACTTAGCTAACTATGTGACCTTGGAGAAATTATTTAAGTTTCACAGGCCTCAATTTCTTTCTCTGTAAATGGAAATAACAATCACCAGAGGGTTGATGAGAGGTTAAATGAGCTATGTGTAAAGTGCTTAGGGCCATACCTGGCACCAAGAGAGCTCTCTGTAGTTGTTAGCTGTTACTGTGCATGATAAGAACCATACAGAGAAATTTTAACTTTCTACATGTGGCATCTACACATGACCATCATATACTCAAGTGTTTGTGGTATACCTATCATGTGTCTCAAATGTGACAGGTACTGTAAGACACCTAAAATTGGAACGCTGCCATCATAATACTGAGTCTAGCAGGGCAGGCAAATGGCACCATGTTGGTGCTCTACAGACAATGGATAATAGAAGGAAATTGCATCTACATGAATCAACAAGCATGTGAACCAAGGGCATAACTAAATGCTACATAGAGAGATATAGAAGGTGTGATATGAGGTGAAGTAAAAGGAAAAATTATGAAGGCTGACACATTTGATGGGTCTTCACAAGTCAGGAAGCTTTAGATTACTGAGAAGTAACACCTCCTTAATTTATCCACTGAGAAAATGTGGAAAGTGCTAATAACTTGAGTGTTTTATTTTATTTCCTTTGGTATTTGTCAATTCCATATCAGTGACTACAAACATCATCCTAGTAACCCATGAATAGCACAATGTTTTTCAGCCAACTGAAGTGACTAATATTGTTTAGTTTAAATATGAACTGAAGATTTTATAGCAAGCTGTCATTTCCTACCTTCGTTTCTGTCTTCCTCTTATTTCCAGTTATAAAAAAGAGTGGAATATTTCTATTATGATTTGGATGGCTAATTGGGGCTAAACCATATCCCCATTCATATGTTGAAGCCCTTACCCCAAGTCCCTCAGAACATGAGTGTATTTGGAGACAAGGTCTTTAAAGAGATGATTAAGTTAAAATGAGGCTATTAGAATGGGGTCATAATCCAATATGACTGGTGTCCTTAAAGGGAGAAGAAGAAACATCAGGAATGAGTGCAGAGGAACAAACATGTGAATAGGCAGCAAGAGGGTGGCCATCTCAAGCCAAGGAGAGAAACCTCAGAAGCACTCAGCCCTGTTGGCACCTTGATCTTAGAATTTCAGCCTCCAGAACAGTAAGAAAACACATTTCTGTGGTTTAAGCCACTTATTCTGTAATATTTTGTTATGGCAGCCCTAGCAAACTAATACACTAAAAATAGCAAGTTAAGTCATGTGTCTTCTTGAAAGGGGAGTCTATAGTTACTATCTCCACTTCATTCATCCATTCAGCTGGATCACGCCTGCACTGAGGGCCTGCTAATGTGATATTCTTCCCCATATTCCTGACATTGGGCTGCTAGCAAAAATCACCAATCTCTTCTTACAACTGGACAAATCCAATGTGCATTTTCAAGCTCTATCATACACTGCTACTCAATTTTTTATTTTTTATTTATTTTTGTGGTAAAATAGATATAACATAAAATTTACCATTTTAAACATTTTTAAGTGTTCAACTCAGTGGCATTCAGTATATACCCACTGTTGTGCAACCATCTACCATCCATCTCCAGAACTTTTTCATCTTCCCAAACTGGAACTCCATACCCATTAAATACTAACTCCTATTTTCTCCTCTTCCAAGACCCTGGCAACCACCATTCTACTTTGTCTTTAAAAATCTGACTACTCTAGCTAGTTCATCTAAGTGGAAAAATACAGTATTTGTCTTTTTTTGATTGGCTTATGTCACTATGACCTCAAGGTTCATTTATGTTGTAGCATATGTCAGAATATCCTTCCTTTTAAAGAATGAATGATTACAGGTTGTCAAGATGGTTGTATATATTCACTGTGCTTGCCTCTTCCCATAATTGCATTAAAATTACAACTAAATTATAGAATAATCAACCTGGGGAACTACCTGAAGACTAGCTAAACAAGTAAAGAAGTAAAGATATAAAGAAGCCAGAGATTGGACAATGTGAGACTAAACTACCAATTTTTCATAAGAAAAAAAGATGAATAATTTTCCATTGTGTGTGCATGGATACACATACACACCCATTTTGTTTATCCATTCATCAACTGACGAACAAGGGTTAATTCCTCCTTTGGGTATATACCAGTAGTAGGAGTGTGAGATCATATGGAAATTCAACACTTAATTTTTTGAGGCACTGCCACACTGCCTCCTACAGGGGCCGCACCATTTTATTTTATTTTATTTATTAATTTTTTTACAGGATATCCCACCAGCAGCCCACACGAATACTAATTTTTCTAAAAAACTTCAGCAACACCCACCACCGGTAATTTTCACTGTGAATTGTGCATATAAAGTCATATTTCACTAATTTAAACATAGCGACTTGGCTCACCCACATGAACAAAGTACACAAGCTTTTTCAAAATAAAAAAGCCAGAACTACTTTAATCTCCAGTACTTAACTGGACAACTATATTGATGTCGCTAAACTAGCCAAGTCAGAAAGACAAACAGTAAAAAATAAAGCATTGTGGAACAAGTTCTATTTTCAACAAGCAATATAACAGGAACAGGGGAGAGCACAAACGTAGTCCCCCACTACCACAAATTATGCAGTCGAATTTCCCACATTTGGGGAAATCACAGGAGTCAGCACAACCGGAGTGCAATGGATAAGCCTTGTCCTAGGGAAACCACCTCCATGATCATAGTACCTCCTCTGCCAGATAAATATGAGTTGTTGGCTTTGCCTGGCACCTCACCCTCGTCCTCAACAAACTTTTTAGTCACGGTCAATTATATTCTGAATCCAGTTAGAAAGTGCAGTTATTTATATGACAGAGACCATGTCCTTTCCACTATCCAGAGGAAATTCTACCCCGTGAAGAATACACTCCAACCAACAGTCACCACAATTGTCATCTACATATCCCCCCCCCCGCCTCTTGACTCTCTACGTCACTCTGCTTCTTGAAGCAGAGAAATTCGTTTTAAATCAGGCCTCGTGACGATCCAAAAGATGATCACCGACAGGTGTGGCTGGCGAGGTTTTTCAATCCCTCGCCTTCCCCGGCATACTCAGAGAGGTTCTGGCGTGGATCTGTTACGATGGATCTGTTAGGACGAACCTAAATTCCTTACTGTAAGGCAGTCTTGGAGGTGGAGGCGTGTAGCCCACAGGGAAGGACACAATAGCTACCTAGGTCATACCCTCAGTCTCTCTCAGTCCATTTCCAAAATTGTAAAGTAGGAGTAATATTCCTGCCTACCTCTACAAGATTTCTATGAGGACTGAAGAGAATGTGTGTAACAAGCAGCCGCTCCACCCCAACCTGGGACACTCTACTTCTGGACAGATGGGGAGTGTAGCTGAGGACCCAAAGCGGCTTCGCCAGGATTTGAATCTGCAGTTTTTAGCACACAGAGAAGCAGCCTCTGGCCTGGATTTGGTAACAAACAAAATGCCCTCCCCTCCTTTGATTCCTCCCTTCTTATGAGATAATGAAAATAGATGACTCACTGTGTTTTCTTTTCTGCCGTTTTGGCTAGGCTCTCCCAGCAAAGCAACTGTTTGCAGGCACTAGCAGCAGTCCTCACCTTTTTGGCATCAGGGAAGAGTTTCATAGAAGACAATTTTTCCATGGACTAAGGTGGTGGTGGTTTTGGGATGATTCAGGTGCTTTACATTTATTGTGCATTTTATTTCTATTATTATTACATTGTAAAATATAATTAAGTAATTATACAACTCACAATGCAGAATCAGATGCCACCAAATGCAGCTGTACAACTGAAGTACATCAGCTCATTTAGCACTATAAAGCCTGCCACCAGATGAAGCTTAATTTTTCACTTGCCACTTACTGATAGGGTTTTGATATGAGTCTGCAAGCAACTGATTTATTTTGGTCTCTGTGCAGTCAAACCTCTCTAATGTTAATCTGTATTTTCAGCCACACCCCAGTGCTAGTATCACTACCTCAGCTCTACTTGAGATCATCAAGCATTACATCCTCTTAAGGAGCTTGAAACCTAGATTCCTCACATGTGCAGTGAGGAATGCTCCTATGAGAATCTAATGCCTGATGACCTGACGTGGAGCTGAGGCAGTGATGCTAGAGCTGGGGAATGGCTGCAAATACAGATGAAGCTTCACTGGCCCACCACTTCCCCCCTGCTCTAAGGCCCAATTCCTAACAAGCCAGGAATTACTACCAGTCCATGGTCCCGGGGTCGGGGGGACCTCTGCACTATAGTATCAAAGGCTTTGGAGATGCAAAAAAAAAAAAAAAAAAAAAAAGTGTTGGTAGATGCAAAACTTTACCTCTGTCCTGTTAGAGTCTCTGGCTTGGCCTAAGAATAAAACTGGTAGAGACAGTTTAACAGAATAAAAAAATACACATTTATTTAATGTAAGTTTACCTGACATAGGAGCCCTTATAAGGAAGACCCAAAGAAGTGGCAAGACCTAAATGTTTTTATATTAGGTTGAACAAAGAGAGGTAATTGTGAAAAAATAACTAATGTATATGATGAGGCTAAAGGTAGATCAGAATTATTTTAACAAGCTCTGTTTGTACAGAATTCTCTAGGCTTTTACTCTCCTCTTAGAATGTTTCTTTTCCTCTGGTATAGGGAAGATATCTTTCATGTGGGGGCTTTATCACCTGCTTTCAGGAAGAAAAGGAGAGATCAAAACTAGCTCTTATACCTACTGTTTTTCAAGTGCTTTTAGCTTAAAATGATCCCTATAGCAAAGTGACATATTTGGGGGAGGAATATTCTATGACCCTTCGAGTATTTTGCTCTTAGTCCACGTGACTTTTTTTTTTAAGTTTTGTTTTATATTTTTGGAGGGTATTTTAAATTATCACACTTAAAAAATAAGTCTGTACAATATAATGTGAGCAACATATCATTTTAAAACCTTAGTAGCCATAAAAAGAAACAGTTAAAGTTGATTAACTTGCTTTACTTACCCCTACACTGCCTTTTCAAGAACATCAACTGAGACCCTAAACTTATAACTTAAGACAACACAACTCTAATAATAATTGTTTTGACTGATATCTTCTTTTGACAGTTATATTCAGGGGAGAGCGCGAACGTAGTCCCCCACTACCACAAATTATGCAGTCGAGTTTCCCACATTTGGGGAAATCGCAGGGGGTCAGCACACCCGGCGTGCAATGGGTAAGCCTCGCCCTGGGGAAACCACCTTCGTGATCATGGTATCTCCCCTGCCAGGTAAGTATGAAATACAGGTGACGCAGAAACTAGCCACTCCTCGGTACTTCATTGTAAGGTGCGGGTTACTCCTGAAACTACTTGAATTGGCCTTTATATACATATAGCGACCCAAAACTCAGATTTTCGTACTACATCTTAGTATTGGTAACAGCAGAACATCATACACAGCTTCCCAGGGAACGCTGTTCCAAGTCGCAGGGTCTGTAATCTACATACCCCACCTCCCGGCTTACGTCACCGGAGGCGCGGCAGGACGGAGCCTACTAGCGCTCGCTAGGACTGCCCCCTGCTCACCCTCCGGATTGCTTCGGAAAACCGGTCCCTCCTCCCACGCGCCCGACTTAAGTGACGTCTGCCAGGCTATTTTCCTGACGGAAATCCATCCCCCTTTCAATTTTCACAGTAGCCAGAGGTTTTCAGATCTCCCTGTGTGAAGCCTCCTTGAGCAAACCGACCCGAAACGGTTTTAGTCCTGAGCCGGTTTCAGGCCTTCCCTGGAGACCAAGGCTTCACACCAGCTCGACACTATTTCCTCCTTTTTAAAGAGGGGAGGACAGGGCATCCAATCTAGAATGTCGTGGCTACATGCTAGCGGGGTGTATTGCAAAGAGTGAGAGTTTGGAATCAAAGACCTGTACTGCAATTCAACGTTCACACTGCATGACTCTGGATAAGCTTCTAGCCTCTCTGGATCTGTCCCTTAGTTCTACAGACTGAAGAACTGTCAAGTCAGACCTCCTGCCCAGCTCGGGATTTGTCTCCCGCCCACGGCCTGTTAAAACGCCCCCTCTCTCCCTTTCAGCTTCTACAGCTGGACAAATGTCCTCAGGGAATACACAAGGTCCATCCCTACCTTTTCCCCATGGATTTTTTCTCTCTCCTGAGCTCTGTATCTGTGACTCTTTTTCTCCAGATAACATATTTGGAAAACCCTGTTTTGTTGCTGTTATATTTCCCCAGCATGTTACCTATTTTAAACCAGAATAAACTTCTCTTGGCCTCCAGTCTACTAATTTCTGGAAAGGGGTGTCTGACCTCTTGGTT
Source organism: Macroglossus sobrinus (assembly GCA_004027375.1). Classification (NCBI taxonomy): domain Eukaryota; kingdom Metazoa; phylum Chordata; class Mammalia; order Chiroptera; family Pteropodidae; genus Macroglossus; species Macroglossus sobrinus. The sequence continues at coordinate 359,516 of PVKZ01000247.1, forward strand.
CACTTGATCTTTTGGACTCTAGAGCAAATTTACTCACTAGCTCCTCAACTACCTCATCTCGCTCCCTTTACACTGCAGCAATAGCCATTTCCTTTTTATAACTGGTCCCAGAATCCACAGTCATCTCCGCTCCCATTTCCCCAGCACTGCTGGAGGAAGCTGTAACCTTCCTAATCCAAATTCATGCAAACTGCACCCACATCTTCACTGCTACAGTGGCAAGTAAGTCATGCAGCTGGAACCTTAGCAGGGGAAACAACTTTGAGTCACATCACTTGGCCAATAAAAAAACAATGAATGGATAAGAACCACAATCCCTGGAGAAAAGCAGCCCCAAGGAAAGTTCCTAAAGACTTCACAGGCATTACTTAAAAGAGCAGTTCCATAGTTAACTTTTCCTTATTATCACAGTAAAAAACACACCCTTAGGTGAAGATTTAACATGTGAATGAGACATGCTACACATGAAATAGCATTATAGGTACACTGTGCAGTGTAAGACCTGCCTCAACATACTTTGAGAAAAGAAAAAGTAAAAAGGGGTGGCCCCTATCCCCAAGAGCCCACAAAACCATTGTACCTGTAAACCTCAGGAAGCCACATCCATCCTCCAGAGTGTGCTCCCTTGGTGCACATCAAGCTTTTATTTTAATAAATCTTCCTCCACAAAATTGTTTCGCTCACTCTCTTGATTTCTATTGTGAGAGGGACAACGGCTTTTGCACTGGTAATACTACTTAGCATTCCTTTTATACACATCTTTTAAATTCCCTCTAACCTGCTGTGTGAAACCTCCACCAAAACCAGTGGTTCTCAGTGACTCTGACAACACTACCAAGGAATAGTTTTGAAAATCTGTGAGGACATTTTGTTTCCTGTGTAGTCATGATAAAATTTACATATTAAAAGTCTTTTACTATTTTACTTTTTATTTCTTATTTATATTACAGTTAGGACATTATATCATTTGTGGGGGAAGTATATATAACTTAGATTTTCCATGAACAATCTCAAGATAGTAAAGGGAACATTACTAGTTGTTAGGAAACTCTGGGTTTGACAGAATCGATAACCACAACCCTAATCCAATCACACCCATATATCCTTTATATAGGAGTAAGAATAACTTAGCTGCTGCTTCTTCGTTTCAAAAGTACAATCAACTCTCCCACCAGTGTTTCCCAAAGTAAAAGCCATTACCATCTGCATCAATATCATTCACTGAATCCTAATGTCTGCAGATGAGACCTGGGTATATGTGCCTTTAACATGCTCTCAAGGTAACTCTTACACTCTAAAGATCTAAAATTGATTGTGGTAGTGACTGCAAAACTCTGATATAATGAAAATTGAACTGAATTGTACATTTAAAGTGGGTGGATTGTATGATACATGAATTATATCTCAAAACTGTTGAAAGAGAAAGAGAGAGAGAGAGAGAGAGAGAGAGAGAGAGAGAGAGAGAGAGAGAGAGAGAGAATATACAGCCTTTGGAAAAGCAAATATCAGAGATAAAATAAGAATGCAGTTCCCTGCCACACAGATCACACTGTTCCCTGCATTTGAAGTCATGGCTAGAAATGAGAACTAGCTGGGCCTCACTTTTCACTGCTTCTCCTGGTCCTCACCCTTTAACTCACACTCTACCCTTAAAGTGCTTTTTTTTTTTTCCACTTCAGCTAAAGGAATCTAACTCAATAAAACACAGCACAATGACTGCATTCCAGAAAGCCACATGGTGAGGGGTAAGAAAGAGCAGGCTTCAGGTCCTACAAATGTAGAACACCTTTATATATAAATTATACTACTCTCATGATGGCACTGCTCACAGGGCCCCAAAAAGCTGACCCATGGAGGGAACTAGTGGTGGAGGACTACTAGTTATAAAGAGAGGCTGGTTTTCTATTCAAATGTATCATAACCTATCCTTCCCAGTAAGTGCTATTCCCTTCCAGCTTTTTAGGTGTCTTTTGCTCTTAACATTGTGGAATTTCTCTACGAGAAGCACCCACAATATTTTGTCTTTTTGCTTTCAATAGTAACACCACAGCTTTATAATTCATAAGATTGAGCTCTAAGCAATCTCTGGCTCTTCCTGAAAATCAAACTGCCCTATATATGAATGAATTGTATAGTATGTGAATTATATCTCAATAAAGCTATTATGTGTGTGTATGTGTGTGTGTGTATATACATACATATACATATATATATATATATATATATACATATATATATATATATATATATATATATAAACTACCTTCAAAGGGACAATGATAACCAAAATTGAGGATTCCCATATCTTTCTATTATAATCTGTTGTGCCATATAACTTTTTTTCCCACCTTCCCTCCAACAGACCTGACTGTGACAAGGACTGAGTTCCAAGGGTGTCTGCATTTCCCTGATCCAGCATGAAGCTTTGTGCACAATATGTATGTTGGCTGAGTTGAATGAACTGGGTATTAAACTGAGAAGGCACTTCCATAAAGGTTTTCTTACCCTCTGAGCGATGGCTGTAGGGCTGAAGTCCATGCATTGCCTTCTGAAATGACTATTTTGAATGTGTCAGTCTTAGGTTTTAATATAGTTTTTTTAAAAGAGGGATGTGTGGATTAAAAAAAAAAGTGCACGCACAATGAGTGTTTCCATACTCAGGCAAAGTTAAACATCTATTTCTAATAGTCCAAGTCAATTTGACTCGGACTATTAGAGAAAGTCTTCACATACTGCAGCTTCTCTTTTTTTGTGTGGGAAGCTCTTTATATCAGGTCATGGGCCAACAACTGCCTCAGTCTCTGGAGCCTGAACTTACTTCTTTATCACTGCTTGTCCATGGAGCCAAGAGAACTGATTATAAATGAGGTGAAGAGCTACCACTAGAAGTACTAAGACAGCAGTAATACCTTGGTTAAGTCACTTGGGAGTTGTATCAGAGGTTGGTCTAGTTTCTGCCAGTAGGTTTTGGGACCCTATTAACACCTGTGCATAACCCTGAGTACAGTCTACACTGTGCCTATATTATTGCCTGGCTTTCTCTCTGCCTGGCATTCAGAGTGATCGCACCTGCTAGACTGTGGGCTTCTAGAGCAGGATCTTTTTTTTTCTTTTAACTACAAAGAAAATTTGATTTTATATAAAACTAGCTGTGAATTTTTGTCATTAATTATTACATAAATACATCCTAGTGCCATTATCAAAGTGGCATGACCATTTTATGTCCACAATTCACTTCTGTTTACAGAATTTTTATGATTTACATAAATATACCTATCAGTGATATCTGATGTTCTTCAAATAGTGATACACAAGAGATATATTTTAATCTTTCATTTGAGTCACCTTACATAAAAAATAAATAATTTAGAAGTTCTAAGTCTCAAAGATTATTTTTCTCAATAAGAGTTTCAAATGAACTTATAGAAAAGGTTGCAGACTGTACAATTTTTAAGTAACATTTTCCATATCCATATCCTGTTGTAATTTCTATATAATTTTGTCTTTCAGTTGCTTTCCTTTCCCTGAAAGAGGCAAAGTATGAGAAGAATGTTTTGCTTGACTTACTTGATGTCCTGAACTTTCTGTAGTTCTTTATTTTTCTTCAATCTGTTCGTTGCAAATTTAGCTTGGTATTTCTGTTTGATCTCTTTGACTGTCTTCATTACATCAATAGGTTTATTCCATAGCTCTTATAGTATTGATTCATATCTACATTTTTCAAATTCAAATGAATTACCCACTGTAGGCTCTTTAACCAGCTGCTTTATGGAATGCTGTAGTCCACCTGACCTTATGAAGACTGCCCTCCTTTTTAAAATTTTTTATTTTTATTATTTTTATTTATTTATTTAGGTGAGGCAACCCTTGGATGACCACACAGATTGCAAGGACCCTGTTACCTTACAATTCCTTATTTTTTATTTTTTACACCTACAGCACCTGGTCTTCTTAGGTGGTCTCCCATCCAAGTACTAACCAGGCCTGACCCTGCTTAGCTTCTGAGATCAGACAGGGTTGGGCTTCTTCAGGGTAGCATGGCTGTAGACTGTCCTTTTTTAAAAAAAAAAACAAACTTATTTTAATTAAAGTATACAGTACATTGGTTAGATATCTATATAGTTCATTAAACGATCCCAATTGCTCCCTCCCTCCCTCTCCTGACCCTCCACCTAACCAACATATTAATGCTAATTGCATTCCCTATGCCATGCTCCCCATCTCATAACCATCCATCAGCTACCAATTTGTACTTCTCTAACCCTTCACCTCATTCTCCTCACTCCCCAAACCCCCATCCTCTCTGTCACCCAATTGTCCACTATATTTGTGAGTCTGTTTTTGATTAGTTTGTTCTTATTCTTTAGATTCCACATGTAAGTGAAATCATATAGTGTTTATCTTTCTCTGACTTCAAATACGTTCTAGGTCCATCAAAGCAATATCTTTTTCCATCCCCTTCCTTTTAGTCTGTGTGTGCCTTTTAATCTGAAGTGAGTCTTTTGTATTTTTTTCTTCTTAAAGAAGTCCCTCCAACATTTCTTGTAATACTGGCTTGGTAGTGATAAATTCCTTTAGCTTATTTTTCTCTCGGAAGCTCTTTATCTTTATTGACTCTAAATGACAGCTTTGCTGGATAAACTATTCTTGGTTGTAGATCCTGGGTCTTCTTCCTGTTGAATATTTTTTGTAAACCCTTATCTTGCATAGTTTCTTTTGAGAAATTGGCTGCCAGTCTTATGGGTGTTCCCTTATAAGTAATTATTTGTTTTTCTCTTGCTGCCTTTAATACTGTTTCTTTGTATTTAACCTTTGGCATTTTAATTATGATGTGTCATGGTGTGGGTCTCTTTGGATCCCTGAGTTTTGGAATTCTCTGAGCTTCCTGGGTTTTATGTCCATTTCCTTCACCAGGTTAGAGAAGTTTTCCTTCATTATTTCTTCAAATAGCTGTTCAAAAACTTTATTTTAATCAGGTACACAGATCAGATGGATATTTGGAGCCTTAATAGTGTCCCATATGCTCCTTAAATTACTTTTATAATCTTGGTATCTTATCTCTTGCAATTCTGATTGAGTGTCCTTGGCTTTCCCATCCTCTAGATAGGTCATTTAATCCTCTTCTTTATTCACTTTGTTTATTTCTTTGTTTATTCCATTTAATTATCTCAGTTCAGATAATGTGTTCTTCATTTCAGACTGGTTCCCTTTTATAATTTTCATTTTTATGTTTTTCATCTCACTGAATTTATCTACATTTCCTAAAAGATCACTGAGCAACTTTATAACCAGTGTTTTGATTCTGAATCTGTTAGATTACTTGACTCCATTATATCTGAATCTCTCTTGTGTTCTCTCATATCGTGTCTGCTTCTTTGTATTCCCATTTTGGCTGCCTTTCTGTGTCTGTTTCTATGTACTAAGCAAAGCTCCTAAGTCTTCCGGTCTTATTAGTGTGGATTTGTGAAGTAGGTGTCCAGTGGCACAGTCCTGAGAGGCGTTCAGCAGGCCAAAATTAGCCCAAGCCTCTACCTCTCCTGGGCCACCTGTTAAGATTCAGCTAGCAATTCACAGATGCTGTGCTTATAGCTCAAAAGGCATCAGAAACTGAGGCCAGCTATCTCCAGTGTGAGTCTAGGCGCTGCTAAGCGCCTAAGGAGCACCTGACTCGCTGAGGATATATCTGCCTGTGGCTTGGGTGGGGCCACCAGATGGGGGAGGTAGGGTTTCAGGGAATCCTCTGGGTGGAGTGACCTTTGTTATCCAGTTTGATGACGTCATCGCTATGGTGGCAATGAGTCCACCCACTGGGTAGGGGGAGGGCTCAACAGGGAACAATGAATACTGCCCATACTTCTGTACAGAGCGAATCTCACCTCAGCCCTCACTCTGACATTGTCTTCCTGTAAGTCTCTGGTGCCCCCTGCACAGCCAAATCAGCACAGGTGCTCAGAGCGAGCAGTTCCATCAAAGCGAAAATCCGCTCATGAACGTGGCCCCTTTAAGAGGCATCTGCTGCTGCCACAGCCTCTGTCTCAGCCACTTGAGACCAGGCAGCCCCGTGTTCTCGCTCTCTCCTACCTTCTGCCATTGCAGGGTGATTTCTTGTATTTTTCCCTAGTTGTATGGCTCGTTCATCTAGATCACAGGTTATTTTTCCTTGCTGCTGTTGCTCCTTGTTTCTGTCACAACTTTGATTTGGTCAGCAGGGGGATGAAGAGAGCCTTTATCATCTATGCCATATTTTTTTTCCTGACTGCCCTCCTTTTTAAAATTTTAATGACACTTGGATTTACAGAATTTGAACATCCTGCAATTGTTGCAGACAAACATTATGCTGTGGCTGGGGCAGATGGGCCCCAAACAAAAATAACACTTCTCAATATGAACATTGAAACTGCATGGGGACCCACTGGCCAGAGTAGAGTTTTCTTGTTTGTTTCTTTTTAATAGTCAATATAATACAACATATAATTAATGTATCTATTACTTTATCAATTTACTTCATTCTCATTAAAACCAACAGAAAGTATAGTTTTATATTTCTGTAGGATAGCCCATCATATTATGGATGGACTATAATTCACTATCATTTCCTACTGCTGGACATTTAGGTTGGTTCGATTTTTCACTACTGTAAGTAATTCTGGGTTCTGGACAGAAATGGTATACTGATCACCTTTAAATTTAACTCCCTCCCAAAACCCTATGGAAACTGCAATAAATAAATTTTTAAAAAGGCAACAACTCTCGAGGATGTTAAGAACAAAGGGGACAGCAGCAACATAATTTTGACGGTTATAAATAATATATGACTAAACTAGACCAGGGACACCCAAATCTTAAGCTAGTTCTGGGGAAAGCTGAAAACCTACCCAACTGACATTGCAGATTCCTCAAGAAATCTCAGATTTAATAGTATCAGAACCTCTAGAACCAGGTGAAAGATGGGAATACTAGAAACCAGATTGATGAAAAGCTGTTTCAGAAATATCCAAACATCTCTCTCATCCCTCATGCTGCTTGAGAACCGCTTCACCCTGGCACTATTTAGAGTGGTGAGAAAGATCGGAGGAGGGTGCAACTACAACTCTCTGGAGAAAACCCTAAGCTCAGAAGAAAGCTTAAACGTTTACTGAAAAGAGAGTGTACACAGCATCCAAAGGCTGAAGGCTGAGACCTTCTTTCTCTCATCCTCCATTTGGTGTTCAGAATACTGGTGAAGGGACCAAAGTTTTGCCACCCCGAAAATGTGCCCTCTTTCTCTTTCATACATGATGGTATATAAACCTCAACTGCTGATGCCTCTTAGGATCTCATTATGGCACTCCAAATGTGTACTTATATACAGAAAACTTTGGACATTGTCTCCTATGAATATGTCTTTGTTAATTTGATTATTAGCCCAATGGAAGGAAAACTAGTTTTTTTTAACCCCCACACTAGCAACCAAGCCTTTACCTTCCAGAATACTGGAAGTTTCCTCTGAGAAATGTGACCACCTTAGAAAAAAGTCCCAAAAATGCTGATATGGGCTTTCTCTACAAAGGCCTAAGCAGATCACCTTGCAGTGAAATAGAAAGGCCACACCTCCCCTTGCCCCTCAGAGCTTCCAATTAGCACCTTATTTGTTAATATGAGGAAACAATCCAGGTCCACTGAACCATCAAGGATGACCAGACATCTAACAAAAGTCTATAACATGAAAGTGTCAGGGCCAACCAACCAAAAGAATACAATTTGAAAAAAAAAACAGACTATGCAAAGGGAAGAAAACTAAAAAAGAAAATAAAAACTATTATTAAAATCTTCAGAGATAAGAAGCTCTTGCATTTGAAAAACAAGTAGAAGAAGCTATATAAAATAAAAACTAAGTACAAAAAAGAGAAGTCTTAATGATACGATTATAGAAATAAAGAATTGAATACATAGGTTATGCAAAAAAATAAACAAATGGAAACAGATTTTTTAAAAATTAGAGCACCACTGTAGCAGTTCTAATATCCATATATGGAGAGTTCTAGAAAAATTTTAACCTACAAGGAGGAAATCACCAATGAAACAATACAAGAGAATTTTCAAAACATTGAGGTTTCCTGGTTGAAAGAGCCTTCATCAAGCACACCATACAATGAATGGCTGTAACACCAAGGCACATCATCAGGAAATTAAAAAACAATGAAAACAAAGAGATGATTCTTCAACCTTTCTGAGAGAGAAGAAAAATATCAGTAATATGTAACATCAGAAATAAAAAAGCCATCTCAATAGCTTCTGGTAGCTCAAAGTCAAAGAGATACCTTCAAAATTGTGAAGGTAAATTTGATACCCATTTTAATGATTACACCTATACAGTAGGCTGAAAGAGAAATGAGTTTAATTATAAGAAAAATAGAAGTTGATATATCTTCAAAAAGAATATCTCCAGGAAAACAAACAAACAAACTTAAACTAGTAAGATTACCTGATATAATTAACCTTGTAGAAAACAAGAGACTATTAAAAGATATGAGAATTAGGAATGAAGAAAAGTAACCAAGTGAAAAAAAGATAAACGGAGGAGTAAAAAAAACTACCCAAAAGAAAAACAAAATTAAAAAAATTAAATGACATTCAATGACAATACTCTGTTGTGAATGTTTATATAGAAATAAACACAATATCAATTTAATCAAATGGTTTTTAAACTATATTAAGAAAAACAGAGAAGAGATGGTGGTTTAACAAGAGAGCTATATTCTCAATTAGCATTACTGAAAACAGACAATGTCAAAAATAGATGTCTCAAAGGATACTATTGTACACATTTGTTTAAAAACATGGAGGTTTGGAAATGTCAGTAGAATCAAATTTTAGTTGCTTTAGAGTCTCTCTCTAAGGGAGACCTGGAGAATGGGAAGAGGTGGGCAAAGAACTCGATTTATAAACCTAAAGGGACTATTTGACTTTTTAAACGAAGTGTGTTACTCTGATATAATTTCAGAGTATATTACAAAATATCTGTATTTTGTCTCTTTCATAATTTAGTTTTAAACGGAGTCCCAGAAATAGTACTGAGGTGACTATTTTTAATTATCAGGGATTTAGACCTAAAAGCCAATTGAGAGCATATTTTTAAAACCAGGCCCCTGGAGATATTGTAAACCTGTTTGAATTGCTGAGGGTCTGGAACGGACTGGAAGTACAGATGGACAAGGATTCATTCTAGAAAGAAGCATCGGGAATTGCTTCTACAAGACAGGTGAGTATGAGTGTGGAGATCACTGAAAATTCTCAGAATAACTGGATTTGGGAACTAGGAAGGACCAGAACATACAATACCCTAAAATGGAAACATAATCAGTAGCATAAATAGGATGTCATCTGCAGACACATTCCAGTTGCCAGTAACTGTTTGACAAAGACACTGCTAGGGCCCTTTAGAAATACCCAGATCCAATTCAGGTGTAACACCATAAAGTAAAGGAGAGCTGAATTTGTTCAATTACTGTTAACTCTCTGAAATATTAGGAATTAACAGAAGATGGTGGCTTCCTAAAACAGAGTTCAAAAGCCCTAAATAGAATGCACTGCAGAGAAAAACAGCTGTTTAAAAGGGTAATGTATCCTGGTTATTTCAACGCCCCCAAGAATCCAGATTTTAAATTGATCCAGAGAAAAACCACCAATCAGTCAGAAATAAACCTTAATCTTTCTTTTTTCACCATAGACAAAATCAGTAGACAGTAAACAAGTTAAGTACTCCATTGCCAAAAATTAGGTGGCCCACAATTTTCTTGCTTAAATTACCAGTCCGAATAATGGGTCAAGTGACAGCTTAACAACCCCAGAATAAGTCAGAAAGCCACTCCCACCTTCAACACAAAGATATTCCCCAACACAAACTCATTCAACCTGCCATCCTACACCATTGATACTTCTCTTAGGAAACAAGATTACCAGGGGAGAGCGCGAACGCAGTCCCCCACTACCACAAATTATGCAGTCGAGTTTCCCACATTTGGGGAAATCGCAGGGGTCAGCACACCCGGAGTGCAATGGGTAAGCCTCGCCCTGGGGAAACCACCTTCGTGATCATGGTATCTCCCCTGCCAGGTAAGTATGAGTTGAGTTCGTTGCCTGGCACCTCACCATTAGATTTAAATCACTCTTAAGATAGGATCACTTTCATCACACATCTTATTGACCCCCTAAGTCCCAAAATAAAGAGTCTTCAAACTATAATTATCATGCAGCAATATTTTGTATATCTGGATGTTGGCAAAATATTTGGAAATGTATGTCTAGTGTAAGCATGACCAGTAGTCACTGCGTTCATCTGCATATTCCACACCCCTTTTGCTGATCTCATTTAGTGCGTCCTTTTCCTAGTACAGTTAGTGGTGCTGTTCACAAAAAAACAAAGGTAAAGACGCTCTACAGATTTAAAGATAAACAACATAAATGCCTTCCTTCCAGGGCTTGGCGCTAATGACATCACTGTGATGTCTGGCACAGCACAGAAAGCCGCTATTCACATACTGAAAAAACAAGCCTGAAAAGGTGAAATTTGACAAAACTGCATTTGAAAACACAGCCCATGTATTGCTAAAAATAGATTGTCAGCTCAAACTTACAAGTACAAAATTTGCCCTCTTTCGGATATGCGGCAAATAGTCATCCTTACTTGAAAGATCAGTTTTACCAACAAATGCTAATTTTGAAGTGTGCAAGTTAGGGAAAAGCTCATACAGCACCTGCTCCTACACACACCGGGGGAAGTTGCCGGGATCCGCACAGCCAGGGTGTAATGACGGCCCTCACCGTTGGAAACCACTTCCATGAGGAGAGTGCCTTGCCTTCCAAGCAAAATTGTGTTTCCACATATCCTTAAATTCTTCCGTGCTCAGTACTATAAGCACAGGGTCGTCTGTGGTTTTTCACTGGTGCCTCTGAAATCCAGTAGAAGACTAAGGGACAATCCATCCTATAAGAAACTCCTGAGCCATCCTTGACTCATATTACTCTCTTCAAAAACAATATATCCCATCTCCAGCAATGGTTAATAATTCACATATTCCCATGTCCACATCGTCAGGTGATTGTTGAGGCAACACATATACTAAAATTGGAACAATACAGCCCCTGTGCAAGAATGATATGCAAATCTGAAAAGCTTCCATGTTTATATATATATACACACACACACATATACATGTATAAAATCAGTTTTCTCAATCTCCTTCCTACTTCTCTGTAAATTAGAATTGGAGTTCTCTGGTTTAACTGTTCTTTGGTTGTCTCAAGATCTTACCAGAACCATCCTATTTTCGAAGTCATTTTATCTTTCAGAACTCTTCTGGTGTTCTCTCCTCTGCCAAAATAAATTAGACAGAGTTCTATGTCTTTAGTTTTATATCTTTAGAAAAGGAAGAAATAATGCTGTTTAAAAAAAATCTTATGCAATAACTGAGAATACAGAGGTGTCTGAGATGCAGAGAAAAAAATATTGTGGGGAATGGGAGATACTATATGATACGAGCTGCAACTATACCTGAAGTATGACCTTTTGACAGTCTACCAGTTTGATTTTTATAGCCTTTCTCCTCCAAAGAAAGTATTATGCAACATATACACACATATATCCATATACGTAAACATATATAATCCATAAACAAAACATCTACATTGGTTTTGTGAAATAAAAGTTAAGGTACTTTGAAATCTTGTTGGGAATAATTCATATAAGAGAAAACGGTGATGTCTATGAATTAGATAACTGCTACCACCAAACAACTGTTAAATTCAAAATGCCATTTTCAGAACATATATGACCAACAGTGTTTTAAATAACACAGAGCTCTTAAAAGGGCCCACAGGTCTTCACAAGACTAGTTTCAATATTTCACAAGAACTTCACTGTTATTGGCCTAACTATTAAAATATTCATACAAGGCAGTCTGCCTTAGGGCAAAAAAGTGAATGTCCCTTCACTCTTTTGCAGCTGAAGCAGGTTAAGAAAAAAATTACTGCTATAATCCTCACAGAACCAGACCTTAATATCCTTTGAGGAGAACCACATTTCTTTGATTAGAAAAACACACACAAAAAATGTGTTTGTTAAATATTAACATAAGTTAGCATAGAAAAAGTGAGGAAGTTTCTTAGTTCATTTTATAAAAGTTGCAAAACTGCTGACAAAATCAAAGTAAATGTAATAATCTATGAACAAAAATGCAAAACTCTTAACTAAATCTATAAAATCTTTACACACTGAATCTAGTAGGATACTAAGAATATACACAATAGCTAAATAGGTTTTCTACCAGGAATATAAGATCTAGCACATAAAGTATATGATAAAAGTAGTTTTTTAGATAGATGGCGGAAAAGATTAACTCATACAGAGTGCTTAGAAAATTGGCTCACCACTAGTAAGGAGAAAAATTGCTTCTTTCCTCCTCTTTACATTAAAAAATTCAGATACATTAAAATATCCAAGTTAAACCATAAACTAAATGTATAAAAAATAGATTATGCTTATAAATTTGACAAAAAGGCTTTCTAAGTATGTTACGAAAGTCAGAAATACAAACCTTTACTACACTTGTATACACAAAACCTTAGTAAAGTAGAAAACCTCATAAAGTTTAAATACACATGACAAAATGGGAAAATATTTCCAATATAAAGATTAGACAAATAGCCTATATGATAGAGTATGCAAATGAAAATAAGTAGCATATAAAGGAAGAGCAAGGGTTTTGATGTCAGATAAAGCTGAGCAGAATATCTGGCTTACAGTAAGCACAATAAGTAGTTACTGTTTCTCATAATAAAAAACCATAGACCAATTATAAATGTTTTAAATTAAAGAAGTCCAATTAAAAAGTGGGAAATATATATATGTATGTTCATAGCAGCATTATTCACAATAGCCAAGAGGTGGAAGCAACCCAAATGTCCTCAGAGAAATGGATATACAAAATAGAATATTATTTAGCCTTAAAAAGGAAGGAATTCTGGCATATACTATGACATGATGAACCTTTAAGACATTTTGCTAAGTGAAATAACCCAGTTACAAAATGACAAATACTATATGATTCCAGTTATATAAGATATCAAAAGTACTCAAATTCATAGAAACAGAAAGTGGAATGGTGGTTGCCAGTGGCTGGGGAAGGGGAAACGAAATTGTTTAGTGGGTACGGTTTCAGGTTTGCAAGATTAAAAGTTCTGGAGATTGGCTGCCCGACATTGTAAATATAATTAACACAACTGAATTGTACACTTAAAAATGGTTAAAATGGTAAATTTTGTTATGCATATTTTACCATTATAAGAAGTTAGAAATGGAAAAGGGATATAAACGAGATGGTTACAATTACAAAGTATATTTGGCCAATAAAGTTATATAAAAATATTTTTAACCTCTGTCAGTAAAAAATGATAATAACCATTTAAAGTCCATTATACCTCAATAAAAAAGAAAAAAAATACCGTTTACAGACTGCTAAGGGCAGTGCTGGGGTGGAGGTGGAAAAACCAGCCCTCATTTGCTATTAGTAAGAGTGTAAGTGGTGCTAACATTTGGCAATATGATTAAAAATGAAAATGTGCATACTCTGACCCATAAGTTCTATTTCCAGAAATGTATCAAGAGAAAGAGAAAGAGAGAGAGGGGAAGGAGGGAATGAACACACTACTTCATCACAGCAAAAAACTGGAAATAATTCAATTGATGGGCCTCAGGACAGAATTGTATGGAATCATTAAACTTAATTCTCAAATAAGTTTTAATCACAAGGGAGAAGGCTTTTGACAAAACATTCAGTTAAAAACAAAAGATATGCAAAATTCTTCACGACTTAATCAGAAGCATGTAAAATAAATATGAACTTGTAGAAAGATTAAAATAAACCAAAAATGTTAACATTATTATCTGAGTTGAAGAAAAGAATTGTAGTCAGTTTTATTTTCTTCTTTATATTTTCTGTATTTGATTTGTTTTCTACAAGTAGATACCTCCTATAAGTATGTATTTTGCACTATTTTTAAGAGTACAAAACAAAAATATAGGGAGAGGAGATCATTCATCTAATCATCCATTCTTTTAACAAACATCTACTGAGCACCTACTATAAGCCACACTCTGGGCTAGGGACTCTAGGTAAACAATAGTAAAATCCACAAGGTCCCCACCCAACTGAAGCTTTCAGTCTAGCTGGGGAGACATGTTCAATAAGTAATCACACACAGGTACTTGGTGCTATGAGAGTCTTAAGGGGGAGATCTAACCTAATTTTGAGGGGTTTGTTGGAGGCAGAGATTCGGGGTCAGAGGAGGAGTCAATGGAGGCTAGGATTCGAAGAATAAATAATAGTTACTTGGGTGAAACAAGGATCGATAATATTATAGGCATGTGCAAAAGCTCTGTTGTGGGATGCAGTCTGGCACACACAAGGAATTAATACCAAAGTGGTTGGAGTGTAGAGAGTAAAAAGAGAGGTAAAGGATGCAGCTAAGTAGGTAAACAGAAACCTGTACCTGCAACGCTTTTTCTAAGTCTTAATAAGAAATATGGTCTTTATCCTAAGAGCAAAATAGTGAAGTGAAATGTACTATAGAAGGTACACTCTGACTACAGCATGAGAGAATAGACTAGAGGGGAGAAGACAAAATGCAGAGACGAGCCAAAAGGTTCTTGCAGTACCTACAAGAGAAAGGGTGGGAGCTTGGCCTAGACATGAACATAATCAAGATATTTTAGAGAGAAAATTGATACGACTTGTGGATCGTCGCCAAAAGGTAGAAAATAAGTTACTCCATAAAATAAATCATAACTCACCTAGGCAATGGAAGACTTCGTAAACCACCTTCCATACCGTCCCTTTAAGTCCTCTATTTTAGAAGCGGTCCCTTCCCAACTTTGTACCAGAACAGCAGCTCTTGCGTAGCCCTGACTACTCCCTCTCAGGTCAGGGGGATCCCATGCCCAGCCCACTATGAGGATATTACTTGCTTACTTCTCCAGCTATTTCTTAAGCTAGGCAGGTCGTGAAGAACTAACGGTCTCAGAAACCATCTTGCTCCAGACTGGACTCGCGGAAAGGCGTGGGTGGGTGCGGGGATTGGACGCCGTGCGCCCCCCGCGGCTGGCGGCCCACAATCCCTCGCGTGGGCGGGAAAGGCGAGGGGTACAGGCAGGGTGGGGTGGGGTAGACAGCAGAAGAGGAGGGCCAAGAGACTGGAACCCTATAATGGGGAAGTAGATTAATCCTTTTATGACAGTCCCATATCCCAAATCGGTGACTTGCTCGTGTGTGTGTGTGTGTGTGTGTGTGTGTATGAACGCACGCGATACTCTCACTCGAGGGGCTCAGTCCTATTAACCTTGAGGTTTTCATCCAACAAGCCAGGGCGGAAGTGAGGAAATGTCTGTAGGGCTCACTGGGCCTAGCTTTCAAACCTGCAGTCTTCACCTATCTCTTTTTACTGTAAGGATGTACGTTTAACGGGGAAACCCTAACTGGGATTTCAAAGAAACAACAGAAATGGTGTGGAAACGTGGAAATTTAGCGTGCCACCACAGGGCAGAAAAACCCAAGGCCGCGTGCAACCAGCCTGCAAACCCGCCCCTTCCGCTTTACGTCTGACGTCACACGGCGAGGCCCGGCGCAAGCGTGCGGGGTTCCGCTGCCCGGACTTTAGTAGCTGTGGGTGTGAATGCGCGCGTAGGCGTTCGGCTTTGAAATGCAGCGGGATTTAGTGAGTTTCCCCCTGTCCCCAGCGGTGCGGGTGAAGCTGGTGTCTGCAGGTTTCCAGACTGCTGAGGAACTCCTAGAGGTGAAACCCTCTGAGCTCAGCAAAGGTAACGACTACGGACAGCAAGCTGAGGCAAACTGGCCCCCGTCTTTACCGCCTTCAACTCCATTCTTCCTCCTGCAGCCCAGTTCCCGCAAATTCTGCTTCCGCCCACGGCTGCGTTTACTTCGTGAAAAAGCTCACTGACTCCACTTAAACATGATTTGAGTAGTTAGAACTGTGGCCTTGAAAACGTTTACTAATTGCTTTCTCTGCCAGAGCCTACTGAATGCTCTGAGCGTTATCTCATTTACACTCAAAAGAACTCACGTGG
Organism: Macroglossus sobrinus; assembly: GCA_004027375.1. NCBI lineage: Eukaryota > Metazoa > Chordata > Mammalia > Chiroptera > Pteropodidae > Macroglossus > Macroglossus sobrinus. Next base: position 375,636 of record PVKZ01000247.1, read on the forward strand.
ATTATGTCCAATACTTAGATGAAGGAATTAATGCTTACGGAGGTTAAGTAACATCATGAGGACGGGGCTAGGATGTCGTGGAGCCACAATTAGAACCCAGACGGTCTATTTAATTTTTGCTTTTTCCCCAAATCCAAGAGATAGAGATTATATTTGAGAAATGATTTGTGATAGTACTACAGACACTGACAATAAGAAGGGGAGTAGTCTCCAGAATCTGAAGAAAACGGAATCTGTAGAAAGGAAAAAATCACTTTTTAAATGTAATTCACTGAAAAAAAACCCCAAATCTTCCATTCCAGAACACTGTAGATATACGTTCATGAGAACTTCTGCATCCTGAGGTGTATAGGAAAATGCATTCTGGAGTCAGTTTTACTGTGCACATTACACTACGGAAATGCCTAAAACTGTGCTTTTAAGATAGAATTTTAAGTCTTTGCCCTTAATGTAAAACGAGATTTCGATTCGCCACTCAAGAATTAATGCTGTAGACTCAATGTTAACTATTGTTTTTCAGTCTTACAAGGCACAATATGTCCTCCAAAGTTTGATGAGCTCTTTTGCTTTCAACATGTTGATATTACAAAAAAAGAAATGAGAATCTGAATGATAATGATAGCTAAAAATTACTGAGCATTTTGGATGGCCTTGGTATTCTAACAAGCTTTTTACATGTATTGTCTCTTTCCCATTTTATAGAAGAAGAAATCTGAGGTGCAAAAAAGTAACCTGCCCACACATGGTGACTGCATAGTCAACGAGGCAGTCAGGATTTATAAACCCAAATAATCTGACTCCAGAGGTTAGGCTCTTAAATTGCATAAGATTTTTATAGTATCACCATTATTGTCTGTTAGCACCAAATTTATAGTTTATATCCTTATCAAGTCAAACATTGATATATCAAACTCATAATTGATATCATCCCCACCATTATTTCTTTCATTAGCAGCTTGTTTTGTAATTAGCATTTTCTCAGTCCATGTTGTCAGAAATGAAATTGTGTGGTTGAGGAAAGCATAAGTGTGTTTAAAATATTTGTGCATCAAATAATTCTCATTAAATAGTTTGGAGTTATACATAACTTTTTCATGCCTGTGTTGCCATGAAAAGTTTTTGTTATAATACATGCACATGCACTTCTTAAAGTTGCATCTTGTTTTAGGCAATTACGGAGGCCATTCTCTTCTGAAGAATAATTTACATACCTTATGAGAAAGGTATATAACCTTCATAAGACCAAAAGGAATAGTAAAAGGACTGACTGCTAATACATTTTTATTTCTATGTCCTGAGACACTTTTATAGGTCTTCAGAAATACTTTATAGGTTTAGATTTTGGAATTCTGTTTCTGAGGTAATCTTTTAAGTATGTGAAGAAAATATATAAATGCCTTTATTAACTTGGAAGATTGACTAATTAAGGTAATGTTACATTTTTGTATTTTTTCTGCTCTTGGCATCACACTAATTATCTAAAAATTGAAGACAACCTAATAGCATGTTAGACTGTTTTAAATCTCTAAACTCAGAGAGTTTTTTTCCCCTTATTCTTTCAGAAGTTGGTATATCTAAAGAGGAAGCCTTAGAAACTCTGCAAATTATAAGAAGAGAATGTCTCACAAATAAACCAAGACATGCTGGTACAGCTGAGTCAGGGAAGAAGTGTACGGCACTGGAACTTCTTGAGCAGGAGCATACCCAGAGCTTCATAATTACCTTCTGTTCAGCACTAGATAATATTCTTGGGGGTGGAGTACCCTTAACCAAAACAACAGAAATTTGTGGAGCACCAGGTGTTGGAAAAACACAATTATGGTAAAATAAAATGTTCCTTTCTTAAAGATGGGTTTAATAACATGTAACTAATAGAGTATTGTGCTATGGTATGGGGTCTACAGTCAAGAGACGAAAAAAGGCTTGTGTGTGTTCATAATTTTTTACATGTGCTTGCATACATCAAACAAAAACCAATTTATTATTTGTGTTACTTCACCCCATCTTGAGAAGTTGATAACAATTATTTTGATATCAGGAAATACTTCTCAACATTGTATTGTTATTAGGGTAAATAAGAAAGCTTCTCTTTATTGTATAATTAATTCCTGTGAATACACTTGAAAGTCAAATTTGAAAGTAGATTTATGTATAATAAGGGTCTAAAAAAAATCACCAAAATTCCTTAATTGTGATTTTTATAGGCATACCCATCTTCTAGCATTATTCGATTAACATATATTTGGAGCCATGAAGAGCCATCCATCTCTGTTGTCTTGGGGAGTGTATTTGCATTTATGAAACATTTAGTGGTACCTAATGGGTAGTGACCTGAACTTTGAAAAACACTGCCTTGGAATACCATGATAATGATTTGATCATTTGACTTCTTTCTCTTCGTAGTATGCAATTGGCAGTAGATGTGCAGATACCAGAATGTTTTGGAGGAGTAGAAGGTGAAGCAGTGTTTATTGATACAGAGGGAAGTTTTATGGTTGATAGAGTGGTAGACCTTGCTATTGCCTGTGTTCAGCACCTTCATCTTATAGCAGGAACACATATGGGAGAGGGTAAGTCAGCAAGTGCTTCTTTTTTTTTTTTTTCCTGTATAACAAAAGTAATTTGAATTTGTACTCATCTGAAGCCTCAGAAAGAGACTGTTTGGAACATGAAGCTTAATGACTTGACAGTATTAGTGTTAAATTCTCACATCTCTCCTCCAAAATGAGAAATGCCACAATTTGGATTGGCCTTTCCTTCTTGTATGACCCTCACCTCTTACTGCAGGACCTCTGGGGCAAAACTTGTGAGTGTATTTCATTGTATAACTTCAGATCATACTTTGACCTGCCAGGTGTAAACTTATTTTCTGGACATTTTAATATAAGTAAGTGTTGTCTCAATGCATTCACTGTATTCAGCGCATTCAGTGTATATTGAATTCCATACTGGTTTTTCCAAAAACCAGAGTTAGTTAGAAAAATCATAGCTGGAAATTTCTAGAACATTAACCTGATTGACTTTATGGGGCTATTAGTAATATGTAATTGACTTCATGACTGTTAATTGTATTGCCAAAGTGTTGGGAAGTTTTTTTGCACTTACTGTGTGGAAATAAAGCGATTAAAAACTGTAAAGTTAATTTATATTCAAGTTCTTGTTTTTTTAGTTATAAAATTAAGTAGTTTTGGTTTAGCTGGGTATTTTTTTTCCTTTGTTTTTTATTTATTTGGATTGCAGTCCTTTAGAAGTTTAAAAAAAATACCTTTCATAAATGCTTATATTCTTTTAAAACGTATGTAATCAGCTAAGTACTTTTTAAATTTACAATAGGCAGTGTTTTCTGAAATTTAATTTCTTGGGTTTTTTGGCAATGTTAAAACTTTGGTATATTTAGTAAAAATGCAATAATTTTCAACTGGTTTCCCTCAGAAATATGTATAAAGCCAAACTGGTTATTTTTAAAAATCACTCGAAGTAGAGAATTTTATTTTATATTATTGTTTTTACTAAAATACCAAATTAAATGCTTATTTTGAACAATTTTCTTTTAACTCTTAATTTCTAGTTCTATTTAAAAAAACAAGAAAAAGAAATTCTATTATGTTACTTCAGTTCAATAGAAGCCAATAACTAGAAATGTGAAAAGGCAGGCATTAAAACTAGTTGTATATGTGTACAAACAATTCCTTGATAGCCTAGTATGTAAAGAAACAGTAGAAAAGAGAAAATAAAGAGGACAGGCATTATGAAGTAATAGTTCATAGTAATTTTGCTATAGTCTTACCATCTTTAAAGTTAAGAGTTTTGTTATTTACAGTGAAGCATTTTGTTATTCAAAGGTATTGTTATAATCACCAATATATCAAAACAAGTAAAACTATTTTAAGATTGGTTTATTTATTTCAGAGCACTCAAAAGCTTTGGAGGATTTCACTCTTGAAAATATTCTTTCCCATATTTATTATTTTCGTTGTCGTGACTACACAGAGCTACTGGCACAAGTTTATCTTCTTCCAGACTTCCTTTCAGAACACTCAAAGGTATGGCTCAAACTATTGAAATATAACTGAAATAAAACCAAGTATCTTTAGAAGTGTTTGATTAACATGACATAAGCCAGATTAGAAAAGCTCTTCTTCATTCTACAATTTAATTATATTTGTATTTATTTAGCATATATATTAATATTATGCCCAAAGGAGGAAATGGAAATAATACAGAAAGAGGTTATGCCTCTAGTAGTGGTGGAATAGCTCTATCAAACAAACCATATAGAGAGATATAAAATGAAAAATAAAACTTTTCCTGCTTTCTATTACCTTTCCCCAAAGTTGACCACTGTTAAAATTTATTGTCTGTCTTCTCAAAAAAAATTGTGCATATTATAACAACAAGTTCCCCATTTTTAACATTTGTTAATGGGATTATACTGTAATATCATTCTGTACCTTCTATTTTCACACAGTGCTTCACATGTCTTTCTGTATCAGCACATATTGGATAAACCTTATTTATTCTTTCTTCAGCTGCATATTTCATTTTAAGAAGATACTTTTCGCTGTTGGTGGGAATGCAAAATAGTACGATTGCTATAGAAAACAGTATGGTGATTTCTCAAAAAATTGAGAATAGAACTACCATATGATCCAACAATTCAGCTTTTCGATATATAACCAAAAGAATTGAAAGCAGGCCCTTGAAGAGATATTCGTACACCTGTGTTCATAGCAGTTTTATTCATAGTAGCTAAAACATGGAAACAACACAATGTTTATTGATGGATGAATAGATAAACAATATGTGGTATATACATACACTGGAATATTATTCAGCCTTAAAAAGGAAAGAAAATCTGACATGCTATAATATGGATGAATCTTGAGGACATTATGCTAAGTGAAATAAGACAGTTATGAAATTAACATAGTGCATGATTCTTTTTTTATGGGATACCAAGAATAGTTATACTCAGAAGAAAGTAGAATGGTGGTTGTCAAGGTCTGGGAGAAAGAAGAGAATAGGGAGTTATTATTGATGTAGAGTTTTAGTTTTACAAGATGAAAAGGGTTCTGGAGATAGCACAGTACTATAAATGGTTTTAATACCACTAAACTGTACACTTAAAAATGATTAAGATGGTAAATTTTGTATATTACCTCAATGAAAATGGGGGCAAAAGTATTTCCCTTATCTTTCACTAGTCCTCTATAAGTGGGTTTTTAGATGCTATTATTAACAACAGTTTGGAGATAACCCTTACACTTTGTGAGTGTGTTTATGAGATAAACGCTGAGTATTAGAATTATAATATTAAAGATTATATGTATCTTTAATTTTGATAAACATTACATATGACAAAAACTCTCCTTGACCAAACTTTAGTCAGCCTTCTCTGAGCTCTTTTTTGGAATAGGCCTTGACCTTGACTCCATTCTGTCTTTGGCTTTATTAGCCCAGTTCATTATTTGAATAATGACTATGGGTGTACAATAGTAAAGAATCCTGCAAATTAGTTTAGAGAGAATCACCACTCCCTTAATATCTGATCACCCTTGATATTTCAGATTTCTCATTTACCATCTTTGATGTATATGTCTTTGGCTGGCCTTTAGCAAGAATCCTCTTACCTTTGATGTCTTCTATTAATAATTTTCCATTCACTGAACCCTACTTCTCAGCTATAAATTTCCCCTTGTCCTTCTTATATTTGAGTTTGAGCCCAATCTCTTTTCTCTATTGTAATACTGCTATTGGAATATTCTTGGATAAAGTCTTCCTTACGGTTTTAACAAGTGTCAGTATAATTATTCGTTAACACAAATTGCACTTCAAAAATGTTGCACTTGTGGATCAAAAAACAAGACCTAACTATACATTGTCTATAAGAAACCCACTTCCCCTCGGCCACAGACCAGTCCGTGGCCTGTTAGGACTGAGCTGCACAGCCAGAGGTCGGTGGCAGGCAGGCGAGTGATGCTTCATTGTGTTTGCAGCCGGTCCCCAGCACTAGCATCACTGCCTCAACTCCATTTCAGATCATCAGGCATTAGATTCTCACAGGAGTACCAGTCTGTGGTGCCAAAAAGGTTGGGGACTGCTGTATTAGAGAACACTAACAATTAAGCTAACACTGATGATAAGGTTAATGCTGATCAAAAGAAGGTAGAAGTAGCTATATTTATTTCAGAAAGTAGACTTTACACCAAAGAAACATTACATAATGATGAAGGGTTTAGTTTTCCCAAGAGATACAACAATTTTAACATGTATGTATTCCTGATAAAGCATTAAATTACATGAGGCAAAAACTGATAGAACTGCAAGAAGTAGATGATCACTATTATATGTGGAGACCCATTATCTTTTTATAAAGTCATTTATTTTTCTGTAAGTACCCTTTATTCACTCTGGATTTCCTTTTTTACTTTCTCAATAGTGTCCTTTGATACACAAAAGTTTTAAATTTTGATGAAGTCCAGTCTATCTGTTCATTGTTTTTGCTTGTGTTTTGGGTGTCATCTAAGAATTCATTGCCAAATCCAAGATCAAGATCCAAGATCATGAATATTTTATGACTAAGAGTTTGTAGAGGAAGAGAAAGTTTTCCTCGACCCTCTTAGGGTCTCTGGCTTGGTCTGATAATTAAACTGACAAAAACAGCTTAACAGAAGAAAAGCACGCATACTTTATTGAATTTTTACATGTATGTCAGAGCCTTTACAAGAAAATAAAGACCCAAAGAAATGACCAGAGCAAGAAGCTTTTATACCTTTAGACAAAAACAATAAATTTGTGAAGAATTGATAAGACAAAGGGATTTGGGGTTAGAGGTGATAAATCGTGAAGAAGTAACCTGGAAAATAATTAGTTTCACAGGATTTATTTATACAGCCTTCTCAGCCCTAAATTTACTGTCTCTGATGAAAAGGATGTCTCCCTCTTAGTACAAGGAAGGTATCACAATCTTTCACACAGGAGATTTATCTTCTGCTTTCTAGGGAAGAAAGTCCTTATCTCTCAATCTTCTTCCCTAGAAAGGTTCCTGCCATTTTCTCAGACTCCTTTAACTTAAGAAATCAAGTATGCCAAAGAGCCGTATTTTGTAGTAGCATGTCCCAAATGCCACCAAATTGAATGATTTTAGCTCTTTTGTTTGGAACTTTGATTCATTTTGAGTTCATTTTTATACATAGTATTGTTGTTTGGACATACTCATTTGTCCTAGCACCATTTGTTGAAAAGACTTCTTTCTCTATTGAATCAGTTTGGCATCCTTGTTGAAAATCTGTTGACTATAGATATGTGGGTTAATTTCTAGACTCTTGTTATATTGAAATACATGTCTATTCTTATGCCAGTGTATTACTGTTTTGATTACTGTAGCTAGTATGTTTTGAAATTGGGATATGTGAGTCCTCCAGCTTTATTCTTTTGAACATTATTTTTGGCTATTCAGAGCCCCTTGCAATTCCACATAAACTTGATCTAAATGGAGGCTTTTCCATTTCTGCAGAAATGCAGTTGGACTTTTGATAGAAATTATGTTGAATATGTAGATTGAGTATATTACTATCTTAACAATATTAAGTATTTCAGTCCATGAACATAGGGTATCTATTTATTTAGGCCTTTAACTTTTTTCAGCAATGTTTTACAGCTTTTAGTGTACAAGTATCCTTAAGTACTTTATTCCTTTTGATGCCATTGTAAATGGAATTTTTAAAAAATTTCATTTTGGATTGTTTGTTGCCCGTGTATAGAAATGCAACTGATTTTAATTAATTAATTTATTTATGGTGATATTGGTTAACGAAATCCAATAAGTTTAAGCTGAAATACAACTAATTCTTATAAATTGACTTTGTATACCTTAAGTTTGCTAGATTGTTTATTAATTTTAGTAGTTTTTTGTGGATTCATTAGGATTTTTTATATACAGGATTATGTCATCTATAATAGAGATTTTTGTCTTACTTCCCAATTTGGATATCTCTTATTTATTTTTCTTGCCTAATTGATCTAGCTAGAACTTCTAGTACAGTGTTGAATAATAATGAAAGTAGACATTCTTGTCTTGCTCCTGATCTTAGAGGGAAAGCTTTCGATCTATCACCATTTAGTACAGTTGATCCTCATTATTTGCATATTCTGTAATTGTAAAGTCACCTACTCATTAAAATTTATTTGTAATCCCAAAATCAATAGTCACAGTTTTTTTCAGTCATTTATGGACATATTAGGCAGCTTAGGCTATCATAAAAATACCATAGGATGATTGGCTTTATCAAAGATTTAATTCTAAACATTCTGGAGACTAGAAGTCCAAGATTAAGGTTCCAGCTAATTCTTTTTCTGCGAAGGGCTCTCTTCCTGGTTTATAGAAGGCTACCTTCTTACAGTGTCCTCAAATGGCAGAGAAAGAGAGCAAGTTCTCTTGTATTTCTTTTAAGGACACTAATCCTGTTAGATCAGGGCCCCACCTGTATGACCTCTTTTAATTACTTAGAGTTCCTATCTCCAAATACAATTAAATTGAGGGTTAGGGCTTCAACATGAATTTTATGGGGACACAATTCAATGCATAGTAGTGGACAGGTATAGAGTGGCAAAGAAATTGAGTCACCCAACACACATGTTCCCCGCTGAGCATAAACAAAGTGATTCTCTGTTTTCATGTTTCAGCTCATACTGTAAACAAGTGTCTTCATAGTTTATTTAATGCCATGCTTTTTCCATTTTTGTACTTTTAGTTTTGTTTGTTTTTTTTCCCCCTGAGGTGCTGTCTGTTGTCCCTAAGCATGTTAAGAAGTTGCTCCCTCTTCCTCCGTTCTCCTAAAACCCCTGGCAACCAATATCTGTTCTGTCTCTATGGATATTGCATATAAATGGAATCATATGATACATGACCTTTTTGACTGGCTTTTTCATTTAGCATTATGTGTTCAAAGTTCATCTGCTTTGTAGTATGTGTCAAGACTTCAGTTCTTTTTATGGCAAACAATATTCTGTTGTGTATATATATATATACCACAATTTGTTTATCTTGTCATCTATTGGTGGATATTTGGGCTGTTTCAATCTTTTGACTGTTGTGAATTATGCTGCTATAACATTTGTGTACATATATTTGTTTTCATACCAGTTTTCAGTTCCTTTGAGTATATATACCTAGGAGTGAAAATGCTGGGTCATATGTTAATGCTCTGTTTAACTTTATTAGGAACCACCAAATTATTTTTCACAGTCACTGAACCATTTTACAGTCTCACTACCAGTGTCTTTTCGTTGATTTGAATTTTGCTAAACTTATGTATCCACTTCCAACCTATGACAAAACCAAGCTCCTAATAGACATTTTATTGCTGTCCAGTTCAGTAAGAAGTTACATCATTGATGAACAAGTACTATTTTAATATGAATGCTGGTTGATATTTTTGCTTATGTTAACAAGCATGATAAAAATGAGACAACAAAAGCATTTTTTTTTTTTGCTGAATTTTGCTTATTTTTTTAGGAGCTAAATTATTTTTTCTATTTATTTCTGGGTACAATTTTTTTTTGTATTTTTCTCAAAATATGAACCATGAGTTCAACTATTACAGAATTTTCTTGTATTTCATTTACATAAAGATTTCTTCCAAAGACATAAAAGAGACCAAAAATCTGGGTAGTTGGTTGTGACAGGAAGTATGTTCTAAAATGCTTCTCATAGTCTTTTGGGGTTTTTATTGATTCTTATTTTGCAAAAATGGAAAATATGATTATTTTGCTGACATTATCATATTTTAGTACATCCACCAGTTTTTTACTTTTCTGCATTGTTTGAACAATTTGTATGTGCTCTTTGATATGGTATTTCATATTTCTTACAAGATACTCAGGGTCAGTGAACAATAAGACTACAGGGAATATCAAATACTATCATCCCATGGTCCATTTACCCCAAATTTCTTCTTTGAAAGTTGCACAAAGGAAGGAATTGCTGGGGGGAAGGAAATGCGTATACTACACAAAATGTTTCTAGAACAGAGAGGACTCCTGGATTTCTAATTTTTAACTTTAAAAAATCCACAGTTGTTAATTTCGGCTTTTATGAGTTAAATGACAATGCTTATTTTATCCTACCCATTTAAACTCTGTAATTCTATTTCTGTTATTCAGTATACTCTTCCTTTTGAGATACCAGGGACCAAGGAAACTCACCAGAGCATGTCCAGGAACTTTTCCCCAAAACTTGGGGAAAAGCTGTCAGTGTTGACAGTTACCACTTAACAGAAGGTCCAGATCTTTGTAATTTAGCCACTTAAGTTTTGGACTATGGAGAGGAAAAATAGGTTATTTCCATTCTTTGTCCATTGGAGGTTAAGCCATATGGAGTTTTCTGATGGAATACTTTTCTGTTGATTTGACTTAATGATAATACTTATTTGATTAGTTTTCTAATAGTAGAAGAATATTTCTTCATTTTTTTTTATGGGGAGATTAAATATTTTCTTATTTTTTTATGTTGTTTATAATGTAATGGGTACAGACACAACACATTTTTAAGGTCAATAGGATTATAACATTTTCCCCATCACTTTATTAAAAGTCTGGACAATCAAATCAAGCCCGGATGTGTAGCTTGTTTGCTGATTTCCGTGTAGAAAATCCTCCCATCATAGCCGATTTCAAGCTACCAATGTGATGTATCGGAACATGGAGTAGAGAAGAAACAATATACATACACATATCATTTTGTAGTATTTCTACTATAAGGATAAAGTAAATGTAAATAATCTTAAGTGTAGATAATAGTAAAATGTAGAATACTTAGAAAGGAATGACTTTTCAGTCTTTATTGTTCATATTTGATTTATTTTATCCATATTTTAATATAACTTATTTACTCAAATTTATGTAGTTTAATATTTAATAGCTATATTTAATGGCTGATTTGAAAATTTTCTGCAAATTTAGTGTTTGGGTCAACAGCTATCGGGATTTGGCTTCAATTCACCACTGTACCTTTCTGATATAATTTCCTATCACTTCCCCTTACTACTTTTTTCCTTACTGTTAAACACGCCAAACTTTTCTCTTAGGACCTTTGCCTTTACTATTCCTTGTCTTTGGGTTGTCTTTTCCTCCTAGAGGTTCTTATCCAAGACTCTGTTCTGTTGGCTGCCTTCTCATTGATGCCTTCCCTTACATCTAGTCTCAGCCTCCCTCTTCTTTAGCTCCTAATTATTCTTTGGTTTTAGTGTCTTCATAGCTCTTACAGTATCAGAAATTATCTTATATATTCATTTGCATGTTAATTGTTCCTTACTCCACTAGAACATAAGCTTCAAGTGAGCGGGGATCTTGTCTCTTGTTCCCCAGTATCTGTGACAGTGACTGTCATATAGTAGGTTTCAATAAATATTTACTTGATGAAAGAATGAATACTCTAAATAAAAGAGATAAAAATGGCTTATATATTGCTTCACAAAAGCCTCTTTAACCTAATCCTTATTGTATAGAAAAAATATACTTTTATAATTTTTTGTCTGTTTACATTTGGATTAGTTTTCAGATTCTGTTCTTGGATCTAAGGTTTATATATTACTCTAACTTCACTGTAATAGCATTGTTTGGTTTATATTAGAAATGAACTACCATGAAAATATTTATCATTTGTAAGTGTACCATCTTGATTGTAACTCAAGACAAACCTGCCTCATGCTGAATTTTGTATTATAACAGATTCTGTAATGGTTAGTTGCCCTATAGTATGTTTTAAATTAAGGGGAAAAGTATACCATTAATTAATTGTATGAAGAAGTTATAAATTAATATTGGAAGATTTTTTTAACTTAAAAAGAATCCTGAAGGTAAAATTGATGTATTTAATTCAGACACTTGTTAAGACATTGAAAGTGCTTTTATCAATATAAAATATTGCTGAAAAGGCTGTGTATAGTGGCATATGATAAAATTGTAATTGCTCCATTTTATTTTTGTTGAATTACTTTTTTAAGTTGATAAGTTATCAAAGCAGAGTACATTTTAACTTTTGGTGCTTAGTACAAAAAGTATTGGATGAATAGATATGTAATTACCCAAAATAAAGCCTTTGCAGTGTTGGAAATAGAACCCTGAATTTTAAGAGTTTTTTTAATGCAATGCATTATGCTTTTCTGATGTCATTTTTATTTTATTTTTAATACTAAATCGAATATCATCTGTTCTATATTTAGGTTCGATTAGTGATAGTGGATGGTATTGCTTCTCCTTTTCGTCATGACCTAGATGACCTATCCCTTCGTACTCGATTACTAAATGGCCTAGCCCAGCAAATGATCAGTCTTGCAAATAATCACAGATTAGCTGTAAGTATTCTTAGTTGAGATAATTTTATAGTAAAGATTGTATGTCTAGAAATAGAAAATCATTTGCCTTACTAAAAGCAAATAATATAGATGGTTTTGAATGTAGTTTTGGTTTGATTTTTATAAAAAATTTCAATCATAAGTACTGTGTATCAGTTTTCCTGGAAGATAAACATAATATAATCAAGATGCTATCTTTTAAAAATGGACTTTAATGAAGAAATGCTACTTTGGTAATTGCAGTATTTTCTTTGTCTAAATATACTTCATGTTTTTCAGGTAAGCTCTTTCAACATTCCCATTTTGCTTTTACTCTGAGTCTTTGATTATTACATAGTATATAATCACAGACTCACATGGATAGGAAAATTACATAGTATAAACAACCAGGATGTTTGAAGGTGGAGCTAACTCTTCTAGATTAGAAATATGAAGAGAGAAATAAAGATAAGTTCAGAAGTGAAGAGATAAAAAGAAGTGAGGTAAAAACTCTCTTACTGTCTGGTTGGATCATTCCATCACTTCCTGCTCTGAAACCCCATCTCACCACTGACACAGCTATACACACTTGTCTAGGAGGGAGGTATACACACTTGTCTAGGAGGGAGGTGGGAGAAAGTCAAACTACTTAACTTGATTTTCTTGTCATTACCTTGATTAGAGAGTCATTAGCACATACCTGTAACACATCATGAATAAATGAAGAACTCTTTGATAAAATCATTTGAAAACATACATCTTTTTTTAGTTTTTAGATTTTTTGTGTCATATACTGAAAAGGATACTGTCCTTTGAATTATTTCTTGCCGTTAATTTGTAATTTGTGTTCTGTTAATATCAATGACGAGCCCCCAGTAGGGGGCACTCAAGACTAGTAGGGTTGCATAGTTCCTTAGGTTTTTGTCTTTAACGGAATGGGCTTTATCTTTTCTGATTAAAAAAAGTAATCGAAACAATAATTTTCCAGTTACAGTGTACAGAAACATGTATGACCTTGGATAATACATTTTACAATGTTAAGTTATATGTACTTGCTCTAAAAAAGGTCTAAACAATCAAAACATAGAAAGTAAGCAATTATATTATCTATTACTCAGAGATTCTTATTATTGAGTTTGGTGTACATATTTTTCCAAACTTATTCTATGCATACATAAACATGTTTCTAAAGGGAGATCATATGCAAAGCAATGTTTTGTTGTTCACTTTATATATTATGAACATCTCTATGTATACACTACTTGATAAGTCTACCTTACCTTAATAGCTACATAATATTCCATTATATAATTGTAGCATAGTTTTTTAACCACCTCCCTATTGTCTTTAAAGTTGGCTCCAGTCTTTCACCATTTAAAACAGTGCAATCAACAATTTTATATATGCTGCTTTGTCCATTTGTCCAGTTATTTCTGAAGGCAGTAAGCCAAAGGGATAACTATTTTTAAACATTTTATTATATATTATCAAATTACACTCAGAAAACATGTGCCAAAGTACATTTGCTACATCAGTGAATAGGAATTCTTATTTTCCCACATTCTTACCAACTTTGAGCCTTTTAAAACTTTGCCAAGCAGGGACAGAAAACATGGCATAGATGATAGAGGCTCTGTCCATCTCTCTGGCAACCAAAGCAAAGTTGTGATGGTAATAAGGAGCAGCAGCAAGGAAAAATCTTCTGGGATCTAGATGAAGAAGCCATACAACTAGGGCGAAGTCCAGGAAGTCACCCTGCAATGGCAGAAGGTAGGATGGGGCGAGGATGCGGGGCTAACTGGTCTCGAGTGGCTGAGTAAGATAGAGGCTGTGGCAGCAGCAGACACTTCTTAAAGGGGCCACTCCTCAAGCAGATTTTCACAGTGATGAACCTGCTCACTCTGAACACCAGTGCCAAGTTGACTGTGCACAGGGAGCACCAGGGACTTACATGGAGACATTGTTGGAGCAAGGGCTGAGGGGAGACTCACTTTGTACAGAAGTGCCAGCAGTATCCATTGTTCCTTGTTGAGCCCTCCTCCCACACAGTGTGCAGACACAGGGCTGCCATAGCCGTGACATCATCAAACTGGATAACAAAGGTCGCTCCACCCAGAGGATTCCCTGAAACCCTGCCTCCCCCATCTGGCGGTCCCACGCAAATGACAGCCTCAGTGAATTAGGTGCTCCTTGCTTAGCAGTGCCTAGACTCACACTGGAGATAGCTGGCCTCAGTTTCTGATGCCTTTTGAGGCAGCTATAAGCACAGCATCTGTGAATTGCTTCCTGAATCTTAACAGGTGTCCCCGGAGAGGTAGAGGCTTGGGCTAAGTTTGGCCTGCTGAATGCCTCTCAGGACTGTGCCACTGGACACCTACTTCATAAATCCACACTAATAAGACCGGAAGACTTAGGAGCTTTGCTTAGTACATAGAAACAGACACGGAAAGGCAGCCAAAATGGGAAGACAGAAGCAGAAACGATATGAACAGAACAGAGATCCAGATATAATGGAGTCAATCTAACAGATGCAAAGTTCAAAACACTGGTTATAAAGATGCTCAATGATCTTTTAGGAAGTGTAGATAAATTCAGTGAGAACGTCAACAAAGAGATGAAAAACATAAAAATGGAAATGAAAATTATAAAAGGGAACCAGTCTGAAATGAAGAATATATTATCTGAGATGAAAAGTATATTACATGGAATAAACAAAGGAATAAACAAAGCGAATAAAGAAGAGGATCAAATGCCCTATCTAGAGGACAGGGAAGCCAAGACATTCAATCAGAAGGGCAAGAAAAAAGATGCCAAGACTATAAAAGTAATTTAAGGAGCATATGGGACACTATTAAGACTCCAATTATCCGTCTGATCAGTGTAAGAAGAAAATCAAGGTGTTGAACAGCTGTTTGAAGAAATAATGATGGAAAACTTCCCTAACCTGGTGAAAGAAATGTACATAAAACTTCAGGAAGCTCAGAGAATTCCAAAAATCAGGGATCCAAAGAGGTCTGCACCAAGACACATCATAATTAAAATGTCAAAAGTTAAATACAACGAAAGAATATTAAAAGCATAAAGAGAAAAATAATTACATATAAGGGAATACCCATAAGACTGGCAGCTGATTTCTCAAAGGAAACTCTGCAAGACAGAAGGGCTTGACAAAAAATATTTGACAGGATGAAGACCAATATATAAAACCAAGAATAATTTATCCAGCAAAGCTATCATTTAGAGTTGAAGGACAGATAAAGAGCTTCCAGACAAAAATAAGTTAAAGGAACTTATTACTACCAAGCCAGAATTACAGGAAATGTTGGAGAGACATCTTTAAGAAGAAAAAACATGTATCAAAAACAGGAATAGTGATAACAACTACATTCCTATCAATAAGTACTTTAGATCGAAAAGAATTAAGTGCTCCAACCAAAAGATAGAGTGGCTGAAAGGATAAGAAAACAAGACCCCCAACACATAAAAAGGAAAGGGATGGAAAAAGATATTGCTTTGATGGACCTATAAGGTATTTAAAAGTCAGAGAAAGATAAACACTATATGATTTCACTTATATGCGGAATCTAAGGAATAAAAAGAAACTAATCAAAAACAGATTCACAAATATAGTGGACAATTTGGTGTCAGAGAGAAAGGGGGTTTAGAGGGCTGAGAGAATGGGGTGAAAGGTTAAAGAAGACAAATTAGTAGTAGATGGAGGATCCCAGGGATGGGGAGCACGGCATAGGGAATGCAGTTAGCATTAATACATTGGCTAGGTGGAGAGTTGGGAGGGAGCATTTGGGATTGTTTTACAAACAATATAGATGTCTAACCAATGTATTGTATACTTGAAACTAAATAAAAAATTGAATTAAAAAAAAAATCTTTGCCAAGCAAATGTGGAGAGACTCCTTTTGAGATTCAGCCCAGAAAAAGACAAACCAAGGGGAGATCCGTACTTTTTTTTTCACTTTTAATTCACCTTTGTTAACTTTACAATGCCTTCTGTAATACTGAGCATAATGATGCTCAAAAATACAAATTGAGTGAATCATTTTTTTATCCTTGGAAATTTAAAAAGAGACTTTGTAGCAGAGACAAATTATTAGCAGAAATGCTTTATTAAACAATTTTATTGAAATAAAATACCATAAACTTCACCCTTTTAAAGTGTACAATTCAGGGTTTTTAGAATTTAGTATATTTAAAGTTGTGTAAGCGTCACTACTATTTAATTTTAGAACATTTCCATCACTCCCAAAAGAAATCCCTTACCCATTAGCCATCATTCCATATTGCACTCTCCTTTAGCCCCTAACAACCACTAGTGTTTTTGTTTCTATGGATTTGTTTTTTTCTGGATGTTTTATATGAATAGAATCATACAATATGTGGTCTTTTATAGCTGACTTGTTTCACATAGTGTAATGTTTTCAAGATTTATCCATGTGGCATGTATCAGTATCCTTTTATGACTAATTTTGCATTTTCTTGATATATTACATTTTATTTATGTGTTCATCAATTGAAGGACATTTGGACAGCAGAAGTACTTTTTAAAGCAATGAAGTTAATAACTTCGAACTGTTACTTCACCATTTTAAGGACTCATTTTTTATGAGTTTGGAGTAATCACACAATTTTCATTTGTATTCTGAGAAACCCAACATTTTTGCAGAAGTATTATAATTATTTTGTAGCAAAATTCTAATTTTGGGATGTAGAACAGCTGGGAAGTATATTTATTTACATTTTCCTAAAGATATGTAATGGTTAAACTAAATACTCCCTAAACAGGAGCTGTCTGATAGAACTTTCTGCGAAGATGAAAAAGTTCAGTTTAATACATTAGTCATATAGCTTTTGGGCATTTGAAATATCACTAGTCCTACTGAGGACCTAAATTTCTAGGGTTTTTGTTTTGTTTTGTTTTGTTTTAACGCTTACAGCACCTGGTATTCCTAGGTGATCTCCCATCCAAGTACTAACCAGGCCCAACCCTGCTTAGCTACTGAGATCAGACAAGATCAGTCACGTTCAGAGTGGCATGGCTGTAAACTGAATTTCTAGTTTTATAATTTAATTTAAAACTCTATTGTGGCTAATGGCTGAAGAATTGGATAGTGCACCTTTAACCAAAACATGTTGATATAAGTAAATATCTCTGTTGCTAGAGCTTAAACACTTAGTAGTATGTACAGTAAAGCGTATTATTCAGCATGTTGGAAATGCTGATTAGTCATATATTTCAGTTAATTACCAATTTAAATTCCTGCTTAGCTTGTTCTAAAATTCCTGGGGAAGCCATAATGGCACTTAAGGAGTGGTGCACTAGAACAAAGTGGTGCCTAATTGAGATCTAGATGGATCACAGATTTCTCCTTTGTAGATAAACAAAAATTTTAGAGTGTTACCAGTGCAATGGAAATAGCCCAACAGCTTTTTCTTTCATAGCTTTTTTATAGAACTGATGACTTTTTCAGAGTAGGTACCTTTTCTCATTGCTTTTAATAGTTATCAGTTTCAGCTTGCAGTAGTATCTATCTTATCTTTGGAAGGATGATCTGTATAGGAAGACTATTTAAAATAACTGTTTCTAGAGAATTTTGGATAAGAAGGTGGCAGATAATCTGATTTTTAGTGTATTTAGTCAGCCTTAAACACCCATTTTTCTCTACTTTAAAATTACGGCTTTTAAAAAATAGAATTTTTCCTACAGGTCACTATTTAATCCAAAAGAATGAGCAATATTTTTAGACTGAGGGCCATCTGTGAGTAAAGCAACACCTATTTATAGTACCATTAGACTAGCACAATTATAATTTGGGGATTATTTGACCTATTGGGTTTTATTTTTCCCAGTTCTTCTACTTTTACTATACTGTACATTTTTAATGATTTTAGGTCTCTTCTCATAATTCTTTGCCTCAATTTTTTTTATTTCTGTAAAGTCATAAATCATAGTACTGTATTGGTTTCTTCCCCAAAAATGTAAGCACTGAGTTATTTATTAAAGATTTCATATTTCTTTGAATAAATATGTTCTAGAGAGGCCACAGTGGTAAAGAACACAGACTCAATCTTTCTAAACTTCTGATATCTCCTGTGTTAATCTAGAATAATAATAATATTGCCTCATTCATGGAGTACTTATGGAGAGGAGATAAGATAATGAAGGTAATGCACTTAGCATAGCATAATTTCTTGCATGTATTAAGTACTCAATAAATGTTTTTTACCACTACTGATGTTGCTGCTATTGATCTGGTTTTTTCTATTGGCTCTATGTATTATCTATTATATTTTTATTTTTCTATTTTCACAATAAGAGCTTTTTTGTTCTTGTCTATTAAAAATGTTTTGTATTCAATAGAATCATGTTTTCAGATTACTCATTTTTACGAGTAAATTTTAAAAATTATCAGAAAAGTTTTTATTACCTAAATATGTCTTTAAGTTAGATTATATTCAGGATACTAAAATCACAGGTCTACTTACTTAATAATTTTTAGGGGTGACTCTCCTAATTTTCTCACATTTTGTTTTTTGTAGGTAATTTTAACCAATCAGATGACAACAAAGATTGATAGAAATCAGGCCTTGCTGGTACCTGCATTGGGTGGGTAATTAATCAGATAAACATTTTTGGTTAAACACAGTTTTTTCTGCCTCTTTCATTTGGTACCTCTTGAGTACTGTAAACTTGATGAAAGCAGAGATTATATCTGTCTGATTCACTGATAAATAGAAGATAATGATCTGCAGTATTTCTATCGATATGTAAAAATCTATAAATCTCAAGATGTTATCTGTGTACCAGGTTTTTTGAAACCAGTATACTCTTAAATTAAGTAAAGTAAAACTGTAATTGGTCAGAGGCATTATGAGAGATTGATAACCTAGTCAGTAAGGCATTATACAGTTATTGTGTTCTTTTTCTCTCAGGGGAAAGTTGGGGACATGCTGCTACAATACGACTAATCTTTCACTGGGACCAAAAGCAAAGGTCAGTATAGAAACAAGTTAATAATTCTGAATATTGGGTTAATTACACTGAAAACTTACCAGTTTCTTAGAGCTAGTCCAGTGGATGAGTTCTGCAGTGCCCCATGAACTAAAGCTCTTGTAACCTTGTTCTTAATTACCTAGAGCAAACATAGAAAAATGTTTTAATTTGCACATTTAGCTATATAGGAAGTTCTTTGGAATATTTAAATAATGGGGTGCACCTGAAATGAGTAGGTGGCCAAGGAATGCTACCTTCTAAAGCTCTTTGAAATCAAATACCATTTATTTGCCATGCAGAAGGAGGTGGGTACTCTGTGTTCCTGGAAAGGATTGAAAGAAGAATAAAATTAGGACAAAAGGAAAACTTTTGAGGTTAGCTTTAGGACTAATTTATGTGGAAAGTAGGATGGTTTTTTTAGCTGCTTCATATATTTCTTACATGAAATTGTATCTACTTTTGTTGTCTTTTGTATTTTTCTATCTTGCTTTTGTTATTCAGTTACCTGACTTTCACTGGTATTGTTCTTTAAAATAAAACTATGACGGCATGAAACCTTTGTGTTTGTTTTTAAAGCTGCTGAGCAAGTGAACAAACCAGCTTTTATTTTCTTTAAAATAGGCAATTGAAAGCTGTGGAATCTTTTGTTCTACACTTCTAGAAATGGCAGATTTATGCCAGCCTCTTTGCTTTGAGATTAATTGATATAATCTAAAAAACTTGGTTTGGAAATGCTCTATTGAAAGGGAGAAATTGAGATAGTATGTGGGTAAAGATAGAAAAAAGTATTGCTTAAATACATATTGGGTCTGGTCAGTGATACTGTCTATTTTTTTTTTTTTAATCTGCATTTCTTTGTTGTTCTACATGAAAAAAATTATGCCTCACCAAGTTAGGTTTTACTAACTCTCAGCTCATACTAGAACTGATCATATTTACATACATCTTTTGCAACTAATTCATGCAGCTTGTGTCTCTTTTAAAGATGGCATTTCCAGAGCTCAAGTAACTTTTTTTTATTTTTATAATACATAGCGCTTTACAGTGGATTCCCATCCCTCCAATTCTGGAAGTCATTGTACCTTTGATTCACAAAGGGAATTCTTTTCTCAGCAACAAACCCTATTGTAGATTTGGCAACAGTTCTCCAGATGTCTTTTGAACACACTGCTTATACTTTCCCACATTTAGGTTTTCTGCAAAGAACATCCCACTAACATTCTTAGGAATTACCCTTGAGCCTAGTAGTATACATTAGTAGTCTTCCACTATTCTATTAAATACTCACTAGTAGGGTACATTTTAGAAATAAGAAAAATATTAGGAGCAGAGCAAGATGTTTTATCTTTTTATGTACTCATCAGAAGGAGAAGTTTGCCTTCTTTATCTAATTCTATAAGTTAGGATTGGTTAGGTACCCATGAGATCAGAAAATCATGCTTACTTTTTAAGAGTTAAACCATTGTATGACTTCAGCTTCTTACTGAAGCTTTCCAGGATATTAGAGAATGATATAGAACACTGACATTGAATGATAGATTTAAGGGAAATCTACCGTTCTTGACAATTTTCATTTTATTGAGTGCTTGCTTGTGCTTGGTACTTAACTGGGCAAAGGCCCAGAAGATTAAGTAGTAAATAATAGCTACCATTTATTGAATATTAACTGTCATTTAATATGCTAAGCACTGTGTGTATGTAAAATTTCATTTTATTTTCTGAATAACTGTGAAATAGGTAGTAGTGTTCACATTTTATAGCTGACTCTATAATAGAGTCTATTCTTTTACTTCCTATAATTGCTATTTCTAGAATGGAATTATAGTATTATGTTGATTATCAGAAAATCTGAAGGTATAACTCTTATCCTCTTTTTTTGGTAAAATCCTTTTTCTCCAGACATTTTTTCCTCTCCAGGCTATGGATATATTGAAAAGTAATGCACATACCTTATTATAATCAGAATTGGTTGACCTCATTTAATATAATTAAAATAGTTTGAGTCGTCATTGAAACGAGCTATCTTTAAGTCATTAAAGTTGCATGAAATCTTATACGTGTTTTAAAACTTAGTTTATTATGGAAGGATAGAAATAGAAATTCACATTAGAGGAAAATAGGTATGAAAACGAACACTTTCCATTCGAAAAAAAACTAAAAGCCTTGACTTGCCAAATTTCTATTGTGAATTGAACTTAAGTATGCCATCTCATGACCCAGTCCCCATCCTTTACTGGAAACACCTGATTTTTACCCTTTGACTAATAATGGAATAATATTCCAACAGTTATTAAAAGAAATACTTTTGTCTCGGTCCTGTATATTGTGCGGGTTTTCTTTCAGTTTGCATATTCATGATAATATGAGGCTGAGATTGTTCAGAATTATTCCACTCTTTGCCAAGAAGATCTGGTGGTAAGTGGAGTAATATATCAACACCCCCACACAGTATTTCATATGTGTACTCAGCTTAAGAGCACAAATTGTGCTTCTGCCTTGTTTCTTCCTGACCCAAACTATGTAGTTCAGCCATATGTTAAGCTTCATCTCAGCTGGGGCCGTGAGCCAAGTGATTCTTTGGTTTAGTTTCTTATTTAAAAAGATATCTTGAGATGCAGACGTGAAATATAAAGTTTTATTTTTACCTAGAAATTTGAGGAAGATTTTCAAACTGAATACCAAATGCCCATTTGACTTTAGGATTCTTAATAAACATGTAAATGCTTTTTAAAAGCTTATTTACTTGTTAATTTT
The DNA here is from genome assembly GCA_004027375.1 of Macroglossus sobrinus. Lineage (NCBI taxonomy): Eukaryota > Metazoa > Chordata > Mammalia > Chiroptera > Pteropodidae > Macroglossus > Macroglossus sobrinus. The sequence continues at coordinate 397,734 of PVKZ01000247.1, forward strand.
CTTAGAAAAGTCAGATAAATTGGGTACCATTTTGGATATAGTGATATAAGGTGATTTAGATACTAATTTTTCAGAAGGTTAGTTGATTTTGTTTTATTGGATGAAAAAGAGTGATTTTTTTAATAAGGTGGGTTAAAATACATCATGCCTCTATTCTTCTGTCATATTTTATGTTAAAGATGGTATACTAACCCTAAAAGCATTGTAAAAATTTATAATCTCACCCCCTAATCCAGCAATTCTTATATTATGTATTTCTTAGCAGTTATTTATGCATACAATTGCAATTATAGAGTACATGACATTTTGGATCCTGCTGTTTTCATCCTGAAAGTACAAACCTAAAACATTAAGCTAATAGACCATGGTCTCTGATTGCTTCTCTTTTGACTTGTTCTTGAGCAGAGAGGAAATTTCAAAATTAAAAGAGTTACAGATCATAAACCAAGATGTCCTTTTTGAATTGTCTTTGAAAGGAAGTCAACATTGTATATAAATAAATGACCCTTTAACTCTGGGAGTCTATGATTTTTCTCTAAGTTAATGCAGTTATATCAGTTTTTTAAACTGTGGTAAAGTATACATAACATAAATCTACTATTTTAACAATTTAAGCGTACAGTTCAGTGGCATGAAGTACGTTTACATTATTGTGTAATCATCACCACCATCTATTCATCTCCAGAACTTTTTCATCTTCTGCTCTTGAAACTTCATACCCATTAAACACTAATTCTCCGTTCTTCCCTCCCACCAGCCACTGGCAACCACCATTCTACTTCTGTCTCTGTGAATTTGACTACTCTAGGAACCTCATATAAGTAGAATCATAAAACATTTGTCCTATTGTGAGTGGCTTTATTTCACTTAGCCATAATGTCTTTAAGGTTTATTGTATCAGGTGTCAGAATTTCTTTTTAAGACTGGATAATATTCCATTATATGTATATACCACATTTTGTTTATCCATTTATCTGTTAGACACTTGGGTTGCTTGCATTGCAACCTTTTGGCTATTATGGAGAAGTTCTATCAGTTTTAGAGTAATTTTAAAAGGTACTTTAAATTTTTTTGCATATATTTGTTGCTGTTACAATATTTGAGCATAGTTAATACGAACTTAGAATTTTTTTTCTCAACTTCTTTCAGCTTTAGTTTTATATTACTTACTTTTAGAGTACATAATAAAATATTACCTAAGGAGACTTTGTTCTATCATGACAGTGTTTTTTCTGGACATAATCATTTTGAAAGAATGTGTCTTCCTAGCTTATTTGTATTAGTGTAACATGAGGTATGTTCCTCATGTATATCCCAAGAAAATGTCTTAATACTTCTAACATCCAAAAAATACAATTACTTCAGAAAGTTTGAAAAATATAAACAAAAACTACTTTTACTTAACATTTTTACTACTTTAACTTTTTTATTGTAGCCTTCTAGTAATTTTTCTGTATATGTATGTATACATATTCAGAAATGCAAGATTGTGCAGTATAACTTTTACTTAATATTTTCCTATCTCGTTAAATATTGTCTTCCACTTTATTTTCCTGGCATAAACAGTCTTTCAACATATAAAAAAATAATTTATCTAAATTAGTCATTGGACTTTTAGGTTGCTTTAAAACTTTACTTATATAAACAAATCTGTTATATGTAATAATTACATGTATACATATAGCTATTCTATGACAAAAGAATATCTGATATTTCTTTGCTATGTTCTTAGAGAACAAAATAATAGAATTATGGTTAAAAATACTATAAATTTCAATGATCAAATTAGTCATCTGAATTAATTAAGATTATGTGTTTGTGTATATTTATTCTTTCTTCAAAGCAGGTTGGCAACATTGTACAAATCACCAAGCCAGAAGGAATCTACAGTACTGTTTCAAATCACAGTCAGTATTATTTGATTAGGATGGGATTTTGGTGTTGGTGGGCAGTAATTATCTAAAGAGAGCATTTACAAATTTCTTTTAACTTGTGTGTGCAGCAAGCCTATTTGAGGATAGCTTTTGATACTTTGAATTATCCCCTAAATATTAGTATACACACACAATTTTCTAGTCACAATTGTACTGACATTTATTCTTATGAGCAGAGGAAACATTTCTAGGGTAGTGTGTTCCGTATGTAATGTTAGGATAGTAAAGATTTTGAAAGTGAAAGTTGTTAAAGATTTTCAGAAAAGAAAAAAATACTAACCTTACTCATTTTGGTAGATATTATAGATCTGTCTATATATTAGCCACCGAATATATCCCACTTTAAAATGTTAATTTTCCTGTAATTGTACATCATAGAACTCACATTTTTTTTACTGAAATATTCATATTTATCAATAATGTTGAGCCAAATATTTTCTTGGTATCTCATATTTTTAGGACAAAAACAGAAATGGCGATTCTGAAACTGAATTATCTATTTAGTCTTTGCAATGCTTAGGTACATTTAAAGTATTCTGATTGGAAAGCTTTATTATAGAGTATTTGTGAAAATAAATTTGTAAAACACCTGAATAATTAGTTCATGTTACTTCTTTTCGCCTCTTCCAATAGAGTCTCCACAAGGTTTGTTGGGATTGTCTTTTAGAGAACATTTTTATAGTGCAGTGTTACTTCTGTGTGTATGTATATGTATAAATAAATGTATATAAAATACTCTAGATATAAAATATTTTAGTACAGCCCTGGCTTTGCACATCTATCCATGAGGTTTATCTTTTTCATCCACAGTGGTTGATAACTTCTATGCTAAGAATAAAGTAGCTCTCTTATCAATTACTTCAAAATATTTGCAAGACCAGTCATTATTTTAGATGTTATTGAAGCATACTTGTATATTTTTTCATCTTGCAGCGTCAAGGATTTAGAGATGCTGTTGTTGCTACTCCATGTTCATTGAAAACAGAAGGTTCATTGAACTCCTGGAAACGATCACGAGAATCAGAGGACGAACAGGAATCCAAAGACTAGTCTCAAAAGTGTACATTATGTATTTATGCTGTGAGATGCAATGTATATGAGTAGTAAACTCATTGCTTTAAAATAAAAACACATTATGAATCAGGAATATATAAAGTGAAATATATATATACTTAATACCATTCTCTGAAAGAGTTTTTTTAAAGCAATGTTCTACAATTTTAATTTGCTCTGTTTTTAATTTTAGTAACATTTAGTAGAGATAAGAATTGTATTTGTAAATGTGGAAAGCTGATCTCATGTGGTCAATCTGAATTTACCAGTCAAACTATTTTTTCTTTCTTTCGTTGCTCATTGCCTATAAAATCTTGAGAAGTATTTTTATGCCACATTCCTTTTGTGTAATCCTCTTTAAGTGTAGCTTTGATAATTCTTAAAATGACCCATTTTATTAATATAAAGGAAAGTCAGCACCCTCAGTCAGCATAGTTTTATGGATAGGATATGAATTTTAGATGACTAATCTGATTTTAATGACCTCAGTCCTATACATTTCTTTATTTTTTAATGTTAGAGGAAGGAATTTGGAACTCTCATCCCATTTAGAAATTGAGTGAAACATATCTTCCAAAATAGTCAAGTCAATAAGCTCACAGTTATTTATTTCTACATTTTTGAAACATAGTGTGATCCATTCTGGAATTCTAGATATATTGACATTTTCCTTTGAAAAACCTTAACACTACTTGAACAAATTAAAATTTGGATTGAGTGGTTTTAAAATCATCTAATAATGTTTTGGTACCTGATTCTTCTTAGTACTTCTCAATTCGTTCACAAAATTTATTTTGATTCCCAGTGGAAGAAAATTATTTAAATGATTGATTATTATATAGTGTGACAACCATATTTTAAAGATTTTAGTAACATTTGGCATTTCCTATTTCAGACTGAACACTAAATTTATAAACTTAAAAAAATGTTTGTAATTGATTATACATAGAATAACCATAGTTTACTAGGACTTTTTGAGAGTGAAAGTGGGTACTACTAACAGTTACACCAGGACAGTGGGCATAAACCAGAATTCTCCCAGGCAAATTAGGCATATGGTCAGACTAATTATATAATACTAATTTTAAATGACTACTTTACTATAGAACAACTAATTATAACTATCTTATTTTTGAGGGCTTTAAGGCATTTGTTTTTAGAATAATGCAGTCATAAAAAATTACACCTTATTTTATAATCTATCTGCTCAAATCATAAAATTGGCAGTGAGGTGTTTTTAAGTGATAAATATCAGTGTGATCAGGTATCAGATACAGTAGGATCTCATAAAGCATTATAACACTGTCCTTCAAAGAACTATAGGACTCTGAATATAGACAAAGCTTATTGTATTTCTGTTTTCAACTCTTCTAAAATAAAATTTGCATATGATAGCTTTTCAAAGTCATTGCTATTGCTGAAATATTTATTTTTCTAGTTACAAATATACACTTAAACCTTAGTCTGCTTAAGCTTCAATAATAAGATAACACAGAATTAAAACAGTATGATTTTCTCACAGTATTAGAGGCTAGAAGTCCTCTAATGGGTGCCAGCATGGTTTGATTCTAGTGAGTATTCTCTTCCTTGCCTTTTTATTGTGTGCTCATAAAGCCTTTCCTTGATGAATGTGCAGAGAGATTTTTTGTTTGTTTGTTTAATCTTATTATAAGGCCACTAATCCTGTCAGTTTAGGACTCTACCCATGTGACCATCTTTAACATTAATTATCTCACAAAATCTCTGCTCTATCCAAATAGTCACATTGGAGATTAGGACTTCAATATATGTATTTTGGGAGTACACAGTTCAGTCCACAGCATCCATGTCCTTTTCACATGCTCATTCCATCCCAAGACGTCAAAAGTCTTAACTCATTCCAGCATCAACACTAAAGTCCAAAGTCTCATTTAAATATCCCCTAAATCAGATATGGATGAGATTCAAGGTTCAAGTCTTCCTGAGGCAAAATTCCTCAACAGCTGTAAACCTGTGAAACCAGACAAGTGTTTCCAAAATGCAGTGGTGGAAGAAGCATGGACGGTCCTTTTATAAGAGAGAAATCAGAAGGAAGAAAAGGGTGATAGGTCCCAAACAAGTCCAAAATCTAACAAGCCAAGTTTTATTGGATCTTAAGCTTTTGCAGCATTCCTCTTAGGTTTAATACTATGCCTTCTAGGCCCACTCTGGTGGCAGCATCACCCTCATAGTTCTAGGTAGAGGTCCTGTCCCCAAAGCTCTGCAGAGGCAGTCTGGCCTGTTGAAACTGAGGAAGTAGCTCTGATGACTTTGAATAGCCCTTTGGGTCATTTTCCCTTCCTCTTAGAGAATAGTCATTGTTTGAAACCAAATAGCTCGATTCAGTCCTGTCAAATCCAGGAAGTCCGACAGCCTTCTTTCGGTATGTCCCATCTCTGTCCCCTTCAGCTCCAACCTTCAATGTTTCCGCTCATATAATCCCATAAGGTCGCTATGGGGTGATGGTCCAGTCATACCCATGATGTTCTCTTCAGAACATGGTGTCTAATTTTTTGCTATATGGATAAGCTGAAAATTTTTCAGATCTTTAGTTTCTTTTTTCAATTCTTTTCTTGATTCATATGTCTCCTTTTGCATTTTACTGTAAGTAGTCAAGAGGAACCAAGCCACTCCTTCAATACCCAGTTTCATCATTTGCAAGTTCTATGTTCCACAAAACACTAGAAAACAGTTCAGCCAAGTACTTTTTTGTAACAAGAATCACCTTTCTGCTAGTTTCCAGTAGTGTGTTCCTCATTTCCATCTGAGACCTCACCAAAATTGCCTTTAATATCTGTATTTCTAGCATGCATTTCCAAACTCTTTGAGCCTCCACCTGTTACATAGTTGTAATGCTTCTCCCATATTTTAGATATTTGTCATAGCAGTACCTCACTTCTCAATACTAAAATCTGTTTTAGCTTGGGCTGCCGTAACAAAATACTATAGTTTGGGTATCTTAAAATAAGTTTATTTTTTCACAGTTGTGGAAGCTAGAAGTCCAAGATCAAGGTGCTAGTATGGTCAGTTTCTGGGGAGGTATCTAACTGGCTTATAGATGGCTACCTTCTTGCTGTGTCCTCACATCAGGGGTCTCCAACCCCCAGGCTTTGGATCGGTACCAGTTGGTAGCCTGTTAGGAACCCAGCCACACAGCAGGAGGTGAGTGGCAGGCAAGCAAGCAAAGCTTCATCTATATCTGCAGCCTCTCTCCAGCACTAACATCACTGCTTCAGCTCCACCTCAGATTCTCATAGGAGCACCGGGACCTGGTGCCGAAAAAGGTTGGGGACTGCTGCCTCATATGACAGAGAAAGAGATTGAGAGTGGGCGAGCGAGCTCTCATGTGTCTCTTATAAGGGCACTGATCCTATCATGAGGATATACTCTTGTGTTCTCATTTAACCATAAGGACCTCCAAAAAGCCCTATCTCCAAATAGTCACATTGGAAGTTAGGGCTTCAACATATGAATTTTGGGGAGACAATTCAGTGTGTAACACTATAGGAAGCTTAAAATATGTACACAAATTATTTTAAAACTATATCGTAACCTATTTTTTAAACCTATTCTCATGTTCCACATGATTAAATTTAATAGCTGTGCATAATTTTTAAATTTCTTTTTGGAGCTTTAGTTATAGTATATTTTTAGTGTTGTAAACAATATTCCTAATAAGCATATAAATTCCTCTTTAAAGAAATTAAAATTATAATTTGTACTAATTTCCTATTGCTGCTGTAATACCGTAACACAAATTTAGTGGCTTAAAAGAACTCAAATTTATTCTTACAGTTATGGAATCTGAAATCAGTTTCATAAGTTTAAAATCAATGTGTCAGCAGGCCTGCATTCCTTCTGAATGGCCTAGAGTAGCTGTCCTCAACCCTTTGGCACCAGGGACTGGTGCTCCTATGAGAATCTAATGCCTGATGATCTGAGGTGGAGCTGAGGTGGTGATGCTAGCGCTGGGGAGCAGCTGCAGATACAGATGAAGTTTCGCTTGTAAGCCCATTGCTCACCTCTTGCTGTACAGCCTGGTTTCTAACAGGCCACAGGCTGGTACCTGTTCGCAGCCCGGGGATTTGGGGACCCCTAGTCTAAGGGAAAACTCATTTCTTTGCCTTTTCTAGCTTCTAGAGGCTGCCTGCATTCCTTGGCTGATAGGCCATCTTCAAAGCAGTGTAGCATCTTCATCACTCTGTTTCTATTGCCTTTTTCACACTGTCTCCTGCGTCCCTCTTATAAGGAAATTTGTGATAACATTTTGGGCCCTGTCAGATGATCTAGGATAATCTCCCCATCTCAAGGTCCTTAATTTAATCATTCCTGCAAAGTCCTTTTTGGTATGTAAATTAGCATTCACAGATTCCAAAATTAGATTGTAAACATCTTTAAGGATCCATTATTCAACCCCTCAAATCATGTGGTAACATTCAAGCAGTCATGGTCCCTGGGTGATTCAAATGCACATTAAAATTTGAAAAGCACTGGGACAGACTTGATAACATTTTTTAACTGTATTCATAGATGGTCATTCCCATTTATGAAATGGAAAAGAAAGAATAGTTCCCTAGCTTTTTGAAGCTTTATTTTTCAAGGAGTATTGTTCTTTTTTAATTATAAAATACATGTAAGTATAAACTTTTTTTCCCTGTCTTTTCTGCTACTTGGTTTTAACTTCTGATAGAATATCTATCATCCCATGATTTACATGAGCTTGCCACCAAAAGCTATCAGTAAATTAGTTAAGTCTCACCTCCTAGGCAAACAGTAATTGCATTCATCTTTCATCTTGTGGTTAGACAGTGTGGTAAATCCAAAAAGTGTATACTGGCTTTTATTCTCTTTCATGCCATTGCTATGATCACCCTTTTTGGTAATTCATTTATACACATAAATATATTTGCACACAAAACACTTATTTCCACAGTGTTTTTTTAAATGTCAATTCTGTGTTTTACAGTTACAACAACACAAGCCACTGATACAGGTTACTTTAAAAATTACTCATCCTGGGAAGAATAGAGTAAACCCATACTAGCAATTGAAAATTTGCTCTGCTTCGAGAAACCTTTTCCACACTGATGCTCTTAGAATATAAGTTTGATTCCAAATAAGTTCTTGAAGGTATAAAATATAATAAGATATAGAATTAAAAGGTCAGACAACCTAATGTAGGATTTTGTTTTTGTTTTAATTTATTTTTAGGATAGAGACTTAACATTTCAAATGCAACAATTGTAGATTTTTGTTAGAGGAAATCTTAGAGATCATCCCACCAATATTTTTGACTAAGATATAAATCTAATTTTTCAAACATGCAGACAAATTTTTTAAAAATAATTCTTTCTTCATTTTACAAACCTTTTCTCCTTTTTGAAGTTGTATTTTCCCCAAAGTATTAGGACTTTTAGCTTGAATTTTGGGGATATGTAACTTAAAACATACTTATATTTATATAGTACATTATGATTTTGAAACACATTTATATTTGATCCTTCTAGCAACTCTTATCAGGTAGACACGATAGATTGGCCTGCCTGCTTTTGTTTGTTCTGTGTATCAGTCCATCCTTCTAATGCCTGACACATACACACTTAACAACAATTTGTTGAATTAATGAATATTTCAAATAAGATTTAGAATAAATTCTGTTTTTCCAGTGGTCAGATGAGAATACTATTCGGTCATGAATAATTATTCTGACCATTTTTTATTATAAAATAAATATACAATTTAATAGTAGTCTTTTATTTTTTACCTTTTAAAATACACGTAACAAAATTTGCTATTTTAATCATTTTTAAATGTAAATTCAGCGGTATTAATTATATACATAATGTTTTACAATCATCACCACTATTTGTAAAACTTGTCATTACCCCAAACAGAAACGCATTAAACAATAACTCCCTACTCTCTCCTCCCTCTGGCTCCTGGTCATGTCTAATCTACTCTGTATGAATTTGCCTATTGTATATATTTCATATAAGTGGAGTTTTTCAATATTTTTCCTGTTGTGTCTGACTTACTTCATTTAAAATAATGTTTTCAAGGTTTATTCATGTTGTAGCATGTATAAGAACTTCAGTCCTGTCTATGGCTATGCCACCCTGAACAAGCCCAATCTTGTCTGATCTCGGAAGCTAAACAGGGTCAGGCCTGGTTAGTATTTGGATGGGAGACCTCCTAGAAAGACCAGGTACTGCAGGCATTAAAAAAAAAAAAAAGAAAAAAAAAAGAACTTCAGTCCTTTTTTATGGCTGAATAATATTCGATTGTATATATATGCCACATTTTTATTTATCTGTTGATGAACACTTGAGTTGTTTCTATTAGTGGTTTTTAATGGTTTATAAATTTATATGAATAACATTTTTTATTTTCAGAAACTTTTATTGAATCTTATTATTTATCAAGTTTGGGACAGTTTATTTGTCTTTAGACTATTTTTGCGCTGTTCCTAATAGCTTAAATTTTAACCTTAATATACTTATTTTCACTTCTTAGATTGGCTATTTTTATTTTCTCTTTAATTACTGTATTTTATTTTTCTTCTTAATATTCTTACTAAAATGTTTACAACTATTTATCCATGACAAAATTATAATATAATGAGATAGAAATGACATAGCACTAGAGTTAGAAGACCTGCATTCTAATTCCAGCTGAGACATTAATAAGCCATGTCAATTTTGGCACCTTTTTTTCTCATGCCTTTCCCTTATTTATAAAGCAAGATAGAACTAAATGATTGCTAAATTCATTGATTGAAATTTTGTCATTTCTGCTTTTGTAGAGGCATTATTATTCACTTTAAATGAATGATAGTGAAAATACAGACAAGGGTGACATTTATACACTTTTTATTTTCCAAATCAATAATACTAGGGTTTTTATTCCAATACATTTCATTTCAGTTTTGAGACATAATGTTGAAATGTTCTATTGCTTTAAAAAAAATATTGAGTTGCAGAAGAGAGGCTGGCTGTTCATAATATGTATTTTTAGTTAACGTCAGTGCCTAAATTTACAGTTACTGTTAAAATTTACAGAACATTTTGCTCCCTCAGAACTGATTTTGGCATAAAACATGTTGACAAGATTTCATGTATTTTTGACCGCGCAGTGTATTCCTTTGTCTGTTTTCAGATTTAGTTCACCATTGACATAGGCCTTTTTGTTTCAACTATCCATTTGACTGTCATGTGTAGTTACATGTGAGATTTTAAACACACCATTACTCTGATAGTGATTTTTTGTGTAATTTATTTTTTTATTTTATGGTACTTTCAGGTATACTGTACAATGGTTATATATTTATATGATTTATGAAGTGATCCTCCTGATTACTCTAGTACCCATTTAGCACTATTACATAGCTATTATGTATAGCTTATTTTATGAGAATATGAAATTTGGGTTCTTTATGAAGGGCTTGAGAACTCATGGTAATTATGTCTTACCTACTTTCAAAAAGAAAAAAGATGAAAGATAAAAGCAAAGTAGCAAAGTAAAGACAATTTTTGTATTAAAAGTCATATAAACCAAGACAAAGAAAAAACATAATTGGTTATCTAATTCTCTTGGTCTAATGATAAGAAGTATACCAGTTCTTAAAGAAAAAAAGTTTTTTTAGTCTTTGTTTTTTGTTTGTTTTTTTATAAGTAATATTTGCACAAAATTTTAAATTCAATAAAAAGTAAGTCTTCTTTTCTTCCCTGTACCTTAGTCATTCATTTCATTACCAGTTTCTTGTGTAACCTACCAGAACTATTCCATTTATCTAAAATACAAATACATCTTTCTTCAGCACCCAAATCACAAAATTTCAAAACCTACATCTGTACCTTATTTTTATATCAGCACATATAGAATTTTCTCAATTAAAAAATTTGCTGTTATATTCCAGTGTACAAATATACTATTATTTAATCATTCTTTTACTGGTGGATATTTAAGTTAATTAAATTTTTATGAGTATATAAGGAATTAGGGTGTATATGCATTTAAAATTTTGATAGATATTGCCCAGATTATCCTCCAGAGAGACTACCAATTTTTACTTCCACTAGTGATGTTTGAGAGTGGTTGTTTGCACATCCTTGATAAAACAGTATTTTATCTTTTTTGCCAATTTGATAAGTTTATTAAAATGATATCTTGTAGTGTGATATTACATTTTCTAGTTCTTTTTTAATAAGTGAGGTCGGAAATCTTTTCATTTGCTTTTAAGTTACTCTGTTTCCTTTTCTATAAACTGGCTGTTTATATTTTTTCTATTTTTCTATTGGGCGGTTAGTCTTTTCTTACTAATTTGTAAGAGTTCTTTATAAATGCTAAGGAATGTATTAGGCCTTTGTGATATGGCAAATATTTTTCACAGTTTGTCTTGTTTTTTGCCTTACAGAAATTTGATTTTTATGTAGTCAATTTTTCACTTTTGTTTTGTTCCTGAGTTTTGTGTCCTATTTAGATTTTCCACTCCATGATATTTTTTATCAGTTTCAAGTATGCAGTACATTGGTTAGACATTTATGTAGTTTATGAAATGATCATCAATTACTCTGTCTTTTCTCTGGCTCTACACATAGCGTTACCTTACTGCTGACTGCATTCCCCATCCCTGTGACCATCTTTCAACTACTAATTTGTATTTCTTTAACCCTTCACTACTTTCTTCCAGTCCCTCCACCTCCTCCCCTCTGGCTGGCCCAAATTGTCTTCCATATTTGTGGGTCTGTTTTTGATTACTTTGTTCTTTTTCTTCCTTAGATTATTCATATAAGTAAAATCATATGGTATTTATCTTTCTCTGTCAGACTTATTTTGCTCAGCATAATAACCTCTGGGTCCATCCATGTCATTGCAAATGGTAGGATTTCATTTCTCTATGGCTGATTAATATTCCATTGTATATGTGAACCATATAATCTATTGAGGGGCATTTAGGTTGCATCCATATCTTGGCTATTGTAATAGTGCTGCCATGAACATAGGAATGCATAGATCTTTACGAATTATTGTTTTGATTTTCTTTGGATAAATACCTAGAAGTGCAATTGATGGGTCAAAAAGTAGATCCATTTTTTATTTTTTGAGGAACCTCCAGACTGTTTTCCATAGTGGCTAAACCAATTTGCAATCCAAGTGTATAGAATTCTCTTTTCTCTACATCCTCACCAACAATGTTGTTCTTTGATGTATTGATGACAGCCATTCTGACAGGCATGAGGTGATATCTCACTGTGGTTTTAATTTGCATTTCTCTTATGATTAGTGACCTTGCGAATCTTTTCATATGTCTACTGGCCATCTGTATTTCCTCTTTACAGAAATATCTATTCAGGTCTTCTGTGTATTTTTTTAATTTGATTGTTTTTGTTGTGTGAATTCTTTAAATATTTTGGATATTAATCCCTATCCAATGTATCATTAGTGAATATATTCATCCAGTCAGTGGGTTGTCTTTTCATTTTTGTCAGTGGTTTCCTATGATGTGCAAAACTTTTTAGTTTGATATAGTCCCAACTGTTTATTTTTCCTTTGTTTCCCTTGCCCAACTGCTCCATGACTTAAATTTTCCTATTTTTTCTTATAGAACTTTCAAGTGTCATTTTATGCTTAAATATTTCAGTCTGGATTGGATTTGGATGTTAGCTATGGGCTTGAGTTTTGAATTTGACAGACAGAGGGTTTCTGATTAAAGTGTATTCAGTGATATTTCAGAAGGCAGTTTTATAAAAATGCCAATCAGTCTTATGTCAGCCAGACTCTAAAGGCAAGTTCTATAGAAGACAATTAGTGGAATATAGTAGTATTATGGATAATGCATTTTTATTCATGAATTTTGGGGTTTTTTGATTCATTTCTTGACAAATATTTATTTTTTACCAGTAAGAAGTTGGTTAGATTTGAAAATAGTAGGTAAGGAATTATCTCAAGTTGATGAAAAGGAGGGTGCTGATATGTAATTCAATCAAAACTTTCTTCTCACCTCCAGATTGGCATACCCAACCATCAACTTGGCATCTTCACTTAAATGTGTTAATAAATATTTCAAGCTTAACCCCTCAAGCCACCCCCAAAAGAAGTATATCACCTATTTCAGTAGGTACCATTATCCATACATTTTCAATTGAACCAAACATTGAAGACACTTGGTCTCTTTCATGTCCTTACTCCCACATCTAATCATCAAGTTATAATGAATACATGTCTTAAATATAGTCTCTCCCTTGCCATTTGCTACTACTATACTGTAAATCAAAGTCTTTTTTCACATGGGCTACAACAGTAACCTCCCAATTAATCTCCCTGCTTTCACTCACCTTCCTTAAAATCTATTTCCTACAACAGCAGTCAGAGGGATCTTTTAAAAAGATATGTCAATTCATGTTACTTCTCTACTTATTTACAACTTTTCAGTAGCTTCCTGTTGCACTTAGAATAAAAACCAGATTCCTTTGGGAGGCTCTATATGGTCTATCCTTTGTTTGCTTTTGCATGCTCATATGATAGCATTTATTCCTTTGCTTCCTATGCTTGTCACATTGAACTTTGTTCTTTAAATGTACGTAAGTTCATTTTTGCTTTAGGACTTTTATACCAGATTTTCTGGGTTTTCTTGTGGCTTACTCCTTGTCTTTCAGATTTAGGTCAGATTTTACCTCATTGGAGAGGCCTTCCTGCATAATGTGGACCTCTCATCACTTTCACAATACTCTAATTTTATTCACTGCATTTACCACCGTCTGAAGGCCTTATTTCTTGACCTGTTATCTAACTGTCTCACTGGACTATAAGTCTGAGGAAAGCAGGGACCTTGTTCACTGCTGTATCTTCAGAGCTAGAAGAGTATCCCTAGCACAGAACTGGCTCTCAAATATCTAATGAAAATGGAAGTGAAACTCTGTCACCCATGATTCAAACTTAAAGACTTGGCTATGCTTTCAAGGCTGCCTTAAATTGCTTAATCTAGATAAAGTACACCGATACCATGGAGGAAGAAGCATTTTATAAACTTACTAAAAATTGGACCTCTCATCAATGCATTTCTTTTCTAACCTAGCTTTTTTTTTACTCATCTACTCTACCAAAATAGTATCCAAAGTTCAATACAACTGATTGTATTACAGGCCTTTTACCTTACTATTCTCATCCTTTAAGCTTTGAAACTTATTTGAAATTTGATGCTTTGAAAGTCTCCTCTGATACTAGACCATCCTGCTCCTCTGCCTACCTTGGATACCCCTTTAATGTATATTCATGTGGTCGTTTTATTCCCATTTTCCTTTTGTACAGTTGTATTTCCCATTCTCCAATGTATGCTTTCTTAGTGGGACTGTAAGTTCTGGTGCTTTGTCCTCTGTTAGTGAAGGTAGGCAGGTGACTCAAGCCAAATCAGTCGAACTTCTATCCCTGGACCTTCAAACTTGAGTGGAAGATCTAGGATTGGGAAGAGTGATTGAAATGCATTTATTCTAGCAGCAATGACTGAATAAGATAGTTGTGTAGTTTCTACTATGTATCTGAAATGACCCTATTTCTACTAATGGGTTATTTCATTAGCCCTCTCATAAATTATTGCTGTTTAAATTAGCCAGAGTTGGCTTCTGTTTATAATGAAAGCCTCCCTTTGATGTTCACTTTTCTCTCTAACCTTAGAAAGATTATTCTAGTTCTTTATTTTAGTTGCCTTGTTATTCTTTTTTGTCCCAAATCAACATATTAAGCTCTATCACCCATGCTCTAAGCCCACTGTGGACTGTTTTTAATTAATATGTTATAGCTCTATCAAATATTTGACATATTTAAAACCAGTTCCATTTTTTCCTCAAACTGGCTTTCTTTTTCTACTTAATTTCTCTTAATGTCAAAACTTTTCTTAGAGACTTACTTATGACAACTATACATTTAATCAGCTGCCAAATTATTAATTGTGTAAGAGGTATAGTCAAGTGCCAGCAAGTTATACTGTAAGGACTTGGAAATTAGAGAAATAAATTTGCCCTCAATTAAACTGTGAAATCTTTAAAACCCTTACTAATAGTAGCTATAACATTTATTACATGATTACTACATTCTAGGGACTATGCAAAGTCTTTTACATGTATTATTATAAATAGCTCATTTAGTAACTCGTTGAGGGTAGGTATTTTTATTCTCAGAGAAGTTACATTTATTATTCTTCAGTTGTAAACAATGGACACATACTGGCAGTTTAAACCAAAAGAATGTATTGAAAAGATGTCAACAACTTGCAGAAACAACAGAAAGGCAGAAGAAGCTGGCTAGAAAATGCATGACCTAGTTTAGTTCCAGAGAGCCAGACAGCAGGGACCATAGGTATGGTCTCATGGTGGGAGCCCACTGACATGAAATAAGTGTCACATTTCTTTATTTCTTGCTCATAGTTTGGGGAGAAAGTATTCTACTGACCTGGAGTCAGTGCCCCAGGATGTAATAGAATCTGGGAGAAGAAATCACTGGGGTTGTCTTTGAGTTGTGCAAGAAAAGGCCAGGAATCTGGTTTTAATATCCTGCTGAAACTACATACCATGGAGGAGAGGTAATTCCCTCAGAGAGACTAAAATGCTGCTAAGAAAGTAGTATAGCTGCTGTGCAACCAAAAACAAGGAGTGCACATTGTAATTTGTGATTTACCCCAAGTCATATTAATAGGAAACAGCCTGTCAGGAATTCAAAATAAGTCTTAACTCCAGAGACCATGCTCTTAATTATATTAATGAAATGGTTCCCAACTTGGGATGATTTTGCCTCCAGGGGACATTTAGCAATTTGGAGATATTTTTGTTATCACAACTGTAGGGACAGGTGCCACTAGCTTCTAGTGGGTAAAGGTCAGATATGTTGTTAAACATCCTAAAATGTATATTACAGTCTCCTATAACAATTATTTGGCCCAAAACATCAATAATGTTGAGGTTAGAAACTCTAACCTGAGAAAATATAGCATGGAGCTATATTCTTAAAATGAAGTGTTGGTAAGCAATGCAGTATGGTGGAAAAAGGATGGTCAAAATGGAGCAAACTTCAGTGTAACCACTCAAACCCCATTCAAAGGGAGGGTTATTCTTAGATTGGTCTTGATATCTGATCCTTATTGTGGAAATGGTTACATCAGGCTTTGTCAGTCTGATATTAAAATTTTGAATCATAATAAACTCTTATCTGATTTCATGCACATCAAATATAAACATGTTGATAATTGAATCTCAAGTACTTTAGTTACAGCCAGGTACAAATGTCTTGTCTTGATGGAAGTTATAGTTCTCATTGTAAATTTGTATGTTGTCTTTGTGATTTTTATGTATCAATTTCTTATGAGATTTGTTAGTTAACATCCCCCATGTAATTAAGTGTAGAACACTCAAACTTCTGAACCTCCAAGTTCAACTTGCTAAATTTTGTATGAATTCATGCAGATAAATGTCACTATGGTAGTTTTTAACCTAATTCTTTGACATTCCTCCCATCAGAAGTGGGGTGTATTATGTCCCCCTTTCTTGAATCTGAATGGGCTTATTACTGTTTTGATGAATGGAGTACTACAGAAGTAATGCTATTAACTCTTGACACCAGGTCATACAAAGCTATATACCTTTTCTTTATTCATTGGAACATTCACTCTTGGAACCCTAAGCCATCATATTGGAATCATTACATGTAGGCATTATAATTGACAGCTCTAGCTGAGTTCCCAGTAAGCAGCCAGCTTCCACTGCCAGTTTGGCAACACAATCAAATTAATATCTTGAAAACAATTTACATACTAGTCATTTTTCCACTCAATTTTTTTTCAATATAAATGAAAAAAAAAAAGTAATGTGAGTGAGTCATCATAGACATCTAGCCTATTTGAGCCTTTGGATGACTGTATCCCCAACCAACTGGTATCTGACTACAACCTCACGAGACCTGCAAGTGAGAACCACCTAGATGAGCCCAGTCAACCTATAGAGCTGTGAAATGTAGTAAAATGGTTTTTGTTTTAGTCACTGAGTTTTGAGGTAGTTTGTTATGCAGCAGTAGATAGCAAGAACAGCCATTTTGGAGCCTCTCTGGGTGGGCTGCTGGCTCTTCCCTAGTTGTGTGTTCAGGTACCTTAGAATTTCAGATCTTCATAGTCTCTTAGCTCCTTCTGTTCTTCTTCCTTCCCACTGTCATGGGTCTTTTCTGTACTCTATCTCCCATTGACCAAATGATCTTTCAGCCTTGAGTCTCTCTTCTTTAATCCACCCTGCACTCATCTGAAAGAATGTGTATTAAATTTTCTTAAAACAGTTTTCATAATGTATCTTATAAACTCATTTTTTTTGCCAATACTTGGAACAAATTATTGTAATTCCATCTCCCAGCATAGCTTAGATCTAATCTTGAACTTTTGCCCATGCCCATAGGCTTTATACCTTAAAGAATAATTAAATTATTGGCATATATTTATAGAGATACAAAAATTTCAGAATTTTATATGACAAGTATATTTGAAATGTTAATAATTTTTATGCAAAGGACCCAAGTTTATTTTGCATAGACACTTTGATTTGCTGTCTTTATGCAAATAACTACAATTTATTGTATTGCTATAACGGGAAGTGGAGGTTTATCAAATCTTAATAATCCTCACCTTGCAGAATTACTGGAAACCACGTGTGCTATATTGGTGCCAGATATGTCATTTATAGATCACTCTTTCATAAGGCAGAAAACCACTTCATATGCCCAAATCATTTCCTTTCTGGAGATGATACACTGTGTCAGCATGGTTACCATGTGTGGTAATTGATAATGTCTGTGCCACATGGCTTACTTCTAACCTTGTCCAACACAGCTATTCTACCACCTATGATTACCATATGTTACAGCACTCTAGGTTAATGGAATCATTTCCATCTTCCCTTCTAGTCACAAATGGCATTGTGGCTCAATTCCATCAGTGCTACTCTCAATGAAGAATAAAGTGTTCAGTATTATCTGAGCATAGAAGACACCTTTGTGTAGAGTTTTCATATTTAGTTGCCTGTTTAATTTTAATTTTAAAAAGTAGTTGGATTTTTTGATGAATGCTCCAGAGTGGAGAATGAGCACTTGCTGACTAAAACAGAACATGATCAATATCACTCTTAATTCCTGAATCATATAAGAAATATAAAAACAAAGTATGTATGTGTATGTATATATCTGTCAGATCTTTTTTGTTTAATATTTGCATAACCAAGCAAGTATTAACTGGAGATAAATTGAGAAGTTAATAAATGTTTTCTTAATAACAAGTGCCAATTATTTACCATATATCAAATATTTTATTAACTTTTAAAAAATTAAGACTTTTAAAAGTAATTTTAGATTTATAAAAAAAGTAGAAAGGATGTTCCATATATTCCCTCTCCCACTCCCCTACCACAGTTTCCTGAATTATTAACATCGTGAGGTACATTTATTACAACTGATGAGCCAATACTGATGCATTATTATTAACTAAAGTACATAGTTTACATTGGAGTTCACTCTTTGTGTTGTACATCCTATGGATTTTGACAAATGTCTAATAATATATATCCACCCTTATGCAGAATAGTTTCTGCTGCCCTAAAAATCCCCTTTCCTCCCTCCCTTTGGGCCCCTGGCAACCATTTCATAACTTTTAATTCTAGGAAATCATTTACTGCTAAATTCAAGTAAGTTCAGTGTTCTGGTAGCACCTTTGAAGACCTAAAACTTGCTTTAATATCAGCTTGATCCATTTATAGTTTTTTTATGTATGTATAATCCATTTTATAGTGCTTTGAAGTATTATTTGTTATTGTATTAATTGAGATCCAGTTAAGAAAACAGAGGGGAAGGGACTGAGCTACTGAAGTATGACTTCAGTTAATTAATTTATCTTTTCCCAGATTTCAGGGAATTGATACTGTGAAATCAAAACCATGTTGTTTTTTGGGGCTGGAATTTGCACTGAAACACTGGGTGATTCCTATTTTGCAGAGTGTCTGTAAAAATATTCAGACAATTGAATATTTATTCAGTGATAGTTGGTATGTACCAGATGTATAAGTAGTCTGGCCCATATTTTCAACTTAGTAAAACAAATAGGAAATCTTTAAAAAAAATAATTCCTTTTTCAGAAAGCCTAAAAGAAGAAAAGAACCCCTACATAAAACTATTTAAGAGTTAAAAAAAAAAAAAAAAGAGGATAGAATACAGGGAATTGGTTACATAAGCGATAGAAGAGCTACAAAGCCAAAAGGAAAAGTGAGTCAGTGTCTTAGTTTGTTTGGGCTACTTTAACAAAAATACCGTAAACTGGATGGATTATAAACAGCAAAAATTTATTTCTCACGGTTTGTGAGACTCTGGCCCATGTCTGGTTCACAGACAGCTATCTTTTTATTATGTCCTCACATGGCAGAAGGGGAGAGAGGTCTCTTTTGGACCCTTTTTTTAAGGACACCAAATCCCATGTATGAGGGTTCTACCATGATGACCTAATCACTTCCCACAGGCCCTACTTCCTAATATCATCACCCACCTTGGGGGTTAGGATTTCAACATACGACTTTTGGGAGAACACAAATATTCAGTTCATAGCAGGCTAGATTAGGAAGCTAGAAGCCACTCCCATCTCTAGGCTGATGGACAAATGGAAGATGATAATGTTTCTAGAGGTCTGGGGCTGGTGTCACAGGCAAAAGCTGGAATCCCAGTAGACATGATCGGGGGAGCAAAGCTACAAAGGAAATGCAGCAGGTATGGACTGAGGGGATAGGGAAAAAATATTCTGTTTTTTCTCCTTTCCTCCCAGCTTCCAATTTCCTGCCAATTCCTCTTACTGGGCAAATCTCAGTTGAAAGTCAGCTGTCAAGAAACATGCTGAGAAGTAAACCCATATTTACATGGGCAAATAATTTTCAACAAAGAAGCCAAAAACATACAGTGGAGAAAGGAAAGCCTCTTCAATAAATAGTCTGGAAAGCCACTTGCAAAAGAATGAAACTAGACTGTAGTCTAGCACCACATACCAAAATTAACTCAGAATGGATTAAAGACCTGAATCTAAGACCTGAAATAATAAAATGCATAGAAGAAAACATAGGAACTAAACTCAAGGACCTTGGACTTAAAGAGAATTTTATGAATTTGATCTTGAAAGCAAGGGAAGTGAAAGCTAAAATAGATGAATGGGACTACATAAAACTAAAAAGCTTCTGCTGAACAAAAGAAATCATCAACAAGGTAAAGAATGAGAAAATATATTTGCAAGCAACACCTTTGATAAGGGTCTAATATCCAAAATATACAAAGAACTCATACAACACAACAACAACAAAAAAATGATCTAATCAAAAAATGGACAGAGGACATACAAATGGACAACAAATATATGAAAAGATGCTCAGCATTGCTAGCTATTAGGGAAATGCAAATCAAAACCATAATGAGATACCATCTCACACCTGTTAGAATAGCTATAATTAACAGGACAAATAATTACAAATGTTAGAGAGGATGCAGAAAAAAAAGAACCCTTATACACTGCTGGTGGGACTGCAAATTGGTACAGTCACAGGGAAAACAGTATGGAGGTTTCTCAAAAAACTAAGAATTGATCTACTGTATGATCCAGCAACCCCTCTACTGGGTATTTACCCCTAAAGACTTGAAAACCCATATCCAAAAATATATTTGCACACCAATGTTCATAGCAGCATTATTCACAGTGACCAGGACATGGAAGCAACCAAAGTGTCCTACAATAGATGTATTGGCTAAAGAAGCTGTGGTACGTATATATACTGGAATATTACTCAGCCATAAGAAGACATGAAATACTGTCATTTGGATGGATCTTGAGATGATCATGCTAAGCAAAATCAGCCAGACAGAAAAAGTTGAAAATCACATGATATCACTCATATGTGGTATATAAACCTAAAAGCAACAAATGAGCAGTACAAACAAACAATGACTCATGGACATGGACTATAAACAAGTGGTTACCAGTGATGTGGGGGAGGAGTGGGGAGGTAGACAGGGTAAATGGGTCAAATATAGGGTTTAAGGGGAGGGTGAAGTGGGTAAAGGGGATCAAATATATGGTAGCTGAAGGAAACTGGACTTTGGGTAGTAAATACACAATAGAATATACAGATGTCAAATGATAATGTACACCTGAAAATTATATAATTGTATTAACCAATGTTACCCCAATAAACTTAATTAAAAATTTAAAAAACCCAAAACATTCTGAATATAGCCTCTAAGAGTTGCCCCTCTCCCACCCCAAATACAGAGCAGAACAAGGGAGGAGAAAAAAATGGATATGAAAGCCAAAAGGACAAGCAGTAACAATAATCAACTTTTAACTTTAAAAATCAACTTTATTAAAGTATAGTTTACAAATATACTTACTGAAAATATGCTTCAATAATTTTTGACAAATGACTACACCTATATAACTACCTAGTTAAGATACAGAACATTTAATCAGTCTACAAAAGTTCCCTCTCCTCTGCCCTGAGTCTCCCACCCACCTCAGACCCAAAGAACCATTAATCTGCTTTCTGTCACTCTAGTTTTGCCTGTTTTAGGATTTCATATAAATGAGATCACAGAGTATATACTTTTTGTGCCTGGATTTTTTTCACTCAGCATGTTTCTGAGATTCATTCATGTTGTTATATTTATCAGTAGTTCATTTCTTTTTATTGCTGAATAGTATTCCATTGTATGAATGAATATACCACAGGTTATTCATTCACCTGTTAATGAACATCTGGGTTATTTTCAAGTTTATGAATAAAACTATTGCTAACATGTACAAGGGTTTTTTGTGGTGTGTATGTACATGTGTTTGGTGGACATGTTTTCATTTCTTGGGGGTAAATATTTGGGAGAAGATTTGATAGGTCATATGATAGCAAACTGCCAAACTCAACCGTTCTTTTTAATCTTATATCATTATTACCATAAATGTCCATGAAAGCACATTATGTATTTCCTCCAAAGAGCAAAGGATTAGAGGGAAAAACAATTTTTATGAGAAAAAAAATCTCAGCAATCTCAGAAATAAATTAATACCCTTGATAACATATGCTTTTCATAGTTCAATATTTTTAGAAAGTAAGAGGATTAGGGAAGTATAAGAGGAGACGAACTGAAAAAGGAAAGTAAAGCAATGCAAAATAATGACTAAAAAGATTTCTTGACAATGGCAGAATCATCCTACACAGCTGCTCTGAGATCTCAGCACTGCTGTCAGCAACCTTCTGGCAAAGGTACTCTGTCAAATGGATGCAGTAGGATCCATACGGATCTTTTGTGAAGGAATACCTTTGTTAATATAAGGAAACACGCCTCCCATTTCAGTAATATAGTGGTGTGGGCTTTTTCTTTTACTATTAGTAGTAATGTTTCCCCAACATATAACACTTCCCTTTGATATGTGGGTTGAGTCATAAATTAATGTCACAAATAAATGTCACCTAAATGAGGAAGGCAACTACATTACAAAGTAGGAAGGTGTAGCTTGATATGAATTGTTACGGTTGACAGCTATGTATTCTTAAACTAAATGTCATCATATCAAATTCTGAGATACTAAATAGTTGTTGGAATGTTAAATTGTGGACATTTAATTTTGCAATCTTAAAAGTTTTGTCAGTCTTCTGGAGACATTCTGAAGTGGAAATGAACAGGTAGATTGAAAACAAAGACAAATGAAGAGTTCTAAAGATTTTTTTGGAATCTCAGAGAAGTTGCCCTACACTGGTGATATTTTAAACAAAACACATATCAATACATTTAGCTCATCTGAAAACAGATTTATTTATTGGGTCTTCCCGATTACTTTTGAGATAGAAATAAATATAGAGGACTCATGTGCATTACTCACTATAAACTTTCATGTATTTAATTTCAAGCAGGGAGAGAGAATGGATGTCTATTTTACATGATGCCATAATGTACATTAGTGAGCTCAACCCACTTAATGTTAAAATAACAATATCAGGTCAGGGATTTAGCATACAGTATTATGTCAAAACAGTTGCCATTAATAACTGACTAGAAATGATATTTCAAACCCTAAATCCAACTGAAACCCAGAAATAATAAATGGAGAGAATGGGGTGGATAATATGTGAACACGTTTTTCAAAGAAAAAGAATCAGTGTGTTTCTGAATTATATTCTGCCATGGACATGGCAGTATGCAGTAAGGATGCTATCTATACAGCTGTATAACAACATAGTTTCTCCCTCTCCCAACCCCCCAGTACAGCTTGAAAATAACAGGTTTGTGTGTAGTTTGGTAAGAAAATTAGAATAAAGTTGTTTCAGTTTCAATGTAAGAAAAAAAAGGCTAGGGGATTGGGAAGAAGAGCAAACAGAATGTGAGAAGATACGTATTATGTAATAAAGTACATGTATTATGCAGAGTCTAAAGGGGTGTCTTGGTGTACTGGAAAACTAATGGCTTTGCAGTGAAAAGACCTGGATTTAATCCTTGTTGCATCGTTTGTGTGTGACCTTGAGCAAAGTCACAATATCTTTACGGTTCAGCTTCCTCAACTATAAAATGGAATTATAATGGTAATGTCTTCTACCTTGAGGCACTATTGTAAGGATTAAAGGGTGAAAAACGACTTGAAAACTATAAAGCCCTATAAAAATAAGGCTTTATAGACATTGTACTGTTGAATCTTCAGAGACAGAGAAAAGGAAAAAAACCTAGAAAGCTTTGTAGGATGACAACCTGAGTTCTAAGTCCAGTGTCATGAGTAGCTTTGACACCTCAAAGTGAGCAAAGTACTTAATCTTACTCGTTTTTCTTTGTGAGAAATGAGGATAACACCACTTTCTTTACAGAATCAAATGAGAAAGTGTGCAAAGGAACCTAACCGCTTGGTAGGTGTTGGATACCTTTCCTGTCACCAAACTACTTATTTAAAGGAACAACAAAAGGTGTTCACACTTTTGGTACATTTCAACACATAACTAAGGCAAGGCAGGAACAGATTAGGAAAACTGAGGTAAATCCAATCAAAGTGGGAACTAACTGATAGCCTTGGAGATGTGATAGTTCACTTCATCCACTTGAGGCTCGGGTATCCATTCAAGAAAGACATTCTGGGTTGGAGAGCGGGCGAGTCGAACGTCTTTTCGACTACACGGACTCGACGGCAGGGACCCTGAAAGTCTTAATTAGAGCAGGTTGCCATAGCGACAGTCTCTAGGCAGCGTGGGCTGAGCTCTCCGTAGGGCTAGAGGGTGGGCCTCCGCTGGACCCTGAGCGCGCGCCCGCCACCAACTTTCCCTCCAGACCCGCGCGGGCCGGCGCGCTCCGCCCCCGCCCCCGGGCCGCGCACGTCGTCGCTCGGCAGCGCGCACGCCTGCGGGAGCCCTCTCCAGGCAACCTAGTGCTGATCGCTCGTGCCGGTGCGGCCGCTAACCGCCCTTGCGGGAGCCGGAGGCTCAAGAGCAGCCCCCTCCCCTTCCTGGGCTTCCCCCCACCCACTTTCCGGTCGGCCCCGGGGCATGAGCAGCGATGGCCGGCTGCAGCCCGGAGGAGAAAACTTACCGGCGCTTCCTGGAGCTATTCCTGGGCGAGTTTCGCGGACCCTGCGGCGGCGGCGAGCCGGAGCCGGAGCCGGAGCCGGAGCCCGAACCCGAGTCGGAGCCCGAGACCGAGCCCGAACTGGTAGCGGCTGAGGGGGCCGAGGCTTCGGTCGAAGAGCCTGGGGAGGCGGTGCTCACGGTAGCCGCGACGAAGGAAGGGGAGCAAGAGCAAGACCCCGAACCCGAGGAGGAGGCGGTCGAGGAGGAGGCGGTGGCGGCGGCGGAGGGCGAGGAAGAGGAGGCGGCGGCGGCCCCGGGGCAGTCGGCTGTGCCGCCGCCGCCGCCGCCGCAGCCCCAGCTGCCGCCGCTGCCCCCGCTCCCGCGGCCGCTGTCGGAGCGCATCACCCGCGAGGAGGTGGAGGGCGAGAGCCTGGACCTGTGCCTGCAGCAGCTCTACAAATAGTTAAGTAGCGGGGCTCAGCCAGGGGTGGGCCCGCTGTCCCTGCCTCGTCCTCCCCTCAAACTGCTCTCTTTTCCGCTCTTCACCCCCCACCCTTCCGCCCCCACTGCTCGGACTCCAGCGGTGGGCTGCGAGCTGCCCACGCCCGCCTGGGTCCCCGCGCCCTCCCGCCGGGCCCCGGCGCCTTCTTCCCGCTTCACCTCGGTCGCCCACTTCTTGCTCCACTTCACACACCCTTTCTCCTTCGTGCCTCGAAGGTCCTTTCTTCCACTCTTGAGAGCTCCCTCTTCTTCCCAGCTTCCTTTCCTCCGGAGGCGTTCTTCCCTCTGTCCGTCTTTTTCCCAGTCTGAGTGCCTTGTTGTTTGGCGGCGTAAGAGACGCGTCTCGGTTCTAGGCTGAGCCGCGAGGTGCCTCCTGCGTAACCGCCGCAATGATTGATTATAATACCGGCCCCATAGCCACATGAAGGGAGACGAGAGTAGATGTTTCCGACCCGCGCTCAATGATGAAAGTGTAGAGCTCTTCAAATGGCTTAATTCACAGGAGCCTAGTATCCTGGTTTAAAGATATTTGATATTTCATGATTGAGGGAAGTGGAGAGAACTTGGGAGAGAAGGGTAAACAAAATTTTACAAGCGAGGCTTCAGTTGAAACATATCTGAAAAAGTCCTAATTCGTTAAAGCGGAAAAGTCAGGCTGGTTTGATAAAATTGCAATTAGGTGCAGTATTTTCAGTCCATTAAGTAGATGGGTAGGGGAGAGAAAGCAGATGGCTTAGCTACACAGATGAGAGTCGAAAATAGAAAGGTCAAAGCTTTGCCTTTCATCCCAGTTGTTTTTTATGGGCTTGAAATAGAAACGTTTTACAATTGCTTTTCTTTTTAAATTGAATTGTTCTGAAATAATGATGGAGAATATTAACAAGTTTTTGGAAACACTGGTAAACCTGGGACTCTTTTGCCATTCTGTTGATAGTTGTAATGACAGATGTTATTCTGCCCCCCTCCCCCGAAAGTTTACTACTGCAATTAAATTCACTGCAATTAAATTCAGACTCACTTCTTAGATTTTCACAAAAGCCAAAATTAAGAGAAGGGCCTGGAAAGTAAATGTTTTGCCTTCATCCGACCTGAAAGACACCTGATCAAATCATTTTTCTGTTAAAACAGAAGCTTATTAATAGGCAAAAAGTATTTAACATATATGCTGTAGAAGTGGACTGTTGATGTTCCACACTTTATAGGCTTATTTAAAATTTAATTTTGAAATACTATTTGATTACCAAAGTAATAATGCTTTTTGGGAAATGAAAAAAAAAATGGCGTGTAATACCACCACCCAGAGACAAACAGTATTAACATTTTAGAGTCTTTCTAGTATTTGTGAAGTATCATAGAAAAGGGCTTACGAAATGTCAATTTTTTAAACACTACATAAAGACACTTAAAACTTTCTACTAAAAAGAAAATGGAAATGTTTACCAAACTGGAAGAATTTACCTCAGCATCAGACTAACTGTATTTTGACTTTTCTTATCTTTACAAATGCAGTTGCAGAATTAAAGAAACACATTTAAACAGAGAATGCCCATTAAAAAGAGACTTATTAGTTTAGAACAACCATGAACATTTGTCATTCAAGAAAGTTTTTTAAAAATAAAATCTATATAAAGATGATAACAAGTAAATGTGTTTTTCCATATGGAAGGGAAGCAAGATTAATTTTGATAAACATATAAACTAGATAAAGTATTCAGTTGATAAAACGAATATCTGAGAAAAGAAGTTTGGATTTGAAGCAAAATTCAAGTTGGAAAATATTTCGCTTTAAATCAGATATTTATACTATGTTTTGTGCAAAGGTATTAACCTATTTTTATTCAGATATAAAATGGCTGGTTTGTTTATGTAAATTAACTTCAAGATTCTTAACAGATTAAAAAAAAAACAAAAAAGAAAACACCCTGACAGTTTAAAAAAATATATTTTTAATGCTTTTCATTTTTATTTTATTATTTATAAAAGGAAATCAAATCATTTAGTTAGAGGAATCAATACTGGAAGACACTGTAGGGATAGATCATTTTCTCTCCAAGCATTTTATTTTACAGATGAGAAAATGATGGATCCAGGTTCAGGAAGGACAGATTATGTACAAATGATTGCAACATTTCTCAGTATAATCAGTGAACCTCAAAACTCACCCTGACATATTTGAGATGTTTGGGTTCTCAAATTTCCCAGGAAATACTTTAAAATAATTCTTATTAGGAATATGTTGGAATTGTTTATTTGGGGAAGATTTTTTTTTCAAATACCCATCTAGTCTGTTTATTCTGAGAATTCTTACTATTTTCAAAAAACTCTGTCATGCTTATCAAATTGTGCCAAAGTTCTTAAGTGAAGTTACCTCGACTATATATTCACCAATTTGATAGTTGCGACAAGTGTAAGAAGAAAATAAAATTGTGTTAATGCCAATTTTATAAATCTCTATAGTGTGTTTTTTTTTTCTGTCAGTATTTTAGAAATGTACACTATGTAGGTGCTTAGCAGGCAGAGGTTCTCTGAAGAAAAAAATAAAGGTGCTTCTCAATCCTGCCTTATGTATACACTGGTTGAAAATTTACTTTTAAAAAATATAATAATTATTTTTCAAATTTTCCTTTCAGGAGAGTTTTAAAAAAGGAACAGCAGATATATTTATCATTCTTCATTTTGGTAAACTCAAAACTCAGCACTAGCTAGAGATAAGCAGTTATTTAGATAAGTAAAGGATCAAGGTTTAAATGGACAAAACATAGTTATAATTAGAAACGTAAAAGTTTTTTAGAGCAGTATTTGGGATAAAGTTTTTGCCTTTGGGTTTCAAAATGGGAAATATGTATTCAGATATTCCTTTTCTAGATAAAAACATGTGACATTCTGAAAGAAAAATAATTAAGATAAATATATTTATATTTATATGTAAATGTATATGTAATGACATATTAGAATTTCTGAGGTAAATGAGAGAATCTCTTTGAAAAAGAGGTGGTGTGAGATATTTTATAGCTTTGGAATAATTTGCAGATAAAAAATTTTAAAGGTAATCTTAGAGCAGATGTGAATATGAAGCTACTTGTGTGGGTTGCATGGGTCAATACTGTGTATTTTATTTCTCTGTACTTTACTGAGAATAAATCTATTAATCCCAAAGAAACAAATACTCTTAAGTCATTTCTAGAGCTACATGTCCTTACATTTTTTAGAGCAGTGCTTCCTCAGTTATTCATTTAGCCTGGGTTGAATTATTCAAGGAGAAGACAGATATCTCAGCAGCCTGACAAAGTTAAGTAGTTTCAGATGGCTTACAGTAGTAAAGAAGGTGGATACTTTTAAAAAATGGCTTGGAAAAGAAAATCATTGGTTATAGACACTAATAATTCATTGAATTGAATTGTGAATTATGTGAATCATTAATGACTTTGAGAAAGGTCAGAAAACCATTAAACTTTGTCTCACTTTTATATATATAAATGGAAAAATACGTGGATGCTAAAATACTCATTTAAAACTACATCTTTTTTTCTTATTAAAAAGTAATAAATGTTCACTTTTAGAAGTGAAGAAAATTCATATTAGTAAAAAGAAGAAAATTAATGCCCGCTATTTATTGTTAACCGTACTTTTCAGATTCTTTCCTACCTCTCAGGCTTCCACTTATTCTCTGAGTTTTTGGTCCTTGGCCTTTTCAAGTCTGGTTGACTCGTCTGTAGTCAACATCGATCTATCCCAGGGCTTTGGTAATTATAGTTATTCTAAGGCTCCAGATTCTATCTCCATACATGCTTTGACTGCTAATGGAACAACTCTACCTAGATGTCTAAACACTTTACAAATTAAACTGTCCAAATTGAATTCAATCCTCCAACTCCCTCTATCTCCCCCTAAACAAAACTAAAACCTGATTTTCTGGTGGGTCCATCTGTGATTTCACCTCTCACTGGTCACATTCAGTCAATTTTGCATTGTAAATATCTTGTAAATATGCCCCTCTCCATTCCCACTGTCATTGTCATCTCTTGCTAGTCTCACTTTTCTGCAATATACTCTCCCAAGTGTAGCCAGTGATTCCTCTAGAATCTAGATTAGGTACATTGTCTAATCATCACCCAGTGCTTATACATTTTTACTCTTTACCTGGAGTTAGCCAGACAGCAAGGTTAAAGGTACAGTCCTGTTGACTACCAAGTCTGCCCAAGACTTCTAACTTCAACTGCAACTGGTTAGGGTTTAACTGCAAAATTGGAAGAGTCCATATAAGACCACTCTCACTTCTGGCACTGTCTAAAAGTTTTTGGGCTTCTCAAAACCACCCACAGATTTCATAATTTACTAGAAAGATCCACAGAACTGAAAGCAGTTATAATAATGGATAGGGTTCATTATAGGGAGAAAGATACAAATTAGAACCAGCCAAAGGAAAAGATGCATGGGATGCAATCTATGAGGGTTTCAAATAAGAAGCTTCCATTGTCCTCAAAGGATGTTTTACCCTCCCAAGATTGATGTGTAGCAATACAAATGGAGTACTGCCAGCCCAAACATGTCTCTTGACCTTCAGTATCCTAAGTTTTTATTATAACTTACTGATTGATTGCCCACATGATTGAACTTAGTTTTCAGTCTCCCCATATCTTCCTAGGTGAGATACTACATGGTCAAGGGGCCCCCCAACAATAACAGAGACACTCTCATTACTCCAAAAATTCCAAGGGTTTAGAGGTTACCTCTCAGGAGCCAGGGACAAAGGCCCGATCACTCTTTGAGCAAGGCCAAATTCTTTACTATGCCTTCATCACCTATCCATTGCCCTCCAGATAAAATCCACACAAGGCTTTTATTGTCTTATCAGCCTTATATCTAAATCACTATCCATCCACCCCATCCCACCTCTACACATCTAGAAACCATACTTCAGCTATTTTAGATTACTAATATATTAATTTGAATGTACTGTATTGGGCCTTATCGCTGAACCTTCACACATATTTTTCTTTGAGCTTGAAACACCATGCTCCGCCACTCCCACCTTATCCAGTTCAATCTCGTATCCATTCTTTAGGTCTCCATTTAACAGTCCTTTCTTTGTTCACCATCTTCATACTCATAATGAGTTAGGTGTCTCTTCCATATGCTCTTCCAGAATACTCAATGCTTATTCCTCTTATAGTACTTGTTTAATTCATTATTTTTTGTCAACAGATATTTGTATATCTTTTACTAGACCAATGGACTTCAAAATGAGTTTTACCCATTGGGATGAAGGAAGAAAGTATTACAATCTATTTGCTCATGTACAAGATATGAAATGAAGTGCTATTAATATTTGATATATTGATGGAGATTGGCAGCTTCTTATGACAACTGATTTTATGTCACACATGGTAAATGAGGTATCCTGATGAAATGCAAGTTTCACAGCTTATAAGAATTAACAATGGCACCCTCCTTCCAATTTTCAGAACATTACAAAGTATTAGTTTACCTGTGCTGATTAAGTGGATTTATTGATTATATTTCCTGAGTTTAACAAAATTAACCCTTATAAAATCACAGCTGGCTTTAAAAAATCCTACAAAGAAATATTGAGTTGAACATATTTGTAATGCAAGCAAGCATAAGAGATAACAAAAGAGCTTATATTTCTTTCATCCTTAGTTAAATTAGTTTTTTTAAAAAATGATATCATATCTGATGAGAAATCAGCAAAAATTGAATTATTAAGTAGATTATGTGAAATAGCTTACTTGAATACTGAAGAATAGTTTAGTGTGAGAAAGTATTGCGTGCATGTGTGCATGAATGTATGTCTATGTTGAGAGGGGGATGTGGAGGGAGGCACATATGTATATAGTGGGGTTCAAGATGCTCCAAATTTTTTAATAGAGTTCTTGAGCTAGTGTTTGGAAACAGTTGCATTAGATTATTAGCTACATGTTTGCCATCGTATTCCTTGGTTAGTAATGAGAGGCACATATACAACACAAAATATTTGCTGATCCAATAAATGAACTAAGAGATTTTTAAAAAGATACTGTTCTTACTATTTTAAACTTTTTTGAATTTAGTTAATTTTGATATTCTCACATTTCCAAACTTTTTGTAATAGAAAATTTAAAGTATATAAAAAGTAGAATATTGTACTTATCACCCAGCCACAAGGATCAACATGTGGCAAATCTTGTTTTCATCTATCTCCACACATCTCACCCAACCTTCCATTATAGTCTATGCAATTTTTAAATGAATACTCAATAATCACAACTTTATTCGACATTTTAGGTGTAACTAGTTTTTGGTTACTCTTAAGAATATTGCGATGGTCATCCTTTGAGCAAACCTTTGATTTTTCTCAGAATATGTTCCTAGAGTTGGGACTATGATAAAATATTTAAGGCTTTGGTATATAGTTTTAATATGTCTTTTAATATGGTGTTACTAGTTTGCCCTCTGAGTAGATATATATAAGAAAAAGATTATTGGCATTATGAAATAATTTAAACATTTAGAACATAATAAAGCAAAAAAATCCATATACCCAGCATGCAGTTTCAACAAATTATTATAATTATTTAAGATTATTTTAAGGAAATAAAAATTTTATATGGAATTGAAGACTCTTCTCTGAACCCATTCCCTTTTCTTACTTTCCAGAGATAATTGGAAATTCTAGGAATGTATACTTCTGGTCTTTACTTTTATATTTTTACTGCACATGAATTTACTGCACATGTATGGTCAATATATGGTGAGCTTTTTTGTTGTCATTTTGTAGCTATTTTTTTTTAAATGCCTATAGCACCTGGTATTCCTAGGTGATCTCCCATCCAAGTACTAACCAGGCCTGTCCCTGCTTAGCTTTCGAGATCAGATGAAATCGGGCATGTTCAGGGTGGCATGACCATAGACTTTATAACTATCTTGAGACTAACTTTTCTTTAAAGATTTATTTATATTAATACATATAGATCTAGGTTTTTAATTTTAGCTACTACATTGCGTTTCATTGTATGATTGTATTATGATTAATCTATTGATAGACATTTGGGTTGTTTCTAATTTTTGCATATTATACACTATATTAGTTAATACTAGCTGCTTAATGGGTAAATCCTGAAATCTCACAGTTTAACTTAATATAATGTTAATTTATATCTTGTTCATAGAGTACTTCAGTGGAAGAGGGGGGCTATTTTTTATGGAGTGAATAAGGGATCCAGGCTAATAAAGGGTCTGTCATCTTCAACCTATGGTTTCCAAGGTTGCTCTAGGCATCAGCATCCAGCCGGCAGACATAACAAGAATGGAGAATGGTGTTGGAAGTTTTTAGGGGCCATTCCTTTGAAGTGGCATATGTAATTCTCTTCACATTCCATTGACTAGAATTCAGTTTATATGGCACCACCTCAGGCCCACATTTCCCAGCAAACAGGACTGAGAAATGTAGTCACTAGCTTGGCAGTTAATTTAAGAAACAGCCCTACGCTATGGAAAAAAGATAGCTGGCAGCCTGTGCCTTACACATAATTCTATTTGGACATGTTTCCTTGTACATATGTTCATAGATTTCTTGGGTATATACCTAGAAGTGGAATTGTGAGATTGAAGTTATGTACACTTTTACTTTGTTAGATATTTTCAATTTACTTTGTCTGGCAGTATTGTACGAGAGGTCTGGTTTCTCATGTCCTCACTAATATTAGAACTGCCATACCACTCATCTTGTATTTTTATACAGCTATGTGCCATTAATGCCACTGAACTATGTTGGAAAGAGGAGAGTACTTATAGCTGACTGTGATCTTGATTTTGGGCATTTTGAAAGAGGACACGTGCCTAAAAGTCTAGACCAGCACCATCCAATAGAAATATAATTGAGCCACATATATAATTTAAAATTTTCTAATAACCAAATTTTAAAAATTGAAGAGACAGATGAGTTTAGTTTTAATAATTTTTTTCCTTTAACCCAATATATCCAAATATGATATATCTAAATATATTAACATTTAAGCATGTAATGAATATTAAAATATTATTGAGATATTTTGTATTTTTTTACACCAAGTTTTCAAAATCATATGTATATTTATCACTTATCAGTTTGTAATATCACATTTCAAGTATTTAATAGCCACACGGGGCTGGCTAGTGGCTACCACACTGAATAGCACAAGTTTAGACAATAGCAAAACCTTTAATTCTATAAATGTTTGACATTTACTGTCAAAGTCATATTTCAATGGGTTCTTTCTCCAGTTATCAAATACATCTGTATTTTGCCTTTGGAGGAATAGCAAGCTGAATTTATTTTCCCCAAATTTCTTTCTATGACTAGAGAATAATCTGATTTAGGTTTAGATTATTGAATGTTAATTTCTCCTCACATAGTTAATGGGTGGTAGTTTTCTATTAGTTTTGTATTGCTGTGTAACATGTTACCATAAACTTAGTGGCTTAAAACAACACTCATTTATTATATTATAGTTCTGTAGGTCAGAAGTCTAGGAATGTTCAGCTGGGTTCTCTGCTTAAGGTCTCAAGTCAAGGCCAAAGTTGAGGTATAGGCAAGGCTGGTCTTTTATCTTGAGGCTCAGGGGAAGAGTCCACTTTCTTGCCCATTCAGATTGTTAACAGAATCTAGATCTTTGCTATAGGTTTGAGGTCCTCATTTCCTTCCTGGTCGTCAGGCTGAGCGTCACTCCTAGAAGCCACCCACATTTCTTCTCTCTCACATGGTTCTCTCCATCTTCAAACTCGCAATGGCACATCACATCCTTCTCCTGGCTTCTCTTACAGATAACCAGAGAAAACTCTCTGCTTTTAAGGGTTCTTGTGATTAGATCAGGTCCACTAAGATAATCTTCCTATCCTAAGATCAACTTGCCATATAAACATAACACAGGAATGATATCTCATTAGTAGTCAGATTTTAATGATTAGAGTAGCATCTTTGAAGGATCATTTTAGTAATTCTTCATATCATAGTAGAGAAACAAGATAGAAAAGCATTTTAATTATTTTGTTTAGAGGTCTTTTAATTTCACTTCTCCATAAAAGAAATACTCTCCCATTTCTTTTTGTCTCCACTCCTACCAACCTGGTCTGGTCCAAGCTTTCATCAGCTCTTAGCTGGCTGTAACAGTTCTGTCAACTGTTATTTCTGGTTCCCCATTTCTCTCCCTTCAATCAGTTTTTTATATAGCAATCATTTGGTCTCACCTTGATCAGCCTCTGCTCTTGCCTAGTTACTTTGCTTCAATCGCAGTAGTCTTGATTTAGTTCCCAGAACCTGCCATGCTCTGTCTTGTCTCCGGTTCTCTGTGCTTTTGTTTTCTTTACTGCAACAACTTTCCCCCTTCTCTCCAACCTGTCTAACTTAACTAGTAGGTCTTAAATCTCTCTTCTTCACAGAGGTGATTCCTTACCTATGATCTAAATTAAATCTTGCTTTTTAGTTTTCATAGCATCCATTACTTTATATCCACTTATCTCAATTTAAACCTTTACATTTACATATTCTATATATATGTATTCATGTGTTAGTTTTTTGCTGTCTCTTCCCTAGACTGAGGGCAACAAGTAAACAACATTTTGTTCACCTTTGTCTATACAGCATCTAGTATAGATTCAGGCACACAGTGGGCACTCATTACCTATTTGAACAAATGAACTTTTTATCTTCTCAGTTCACCAGATTGTTTCCTTTTCAAATTTTTATAGGCTATTCTCATTCCCTTCTTTCTCTTTATTATTTTCATCCTCTGCTCTCCTATGAATGGTAGAAGAGTTTGGCTTTCTATTTTATTGTTGGTGTGTTAACATTTTCAACTATGTAGCTGCAAAAATATGTTTGCAGTTCTCATTACTGATTAATACTCCACAACTTTGTAAATTAACATTTTCATAGACTTAAGAGTATTCACATGTAAATTCTTTGAGAAGTTTAAGGAATAATAATACTGTATAGAGAGTAAGGAGCTAGTTAAAAGATTGAGAGTATTTTTAATTCCTTGTGTGTATTTTCACTTAAGACTTTACCTTCTGGTGCATAGCTCTGAGGAAGACTAGTCCATTACTTTCTATCTTGGTGTAAGTCATCAAAGAAAAAGAACCAAAAGGCTAATATGCTAGTTAGAAATAGCAAAGTTAATTTTTTCTTATGGTGAGATTCCAAATGATTTATAAGATTCCTACAGAAACATTTCAGCTCTTTTATGGACTTAAAGTATTTGACCTACTTCTACCACAAAGCACAGCTTCCCATCTTTGATCCTTATAATTTCTTATTCACATTTTTCTGCTTTGTAAATCTAAATACTCAAACTGAAAACTGCTTTTTAATAAAGGCTGTTTTTTGCGAAGTGTATTATTTCATCTAATATTCACCTTTGCATTAACAAGCAACAACAAAAAATATATAATGTTCTAAGGTGATATATATATAGTATTTATAAAATTGTGTTTGAGTTATGTGATATATAAAATTACTTCTTAGGCTAAACTTTTAGAGGACAAAAATCATGTTATGAACATGTTTTTTAAATTGAACCTAACAAGTTATCCCATAAATATGAGATGTGACAGTCATTAAATCAGGCTATTACTAATTTTGCACTAGGAATGACCTTTGAAGGTTTGGGATTTGATTTCTAGAAACCCTGAATATTTATTACTTCATATAGTCTTGGTTTAAGGCAGCTTATAAATAACAGTCTCATCTATTACTTGAAAGACACCTGACTTATTATTCACAATCGACTTATATATTATCAGAGGAACAAAATATTTTCAACTTTTCAGGGTTGTATGGAAAGTTAACTGTGCATCTAGAAATAATTTTCAGTTTTTAAAACAGATCAATACAAATTTGCATTTACATTCCCTTTGACAGGATATTCTCTAATCTTGGGTTTATAAATGTAAATATCTTTCCATAAGACTTAGTTAATAGTATATACCTGCAGAAGTTCAGCATTTTCTGCACCTGAAGTAATTATAGAGCCAGAGGTAGTAGTTTCTGTTGTTTCTACTGTATTTATTAAAAGCTCGTTCAGGCACTGTTACATATTTATTACCTCGTTTGGTATTCATTATTAGATTCTATTCTTAGCCCACTTTGCAGATGCAAAAGCCAAAGCACAGAAAGTTTAAAGAACTTTCTCAAGTTTCCACCATCAGGGATGGCACTAGGATGTGAACTCAGGTAGACTGACTCAAGAGATTATAGCTATGAAGTTCATTTTATGATTTTCATACTGTGTTACAAACATTTCTATAGGAAAATATCTCAGTGAATATGCAGTTTAGTCGTTTGAATTTTGACCACTGCTGTTGCTTAGTTCAGGCCCTTATCACTTCTTGCTTTGATTACTTTAGTAGTGTCACAAAAAATTTGCCTGCCATTAATCTCTTTTCCCTCTAATCTAGCCTCACTGAATTTTCTGATATAATTGAATTCACAGCAATTCTCTAAAGATATATTATTTTTTGCCTCTCTGCCTTTGTAGATGCTGTTTCTTCTTCATGGAATATCCACTTTCCTGGCTAACTGTAACTAACCTCCCTTTTGAGGGAGAGAGGGTGGTTGGATTTTTACTTTATCTTCCACCCCAAAAGTACATCTTGTTCAGGTATTACCTACAAATAAAGAGTAGTTTAAGATTTTTGCACCAAATATATTTCTAAATCTTGCCTGTAATGAAAGAAAAGGTCAATAGTTAGTGCTGCTTATTAAAAACAGTTTGAAATCTAGAAATTCTTTAAACAATAGACCTAAAAAATAGTTCACAACTTGTATAGTTCGTAACAGTGACAAACATATCACTGTTCACTAACATGCTTGAAGATATTTTTGTCTATTTTATACTTAACTAATGCTGAATCTATTTAGATTTTTCAATTTCAGTATTAATTTTAAAAATAGCCAAAGGCACCTATTTTCTATACAATTTTAATGCATAATGTCATCTATTCAACATAGTCTCTTTTGAAAAGAAATCCTTTTTAATTTTTTAAAATTAAGTAAAAAATGAAGAGAAATAGTATGTGATTTTTTAGAAACCAGTAAAGTACATACTGGTCATGAATAAGCAGTGGATTGTAAATTAACGTAAAGCAATGATTGCTTGAATTTTAGAAGTTTCATGAATTACAATTCCCAATTGGGTTCATAGGCTATAACATAGTTTTGGAACCATTATCATTGTAAAATCTTTATTCTTTTGCATATGCATTCAAAAATGACTTAAAGCTTGAGTCAGAGTCAGAATTCCTTTTTAAATGTTCAAATATCCAGTTTATGTTCAACATATAATAATATAAAACTATCTTTGATTATTAAGGAAAGGGGGAGGAAATAGGACAAGTGATATCAACTTATAGACTGTAAAACCGAAGATTAAAATATATTGAAGATCAAATATAAAATAAAAGCATTCTCTCAGAATGAGCTTACAGATACTCTTATTCAAACCAACTAATTAAACATTACAATGGAAAAGTCCGTTAAATATTACGTTAAATAATTAGTATATTTTTATATTCTTACATGGATCAAAATTACCAAACCTGAATTTCTTCTCATTTCTCCAAGGACTGTAAATGGAGATTTTAATTAAGCTTTGCTATGTTAAGAATTTTCTTGGTTTTAAAAAGCTGTTTATTTTACTGTAACTTTTCTAAGGGTTGTCTAAATAAAGATAGCCGTATGTGTGGCTTGATAATTTTGTGGTTAATATATACCATGAAAATATTATAGGTATTCAGTTCCTAAGGCATATGTTTAAGAAAATTATTTTGTATTTTGTAACATGTGTAATTAACAGTAAATTTTAAAACTAATCTGAATAAAAACAGTACCCTTTTTTAAAAAACTGATATTAATGGAGTTTATTTTCTTATTCACTTGTTTTCCACCTCATTACAGAAAGTATTTCAAGTGGCAAATTAATTTTACTATAATGGGAATAATATTTATTTAGTCATCAAAAAGTCATTAAGTACCTACCATATACCAAGCACTGTGCTAAAAGCTGCTTATACAGAAATACTTGGTCCTTTCCTCAAATGTGCGGTTTAGAGGAAAAGTCAGAGAAGTTAATCAGCAAGTTACAGTACAATGTGAGTATAATAAAAGTTATTGTTAACTTGTTATATATAAGGTGATATACTAAGCACATTACATGCTGTTATTTTGTTTTTAAATCAAGTAAGTAATTAATGATTAGCAACATTAGGTAACATCTAAGTTCACACAGTAGTGGTAGAATTGGTATTTGAACTCAGATGTGTCTGACTCCAAGGCTTATCTTGCTGTCTCTGTATGTGTACTCATAAGAATTAAGACACAGCAATGCAGAGGATTTTGTGGGGACACTGGGGTGGGTATGCCAATGTATGCTGTTACGTTCTGGAAGGGGATATATAAATTGAGTTTAGAAGACTAAGAATTAGGCAAGAGGAGGAGGGTGCAGAAAACCATTTCAGCAGACAGACTACCATGTGCAAAAAACATGAAAATGAGAGAATGTAGCCCATTTGGGACTTGTCTGACTGTTATTTCTCTGAATAAAGGAGGGTAAACCTTCAAGACCAGAGAAATAACCCTAAAAGTTATTCATTCATTCATTTATTCAGTTAATATAGGGTACCTGTAGACTTTGTATTTACTCTGTCTCTGGAATTTTTAAAACTTCAAGTCATAGAAATGCCACTAATGTTAAACAAAAGGCCACATAATCAGGAAAAAAAGGAGCCCTATGATTTTTCTGCCCTCTAGTTTGTCTTATTTGGATTTTAGAACAATGGCTTCTAAATTTTAAAATTCTTTCTCTCTCTTTTTTTTCTGATCATTTCTCTCATCAATGCTACCTGATGTGAACCTGTGGAGATTTTAGAACTGAAGACTGCCTAAAGTGTTCTCATTTCAACAATGTGTAAATCTTATTTACTTCCTAAAGATTTATGAAAGGATAAGTATGTTTCTCTATCAATATCCAGTGTGTGACCTTATCTTTCAGAGGGTAAATGTACTAAAAGTACTAAAGCAGATTCATTCAAGGACTTGCCCAAAGAGGTAGAAGCACATCAAGCTGCTGGATGGATATACAGGACAACATAAGACCTTGGTCTAGGTTATAAATCAATATATAAAATTTTGGAAGTAGGAAATGATTTTTCTGAATTATTGAAGGAGTAGCATTTATCATTAGACATGTTTATCATTCAGTGAGAGAATTGTTAGTTTATTTTCTCTTATTTTTACAGCCTAAGGAAACAGCCTTCAACACTCACTTCAAATGCTATCTCCTACTAGAAGGAGGTCTGCTGGAAATAATTAATCCCTCCTCTGAACTCCCCAGTATTTTATCTGTGTCTTTTTTAAATACATTCAATAATTCCTTTTTATTATGTAATTTGTATGCAAGTCTTATCTCTTCTGTTAAACTGTATGTACCTTCCTTGAAGCAAAATTCATGTTTGATCCATAGTACTAAACTTTGTACATATAAGGCACTGAGCTAATATTTAATGAATTAAAGCACAGCATCCATATCATAAACTAAATCATTAAAGCAGTATTTCTTAAAGTGTTGGACATGAATTATAAACTTCAGAAACATCTGGAATGTTTGGTTAAAAATGCAGGTTTCTGTGCTCCTGCCCACATCTACTAAATAAGAATTTCTGTGAGTTTCAGGAAACTTGTTTTGAATAAAAATCTAGGTAATTATGATGCACACTAAAGTTTGAGAACCCACTGCATTAGGGAGAAGGTCAGAGTACAAATTAAATTTATATGAAATTGTGATGTGCTTATTTTAAAAAATTTTTAAATTTTTGATTTTTCAATAGAAATAAGCATACATTTAATATTAAAAATAACATTTTGTATGTAGCAGGGTATAAAATATATGAAGAAAAAATGAAGAGGAAGGTATTTTCAATGCAGTTTTTCTGTGTCAGTGAAGATCAATATTCAGTATTTTGGAGCTTTCAATGTTAAAAAGCATATTTAGATGTAAATAATATTGAATATCAATGACCATTTTCTATGAATACATTCGAAGTAAAGCATCATGACTTTATAACTAAAGACTAAGAAAAGATGTAGTAAACATTCTTATCTGCACATTCTTATATTGCTGTAAGCATAGATGTCTTTTAGGGCATGATTTCCTGTAATACAGTTGTGACTAATAGTTTTATTGTTAAGAAATAGTGTGGTTTAGATAGCATTTAACGATACATGTTTTCCTTATCTTTCCTTAATAACACAGTGTATTTTAGGTTTTACTTGTCTGCAAATGTTTTATCTATGATTTTTAAAATATGAAATTGTTGACAGAATGCCAGCTGTCTTGGCTTATGCATTGTTGAAGTTGATAAGGGCTAGGATAAGCTGTAGTAACCAAGTCCAATACTGATCTTCATCTAGGCATTTCTTTTATTTCGAATATAAATCTTTTCTTGCCCTTTTATCTAAGATCAAGTGTATTTCTAATGTGATATGCTTTGATCTTATAAACTTAAGCTGTTTTTATAATTATACTTATTTAGATAAGACAAGAAATGTGTAAATAGTGCTTGTAATGTAGAGCAACTGGTCCTGGTACTTGGCATATATATTTATTTAATTCTCACAACTAAGTGAAGTAGGCACTGTTGTTACCAGCCACACATTACATGTTTGGAAC
The DNA here is from genome assembly GCA_004027375.1 of Macroglossus sobrinus. Taxonomy (NCBI): domain Eukaryota; kingdom Metazoa; phylum Chordata; class Mammalia; order Chiroptera; family Pteropodidae; genus Macroglossus; species Macroglossus sobrinus. The sequence goes on from PVKZ01000247.1 coordinate 438,522, forward strand.
TGAGGTACTGAGTAAGAAATCTGTCCAAGTTCGTACAGCTGGTAAGTGGCTAGGACATGAACCCATACAGTGAGGCTTCAGAGTCAGCATTCATAACTACTCTATAATAATGTTATTATTTTTTTTAACTAGCCATTAATTTGTCTTTGTCTTAGTCATTATCAAGAGCATTTTCCAGCAATAAGATGGAAAATGTTTCCAAGTAAGAATTTTAAACAAATCCAGTCTACATGTAAGTATTGTTTTTTGAATTGTCTTAATGCTATTTCTACTTTTACTGATTATATGTAGTAACATCCAGCTTTCTTTACTTAAAATTAGTTGGATGTCAAGAGATTGTTTTAGCATGTCATTTTTGGTGTTTGTGATTGCAGTAATAGTCACATCTTCATTTTAATTTTCAGAAGTTATTGAAATACTTAACAGATTTTTATGAAATAAAAAAAACTAGATAAATTTGCATACTGATGATTTAAAAAATTGTGAAGATGTTTAGTAAATATATATTCTGGTAAAGGTTACTAAAGTTTTTCTTTACAAAAAGAGTGCATTTTTTTAATTAGTGTTTTTGTGGTACACATGAATAAAATATCTGTTCTTGACCTGTGTCATTTCTCATTTTTAAATGTATAAATTGGCCATTTTAGGTATTATTAATTAATTGCTTTGTTTCAATAAATAAATACTGAAGATGTTATCCACCTTGTAAAAATATTTAACTTATGGATGGTATATATTAGATTGTGTTTTAATATGTTAATGTATTTAAAAATCTGTCGCTTCAAAAAACTAACTTGTTTAAAGGTTTAATTGAATACCACCAGTCTCTGTTATACAATTAGGACAGCTCAGAAGAAGAGGACACCTACATTAGAGAAACTCAGAATGGAAAATAAAGAAGAGAGATTTTTTTTGTCCTTAGAATAAAGGGTTCCAAAAAAGTGGAAGTGGGCAATAGGAATCTTGAATAAGAAGATCATGGGTATGCCCACTTATATAGCTCTTAATAACATTATTAGGATTTTTTATCTTTTTAATGCAAATTTATCATCTAGTAAGTTGAAAAGCTATATGAACATTAAATTATCTGCAGGACTTGCTGATTTTAATAAATCATTGCTAAAATGTTAAAATGTAAGACTATTAATAGTTTAATGTCCTTTCAGATTTTTTTTCATGCAAAGGTAAGATACATCTTGAATTATTAAAGTTACTTTTATGGTCCTCTGTAGATTTTAATTTTCTTTACATTGGTCCTGGGCATTTCATGTTTTTATTAATTTTTTCCCCTGGCTTTATTTATTGAGATATAATTGACATAATCTAGTATAAGTTTAGGGTATATAACATGTGGACTGATACATCTGTATATTGAAAATGACTTTCAGATTTTCCTATGCATTCATTCACTCTCTATATCAATATTAATATCTATATAGACACAGTTTTTTTCCTAAACAAAAATGAGATGGCTCTACATCTTTTAAATATTTTAATTATAAATATCTTTTCATATCAACAAGTAAAGATTTACTCATCCTTTTGTCTGCTTTCTAGTACTCCATTAGAGTTGGATCATAATTTAAGTTTTTCATTGTTGATGAAAATTCACCCTGCTTTTTTATATTTTAAAGAATGCTGCCATGGCCATTCCATTGTTGTGCATAGATCTTTGTGCACTTCTGCACATGCTATTGCAGAAGGAATTCCTGGACTCGAATACAGTGTCTACAAATTAAAAAAATACTTAGTTCTTTGAATTACTTTTGGAAAGTTTATATCAGTTCGCACTACCTCCAGTAGTATATGAGAGAAAAAAATTTCTCCATGGCATTGACACTAGATATTTCCAACCTTGATTTTTATCAATCTGATGAGCTAAAATGATCTTTGTTTAATTTGAATGTATTAGTTTAACATCTTTTCATATGCTTATTGGATATTTGTATTTATTCTACAAATACTTGTTTATATCCTTCATAAATTTTTGTATTTATTGATTTGTGGGACATTTATATGTATTATGGATTAGCCTTTTGAGTATTATTTATTGCAGATGGCTTCTATAAATTATCTTTTGAAACTATTATGGAATCTTTATATAGAAATATTACATTTTTGTACTTCATCAGATTAGCTACTTTTTTCTTTATGGCTTCTGGGATTTGTCATGTTTTAAAGGGTATAGTTAATCTTCCCCACCTATTTTTTTGTATTTTCCTCTGAGTATTTACAGCTTTTTATATTTATTTATTGATAATTAATTTTATATTTGACATTATTACATTTAGCTACTTAAATTGATATATCTAATTATTCTAATAACTAAAGAACTCTTACAGTTAGGAAGATTAGTGAGCTTTGAAGGGAGTTCTAATTTTGGGAAATGTTTGAATTGACAGTAGATATAGTTGCCTAGAGCATGAATATAAGATTGATAAGCAGTTGGAGTAAGAGTAGATATTTTCTAGAAGGAAAACATTTAAACAAAAGTGCAGATTTCTCAGCAGGCTTCGTGGCCAACCAAGTTTATTTGAAATATAACAGTAGGTGTTTGACAAATTCTTGCCTTCCTGATATTTCTTTCTTAGAATATAAGGGGAAAATATTTACACCTTTGTATGAGAAAAGGCCTTGAAGGGATACATACCAAATTATTAGCAATGATTTTTCTCTGGATGATATTTCAGATATATTTAAAATTTTAAATATAAAAAATGTTATTTGTTTATTAAAAATAATATGGAAGATGGTAAAGGATGCAGTAAAAGGGTACTGTTGCTCTGGATCTGTTTGTAGTTAAAGAAGAATTGCTTGGTTGCTAGGAATGAAAGAAACCTTTGGAGACAAAGTTGACTGTATCTTTATAGAGTTTTACACTTATATAAAGAAAAAAGAATAAGGAGAATAAATGCTTACTTAATATTAACGACTTTCATGTTTTCTGCCAAGGAGAACAGTCTTTATGCTGTAATAACAAATCATTTAGTGAAAAAAAACTATGAAAGGTAGGAGATAAAATAATGCATAATTCTACCATCCTTACACAACTTTACTATTATGTGTATTCCCTTCTAGTCCCCCCTCCATAAACATATAAATTTTATGGAGTTGCAGTCATAAGTAATTATATATTTTGCACACTTTCCAAATTGCTTTATAGATTTCTAAAGTATTTTGTTGTTGCCTAATGTTTTATCTACAGGCTATACATAGTATAATAAATTAGCCTCTTATTTTGAATATTTGGGTTTACTCTAATTTTTTATTTGAATAATATCGCAGTTATAATCTTTATGCATAAGCTATTCGCCTTCCATTGAATAATTTCCTTAGATAAGTTTCTGGAAAGATTTCTTCTAAACATATATTGAAAAACCAGCTAGAGATTAGTGTATAATTTTGATATGGGGAATTCTGGGGTGTGTGTTTTTGTTGACTCATTTAATATAACAACAGCAGCTGATATCTTGACTGGGTCAGGCAATGTGCCAAACAGTTCATTGTATTTAATTTTCTCACAAGTTCTATTAGATAAAAGAGTCAAGGCTCAGAAATGTTTGCTATATTGCCCAAAGTTAATACAACTAATAATAAATGGCAAAGATTATGTGTACCGGACTGTGTGACTCCAAAACTCCACTGGCTCCCAGATTGGACATCAGCAGTTATAATGACACTATTCCTATAGTAGTAGACTATATGAGATTAGCTATTTTGTGCAGAAGTTCTCTGAACATACAGGACTTGTTAAGTACTAATGTATTATTAGCCCAAAATTTGTTTTTTAAAAATGAGAATCTAGACTGACTTTTCTCTGTAGATTTAATAATTCATTAGTCTTGGAGCCCATGAACTACTCAATTTATATTACTCTCATTTGTGAAGCGTTTGACATTCCAGAAGGTCTAGAGAATATACATAACCACTATAGAAATTATTTCACTAAGTAAATAAATGCTACAATAAAAAAATGAAAAATGAATTAGAAATAAATATAAATCAAAATTTCTCAATAGCTTAAAGGTATAAATTTTAATATTTTGGGGAGAATATACACCATAGCATTTCTGATCAAGACATCTAAGACCTATATAATGTAGATTTAATGAACAGTGTTCAGTTGGTAGTAGCTGTTTTAATTGTTTAATTATTAAATGTGTTTAGTATTTGAAATAATTATCTACAACTCAATTATTGCTATAGCCTGAAATATGAAGAAGAAGATCACAATTATAAGAATAAAATAATGCTTAAAAAGAAACAGTAATTTTAAAATGCTAATAGTCAGGAAAAAATGGCTTCTGTCACATTCAGGGATAACAGTTTTCTTTCAAGCCTGAAAATGCCAGTTCCAGGATTCTATTTTCACAGTCTTTCAGCACATCAAACTGCATAAAGTCTTTCTTTCCTTGATTTTCATCCAAAAAGACTATTTCCTCAAGATTAACAAGGCAACTGGAGTTATTTGTATGCCCTAGACAGAAGAATGAGCCTTTTCAGTCTGGTACAATTATACTCTTTCATCAAGGTGTAGCTTCAAGAGAGATTCATATGTAATTGTGAGGGAAGAAAGATGTATTTACTTAGCAGAAGCAGCCCATTTCATCAAATGGCAGTTCTCTGAATTTCTTTTTAGCTAGAGTTAGTTGATTAATTTTTTGTTTTTAGTAACATTTAAAAGAATGTTCAATTTGTTTCTGTTCCTATTCCTTGCTGCCATTGAGGAGGTGGACAGAGAAGAATTTTTCATATTCAAGAATATAATTCTTGAATTATATTTCAATGAATGTATTAGTGGGGAATTTGAAGACTTGAGGCCTAGTCCTCTTCTCTGCTTCTCAGTATCTGATGACAGTAGCAGGGAGTTTATATGCTATTATGAAGACAAATCCTATCACCTAAAGAGTTAAGGTGAATTTAGTGAATTGGCCTTTAGATACAATGATTTTTGATGAACTTACTTTTGACCGATGACCCAGAGCTCACTTAAGCAGCCAGATAACCTGAATTAATCCTAACGAGGTGGCAGATGCTTCCACTATATTGCCTTCATATCCTTAAGATTGAGACTTCTCATGACAGACCACAGAATGGATTTCAGACTGGAAGATTGCTTAGTCAAAGCAATTAAATGACTCTTTCTTTTTTGATAGACTTCTGCATCTCTAGCCTCATACTCTCACTGGAGCTCAAGCCCATATTTCCAAGAGAACATAGAAAAGAAAAATGGTCACTTTTCATATGAGTACAACCAAATCAATATTCTGCCTCTTTTCCTCTTCAAATAGTACTTCTTTGGACTTTCTAAAGACTCAGTCATCTTGTTCTTTTCCATCCCTACTTTTATTCAGTTATTCTCCAATTTCATTCTATCACTTTTTGAAAAGTCTCAGATTCTCTTTCCATTCTTATTGCAATGACTTCAGTTCACATCTTTATTACTCTACCTTCTAGCTGTTTTCCTGCTTACATTCTCTCTAGTAGTAAGTTAAATTTACACTGCTTCCATCATATGTCTCTCTGAAGTAATCCCCCAAACTGCAAAATTCGCTAGCTAGCCTTTCAGTGTCAATGTAGGGTGTTGTATTCGAAGAATCAGCTGTAGTGCTTTTTTGACTGACTTGACGTTTACCTGCTGTCTGATCAAAAGGCATCTTTATTCTTATTCTTTCTACTGAGATGACTTTTAGATGTGCTCCTTTGCATGGTCTTAGCCTGTTGCCTTCTCCTGATGTGGCACACAAGAACCCTATTTACCCTACCCCATGCTCCCATATTCTCAATTTATCAAGTAACCTAATTTCTCAGGCTTCAGTTAGATATCCTTAGGATCTCTTCCCCTGACTACTGCTATCCCGCCCCCTGACCCACCCATCTTGAATACCTAAGATTGTTGGTGTTCTATAAAGCACGTATCACATTATTCTTAAGTAGCCAAGATTTTCTTTTGAGATATAATTGATATAGCATTCATTTCATATGGACAATATAGTAACTAGGTATTTGTATATATCTCAAAATGATCACAATAAGTCCAGTTAGCATCCATCCCCACACATAATTACACATTTTTTTTGTGATAACTGTTAAGATATTTTCTCAGTAACTGGTCTCTATGATGTACATTACATCCCATGACTCCTCTGTAACTGGAAATTTATACCCTTTGAACTCTCTTTACCCATTTTGCCCACTCCCCATCCCATGCCTCTGGCAACTATTTATTTGCTCTGTATGAGTTTAATTTTTTGTTTTTGTTTTTTAGATTCCACATATAAGTGAGATGATACAGTATCTGGCTGACTTATTCACTTAGCATAATGCCCTCAAGGTCAAGTCTAGATCAGTTTTAAATTATAGTCATTCAGCTTGTGTTAAAGTTTAATATGTTTAAAAATGTTAAATAATTAAATACTTTTAACAACTCTACATTTTGATTGTCTGTGGCACTTTAACTTGACATTGACTTTTATCTTTTGATTAAGTATTATTTTTTCTCTTCAATATTTATATAAACATTTTTTAACATAGAGAAAGTAGAAGGAATTGAACAGTGAATACCCACAACTTTGATTCTACAATTAACGTTTTACCATATATTTGCTTTATCACGTTTTATCATTTTATATGGTTCATCAGGTAGTCTCCACTCAGGTTTACCTGACACTTCTTCCTTGCTTGCTTTTTCCCACAAATATAAGATGGCTATCATCTATCTATTTTAAAATTGCAGACTTTGCCCTTAAATACCTAAAGCAGCAGTTTATGACAGTTCAACATTTATTTTTTTAAGTAATACAATATAATCCATAAATCTTAATTATACCATTTCATGAATTTATACAAATGCATATATATCTGATAATTCAAACTCCTATCAGAATTAGAACATTCCTATGATTTTAGAAGTTTTCCTCATGCCCTTTCTCAGTTAGCCCCACCCACATCTCCCAGAGGAACCACCAGTCTTTTTTCTACCACAGATTAATTTTGCCTGTTTTAGAATCTCACATAAGTAGAACAATACAATACTTACTCTTTTGTGTAAGGCTTCTTTCAGACAGCATTTTTTTTTGATATTCATCCATTTTGTTGCAAAGAAGTTTTCTTTTTTTTCTGAATATTATTTCATTGTATGAATGTACCACAGCCTTTTCATTTATTCTCTTGTTAATGGACATCTGAATTATTTTCAGTTTTTGACTTATGAATAAAGGTGCTATGAAATTCTTGTGTGAGACTTTTTGTGGACACATACTTTTATTTCTCTTACGTAAATACCCAGAAGTAGAAATGCTAGGTTATTATGTAGGTATATGTTTAGTTTTTAAGAAACTGCCTGATGTTTTCCCAAGTTGTCATACCATTTTATGTGACCACCAAAAATGTATGAGTTCCAGTTGCTTCATGTCTTCACCAACATTTGGTGATGTCAGTCTTTTTAATTTTGGTTATTCCCTGGTTGTATAATAGTATCTCATTGTGGTTTTTGCACTTCCCTGATGACTTATGATGTTGAGGATTTTTCATGTGCTTATTAGCCATTTATATAACTTCCTTTAAGAAGTATTTAACTATTTTGCCCATTTTTAAATTGAGTTGTCTTTTTGTTATTGAGTTCGTCATTTATTCCTGAGACCAGTCTTTGTTGGATATGTTTTGCAGATATTTTCTTTTATTGTGTTAATTGTCTGTTCTTTTTTTTAATGTGAGCAGAATTTTGAAAATTTGATGAATATTAGTTTTCTTTTATTATTTTTGCTTTCCTGCTATAAGAAACCTTTGCGTCTCCCCAAGTTATAAAGATATTCTCCTGTGTTTTCTTATAGAAACTTTATGATTTTTAGCTTTATGTCTAGATCTCTGATCCATTACGAATTGTTGTGTGCATTGTGAGGTAGAGACTGAGGATCACTTTTTTTCATATGGATATTCAGTTGTTCTGGTACCATTTGTTGAAAAGATTTTTCATTTGTCATTGGATTGCTTCGATGCCTTTGTCAAAAACCAGTTGATTATATAAACATAGTTTTTGTTAGTTTTTTCTTGTTTTGTGATCTACTTGTCTATTTGTATACCAGAACCCTGCTCTCTTGATTACTGTAGTTTCATACTAAGTCTTGAAATCAGGTAATGTGAGTCCTCCAACTTTTTCCTTTTTAAGATTGCTTTGGATTTTCTAGGTTTTCTGCATTTTCATTTTCATATAGATTTTAGAATCAAGTTGTCTGCTTCCACGGTATTCTGCTGTGGATATGATAAAGACTATATTGAGAAAAATATATATATTTATATCAATTTGGGAAGTATAGAAATCTTAATATTGACTCTTCCAATCCATGAACATTACATGTATCCCTGTATCTTTAGTTTTCATTGTAGAAGTCCTGCATGACTTTTGTTCATTAGGAAATAAATTCCTAATTTATATTTTTTGAAACTATTGTAAATACAATTTTTAAAAGTACTATTTTCCTAATTGTTTACTATTGTATCTTAAAATGCAATTGGTCTATGGCCATGCCACCCTGAACATGCCCGATCCTGTCTGATATCAAAAGCTAAACAGGGCCTGGTTAGTATTTGGATGGGAGACCACCTAGGAAGACCAGCTGCTGTAAGTGTTAAAAAATACTAATAAAAAAATAAAGATAAAAAATGCAATTGAGTTTTGTATGTTGATCTTGTATTCTGCAACATACAACTATTAGTTTTAGTAATTGTTTTATATATTTTCTAGGATTTTCTATGTAAACTAATTATGCCATTTGTGAGCAAGCAGTTTTACATCTTCCTTTTCAATCTTTATGCTTTTCTCTCCCACTTGCTTTATTGTACTGTCTAGAACCACCAGTACAATATTGAATGAAAGTGAGAAGAGTGAACATGATTGCTTTGTCCTTGATCTTAGGAGGAAAAAATGTCAATATGTCACCACTAAGTATTAGATGTTTTTTACATGCCCTTTGTCAGGCCAAGGAAGTTCCATTCTGTTTCTGATTTTTTGAGAGTTTTTATCATGGATGGGTATTGAATTTGGTCATGTTTTTTTCTGCATCCATTTAAATGATTGTATTTTTTGTCTTTTATTCTAATATGGTAAATTACCTTTATTGGTTTCTATTTTTTATATTAAACCAACTTTGCATTCCTTGGATAAAACTCCCTTAGTCATGGTATATTTTTAGATATTACTAGATTCAATTTGCTAATCTTTTATTTTTAGATGTTTACATCTTTGTTCATGAAGGATATTAACCTGTAATTTTTCTGTCTGTCCACTCTTCCCTTTTCTTTCTTTCTCTTTCTTTTTTTATTTCTCCTTTTCTCTCCTCCTCTCTCCTTTTCTTTTTTCTTTGTACATTCTCTGGTTTTATTAGAGGGTTATGTTGAACTCATGAAATGTTTAAAAGTATTCTCTTTAATTTTCTGAAGGAGTTTGTATAAGATTGATGTTCTTTCTTTAAGTGTTTGATAAAATTAACCAATAAACCATTCTGGCTTGGAGCTTTCTTTGTGGAGAGGTTTTGATAACAAATTCAATTTCTTTAATAGATATAGGGCTACTCAGATTTTATATTTCGTCTTATATAAGTCTTAGGAAATGGTATTTTTTAAAAAATTCATCTGTTTCATTTATTTTATTTTAATTTTATTTTTTAGGCAAGGCAACCTTTGGTTGACCTCATAGATTGCAAGGACCCTGTCAGTTTACAATCCCTTATTTTTTACACCTACAGCACCTACAGTCTTCCTAGGTGGTCTCCCATCCAAGTACTAACCAGGTCAGATTGTGCTTAGCTTCCGAGATCAGATGGGATTGGGCTTGTTCAGGGTGGCATGGCCATAGACTCTCCTGTTTCATTTAAATTGTCAAACTTACTGGCATAAGATTGTTCATACTATTCCTTTATTATTTTAATGTCTGGAGGATGTAGGGTGATATCCTTTTTCATGTCTCACACTACTGTTCTATTTATTTTTTGACTAGTTTAGCTAGGATATCAATTTTATAACTTTTATCAGTTTTGTTGATCTTTTCAAAGAACAGCTTTTGACTTTATTTTCTCCATTATTTCCTGATTCATATTTCACTGATCATAGTTCTTTATTACTTCTTTCCTTTTACTTATTCTGGGTTTACTCTGCTCTTATTTTTCTCTCTTTTTAAGGTTGAACCTTAGGTCATATATTTTCTTGTTTTCTAATATAGGCAATGAATGGAGTTTAAATACTTGGTACTTATATTATTTCATTTTCTTTTTTATTTGTTGTCTTATTTCATACTGGTTTATCTTGCCATCTTTGTAAAAGACAACAGTATCTAAACTCATAGTTTCAGGAAGGAAAATACTAAATAAGTATGTATAATGTGAGCAAAATACTTATTAGTATTAGTGTTAAGTCCCCTTTTCTGGCAGATATGTCAAAAAAATGCTATACAAAAATGTAAAATTATCCTCCCCTTTTGGAAAGTAAGTCATCAGTAATTATTATTTATATAAGCAAAAGGTAGAATTTAGAACACACAGGATACATTTTTTTAAAAGTTAAACTATTGAAGACCATTTTTCAATACGTTTTTTTCCCCATACTCCTAAATATTAAATGTAATAATTTTGACAGCAACAGATCATATATTAAGTTTTGGAGTTTAGAAATATTGTTTACTAAACATAAATAAATTTCATCAGAGTAAGAAAGATGCCATTACTATAAGAAAGATGCATTTAATCTAGTGGTACTATATGATGCCAAATAGTATGAAACATTTATTAAGCTATGTAATAAATAGGACTCAGTTCTACTATGTCCCTGAAGTGCTAATAAATTTTTAATAAGGAAAAGTAGGAAAACCAAGGTGTTTTCCCTTCTACAGTACCCTAGGTGTTTTTCTGTTTTTGACAAAACCACTGATACTACTTCCAGAAAAACATTTACTGGTTTTTCAAATCTTAAATTACAATATTAAGTCAGATTCTGCTAAGTCTAGGGGATCTCAGAGATACAACTCTATATTTCTAGAGAAAATTGTCTTGGTCTGCCTTTTTTTTTTTTTTTAAGAAATTGTTGTGTGTGTCTAGTTTTAAAATTTTTACTGTTCAGAGTTTTCCTTGTGTTTCCATAGCCACCAAAAGGAAATATTAGATAGTGATAAGAGCCATTATAATGGGGTAATTATGAATAATCATGAACAAGCGCCTACTATCAGATAGATCTATGCCAGCTCTGCCAAAGTAGCACACTGGACTTGGTCCAAAAGAGCATTGTACCATTTAGGTAACTTCTTAAAGCCTCAGCTTCTACATTTATGAAATAGTGATAGATTATTATGAGCATTAAATGATCAAATTATATGCAAAGCACTTAGCAGAGTGCCTGGCCTATGGCAAGTGCTTATTATTAAAGATTTAAAACGTCATACTTTATTAATAGTAAACTAAAATTAAAGTTGCAATGTTAATTTTTAATTGGCTTAATTAATGATTTTCAGTTGTGTTTATTTTATGTGCTTTATGTTAATAAAACTTAGAAAATGTGAAGATAACCTAGTGATATTCTCAGTGATTCAAAAATAAGGTTTTTTGCCATATACATACATATATGGTTAAAGCAAAATAAATTGTTCATACCAAGCAGGGAGAATTTTTATATATTAATTGGTCAAGGTAAGTGCCACCTTTTCTCATGACAAGACATGAGAAAAAAGAATCAGTAGGACTTACTGTATACCAACTGCTGTGCATACTTTAACTCTTTTAGCAGCCCTCTGAAAGTAGAAAGTGTCTCAGTTTTTCAGGTAAGCAAACAAACATCAGGAAATAGCTTGGTAAAGTCATGTAGTTTGTAGCAGCACAATTGGGATGTATAGCAATTGACTCAAATCCATCTTTATTACTATAATTTTGCTGAGAAAATTAATATGATCAGAAATTTAAAATATGTGGAAAGAGGGCTATAGATGGAAAAAGTTTATTGTTGACACAGGGGGGACTGATTTGAAGGAGTAATTAGATCTCTTTTTCTACTAATAAATGGTTTTAAAAATGTGATGGGGAAAAAAACTCAATGTGTGAGTTTCCAGCCTTTTGCTCTTCCTCTGTGTGCTAATGACAGTCTTGCCTTTGCTTATTCAACTGATTCCCTTTCTCCTCCCTCTGAACTCAGCGTTTGTCACACTAGATCTTTGGGGACTTGTAATACAGGAATGAGAGATGAGGATGAAGTAGAGGAATATGAAAATAACCACTGCAGGATAGTCTAATCACATTACTCTATGTTTTCTACTTTGTTACCATCATGATTATATTAAACAGAAAAAATTTAAAAAGTACTTTTATGGGAGGTTTTTAAATTTTACAGTGAATGCAATAGCTCCTCATTGTAGCAGCATTAGAAAATGTTTTATGTTGGTAGTTGTTGAACTTGGGTATGTGGGGGTTTACTCTGTTATTCTCTCTGCTTTTGTATAAGTTTGGTATTTTTTATAATAAATTTTTTTTCTGAAAAAATGTTTTAGTGAACATACTTGATTGTTAGCCTTCCCCTCTAATTCTGGAATGTCAGAAGTATATCTTGTATATTATTGTTATACATTTTAGAGCACCTTACATATAGTAGCCACCCAATAAACAACTGAGTTGAATTGAATGTAATATTTAGTTGCTCAATTTAAAATGTAAGTAATATTTAAGCAGCAGTTGGTTTGTAAAGTGAAAATATGCTTTTTGGCTAATTCTGTCAGGCAAGAAAATTGCCTGATGGTTGTAGATCTCTGAATATACTAAAAACCATTGAATTATATATTTTAAATGAATAAGCTTTATAATATATGAATTATATCTCAATAAAAAAATGTTAAAAAGTGCAAAGAAAAACTATAGAATGAGAAAAGATATATGTAACACATATAACTGATAAAGGAAAGAACTCTCACAAAGCTATTTGTCTATTTGTCTATAGATAGACAAATAACATGAATAGGCATTCTATAAAGAGAAAAGAATAGTTAAGAAACATATTTAAAAGATGCTCAATTTTATTAGAGATCAAAGAAATGCAAATTATAAACTCAATGAAACAAACTTTTTACACCTACCAAATTTATAGAAATTAAAGAGTTGGATCATCCCAAATATTGACAAAGATGCAGAAAAAACAAGAACCCTTATATATTGCTGGTTGAAATGTTAACTGGTACAACCCTTTGATCCAGCATTTTTATTCCTAGTGTGTGTGTGTGTATACGCATATATGTATGTCTTCATTGATCTATAATGCCACCTTTATTGAGTTTTCATATTTTCATGGGCCTATTTCTAGGCTCTCTGTTATTTTAAATTTGTTTATAAGTGCACCAGCTTTGTTCTTTAGTTTTAAAGTAAGTTTAATAGGGTCAACTTCTTCAGGAATGTTCTTCAGGAATGTTTTGTTTACTCATGACCCTCTGTTCTTCTATTATAAACCTTAGAATCAACTTAAGTCTTACGAGAAATCCTGCTGTATTGTTATTGAACTTACATATTGAATTACTTTGAATTTATAGACCATTTTGAATAGAATTTTCATGAAGATAATAAATCTCCATATATTTAGGTCTTCAATGTCTTTCAATCAAATTTAATATTTTCTTTATAGAGCTCTCATACTTTTAAATTTCTTTCTAGGAGTATATAAGAAGGGAGAGGGAGACTAATGTCAATTTAAAAAATGGCTTTATAGAGATATAACTTACATACCATAAAATTCACCCATTTTAAATGTGTAGCTCAATAATTTTTTAGCAAATTTTCAGAGTTATACAACCATCATTATGCTCTCATTTTAGAACTCTTTCATCACCCCAAAAGAAACCTTGTTATCCACTGGTACTCTTTGTTCCTTCCCAGTACTCCTTCCCAGTAACTACTAATCTAGTAAACACACACACACACACACACACACACACACACACCCTTCTTTTTATTTTGAACATTTAAAAATACACTAAAGTCAAGAGAATAGAACAATGACTCTAAAACAACCAATATGGTCAAATTTGTTTTCCATTTCCTCCAACTTTGATCTTGCTTCTCCCCTGGATTATTGGATTATCTATCAATCTGTTCATTCATTTATTTATTAATTAATTATGGTGACATCAAACCAAATCCAGTACGTTTCAGGTGTACAATTTAGTAGTATCATCTAGTATCCAGCAAGTATTCAAAGCAGTATTCAAAACAATCAATTCATTAATTACTTTGATAAATCTCTTAAATCTTTTAATCTCTAGCAATTCCCTATCACTTTATTTATTTCTTTATTTACTTACTTATTTACGCCACCTATTTGTTGAGGAGCCAGATCATTTTTTGGTAGACTTTCTCACATTCTGGATTCTTCCTTTTCTGTTAACTTCATCTCTGTTTCCATTTTGCATCTGAATAAATTCTTCACATCTGTCTTCCAGTGCAAACTGTAAATTTTCACTTCAGGTTCACCTAACCCTGCTGCTTAACCTGTCCACCAAATTTGTAATTTTAATTATATGTCCAGAGTCTAGAAATTCTATTAGGTTCCTTTTCAAATCTGCCTGTTCATTGGATAGTCTTCTAAGGCGTATTTTTATATCCACTGTCTTTGTGGGTCTCAGTCTCGTGTTTATATTTCTGCTGACCCTTAATCACAGTGGCTTGCTTCCTATGTTTTGTCATTTTGATTGTGAATTTGTCATTTATCTCAAAGTGACTTTCATAGGTCAGCCAGCATTTTTAGGTGACTTCTATCGAGGTTTTGTTTTTTTCAGGGTAAATTAGTATTCCATTTGCCTGAAATAGAAGATATGAAATATTTTAAGTTAATTAAGAAAAAATAGAAGTAATATATCTATATAGCAGCCTAAAATGAGACTCTGCCTTTTGAAATAGAAATTTAGAATTTATTTTTTACACTATCTTATCAAAAGTGAATCCTTGTAGCAATCAAACTGTCTTACATCTTCAAAATTTGTTGAAATTTTTATATATTGTATGATCAGAATAAAATTAACTGGAAAAAAATGGAGACTTTTTTATTTGTATTGTTAACTTGTCTCAAACTGTAGGAATCTATGTAACTGAAGTGTCCTGTTTTACCTGTGTCTATAAGATGTTATTAATTATTGATTCGCAAGTATAAATTGAAGGAATTTGTGCTGTCCCTCTAATGGTACAATTTTATTTTTGCAGTTTATTAACTGGAGAAGAAAAAATATATCTTATTAATATTGTTATCTTTTGTCATTAAAAGGTGAAGGGTGAAAGATAAAGGCAGAACGGATATCTCAGAATTTTTTTTTTTTTATATTCTCTAAATCCTAAGAATGAGGACTTCTAATATAGTCTGTTCAGCATGTTTATGATGCTGAATTCATAGCAAAATATGTGTTTGATGTCAGTTTTACATTCTGTTCTTAAAAATGGTAGAAGAGTATGACGTTTCTTTTTTTTAGTCCAAATATAATCTACTCACCTCAGGTGATATATTTACTTTTCTACCTTGTTTAAGGTATATATTTTGTTTTAATCCTAAATAGCACAGATTGTTTTACTCTGCAAGTTTTCTGAAGTCCTTTTAGAAGCAAGTAGAATACAGTTCATGAAAGATGAACAATAATCTTCTCCTTCTTCCCTTTGATTCCTGTGGCTCAAAGTCAAGGCCTAAATGATGTTGCATATTTGTGTGTTTTTTTTTTGTTTGTTTTTTAGGGCAGTAGCCATAAAAATTTGTGAAATGAGAGAAATATATTGAATTATTGCCTAAAAGATATAATATTCATCATTCTCAAGATAGTTCATATGTTTATTTTTGTCTCCCCAAAAGAAAACCCAAGCTTGTTTGTAGCAGAGACTGTCTTTTGTGTATATATCTTCACCCTCTTTTCGTCAAACTTTAGGCTCCAACTTAAAATAGTTTTATCTTGGCTAGCTTTTACAATGGGATCTTCTTAGCCTCTTTCTAGTGAAAACATCACAACTTGGCATTTTTCTACCATAGAAAAACTGTGAACATGGTAGAGAAAAGTTCAATTTAAGTTGACTTAGTAGGACTTCCATATTTGTGGGAAAATCTTAAGATGTCTTTCTGGGCCATTTGCTTTTTCATATATCCAGATTGTTCCTTATCCCAATTAAAATAGATATAAGAGACTACTGTAAATAGCTAATCTTATAATTCTTGCCAGGACAGTAGGGGTTGTTCATTGTGAACACATTCTGCTGCCAACATCTGAGTTAGAACATTGTGTTTATTTGTGAGAGGATTTGCATATGAACAATTTGGTTTAAAAATTAAATGAGGAAATAAATTCTATTGGTAAATCTAATGAAATCATTAATCTTGTAAAGAAAAAATACTAAATTATGGAGTTTGCATTTAAAGCATTGGATATTATACTGAATATTGTAGAAATTAAAATTTCTGTATACATTTTATTTAAAAGAGATTTTTAGCTTTCCTCTTGCCTTTTTTGAGCAGTGGACAATGATCTGGAGGTGACCCAGCAACAAATTGGAACATGGAGCAGAATTAGGTGTACTGTGTTAGGGAGTCTAATTCATTGTATATTTACTACCATAGAAACTTTGGTGAGAGAGCAAGGTTGAGGTGAATAAAAGGATGGATAAGAAATAGTCTCAATATAAAATCCAATGGGAGAAATAGATCAGTAAATTATAGAAAATAGAATGAAACAAGTGTTAAACAGTTTGCAGTAACATGCTGTAGGGGAATATAGGAAAGAGCAATGAGGATTGATTAGAGAATCAGAGAAGGTGTCATTAAGAATGTGGCATTTAAGTCTATTCTAGAAAAGGAGTAGCATTTGGATAGATGGAAGATGTTGGGAATGGGAGTGTGAGGATATCATTTTGAGGGACTGGTAAATACAGAGGCATGCATGTTTAAAGCCCCAATTTTGTAGAAGAGTAAAGAAGAACAAAGACAAGGCCAAACTATGAGTGTTTAATTTTTACTCTGTAATATTAGTAACTAATGTTTCTCTAATATTTTCATGTACATATTTGAAACTTATAAGAACAGCTGTGGGAGGTGGTGTTAGTACCCTTTGTCACTTAAAACCTACATAACCTTTGACATATTACTTGATATTACTGAGTACTAGTTTTTCCATCTATCAAATAGGAATAATACCTTCAGTAGTTTGTTTCAGGGCTGCTACGTAGGCTGTGCACCACATTATTCCAGGGGCGGCATTTACACAGACCAGGGACTAGCTATTTTTTTTTTTTTTTCTGTAAAGGGTGAGATAGTAAATATTTTAGGCTTTGCAGGCCATAAGCTATCTATCACAACTGCTCAACCCTGCTGTTGTAGCACAAAAATAGCCATCAGCAATATGTAAACAAACGGGTGTGGCTGTATTCTAATAAAATTTTACTTCCAAAAACAGGTGTTGGGCCAGCTTTGACTTACAGCCAGAAGTTTGCTTATCCCCAACATAGACCAGGATGTGAGTGGCGCACCCTTGAGCTATGCAGTTGTGGCACAGGTGGGTTTAAGAAATATTTGTAGCACAAATATTCTAGCTTAGTACATGTGGATACTCAGTGAAAGAAGTTCATACTCTCTTCCCTTTTAAAGTTATTACCATTGAATTCTTGGGTAAAGCACTTAAACCTTTGCCCTCAATTTCAGAATTCTCATTAGGAAAATAAAAACAACTCTTCTGCCAAATTAACTATAATTAGGTGTGTGAGTTAGAGTGGTAGATTGTGAATATTGATTTGGGTTCCTTAAAATCAGTGTTATCTGGAAATTGTGGTTGAGACATTGTTAGAACTAAGCGCCACTATATCCGGCAATCTTAAACGCAACATGGTAGGTAGCCTGAAGCCTAAATTGATGGTACTATTCAACATCTCATGTGATTCTGTTACTTCGTGTAAACGAGAATGTTTATCTGGAGAGTATATACTATTTTAGATCTCTGCAGAATCAGTATGTGATAGTGTGCTGTCCTGATTTTGAAACCATCACATAGTTTTTGTCAGACTGCCACTGCATTCTTGAAATACAACTGGTAATTGAGAAAAATTATGTGTTCTATTAGAGCTACCCAAAAGGGGTGGGGAGAATTGGGCTTTCTCTTGCTTTTACTTAGTGATAGCTTTGTTAATGCTGTTTCTTTCAAAGAGTGTTTTTTGAGGTGTTTTTTCTTGATATTTTTGAGAGTTTTTATATCAGACAATGTAAATCAAATGTTGACTATTTACTAGGGCTGACTTTGACATTGCTTTTGAGTCTTGGGTGAGGAACTCCAAGTTAATTGCTCTTTTAAATATATATAATGCTAATCATTGTCTAGGGAAGATTATGATATTGAACTACCATTTATAATTCTGTTCTTCCATTTTCAATCAATATTAAACGAATTTTTTGTAGTTGTAATTTTAAGTGTAGAATAAGGATTTCCCATTTTTTACATTTGAAAATATTTTCTTTTTACTCTCTATAGTAATATTATATATTCTTCCTACCTTATATTTTAAAAACTTTTTTATTGTGGCAAAATATATATAATAAAAAATTTACCATTTTAACTATTTTTAAATGTACCTTTTAGTGGCATTAAATAAATTCACAATTTGTATAACCATCACTACTATTTATCATCAGAACTTCTTCATCATCTCAAACAGAAACTCTACCCATTAAACAATAACTATGTATCCCCCCTTCCCCTGGAAACATCTATTCTACTGTCTATCTTTGTGAATTTAGCTATTATGGGTACCTCATTCATATAAGTAGAATCATGCTATATACGTTCTTTTTAATTTTTTTATTTCACTTAGCATAATGTTTTCAAGGTTATCTATATTAGCATGTATCAGACTCATTTTTAATGGCTGAACAATATATTCTGTTGTATCTATATATCATATTTTGTTTATCCATTCATCTGTTATCCATTCATCTGTTAGTGGATATTTGTACTGTTTCCACTTTCTGTCTATTGTGAATAATGCCACTTTGAACATTGGTGTACAAATTATCTCTTTTAGTCCCTGATTTCTATTCTTTTGGGTATATACTTAGGACTAGAATTTCTGGATCATATAACAAGTCTATGTTTAACTTTTTGAGGAACTGCCAAACTTTTTCACAGTGATTGCACCATACATTATATTTTAACAGATAGTTTTGGAATGCTTATTACCTTATTTTGAAAATGTTTACTGTTTTCATTTTAATATATGAAAATGTCTTGGAATTTCACAAATATGTTATCATTTGGGAACAATAACATGTCTAGACTTCGCTTTTAATATTTTTTGTTTTTCATTTCTCTAAATTTGAAGTTTTAAATACTGATTTCTCTGTCATGCATTCACTGAGAAGCTAGAAAAATTCTTCCATTCCACAAAGTGAAACAAGCTATAAATAAATTATGCTACTTCTCAAACTAGTTAACACAGGATTCTCAAGCATTCTGAAACTTTGTATGGTAATAAAACACTACATTTTGCTTATCTCCTAGAAAATATGCTTTCCAATAAGAATAAACTAGAGTTTTTCTAAAGTTAAATTTGTATTCTATCTAGTCTATTATCAGTACCTTACTTAAAAAGTAAATAATATTAAACAGGAAAAAACCCCAGTAGTTAATAACAATTAAGTGTTACTGAGTATTTACTGTGTGCCAGACCCTGTGCTAAGTACTTTAAACATATTATTTAATTTAACCTTCCTAATGACCTATATGGGATAGGACCTCTTATTATCTTTATTTTACAGAGGAGAAACTTGAGGTATACAGAGAGATTAAATAAATTACCTAAGGTCAGACAAGTAACAAATAGTAGATTTTATGTACTTCAGAACTTTACTCAAAAACTGACTACTTGGCACTGAGAAAAGTTATATATAGTTACATATTGATATATATAAGGTGTTTATAATAAAGATGAGCCCAAACCACTTAATATTACTATTGTAGGCATACAGGGGTAAAATTAGATTTTAATTTATAGAAATTTGAAGGCTTCAGTGTAAGCTTTTAATGTAGCCCCTGAGTTCACTATTTGCTTAGTATTTCATGTACTGACAACCCTCTTTTTGTAAGCTCTGTAAGGACAGGAATCATTGAACAGTGCCTAGTTCATAATAAATGATCAGTAAATCTTTGGTGAATAACTATGTAAAAATTTGTTTACTCTTTATATATCCTCATCAAATAAGATGATAAAATCTTATAACTGGTATGGTTGTTGATCTGTGCCCCTTAATTTTCCATACTTTTAATTACATACTTTTAATTACATGTTTTTTCTTGAATATATGGCAAACAATATAACTATAAATGTAAAGGGCATGGATTTTGATGTTAGACAGACTTGGAATTAATCCTGGTTCCACTTACTAATTATGTGGCCTTGAGCACGGTAGTTAACTTCTCAAACTTCAAGTTCCTCATCAGAAAAATGAGATTAGATGTAACTACCTCACAGGATTGCTGGGAAGATTAACGATAATACATATGATGTGTTAAATAAAACTAAGTACCCATTTTAATGTGGATAAATGTGCTTTATTTTGTTTCAAATTACTTGGGATTCAGTTGTACAAAATGTGATTACTGTCCTAAGGAATGCACCTATTAGGCCACAAATAGGAAATATATATATGACTTTAAAATACTGACAAAATGGCTGAATAAAACAGAGGCTGAATACACATCAGTGACCATTTTTTAATTTTTAAAATTTTATTTATTATGGGAGATAAACACACAATGTAAATATATATGCCTTACTGTTAAAATGTATAGCTGAAACTTGCTAGATTTCATTAACCATAGGAACCATAAAAAATAAAATAAATTTTATTTTTGCCAAGTAAAAATGTATATTACCTATATATTTAAGGTATATAATATGGTGTTTTGATATACATTATAAACTAATGATCACAATTGAAATGATTAACGTATCTATCACCTCCCATAGTTACTATTGTGTGTGTGTGGAAAGAACACTTGAGATTTACTCTTTTAGCAAAGTTTGAGTATATGTCATATGTATATTGCATTGTGTGTTCACCACCCAGTTAAATTTTCTTCCTTCACCCTCCCCCTTTCCCCTCTGGTAACTATTAAACTATGTCTGTGTTTATGAGTCTCTGTTTGTCTTGTTCATTTGTTGTTTAATTTTTATATTCCACTTATGAGTAGAATTGTATGGTTCTCAACTTTTTCTGTCTGATTTATTTCATTTAGCCCGGTAATCTCAAGATACTTCCATGTTGTCTCAAATGGCAGTATTTCATCTTTTCTTATGGCTGAGAAACAGTCCATTGAAATATTAACCCCTTATCAGATATATGACTTGCAAATATTTTCTCCTTTTCAGTAGGTTGCCTTTTCATTTCATTCATTGTTTACTGTTCAGAAACTAATTTGATTCATTATTTTTGCTTTTGTTGCCTGGGTTTTTGGTGGTGTGTCCAAAAAATTATTTCTAAGACCAATCTTAAGCAGCTCTTCCCCAGTCTTTTCTTACAGAAGTTTTATGGTTTCAGGTCTTATGTTTAAGTCTTTAATCCATTTTGAGTTCCCATCAGTAGCTGCTATTTCATTCTGGTGTCCATATTGTGCTGGAAGCTCAACAAATTATTGTCTGTGTGCTAAGTTATCTCATTTAGGTATACAAACAAATATTTAAAAATACATATATTTAAAGTATATCATGAATAAATGAAATTACTTATGTGAGTAAGTCATATTTAAGGGTTAGTAGCAATAGTCCAAATTTTAAGTGAACAGATTACTGTGCTATATGTACAACAAACTATGAAGAGTGAATATATACCACATTTTGTGTTGTTATAAAATAAAACAACTTAATCCGAAACATTTAATGATGAGCTTAATTCTAATTCTAAGGTATGGTATTTAAAGTATAAATCGTAAGCAATTTATATAAGTGGTTATTTTATATATAATAGGGTTCTTTAACTAAACTTTGTATTTTTATAGTCACCTGAGGAGGAGGAGGGAGTTCACTAGAAAAAGAAGTTGTTTCACTTTAATATGAAGATTCCTACACTCTAGATATTTGATTTAACTTAACTTATGGAAGGGTAGGTACTTTTCCAATGTAATAGAGATGGAATCCCCTCTGTTGAAGCGCAAGTATTAGGGCCTCAGGAAACTAGTAGAAGAGATAAAAATAGAATGACTGAAGTCCTCTTCAGCAATGAAAGGAACTTATTTTGAGAGTCTATGGAATTAGTGAAAGGATTTTCCTTTGTTACTCTTTGCTAGAGACAGGGTTGGGAATGAGCTGAATTGTCTTTTCTCATATTCCCCATTCTCTCTGAAATGACACCAGTTATTCAAGAGTTATGTACCTTTTAGGATGAACTAGTTTAATAAACTAGCTTTTCTAATACTAACTGAGATGCATCAAGGTAATGAGATTTTGAAAGGATATCAAGTGAAAAGATCAGTTTAAGGCATTTTAAAGCATGAATAGTTGATGAAGGCAAGGCTTTAAGTGGGAATTGAGGTGGCAATGTCACGAAGGAATCTGACAGGCAGAAGACACAGCCCAGTAGAGATGAGAATTATCAAAGAGAGAGGGGGAACAAAGATAAAGTAATGCAGGTAATATGGTAATAACAGCAACAACAACAACAAAAAGTGAAAAATAGATCAAAGAAGGCTCTGAAACATGGTACTGAAAGAGATAAACAACATGTGAGTGAAAGCAGACATAAAACACGGACAGCAGTGTGGGTTGTTCATTTGCAAGTATAGTTGCTAAATCTTACTTTTATTTTTTTTGAGGGGGGAAATAGAATCCCAAATCTCTCTCTCCAGAGGTAGAGAGAATATGAGCTATTTCTGATTTTGTTATGGGTTTAGCTAATAATTAGGGTTAGAACAATTTAATAGGTGTTTGCTATATTGTTAGCTGGTAGGAAGAATGTCAAAGGTGGAGCCAGTTTCTATTATTCCCCTTCTGTTCTGGCTTTATACTGGCCTTAAACATTTCCTAAAAATAGAGTGTGTTCACATTCCTAAAGGCGAAGTCAGAAATTTGTAAACTTGCTCTTTGAATTGAGATAATTCATATTTTAAACACTGATTGGCCATGAACTGAAAATGTGAAAAGTTGTATCTACTAAGTGGTTATTTTCTGGACTACAATGTGCTTTTTTTTTTTTTTTTTTTTCAGTAGGGGAATTCTAATGATAACACTCATAAATTTAAGCTTCTGGTTGATAATCAAAGCTATGAAATCAGACAGGTCTGCCATACTGCCAAGACTTGCTGTTGGAGAATGTAGATTGTAATTGATTCTGTTGTTCAGGGTCTGTAACAACTGCAGGCTGCCAGAATCAGTTGCCCCACTTTTTTCTCTTGTTACTTACAAAAAAATAGTGAGGCAGCAGAGCTTTGTGAAAAAGGTATGTCAGGAGAACTGAGTTCTGATTATTCTTGCTCTTCTTGTTTGACCTAGGGCAAACCTTTCCAGCCTAATTTTTTCTGATTTTCAAAATGAGTGTAATATCTCTCTTAACCTATGTCAAAAAATTATTTGTGCCTCAGATAATATAAGTCATGTGAGCACTTTATAAACTGTAAAGACAAAATATAAAAATAAAGTCTTATTCTCATTTCTGTCACGCTAGGAGAATTGTGTCCGGTTGAAGAGAAGCTGAAATGGGCCTATTCCTGTCATGTAAGCACTTCTGGTAAATTGTTCAAGGAATGGAATGGGCAGGAAAGGAACTATAAAAGTAATGGGGGGAAAAAGTAATGGGGAAAAAATCATGTGGGCACTTACATGAAAGGCAGACTTACTTGAAATTCCAGGCACAGGAATGGTTTCTAAGTATTGTGATTATGCTATTCTCTGAAAGATTTAGGTGAAAGGGAAACAAACCTCATTTAATAATTAGATATGTTTTATATCAAAATGAACATAGGAGAATGGTTCTTATGCATCCATAGTCATCCTTTGAAATTTGAAATAATATTGCTGCTGCTATTTGAATTGCCGGTTGTTTTGTTCTTATTTTTTTCCTTGAAAAATTGTCTTTTGTACATTCTTTAATTATTGCAAAACAATTATAAAATTCAACATAGATTAATTATAAACAAGCTGTGAAATTTAATTTCCATGAAAATTAATAGACTATCACCAAAAATACTGATGTACAAGATACTATATATGCTTTTAAAACATGAATTACAGAAGCTTAAAAGGAGATGAGCACATAGATGAAAATCTCAGTCCAGGGTGAAAATGTATGTAACAATTATCAGTCAATAAATTTATTTTAAAACTTTTTAATGTGAGTAACAACAGTAGATTGCCTTAACTAGAGCAGCCTTAATCTGAGTGCTGTGTTGAGCAAGGGCATGCTGCAGAATAACCCTAAGACTGGTACATGCTGCAGAATAACCCTTTTATTTTTCCAACATGTATACTCAAAAACTCATATCAGTGAAGATAAACATCTCTCTAGTCTAATTATTATTAGTCATTTTAATGGAGTCAATACAATCATTTTGAAAAGAAAAAGGATTCAGTTGTAAAATATCTATTCAATTTTTAAAAACGAATTTATGTTGCCTTAGCTCCTGGTAAATGTTGTTTAATGTAAATGCCAATGTTTATGTCTTTGTGGGCTGTCTTGCACTTTTTAACTATGGAGAGAAGAAATCGATTTGAAATATCTAAGCCTATTTCAATTCAGAAAATGACGGTTTAGAAAGCTTTGTGTTAACAAGATATTTCTTCAGGAAATAATACAAGAAAATGCAATATTTTTTCATTTTCTGATTTATTCTATATAGTTTATATACATTTCTATATTTAAAATAGAGAAATGCTTTACTTTTAGTGGTCCCTGACATTTTTTCTAAAGTTTATTCAGAACAAATAAAAACTGCTCTAGTGTCTTATAAAAGAAATTTAGCTGGACAGATCCAGCTGTTGCTTTATAAATAGCTACAGATGTCTGAAGCAATAAAGGGTTTACTTACGTTGTTATGGCAACTAAATTCAGCAGAACCTTAAAGATAAACTATATTGAAGGAGGATAGTACATTAAAGGTATATTTAATCCAATTTTATAATAAAATTATTGCTTGTAATTTTAGATTGCAAGAGAGAAATTAGTTTCAACTTGTCAGTGTAACTTACTATCTTTAATGTATAAAGAATCTGCAACTAGCTTACTGTCTGTATGGTTTTTATATACTTTTAAGAAGGTTTTCTTGTAGTGGTAATAGACTGTGCTGACCCATTTAAAACCTTTTTCTTGGTCCTCTTTCTAGTAAGTTCAGTTTTTATTTAAATCTGCTGGCTATGATTGAAGGTGCATTTTGGAATCCATAGAATATGACAAAGCCTGCATCGGGATTTAAGTCCACGATCTTATAATAATGCTTTAACCAACTAAACTATATACTAATGCTTCAACCAACTGAACTAAGCAGTTAAAACCTTTTTAGGCCATTAAAACATGTAGATCTATTCAGAGATTGTTACACAGTAGGTCTGAGAGTAGAATATTAGAATCTGTAGGTTTTTAAAATTGTTTTTATTTTTACTCAATGCAATACATGTGTAAAATATTTTTTTGTAGAGTGGAATAGTATACTGTAAAGCTATAACTAAAAAAGAGCAGTCTCTTCTCTATCCCCAAATTCTCAGAGGCAGTTATTATTAATTCTTTAAGTTGTTTCTTCTGGGATTTACCTCTATGTCTCTAAAGAATGTTTCTTTTGCTATTTGTTGCTTTTTCAATTTTGATAGTAACTCCATTTTACGTTTTGGTAAAGATTTAACAATCTTATACAACTCCTGCTACCATATACCCCGGCCCCATCCCCCACCCCGCCCAATGTAATCAGCACAACTTTGGGTAGTAGATTAAAAGTTAAATTTACTCTGCATAATAAAATGAAAATAATTTTTAAAACTTTCATTTTGAAATAATTTTAGACTCCTATAGAAGCTGCAAAAATAGTACAGAGAATTCACATATATTCTCCCCCCAGCTTCTCCCAGTGATAACAACCATCTCCATATTCCTGATACACAAATTGGGCAATATCAGTAAAAGTATGAAAAACAAGACCAGACAAGTCTACTTTCTTGGCTGAGCCTCTGAAGTATACATTTCTACCAATAAATGTAAATAATGGGAGTAAAAAGTCCAGAATTCATACATGAGTGCAAATGGGTACAAATTTATTACAATCTGCATCTGTGTATATACATTTTCTTAAGATACCAAAAGGGAACTGTAGGCTAAATAAACTATATAACCATAGTATAATTACCAAAAACAGAAATCTGACATTGGTACATTACTGTTTATTAATTAAACTACTAGCCTTGGATTTTACCAAATTTTACATGTACTCCTTTTTTTAAAAAAAAAAAGTTTGTTTTCTGCTGTATATTTCTATAAAATTTTATCACATATGTAAGTTCGTATAATCACCGAAGTAACTCTCACGTGCTGCCCCTGTATAGGCACACCCCAACACTAACCTCCAGAAACCACCAGTCTGTTCTCCAGCACTATAATTTTGTCATTTTAAGATTGTTATATAAATGAAATTATAATAGTGAGCTTTTGAGATTTTTTTCCACTTAGGATAATGCCCTTGATATCCATCTACACTGTTATGTGTCTTAATAGTTCATTCAATTTTATTGATGATAATATTTTATTATAGGGATGTACCATAGCTTGTTTATCCATTTATCCATTGCAAGATATTTCGGTTGCTTTCAGCTTCATACAGGTTTTTGTGTGAATACAACTTTTTAATTCTCTAGGGTGAATACCCAGGAGTGTGATTGCCGAGTTGGGCGATATTTGTTTAATTTTATGAGAAATTGCCAGTTTTTCCAGAGTATGTCACTTTACATTCTGAGTGTGTAGGAAATATGTCACAGCTTCATTTTATATTCCCACCAGCAACGTATGAGAGATCCTATTGCTCCATGTCCTTACCAGCATTTGGTATTTGTATTTGTTTCCTAGGGCTGCCATATACATTATTACAAATGAGTAGTAATTTATTCTCCCACAGTTATGTAGGCTAGAAGTCAGAAATCAAGGTGTTGGCAGGGCCATGTTCTGAGGAAGAAACGGTCCCATGTGTCTATCCTAGCTTCTTGTAGTTGCTGGTAGTAGTTGGTGTTCCTTGTGTTGTAGCAGCATAGCTCCAATCTCTGCCTGTCTTTTGTATGGCTTTCTGTCTTTCTCTGTGTGTTTATCTCTGTTCTGTGTTTCTGTGGGTTTCTGTGGTCTTCTTATAAGAACACCAGACATTGGATTTAAGGTCTACTCTAATCCATTATAACCTCATCTTAATTAATTACATCTACAAATACCCTCTTTCTAAGTAAGATCATGTCCTGAGGTTCCAGTTAGACAGGAATTTTCAGGGGACACTCTTGAACCTAGTTCAGTATAGTCAGTATTTTAGCCATTCTGACAGGTATGTAGTGGTATCTCATGGTGGCTTTAATTTGCATTTCACAAAGAGTTTCTCATATTTTAAAAGTTCTATAGTATTATATTTAGGTCTATGATCCATTTGGAGTTCATTTTTATATAAATTGTGAGGTTTAGGTCAAGGTTCATTTTTGCTTATAGATCACCAATTGTCCCATCATCATTTGTTTAAAAAAAAAAAAAGCTATTCTTTTTTTATTTAATTGCTTTTATGCCTGTGTCAAAAATGAGCTTTTTGTATATGTGTGAGTCTATGCCTAGACTCTTTATTTTATTGACCTCTGTGTCTATCTCTGTACAAATACCACTGTCTTTGTCACTTTTATCTACATAAGTCTTAAAAAGGATAATGTGATTCTTCCCATTTTTTTCAAAATTCTTTTACTATTCTAATTACTTTGCCTTTCCATATACACTTTATTTATTTAAAAATTTTGAATTATAATTAATATGCAGTATTATATTGGTTTTATTAATATAAATTTTAGAAACAGCTTATCTAAATCTACAAAAATATATTGTTAGAATTTTGATAGGAATTTTATGAAACCAATTTCAGATCAATTTTGAGGTAATTGACATCTTTATTATGCTAAGTCTTCAATTCATTAATATACTCTTTTTCTCCAGTTATTTTATCTTATTTCTTTCATCACCATTGTGTCGTTTTCAGCACAGATTTCCTATATGTGTTTTGTTCGATTTATACCTAAGTATTTCAGAATTTTTTTGCATTATTGTAAATGGTCTTGGAAGTGTTATTACCTGTGGTATTGTTATGCATTCTCACTACAACTTTTAATTTTATTTATTAAAGATATTTTTGAACTAATTTTAGATTTACAGAAAAGTTGCAAAAATGGTATATCATTCGCTTATATCCCTTACCTCACTTCTCCTAATATGAATATTTTATTCAACCATGGTACAGGCCCTGCTGAAATACCTTTAAAGTAACTTCATTACTTATTCAAATTTTACCAGATTTTCCACGAATGTCCTTATCTGTCCCAGGATCTTATCCAGAATCCCATATTACATTTAGTTGTTATTTCTCCTCAGTCCCTTCTAATCTGTAACAGTTGCTGTGTCTTTCTTTGCTTTTCATGACTTTGACAGTTTTGATGAGTAATAGTTATTTTATAGCATTCTCAAAATTTGAGTTTACGTGATAATTTCTTATGTTTGGACAGAAGTTATGCATTTTTGGCAAGGTACCACAGAAATGATGATGTATCCTCAGTGCATCATATCAAAGGATTCATGTTGTCGATGTGTCTTATTGGTGATGTTTACCTTGACACTTGTTTAATTTGGCATTTTCCAGGTTTCTTTTCTGTTTCTCCACTGTAATTTCTTTCTCTTTGTAGTTAATAAATATATCTATTGTAGCTTTTTAAAATTGGTTTTCCTTTGTGACCTCTTGGTTCATTTATTTTATAAACAATTGCTGAGTTCCTGAATTATCCTTATCACTATGAGAGAGTCACAACTATACATAAGAAATTATCTTTATTTATCTCTGTTCTCTGAGTACCAATACCTCTACTACATAAAGCTCAGTTGTTATACACTATGTGGTTTATGTATTTTCAATTTCTCATTCTATTTTTATTATAAATCTGGGTTCCCCTATATTTGAGCTCCCTTGTAGCAATTAGAACAGAACTGAGGAATTTGAGGTATTAGAGCTTCATTGTTGATTTGCTTAATGCATTTAGAATTTTTATATTCAGAAGCACAGTTTTTCTTTTTTTTTTTTAGAGCACTTGATAATCTGGCTTAAGAATTCATTGAGTTTGAAAATTATTTAAAATCTAAATCATTTGATTTAATGTATAAACTTTTTATGATTTAAAAAATGTCAAGCTATTTTGACTTTAGGTTTTTATATTTTCAGCACATGGAAATATATAATTTTGAAGTTATAGTTAAGTATGTTAAAAACATGCTAGTAAATTTGGTTTAGGAAACAACTTCCCAGTAAACAGATTTCCTTCAGTGAAAAACATTGTACTTATACTACTCTTCCATTGCCTATCATCTTTTATGTTTTCTAAAAATGTTTTCAGTGTTATCTTATTGTCCATTGTCATCTATGAAATTTAGTCAGTTCCTAAATGAAAACATTTTCTATTAAAGTATGATAGGTATATACTAGATAGTCTATGTTACAAAATAAATAAACATTAGATGGATTTGACAGTGATGGAACCATAATCCATGTAAGGCCAGAATAACAACAGATATAGAAAACATTTTATGGACATTTTCTACCAATGTATTTATTCATATTATTTTTAAAATAAATGATTGTGTACATTTTTTTTCATGAGTAGTTTTGGCATTTAAAGTTAGACACTAAACAATCCACAAGTGAAACTTTTAGGTGTGGAATCATGAAATTTCTTCCTCTATAGTGATTTTATTGCATTTTTATTTTGTTTAAAAATTTAATACTTTCCCATTCATGACTTAAGTGACCAAATATATAACTCTAATTTTGGATAAATATTTTGTTCTGAATAAAAACGTGTATTAACAAATTATTCAATATATAATAATTTTCGATTTTAATGATTTATAACCGTTTAGTATGTAATTTAGCAAACATTTAACTTTCTCTACATATCATACGTGTCAGCTTATGTATATCTGTATACTATGTTTATCTAGTTTAAAAGTCAGAAGTGTCAAAAGTAGTTTCCAAAGCATTGGCAAGTTGTGAGAAGGTCCTGTTTTTATTCATATTTGAACTAAAACATACAATTCTCATTTCTTATTATAAAGACAATAAGGAGACCCTGTCTCAGGAGACACAAGATTCTCTCACAGTCACTTGGTTTTAATCCAGCTTTCAGTTTGTGTTTCCCACTCAAGATGGTTATTATATATTTTGACCTTACTTGGCCTCAAAAGAAATAGAAAAAATTTTATTGTTTTACTCTAGTTCTTCATGAGGTATTGCGGTGACTTCAAATTTAGGCAACCTATAGCTCTACCTTTTCAACTATCTTTCTGGGAATTAAATTATTCTTCCCTGTTTAAAACACAGAGAATCTAAAAATAGTTACCAAATTCATAAAGGCAATATAAAGGAATGGCATTACCATTTTCCAAATAATTTGA
The DNA here is from genome assembly GCA_004027375.1 of Macroglossus sobrinus. Lineage (NCBI taxonomy): Eukaryota > Metazoa > Chordata > Mammalia > Chiroptera > Pteropodidae > Macroglossus > Macroglossus sobrinus. The sequence continues at coordinate 469,188 of PVKZ01000247.1, forward strand.
TACTTATTTAGATGGGTTGTTTTAACATCCTGTTGAGAGATGAACACATTTATACAGAAAGCATTTTCTGAGCTGTTATATAATAGATTTTGGAAAATGTCTCCAAATACTTCACCTAACATACAAAAAAATGTACATTGTTTCTCCAATAGAATTTAAATTGTTTTAAAACCCTGTTGATGACCCTAGGATGCTTTAATTCTATTAAAATGTGACTTGAAGATGATTTACCACGCCTACCTACACATAGAATCCTCTGAAATACAGGATATTCAAATTCAGTAATCAAAATATAAAAGTAATGTAGATGAGACATAGGTGAGAGGAATCATTTCAATGTTCAGTCTTTTCCCCCAAGCTTTGTCTAATAGATTACCTGAATACATTTAGCCAATTTTTACCCTTGGAATTTCCACTTATCTAGTAAATGAATAAATATTTCCTTCCATTTTTCTTTATTTTTACTTCAAGTTTCTGAAATGCTCTAATTTCAAAGATCTGAATTCATAATTACATCTTTATTAGGTTGAGATTATTTATACTCTTATAAAATATTAGAGGTGGCTTATAAAGTTTATAAAATACATCAGGCAATCAAATGAATTAAAATGGTGTAAAAATATGGGGATAGAAAAATAAGCAAAGTGTAATGTTGGTCAGCACATAAAATTTGTATGTTAAAATTTTAAATGCTTTTAGGTTTAATGTATATGAAGGCACAAAATTCAATGCCTAGAACATAAGGCATTCAGAACTTTTGGCTTAATTCTCATTTTCGCTTGGCATGACTTTAATTCCACATGACTTCTTTCACTTACTTGTTTAAAAATATTATAGAGTACCTACTATGTGTCATGCCCTGGGGATATTAGTGTGAATATGACAGATGTGGTTCCCATCCTCGAGGAACTTATATTCTGCTGGAGGAGGCAGACAATAGACACTCGACAAAATAATTAAATAATTACAGGTGATGGTAAGTTTTTTGAGCAAAATTAAAGTAATGGAGGGTTCTTAGGGGTGGAGTTATTTTAACTTGAGTAACAGGGAGGGAATATCTATGGAGCTGGCATTTAAGAAGAAGCCAGCCATGTAAATATTTGGGAGAAGAGCATTCTAAGATGAAGGAACCAAAAGTGCAAAAGGGAATAAACTAGGTGTGTTCAAGAGTCAGGAATAAGACTTGTGTGACTGCAGCTTAGCAAATGAAGAGGGGAGTGAGAGGAGAGATCAGAGAGATGGACAGAAACCAGATCTTTTTTGCATGAGCAGTGACTTAATCTTTCTGGATCTTGGTTTCTTCCATTCCTATTTATGTCACACCCACTGAACTACTTATATATTGCCACCAAGTTTTTCACTAAATCTAAGTCCAGCTAAAGTTTATTTCTTCTAACAGTCAAACTAAATGGAGAGATGCTTCAGTATTTTCCTTGCTGATTCTCTGGATTCTTTTGCTTGCTTAATCCTGTTCACAGAGCTTGATACTCAACAAGTTAACTCTCCACTTTTTTGGTACCTGGTTCACTGTATTATGTATTTATGCAAACTCTACCTGGGATATATAAGCTAGAAAACTCTTTTATTTAAAGCTTGTTCATACTATAGTGTTCTTCCCTCAAATATATTTTCAAATCTCCTAAAATAAAAGTCTGTCTTTTTGTCTATAATTTTCTTGCACAAATTCTTTCATTTCATTGCATCCTACCCTTCAGCTAGACCTTAATGACTAGCCTTTCTCCTAGCTCTTAAGCAACCAAGTCCTACTTCTGTCAAATTTGACCCCTTTCTTCTCTAACAATTTGCCTTGTCCTATGAATTTTTTCCTTGCATGTCTTCTACATTTATACCCTACCACTTCAACATGCTGTAATAAAAAAATATATGATCCCTGTAGTCAAGCTACAGATTTGTAGCCCGAGTCTATTAATTACTTAGTTGTGTAACTGAGTAAATTACTTAGCCTAAGCCTCAATTTCTCGTTCAAAGACGAAGAATAATAACACCACAAAGAGTAGCTGTAGGAATTAAAAGAGTTAATGTGTATAGCAGTATCCCATGCAACAACTAATAGATAGTCCATAAAACTAATTTACTTCCCTTCCTCTCCTGTTGCTTTTACATTTACTCCAGCTCCATACAATAAATCCTTCCTAACTAACTACTTTGACTCCTATTTACCTCTTTTAGTCCATTCTTTTTATCACTGAAAGTTTAATTTCACAAGTCTGATCAAGTAGGTCTCCCCCGAAAGATCTTCAAGAATTTCCCATTGCCAGTTGTAACAAGTAACAGCTCCATGATACTCAAAATGCAAGAAATGCCATATTTCTTTATTTTTGAAATCAAATTAAATAGGCTTGAACCCTTCTTGCAAATTTATCACGAAGACCAATATCACACATTTTCTGGAATTGTTCTCTTTTCCTATGGTCCCACAGAAGTTCTAAATGTCCTTAAGTGTCCTACGTCACTGTCCTGTTCTTGCTTCTTATGATACACCCAATTTAGCTGTTAAGCACTAGTTTTCCTTTAACTGGCACTGTGGTTCCAACTGAAACAAGCTTCTTTTAGGCTCAGCCATAAACCATGTGGCCATGTAGTGGCACAGCAAGGAGAAATGATACTTTTGCCTCATGCCAAGTTTGGATGTTGGAGCTCCTTTTCTAGCTCTACACATGTAGCCATTTCCATGTAAAATCATAGCATCTTGAAGATTCTGATTTCCATGCTCACTATTGAACCAGCAATCATTTGTCTGTTTCTCTTGAGATCCGACAACTTTACTAGGGTTAGGCCATATAATTATTTTATTCTGGAAGTATAAAAGATGCCATCCTTTCTGGTACAATCAGCTTAATTACCCCCAGTTTTGTAGTAATCAATCTGGAATATTGTTCCTTGGTTCCTGGTACCATTTAAGGAAATAGGGGCCAATCTATGTTTTGTTTTGTTTTGTTTTTTATTATACTTGACATTTACTTCTTAAGTCTTTCATGAATTTATCATCTAGTAGGGGAGAAAAATGGGTATTCAACCAATTATACTGTTAGCTAGAATCTGCCTTTAAAGTGCATCCACTTTAAAGGCAGGCTGGATTGAATTTAAATCATAGACTTAATAATAATAAATAATAGCTAATATTTATTGAGCACTTAGATTGAGCATTTGATAAGCACTCTAAAAGTGCTTAAGATAATCACATAAGGTAGATACTATTATTATTGATTTTCAGACCAGAAAATGGAGACATAGGTGAAATAACTAGTCCAAAGTCTTTTAACTTGGACAGAGGAAAGACTTCTAGAATACAGATCTCTTTAAAAGCTTTTAACCTCTACTGCTTCTCAAGAGGCAGTTATGTACTTTGGGCATTTAAAGTACATTTTATTGTTTGTAAGACATCTTGTGACTTAAACGTGCACACACATGAGCACATGCACAAATGAAACTGGAATCGAAGTTTTATAAAACAATATAATGAACTCTTGACATTTCTACTATGTATTTTTAAAAACATTGTGTACCAATAAATTGATTTTATAACCCATTATGATTTTAATCCTCTGTTTGAAAAAACATGATGAGTATGGTATATGTGAGAATACAGTTTGAACAATATGTTTTGAAATGTGTGGAACCACTTATACATGGATTTTCTTCAATAAATACATGTACTATTTTTGTTCCTCATTTGGGAGTCTGCAGATGGAGAAGGCCAGCTGTATGTATTGATCTATGCCTTTCTATATTGAGGACTGGAACATTTGTGGATTTGGGTGTCTATAGGGGGTCCTGGAACCAATCCCCAGTGGATACTGAGGGATAACTAAATTTGGGGGGAGTCAGAAGTTACACATGGAATTTCCACTACATGGAGTCAGCACCCTAACCCCTGTGTTGTTCATGGGCCAACTATAATTTTTTTTTTAATTTTAGGGAAGGCAGCTCTGAAAATTATGAGTGAGGGAATTTTGAAGATACATAAGACAGTTCAAATATAAAATTGAGTTTATGATTGTCTATGGTATTAATACCTGATATATTGATAATTTGTCCTATTCTGGAGCAAAAGCTTTAGGCATTTAGTAAATTCTAAAGAGGAAATGAGGTAAAAATGTTTCTCTTGTCGGTAGGAAACGGTTCCTGTGTCAAGTATCTTTAATTCTGCCCAAATAAGAGGGTTGTCTCTGAAAGTAAGAATTGCCCAACTATTTTTGAAGTATATAATAATAATACAACATTTATTTAGATTTTGTTAGTATCCTAATCTCCTGACCTAATAGCAATCTCATATATAAAGATCAATAAATTATCTGCATTATATCAGTGAATTCATTTAACACTTTCTTTGAATACTAGTAGGAAATAATATTTTTCTTTTTTGAGTAGCAGTTTTTATATCTGCAGTTAACCAAGGAGTTCATTCTCATATACATCTCACAGATATATATTAAATATTTAAGATGAGACCTAACGTTGTTGAGAAGGGTCCAGCCACATGAAGAGTATGGGGTACAGGGGTCCAGACAGAAGGGTGATAAGTTCTGAGGCAGTAGAGACTGCCATTGTGATTGATGCTTGTGGGTGATATAGAAGGTCACCAGATATAAAGTTGGAGAAGTCAGGCAGGAGTCAAGTCAGGCCCTCCTAGGGCCTTTGTGACTCCTGTCAGGAGTTTAAATTTTTTCTTAAACAAGGAAGTAATGTGATCTGATTTATATTTTAAGGGGGTAACTCTGGCTGCTATGTGACTGGAAAGGGCAAGAATTGAAATAGGGCAACCAGTCAAGAGGCAGTTGCAGTAAGCTGTTTAGGCTAGCGGTAACTGTTATATGGATTATGGTGGCAGCTAAGGAGATGGGAAAAAGTGAATGGAATCAAGGTATATTTTGGGGGTAGAATACATAAAAGTTGCTGATAAATTAGATGCGGGGATGAGAGAAGGAGCAAAATCAAGAACTCCTAGGTTTGTGACTGGAGCATCTGGGTGAATGGCGGTTCCATTCTCTGGATGGGGAAAACCAAACAGGGCAGGGCCCTATTTCAGAGGGAAGTGTTAGTTTCCTGGGGCCGCCATGACAAGGGATCACAAATCGTTTGGTTTAAAACAATAGAAATGTATTCTCTCACAGTTCTGATGAATAGAAGTCAAAATCAAGGTGCTGGCAGGTTTCACTCTGAGACCCTTGGAGGAGAATACTTTCTTGCCTCTTCCTAGCTTTTGGTGGTGCGCTGGCAGTCCTTGGCATTCCTTGGCTTGCAGCTGCAGCACTTTAGTCCCTGCCTCCATATTATCTGTCATTCTCTGCTTGTGTGAGAATGTGTCTTGTGTTTCAAGGACTGAGGCAGAAAATATACAAAATTAGCCTGGAGCATCTTGGAGTGGCAGAAATTAAGAAAGTGAAAAAAAAAAAGCATTGATGGGGAGGGTTTGTCAAAGGAGCAGAGGAGCAAACTGAAAGAGCTCTCAATGGGCAACCTTTATAGCAGAAACCTGACAAATATTACTTCAGCCAAGTGATCAAGGTGATTTTTATTTATATATGTAAATAAATATATATATACAAATATGTATGAATGATTCAAAGTGATGTCATTCAATTCTGTGGCCACTTGTAGTTTTTAAAAAAAATCAATTGATAAAATTTCCATTGTTTTAATCTCTAGAAGCTCCTCTATCATAGCAAATAATTTATGGTAAAACTTCATTCGATGTGTTTATTATAAATGCTACTTCCTACATATTACACTTTGTTCCTCTAACAAGTATTTTTTTTCATTCTTTTTCAGGTATATAAATAATGACACACAAATAATTACGAATATTTTTGAAGGTTGTTTTTTACTTTCTTAAGAAACTTCATTATTGCCAAATTTAAAATATGTGATTGAAATTAAAATACTCTGATTCTTCATTCCTAACCTTTCTTTTAAAGCCAATTTGTTTTTCATTCACATTAGTTATGCCATCAAAGGTCTAAACTCACATTTATCCAAAACATCTTTAATTTACTGCAGATAAATTTTCATAACTCTTTGTAGGTTGGTCTGCTTTATCTTTTCACTATCAACAAAATTTAGGAATCACCGTCTGACATTTTCTGCAAATATATTCACAGACTGACAGCAAGTATTTTACTGTTCCAATTTATACCATCAGCATTATCGTTTTTCTAAAATATAGCACAATTTTTTCTTTTGATATTGCTTTAAAATGATTACAGTTTCCAAGAAAAAAGCTATCCCAATTTCAGTGTGAAATATCCAATCTTGAAGGAAAATACAAAAATTATCTTCCAACTGAAGAAAACCATTTATGTATCAAAAAAAGTAAATTGGTTCTGGTGTGCTTACTGGCAAACAATTGCTAAGGTAGAAGCAGCCGGACTAAAGTGTAATCACAATTGGATTAGAATAAAATATTCATAGTGTTAGTTTTCTTTTTGCATGATTTTTATCCTGTGGAAATAAAGGAAGATGAGAATAAATAGGCTATTATTCAGAGTCCACTATAACCAGGAAGTCATCCACCATCAGTTGCATTTGGCCAATTCACAGGGAAGCGGAAAAGTTTTATGGTAAAAAAGAGAAGATTTTAGATATGCTCTGATTGGAGATTGTTGGCGTGGGGGGGGAGCTAAGGTGGGATTACTAGAAGCCTAACATCTTAAATAATTGGTTTGGGGAGCATATTTGTCTTTCTCTTGTTGGTCCTGAGTTGAAATCATGTGGGTTGGCCATGATGGGTGAGCTGTGGGGAAAAAAGAAAAAAAAAAAAGAAGCTGGTAGTCATTGACCAAATCCTGAGTGTTCCGGGATGACTGCTGCAGAGGGTGTATTTTGGCTTTCCAGGCTGGTTGCTGAAGAGATTGTGGGTCAAAGTTCTATTGTCTCTTATGGTCTGTTCATTGTCCATTTGTATAGTCAATTTCTCACTACTGAAGAACAAATAGATTTGTTTTACAATTTTAGGGCTGATTACATTCATGTAGCTTTGAGAGTTCTATCAAGATTCTAATAGTTATAGAACTCTTCCCAGATGAAAATAATATTTCATGTCTGAGAGTGTAAGATGAATTATGCCAGAGTGTCCATACTATAAGACATCTGCATGAAGATGTCATCAGGCAGGTAGCAGTAGATTCTGGGCCTCAGAGATACCAGTTACAATAATAATATGTACTTCAGTGGGTCTTTTGAGAAATTAATAAGAACCTGGTTTGTACTACCTCAGAGAGCCTTTGGGTGTTTTCACACCCAGATACTCCTTATCTGTGATAAGGAGTATATTTGAGTTCCTACAGTTTTTTAAATTAAATTTTTATTTTGAGAAATTTCAAAATTTAGCTCTGTTAATAAAGCATAAAGAGATAAAGCTAAAGAACCGTTTATTTAGATTACTAAATTCACATAGCATGATAAACTTGAGAAACATTACCAAATAGCTCAATAAGTAAATAGTTCTATATCGTATGTTAAATAATATATGTTCTTTGTACCAATTTGTCTAGTTAGCAGCAGGCAACTAGGAAAGAAAAAGGAAGGGTGGGGGTAGAGAACCGTGAAAGAAACTAGAGTTTAAGTTGACACATTGAGGAATATGTAAAAAAGTGAGTCCGAAGGTTTCCTCTCTTGATCTTGGCTGGACCATGTAGTTAGGTCTCACATGTTTATCTTACCTTTCTTTGCTTGGCTCTTATTTTTTCTCTGTTTCAAAATGAACAGGCACAAACACTAGTAAATCTCAGTGTTTCAGGTATTGCCATTTTGAGACTCATAACAAAGTTCATTTTGCTAAAATTATGATCAATTCTACAGATATAAGTTGTCTTTTAAATACCTGCATTAAAAAAACCCTTAGATCTTAGAACATAATTTAATAGAATCCAGTGCATCTTGTTTTAAACACTCCTGTGATTTTCATGGACAATCTCAATTGACTGAACAAAGAACTATATTTAGTACCTTATTAGAAAGGTACTATAATTAAGTCTGTTTTAGTTTTACTCATTACTAACACCCTGAATAATACAAGAAAGGGGAAAATTGCAGCTTATCCAAGAAGAGACCCATGAGATGGTATGTAGCTCGTTTAAATCTTAGTGAAAAATCCCAAGGTTATTAGCACATCTACGTGGTAATTACTGACATAGTACACAAGACCCCATCTGAAGAGTGACTTCATGGAGTACCCATGACTTTAACATCTCTTCAAATGATTAAAAGAGTTTCTGTTTTTCTGTTGTCAGGATTTTATATCTTATTAAACTGCATGACAAATACAAGTTTATAATTTTTTAAATTAAAATTATTGGGATGACAATAGCATAAAATTCAATAATCTATCACATGGTTTATAATTTAAATGTACTATGAACATAAGTTTTTATTTGCTTCAAAAATTTTGTTTTTGCCTTTAGGAAACCTTAAAGTGCTATTCACCCAGTAGTAAGTATGTTTGTAGTTTGTAGCATGGCCTATCAAATTTTATCTCCAAGGATAAACATTTTATTTGTATAGAGATACAATTTGCATATAGAGAAAATTTCTATGATCTTGAATAATTTTGGAAAGAATTTTTTTATTCTTAACTTTTTAATTGAGTTATTTATAGACAAAAGACTATAGTCTTCATTTTATCAGAAGATTAGGAAACATTTCCCTATATATAATTTTCATGTTGCTTTCAGTTTTTGACTTTCTTACACATAATCAACATGTTGATCAATAAGGAATTCTGTAATTTTGAAATCTGCTGTAACGATGATATAGTAATGTATTCTTTTCTGGTCTTTTCACAGAAAGATGAAATATTAGCAAACTAAAAATACTCATATATGGGTTGGCTACTTGTTTTTCTAGTCTTCTTCCTAAAATCTAAGGAATTTACATTTAAACATTTACTTATAGAATAAGACAGAAACTTATAGTAAATTAAAAGACAGTATAATTAAGACATCAATAATGATTGAGAAAGCTAAAGAAGAGCTTGTAAAATTATTATTAGATTTTCAGAAAGTTGTTGGTTAAAATATACATTCCAGATTTAAAATGTGCATATTGGATTAAATGACTACCTATTATTTCTGAAAATCTATAGTATTTGAACTTAAGGTAATATTTTAAATAGATATAACGTTTTGCTTTGAAAAATTTGTCAATATAGTAAAACTATTTGCATAACCAATACAGATAGCCTTGGTGCATCATTAGGGAGTAAAGCTTTTTTCTCATTGTTAATGAAAAGGATAAGATTACCCTAAAGGAAAAAAAAGGAAAGTCAAGATATTGCTTTTATTATTTTTTTTACATAAAATTGGCTTGGCATATGATATTATATAAGTTTTATGTGTACAACATCATAATGTAACATCTGTATACACTATAAAGTGATCAACATCTGTATACACTATAAAATCTAATTACTATTCTCTCCTACAATTGATCCCTTCACCAACTCTGTCCCGCCTTCCCCTCGGATAAACATCAATCTGGTCTCTATGGATTTTATTGTGTTTGTTCATTTGTTTTGTTTTAGATTTCACATCTGAGTATCTATCTCTGTCTGACTTATTTTAACTTCAAGGTCCATCTACGTTGTCACAAATAACACGATACATTCTTTTTTATGGCTGAGTAGTATTCCATTGTATAATATATCATGTATTCTTTATTCATTTATCCATTGATAGATGGACACTTAGATTGTTTCCATATCTTGGATATTATAAATAATGCTGCAGTGAACATAGGCATGCGTATATCTTATCAAATTAGTGTTTTTGTATTTTTTGGTTAAATACTCAGAAGTGGAATTGCTGAATTATATGGTAGTTCCTGTATTTCTTTTTGAAGACTCTCCATGCGGCCACATCAATTTACATTTCCAGTAACAATACATGAGTGTTCCCTTTTTTCCACATCCTCGCCAACACTTATTTCTTGTCTTTTTGATAATAATCAATCTAACAGGTGTGAAGTGATATCTCATTGTGGTCTTGATTTGCATTTCCCTGATTTAGTGATGTTGAATATCTTTTCATGTGCCTCTTCACCAACTGTACGTCTTCTTTGGGAAAATGTCTTCAGATCTACAGCCCATTTTTTAATCAGGTTGTTTGTTTTTGTTGTTAGGTTGTATGAGTTCTTTATATATTTTGGGTATTAATTCCTTGTCAAATATACAATTTGAAAATACCTTCTCTCATTTAGTAGGTTGCCTTTTCCTTTTGATGATGGTTTTATTATCTGTGTGGAAACGTTTTAGTTTGATGTAGTCCCATTTATTTATTTTTGCTTTTGTTTCCCTTGCCTTTGGAGTCATATCCACAAAAGTCACTAAGACCTACATCAAGGAGCTTACCGCCTCTGTTTTTGTTAAGGAATTTTATGGTTTCAAGTTTTACATTCAAATCTTTAATTCATTTTGACTTAATTTTTGTGCATAGTATAAGATAGTGGCTAATTTCATTCGTTTGAGTGTAGCAGTCCAGTTTTCCCAACACCATTTATTGAAGAAACTGCTCTTTCTCCTTTGTTGCTAATTAATTGCCAATATATGTGTGGGTTTATTTCTGGGCTCTTAATTCTGTTCTATTGATGCATGTGTCTATTTTGATTACTATAGCTTTGTGTTATAGTTTTAAATTGGGGAGCATGATGCCTTCAGCTTTGTTCTTCTTTCTCAAGATTGCTTTGGTTATTCTGGAACTTTTGTGGTTCCATACACAGTTTGGGATTATTCTAGTTCTCTTAAAAATGCCATTGGAATTTTTAAATTCCAATTTTTAATTTGTAGATTGAATCTGTAGATTGCTTTGGGTAATAGGGACATTTTAACAATATTAATTCTTCCAATCCATGAGCAAAAAATACATTTCTATTTGTATCTTCGATTTTTTTTATCAGTGTCTTTAAGTTTTTAGTGAAAAGGTAAGATATTGCTTTTTAAAACTTCTTGTTTAATTTCTATTTTTTAAAGAATAAAGCTGGCTCACCTATTATGTTTCTAAACTTATCAGTTTCCCACCAAAGAGAGAAATGCATTTTCACAGATATTTATAGATTGCTGAAAGTTTTCTGATCTAATTATAAGCCTCAATTTTTGAACAAATTACATTTTAAAAGTTTGTTTTAAAATTTATTTTAGGGTTTTTAATGCGTTTTTCCTAGAAAGTGTTATAAATGGGTAGATATTCAAGCTAGCTCACAAAAATGTGTGAACTCATTAAAATGTCTACAGCCATGCCACCCTGAATGCCTGATCCTGTCTGATCTCAGAAGCTAAGCAGGATTGGGCCTCGTTGGTACTTGGATGGGAGACCACCTAGGAGACCAGGTGCTGTAGGCATAAAAAAATAAGAATAAAAATAAAAATAATTTTAAAAATAAGGGATTGTAAGCTTACAAGGTCCTTGCAATCTGTGAGGTCAACCAAGGGTTGCCTTACCTAAAATTAATTAATTAATTAATTGATTAATTAAGAAAATAAACTCATTAACTAGTAAAGAATAAATATTTGTTTTAAAGATTTTTTTCTTAAGCTGAATGCTAGTAATTGAATAAAAGCATAATTTGAATCATAAAATTAGGAAACTAATGGAAATTCTGAAGAGGACTTCTGGACACTCTGAAAAGTGCATTAGAAACATTATTTCTAATTTTTTTTTGGTCAAAATTCTCAACTTTCTTCTGTTATACAGTATTATTCTTAGAGATAACAGCTTACAAATGGAAAAATAGAAAAGATTTTTTTTTTTTAGTAGTTAGGTAACAGTTGAAAGGTTATGGTAAGTGGACCCATAAGAAATAAAAGAATCTGATATGTGAATTACATCTTAGTAAAGCTGTTATTATCAAAAAAGTAAAATAAGTACAAGTTTGAAAGGGAGAATTACTTCCTGTGGCTAAACTTTCAAATACAGAAGGAGTAACTTTAGATTACTTAGTTGTTTGTATTTTTTATGACAAATATGTCAAGCAAGCTATCAATTTACTAAATGCAGTAAAAGACATTAATCTGCCATTTGGGGGGAAGAACACAAATGGCAAATATAGAATAAGTGATCATTTGGAAGCTCAGAATGCTTTATGAACTTTAAGATCAGTGTAGAGAGTTATAAAATATAGCCCAGAAAATATTTAAGAAAATCAACTTCTGCTGCTCAAATGTGGGAACAAAATAATGTGTGATATTAATTCATTTCTTCTTTTTAATAATTCAGTTAAATATTGTTACTAGATAAAGAAATGGTAATATGAAACTAACAAGTTACCAAAAGAGGTGTCAAAATGTAATGATTTTATTTCTCTTCTTACCGCACATTTTCCTTCATTTTTTTCCTTCGGAACTCTTGCTAAAGATGGCAGCAGAATGTTCCTGCAGATATCCAAACACTGGAACTTGGCCGCTATGAGATAAAATGTCTTTAGACTACTTAGTTTTACTCTTTGTATAAATAGGATTTTTAGTGGGATATCTTAAGTGAATATTCTGATTATGATGCAAAATGTTCATCAAAGCATTTGCTCACAGAATTAGAAACACTTTGAAAATATTTTAAATGTTACATATTTTTAATATCTTTGAAACAAAATGCTACTTATAATGCTGTTTTCTTCAGTTTTTGACCATATGGTTAAAATCTAAAATCAGGATATCATTTGTTAGGCATGAAAATAAATTAACTTTTTAAAAGATTTATGCTTCAACTTTATCCATGCACACATTTTATGTACTCCTGGACTTAAATGGAAAGTTAGTATTTTCCTAATCAACAATCAAGAATATGAAGATTCCTGCCCCATTTTATACCAAAGAAGTATATACGAAGAACTTTAACCAGAATAGAGCAGTGAGAGTCTATAATAATCTCTTAGGAAAGATATGGTAATATCACCTGAACATGTAATTTGGCTAGAATTACAGACTTCATAAAAGTATAATTATAAAAAGAAAATCTTCTGAGTCTTTTGTAAAAGAGTTATGTTGTCTTGTTTGTTTGTTTTGTTTTTGAAAACAATGCCTAGTTTTTTGGCTATTAAAATATTTTAGTTAGATAGGTAGATACAGAGATGATATATATATGAATTAGCTGACCACATATGCATGGGCTAACTTTAGACTCTCTATTTTGTTCAATCGATCTATGTGTCTGTTCTTATATCAATATTATACTGTACTGTTTTGATTACCATAGCTTTGTAATATAGTTTGAAATCAGGAAGCGTGATGCCTCCAGCTTTGTTCTTTCTTCTCAAGATTGCTTTAGCTATTTGGGGTCTTTTTGGTTCCAGACAAATTTTGGGACTGTTTGTTTATTTCTGTGAAAGATGCCATTGGAATTTTGATAGAGATTACATTGAATCTGTAGGCTACATTGGGTATTATGGACATTTTAACAATGTTAAATTTTCTAATTCATGAATACCTTCCTTTTTTTGTGTTTCATCTTCGACTTATTTCATCAGTGTCTTATAGTTTTTACTGTACAGATCTTTCACCTCCTTGGTTCAATTTATTCTAGGTATTTTATTCATTTTGATGCAATTGTAAATGGAGTAGTATTCTTATTTCTCTTTATGATCATTATTAGTACATAGAAATACAACATATTTTTATATATTGATTTTGTATCCTGCAGCTTTGCTGAAATCATCGATTAGTTCCATCAGTTGTTTAATGGAGTTTAGGGGTTTTTATATATAAGATCATGTCATTGGCAAAGAATTTTACTTCTTTTCCAATTTGAATGCTTTTTATTTATTTATTTTTTTCTTGCTTAATTGTTCTAGCTGGAATTTGCAGTGTTATATTGAATAGAAGTGGTGAAAACTGCATCCTCATCTTTTTCCTGATCTTAAGGGAAATGTTTTCAGTGTTTTACTATTAAGTATGATGTGAACTGTGGACTTGTCATATATGTCTTTTATGATGTTAAGTACATTCTCTCTTTATCCCTTTGAGAATTTCATCATAAATGGATGTTGAATTTTGTCAAGTGCTTTTTTTCTGCATCTATTGAGATGATTGTATGATTTTTATCCTTCATTTTGTTGATTGATTTGCAGATGTTGAGTTTCCTTGCATCCCAGGAATAAATCCCACTTGATCTTAGTTTATGAGCCTTTTAATGTATTGCTGAATTCTGTTTGCTAATATTTTGTTGAGGATTTTTACATACATGTTCATCAGGGATATTGGCCTGTAATTTTTTTTTCTTGTGGCGTCTTTGTCTGATTTGGTACCAGGGCAATGCTGCCCTCATAAAATGAGTTTGGAAGTGTTTCTTCCTCTTTTTATGTTTCTCTTGGAAGTGTTTTTTTCTTAAAGTTTTCTTTGCATGGTTTCTTTCTACCAGATTGGTTTGTATTCTTATATTGATTTTGGTATCTTTTGTATATGGGCTTCCTTTAAGTATCTGGTCATTTTAGCTGTCCATTCTTAAGAATTGGTGGCTAAAGCTAATTGGGTGTCCTAAGCACGTGAATAGGACTCATTAATTTTGAGTTTGTAAGATAACCTGGTTGGGCCATTTGTTAGGGAATATTCTGACCCTAACTCACATTCACCAAAGAAGAATTTTCTAATCTCCTATCTGGCTCAATAATATAGGGGAAGAGAACTGCTCATCTTAGAATTCAGTATTTACCTATGCATAATTCACTCAATCCCCTTGTTTTTCAGTAAGGTTCTTATGCCCTGAACTGTTCTTGGTGTCCCCTAAACAAGAGATCTCTATTTTACCCTCTCCTAGGAATAGACTGTAGACTTCTGCTGGGGTTGGGGAATTAGGGAGAGGTGGTCACCTAGGGATGTGGATGGTGGGAAGGGATTTGGGATCTAACATCTTAAACAGCTTTTACCTAGTTTTTCTTGTTTTATTTATCCCATTCTTCACTTTCAGTTCTATAGGTACCTAGTGTTGCCAGTTCTTATTTGTTTAGAGGATTCCGTGATATATATTGGCTTTATTCTCAAGTTTTTTTCACTATCTGTTTAGGACTTGGCTTTCTGTGGGTGCTCAGTCAGCACTCCCATCATCTACTTTGTGATGTCTAACAATCTGTTGCTTTGTTTCTTCCTTTCTTCCTTCTCACTCTTTGGGATTTGTGTGTATAAAAAAATTCACTTTACTGTTGTTTTATTGGGGTTTCTGGAGGAAGTAAATTGAATGTTCATGTTTAATCTGCCCTCTTAACCTGGAAGTCTTTTATATTATTTTTTTGATAAAGAGGCAGCAGTACACAGTTATTGGGAAAGTAAGTTATGGCACCAAATGCTTGGGTTAGAAATTTGACTCTGCTGTTTACTAGCTATTAGATTAACCTCTACATTCTTAATTTTCCTTATCTATAAAATGGGGATAATAATACCTACTTTACAGAGTGGCTAGAGAATTAATTAGTTAATTTAAATTAATTTTTTAAAGCACTTTGAGCAATGCCTAACACATATGATATGCCCTTAATAAGTACTTGTCGTTATTATTATCTTTCTTCTCTTTCCTTTGTCCTCTTCTTGGCACTCCTGTTAGTCAGAAGTTAATCTCCCAGGATTGATCCTTGAACTATCTTTTCTTTCATATTTTCCATTTCATGTTTAATTCTACTTTCTTGGAAATTTTTGTAACTTCTGTTGAATGCTTCATTTCAGCAATCATATTTTAAATATCAAATAGCTCTTTTAATGTCTGATTTTAGTCTTTCATGACTTCTTAACATATCTGATTACCCTTGATGGTCTGTGTGTGTGTGTGTGTGTGTGTGTGTGTGTGTGTGTGTGTGTGTGTGTTTAACTGATTAGAAGTTCTTTAGGAAAAAAAAAGACTTTTTTTGAGTAATCTTCACTTTTGATTGTTAGGATGGAGACATGGCTATATGTCACTATGAAGAAGACTTTTCTCTGAAATTGTTTAGTTTCTCCAGAAAAGACTTTTCCAGTTTCTTGTCTGGGCAATAAAATGCAAGTGTTCTGGGGTGAAGGTGGGGGTAGGTGGGGTGGAAGAGTAGTTAAAGGAATTAAAGTCCTGCCATGCGGTATTTTAACAAATCCATTTCTTTTCAATTCATCTTACCTCTATTCTCTACTCTTCCCAGTTTTCTCAAGTCTAGAATACTCCTTTTTAATTTCTCTGGAGGATAAATGTACATTCTGCCACCAGACCTGGACTGTGTGATCTTAGCTGCGGGCATTCTATGTGTGAGAGTAGGAGGCAATCAATTCTTCACATACATAGACTTTCATCCTGGTTTTTCACTTTGTGCCTCCCCTCCATCCACTTGCTACCTCCGAGGTCTGAGCCTTTCCCAGGTTCTTTGGGGATAAATTGACTCTTCTCATCAGTGTCTCCCTGAGGTTATAGCTTCTTCCACCCTGATAAGTCAGATACCACTCCTCATTTGCTCTCCCATTTCCAAAGATTAATTGAACTATTTTATCCACTGTTGCCCTCTCTTCTATTTGCTTTTTCCTTGTGGATTTAAACCTTTTATTTTTGCTATAAGGGGAGGGGATAAATGCATATGCCTAATCTGCCATATATTTTTTTCCAGAAGTCATCAGATACATATTCTTTAAAAAATATTTATTACTTAATTATATAATGAATTGGCAACCTCTAACACACCTGAAAAAAAAAAAAGACTAGTTTTCTTCCTATAGATGTTAAAGCTGCCTCCATGACCATACCTAAAACAAGAAAGTGGTAGTAAACAAGATCATAGGATCCAATGGAAAGAGCTTGAATTCTTACAGCGAGGACAGGTCTGTCCACCTACAGATGATTCACTGGAGCTTGACTTTTCCATCTCTATTAGGAACAACTTTTATTCAACCACAGTAATTCTATTTCTTTTTCTTCCCCTCTTCTTCTTACCAGCTCTAATTATGGGCATTCATTGAGGACTCCTCTTTTCTGACACATAAGAAAGATAGGGTCTCACCTTGGCACATTCATAAAATAGAGTATACAATATAGCAATAAAAAGGAAAATGGTATGTCCATGCAATGGAATACTTTTCAGCAATAAAATAAAAAAGAATATGGTTCAACATGGAAGAACTCCAAAAACATTATTTTAGGTGAAGAAGCCAGATGTGAAAGGTTATATAATTGTAATTCTATTTATATTAAATGTCCAGAAAAGGCTAATCTATAGAGACAGAAAGCAAGTTAGTGGTGTCTGGGCCGGAAATGGCTCATGGTGGTGGAGGCTGTGGATGTATAGGGGCAATGGGATAGGAAGCTCTCATACTTTCCACTCAGTTTTGCTGTGAACCTAAAACTGCTCTTAAAAAGTCTATTACAAATATAATTTTAAAAGGTCTTAAAATAGGAATTACAATTTAAATTATAGAAATGTAACCATTGTATATATAAAGCTCTTTGTATGCTAGGTAGCAAAATTATTATAGCATTTAATTATTAATACTTAGATTAACTTATAGGGGTTTAGGTTTGTTTTCCTTATAAGGGAGACCCTCTCTAAAATTAATTATTTGGATTCATTTCACTCACTAATTTACCAAATATTTATTGAGTACCTTTTATGTGCCAAGTCCTATCCTAGATCCCAAAGGTATGGTATTGAACAAAAAGCCAATCTCTTCTTTCAAGAAACTAAACACTAAATGTTTCAGCCAGGTAATTTTGATAAACACTATGAGGAAAAATAAAGCAGGATAAGAAACGAGAGAATTATGAGGTTAGGGTGCATAGGGAGTTTGCTTTGTGTTTTATAAGGTGATCAGGAAGGCTTATTGATAAAGTTAAATAGAGACCTGAAAAAGTAAACGAGTGAATAATATAGATAACTGGATGAAAAGCTTTCCCATCAGAAGAATCAAAAAGTGCAGCGACAGTGAGGTAAGAGGAACATGTTTGAGGAACAACAGAGAGATTTATGTGACTTGGAGTAAAGTGAAAGAAAGAAAACATAAGACAAGGTCAGAGAGGTGGCAGGGAATTAAATCAAGTAGGGCTTTATAAGCCATTGTCAGGATTTTGAATTTTTCTTCGAACTAGATGGGAAGGCAGTAGAGGGTTTTGAGCAGAGGAAGGACATGATCTGATTTACATTTTGAATGGATTACTCTGGGTGCAGAGTGAAGATGGGCATATGAAGAAAAAAGGTAGAAAAGGAAAAGCAGTTAATAGGCAGATGTAACTGTCCAAGTGAGAAAAGGTGGTGGTTTAGAGCAAGGTGGTAATCTTGGAAGTAGCAATAAGTGAAAAACTGTAGGATTTGTTTATGTGGCATACGAAAAAGGAAGAGAGTCAAGGATAAATCCAAAGATTTTGATATGAGCAATTGGAAGAATGGAATTGCCATTTACTAAGATGGAGAAGGCTTTGGTGAAGAGCAGGCTCAAAGGGAAAATCAGCAGGTTGACACGTTAAGATTGTTGCACCTATCCAAGTGGAAACAATGAGTATGTGTGTTTGGATATGAAATCCCGACTTTCAGAAGAGAGGTATACTGGAGATATAAATTTAAACATTATTTATAAATAAATTATATCCATGGAACTGGCTTTACAGTTACTATTTATATATACATACAATGAAAACTTATACTGTATTTTTCATGTACTGCGGAATATTGATCTCTTGTTCTGGCCTCTTCTCTTTAAACTATGACTTTCATCCTCATTTCTTTCCTATATTTGTAAATAGAACTTGAAATTATCAGAAGACATTTATCTGTTAGCATTGTCAATCTTATCATCTTCTGAAAATATCTTCCCAATCTACAAATGGATATTTAAATGCAGAATATATAGCTCTTAATTGTTAGACCATTGAATATAATTTAAGAGATGGAGGCCATTCAGCAAAGATGAGAAAGGTGGCATTATGAATTTAAAATGTTAACATGTTAGACAGATATGGATTTATGACATCATTCTCAGTCACGACCTTAATGTCTATATGTTCTTTCAGGTTCAATTTAGTTTTTCATTTTCTCTATTATAATGAAAGAAAATGTGAACTTTTAAATTATGTACTTCAAAGTTATTGGAATCATTATTACAGGAAATGTTAATGTTAAAAAAGCTCTTTATAAAATATTAAATAGTACAACTTGCTTATTATACTTTTCTATAAAAATTAACCTTATAATAACATGATGGTTTAAGGATATTACTTACTTTTTCATTACAGTGAGCTAATCTATGTGTGGGATCTTCTGTTTTTTGCTCATGGGAGTCACTTTAGGAAAGTAACAGCTCAATTCTGTTAATTGATTGAGGAAACCTTTAAAAATCATCTCAGAATTGTTTCTACCACATAGTTTTTACCATACTACTTTTGCCATTATCCACAATAATACTCTGCAGAAATAATAAAACCAGTAAAATTATGCCACATTTGCTTTGATAAATTTCTACTCCGTCTCTTAAGTGGTTGCAAAGATATTAGTTGTCTTTTTGCACGGTCTTTTTGCCCCTACTAGAAACCTCAAAATACCTCACAATACTATGCTACTTAATGTCTTTAGAGGCTGTACGTATGCATAATATGCTGTCAGTTATCTTCATTATGGTTGATTATTTATTACTTATTCAAGACAAGGTACTATGCTATGTATATCTAATCAAAATAAGTCAGTGGTTCTTATAAATACATTTTACTCAAAGAAACACCTTGTTAACTAAGGAATACACACACATGCGCATGCACACACACACACACAGTTGATTCTCATTATTTACAATAGTGATGTTCTATAAGGTCAGCACAAACACGAATTAGTGATTACTGAACCATATTTTCCAGGGGAAATCCAGAGTTAGGTTCCTATGAGCTTCTGGTCATATTTTCATCAACCAGTCAATACAACCTTGTTATATCTGTGTTATCTATTTAATAGATAACACAGATATACAGCACTCATGCCTGAATGAAGTTGTCGGATACATGTATTTTCTCCATAAGGCACATCTCAACCTTCTTGTCCTTAGGAGCACTAGGTAGCATCTCCGCACTATGCTTGGGAACCATTTCGTACAGCAAGATCACCAACAATAAGCACAAAAATGCAGAAAACAGAGCACTAAATGGACGGTAGAAAAGACATTTGTTTACAGTATGAAAGCTAAAACCAGAAGGCAGGATGAGTGTTGTCTTGTTTGACCTCAGCTAGAAACATCTACTTCAGGCAACTCAAATTTTTTGTCACTCTGTGAATGTCCATGAATGACTATGAAAGTAGTATTGACTTTAAGGTTACAAATAAACTTTAGTTGAGTAGGTGAATTTGCATACAGACTCTTCGAATAATGAGGACCAGCTATATACATATATATTTATGTATTATTGTAATGAGTCTGTCTTAATTCCAAATCACAGACTGTATGAAATAGAAGTAGTTATACATTTTATACTAGTGAACATTTCTTGTTATCTCTATTTTTATTGGTTCTTTTTTGCATTTGGATAAATCTGCTTTATTTGGAAAGGAATGAATAATGAACCAGATAATCAGCTTTTCTATTACCTTTTAAGTTGTTCTGTGCTAAGATTTGTTGAGTGCAGTAATGCACTAGACTCTGTATCAAATATCTCTGTTTCTAAACTGCAGAAGAGAATGTTTATACTCAGTGTATAGGATACATGCTTAGGCTAGATTTTAGTTTTGAAATATTCCATAAATATAGATTGGCATTGAAAAAACAAGAAAGCAAACATTCATATACCTACCAGCCCGTTCGTCGTATTTAATTTTGAGCCATATTTGTTTAAAGATTTTTTTTTTTTACACTAAGCATTACAGATCCAAGTTGAAAGCCCCCTACATACCTCTTCTTAATCTTGTGCCTGCTGCTTCCCTCCCATTGTAGCCACTTGCCTGAGTCTGGTATTTATCTTTCTCAGTGAATCCTTGTATGAGTGGATTTAAGGATGCCATGGATCCTTCAGTGTTTTTTGTTTGTTTGTTTGTTAATAAAATATATTCATTTAGTCTAGCATGTGGGATGTAAAGCATTTCTGAAAGGAGTCATCAGTTGGCATATGTATAGGCCTTTCTAGGGAACACTTAATGAGATTGCTTTTTCTCTCCCACTCTTTCTGATGTTCTGTTTGCAATCCCTAAATCCAAATTATAAATTTATCTTGCAGTGTTATGATGATGAACTTTTTATTTATGGCCACAATCAATTCTGCCATAAAGCCATCATGTTTTGCTTCCAAAGGAAAACTTTTTAGACTTTGAGAATGCAACCATTTTGATCTGTGAAGCAGAAATAACATAAATAATGAACAATGAAAAATGTACATTAAAGAATATTAGAAATATATAGATCCATATTGTGTTTAGCTGGATTACTTATATTACAAATTCATATATGCAAGAAATACTAAATTATTTTATTTCCCACATATTAAATTAAATCTGACTTTGAATTGCCCAACATGGTAAGATGGGGGTTCCTTCCAGTCATTATGGGAGCTGTGGAAAAGAATGAGGCTCCCTTCCTTTTCTCTCTTTCTCCTTCTCAACCCAAGAATCTCGGAGTCTTTTAAAGGAAAACAAAGTGGGATGGGCCCACTCATTTGTAGTTTATCATGATTACTATTGATAAGCTTATTAAATAAGTCCATGTGTTCCTTAAAGTAAGATAACATTACTGCTTTTTGGCCAGCTGTGTCCACGAGAGTCTCTGCAGATTGAGTCCTCAGGACCTAGAGTGTGGCCTCCAGAGGTGCTTCACGTAGCCCCTCTCCGCTGTGGCTTCGCCATTTCCTTGAAGCATAGCCAGGGAATAGGATGCAGGTCTCTACTATGCCTGATACTGCCGAACATTTCCTTGTCTGGGGAAGTTGTGTTCAGGAAGTTCCTTCCCAGTTTCCCTGACAGCCTTCAAAGGCTTTGCCTTTAACTCAGGATCCCCAAAATAAAAGTTAAAAGGCAGATTATCCATTGGTAACTTCTATTTTTCACTCAGTACCTCAGGTCTTCCATAAATAATGGAACTCAGAGGCCTGGCTACCTCTTTAGAATGAGGGGAAAAAAAATAAACAGGGAATAGAATGCAAATTACGATTTTAATAGATTACCCGGCAACTCTTACATGTACACCCGTAGACATACACATGCCACCCCATATTCTGCCTACAGCTACTCTGAGTTCAGTTTTTATTGAGCCCTGGTAGAAAGAGGCCTTAGGTTATTATAGATGAATCTATATTTATGAATAATTAAAACATGACTAATAAAAGAGCAACTTGAATATCTCTCTCTTGCTGTAAAACTCAGAGTAAAGTATCCTGTTACATAGGCTTTTTCCCTCTTGTATTTAAGAGGTAATGTAATATCTCCCAAATAAAATGTTATTATTGTGTATTTTCAATAGACATTAAGAAATAGCAAAGTACCACAGATCTATAATGAGTCGTGAAAACCAGATTTGATAGTATCATCATGACTTTTTACTTGAATTTGAAATAATTTCAAGAACACACAGTTTCTAAGAGCTGAGATAGAGAATAAAGTTGAATATGATATGTTTTTACCCTCAAGGATCTTGCAGACTAGTGAAAATATATGAGTAAATCATTAATTATAGTATAACAAATGAAACAGATGCTATAAAAGTATACAACTGGGAGAAAGGGAGTCAAAGCTTTTAGAAGAGGATAATGCTTTAAATGAGTTTTTTAGAGTCCAGTAGTGGTTGTTAACTAAATGAAGAAGAAAAGAAGGGTCATCCAAGCTGAGGAAATGGCATCTATGAGTTAGTGTTATCATAAAATGATCTAACACATAATTATGTTGTATGGTTGGAACAAAGGGTGCCTGGAAGGGGTACGTTGAAGGCAAAGAGACAGCATGGGTCAAGTTAAGTTGTTTGGAGTTCTTTTGCATTCTATTCCAATAATCTTACCATGGAAGACCGCCTTAGAGAAACCTGGAAGAAATTTATTATATGTAAAGAAATACAATTTTGTTAAATTTACCTTAACTCTTACATGGGTAGTTGTAAGTTCCTACAGGGCTATCCCATGGAGGAACTATCCCTTAGCACCATAATGATGTCCAAATAAGAGTTACATTCATATTTTACTATCTTGTTGCTAATTATCTATTACTTTTTATTGTATGTAATTTAGTTCTGTTGAACCACTACTGGCAAATATGTTATTAAGTAATGGAAATAATGATGTTGTTACTCAGTAGAAAGGAATATGTTGAGAGAAAAAAAAGTGAAGAAAAGCAGTTAAAAGAATGATTGTTTTTTATTAAGCAGCAAGATCAGTTATAAACCTACATTATGAAAGTGATAAAAAAAATTTAATGAATTTTTTTTATGGTGACATTGGTTAATGAAATCCAACAAGTTTTATCTGCACACTTTAGCAGTAAGGCATATATATATTTACACGGTGTATTCACCTCCCATAGTTAGATTTCTTTCTGTCACCACATATTTGACCCTCTTTACCTCGTCTACCTCCCCTTCCCCCATCTCCTACCCTCTGGTAACCACTTGTCTGTAGTTCATGTCCATGAGTCTCTGTTTGTTTATCTCGTTTATTTATTGCTTTTAGGTTTATATTCCACATGGAAGTGATATTATGTGATTTTCAACTTTTTCTGTTTGGCTTATTTCGCTTAGCATGATCATTTCGAGGTCCATCCATGTTGTTGCAAATGTCAGTATTTCATCTCTTCTTACAACTGAGTGATATTCCATTGTACATATGTACCACAGCTTCTTTATATAATCATCTATCGTGGAAGACCGGTTGCTTCCATGCCCTGGTCACTGTGAACAATGCTGCTCTGAACATTGATGTGCAAATATCTTTTCGAATATGGGTTGAGAGTGATAAAATTTATGTGAATACATGAGAATTATTTTGAATAATCAGTCATTCTAATTCAGTGAATTTTTTTATTTTTCATTTTAAGAATTGCTAATGAATGAAAAGCATAAGGATAAGAACTGCTAATGGTTGAAAAAACGTAAAGATAATAAATTCATTTAAAAGGAAAAATATATAAATTCCTCTTTCTCCACTTTTTCATTTTAAATTGTGTACTATTCTTTATGGACATTCATCTAAACTAACAATCAGAAAAAGTTTATGCTGCCCGACATTTTTATTACTTATTATTCATTTCTTCCTTCATGTAATGAACATAAATTACTTGCTTACTGTGTGCTAGATATTGTCCTTTGTACTGGAGATGTAGCAGTGAACAGATTAAGTCTTAGCCTTTATGGAGGGCACTAGTTTGGGGGAATAGGCAATAAACAAAACAAAGATATACTGTATCAGGTAGGGTGAGTTTATGGAGAAAAATGAAGGTAAGAGTCACAGGAAGTACCAGTGAATGGGGAGGAGACGGCTGCACAATATAGAAATAAGGTAGAGTTGTGTCACATGGGAAGTGAGGGTATACTCAGAGAGGAGAGTGTTGCTGTAGGGGAACATCAGATGCATAGGTCTGATATGTTTGGTTAACAGATGCCAGTGCGCTTGTGAAGTAGTGAGCAATGGGGAGAGTTAGGGCTAGGAGTTGGGGGTGGGGGAAAGAACCAGGTTTTTCAGGACCCCGTAGAACATTGTGAGAACTTTAGCTTTCATTTTGAATATAATGAGAAAACATTGTCTTTTTAGCAGAGTGAGACATAATTTGACATATTCGATTCTCAACTTCTTATAAAAATTTCCAAATATTCAAAACAGTTGAAAAAAATAGTATGAATATCCATTTGCCCACCCCTGGTTTCAGTGGCCATTAATATGTTGCTTTGTTTTGTCTGTATCTGTCTGTCTGTCTATCTGTCTATTTGTTTGTCTACCTACCTACCTACCTACCTACCTACTGTCTACGCTGAACCATTTGAAAATTACAAATATCACAACACTTCATCCCTAAAAATAAGCATATTCGCTAACATAATCACAGTACCACAATTTCATCTATTGATTTAGATATCCATTAATGATTCTTGCCTGAATTTATCATTTTATTGGAGTTTAACTTATATTTTGAAAATATGTTTGGTTATAGTGTGGAAAAAAGACTGTAAGTTTATGGTAGAGGCAGATTCCAGCTATTAGACTATCACAGGGGAGATAAACTGGGGTGATAGCTATGGTGATGGCGGTAAGTAGTCACAATATGGATATATTTGGAAGAAAAACTCACCTGAATCTGCAGATACAGGACTGAGAAAGAAGAATCAAAGGGGATTTGAAGGCTTTTGTCAATTTTTGCCATTTGCTGAGATTGGGAAGACGGTAGGAGGATCAGGTTTGGGAGCTGAAAATCAGGAATTTAACTTTAGTCATTTTAAGCTTAGAACATATATTAGACTTCCAAGTTGAGTTATTGAGTAAGCAATAGAGAATGGAGGCCTGGAACTCAGGTGAGATGTTTGGTCTGGAAGTAAACATTTAACAGTCATAAGGAAGTAGTTATGTTCAAAGCATGAGACAAGATCAGATCATCTAGTGAATAGGTATAGACAGACAATGATAGAGGTTAAAGGATTGAGACCTGGGGTACTCCCGTGTTTAGAAGTCAGGAACAGGAAGAGGAATCAACAAAGAGGACTGAGAAAAACTTTACTATTTATTAGGAAACAGAGAGAGAGTGTGGCATAGAAAGTGTATCAAGGAGGAAGAAAGAGATCAGTTGTGTTAGATGCTACCAGTAGGTTGAATAAAATGAAACTTGAGAAATTATCATCGAATTGGTAAGTCGTGGGTGACCTTGACAAAAACAATTGCAATGAACAGTTGGTTAAAGAGAAAATGGGAAAAAAGGAATTAAAGACAGTAAATATAGACAGTTCTTTCAAGGAATTTAGTTGTGTGGGGGTAGTAGTGAAATGAAGGAATAATAGCCTTTAAAAAAAGATTGGAACTATCATAGTGTATTTATAGAGTAACTCATTAGAGAGGGAAAAGTTATGATACATGAAAGAGTAGGGACAATTCCTAGAGTGCTGTCTCTTTTGCCAAGCGTGAAGGAGATGTAAAATAGGACAAATTACAGTTGATCGATGAACATGTGGGAAGTCTCCATAAACAAAAGGCTTATTTATAAAACTAGAAGTCCCCTTTTCTGTGGGAGTTATCTTATGTACAGCTAAGATAAACTCCTTTGTGAGTTCAATGATAGTGGAATAAAAAAAAAAGATAAATGACATTTAAAATTCTTTATTCTCTCAGTGCTGTATGTGCTAACAATTTAGAAGATATTTTGAGATAAAGAATAATGGTATGGGAAATTTGAATTTCAGAACTATTATAGTGTGAAAACTACATTGGTGAGAACTTACTATTGTTCAGAAAATGAGTGGCCTGAAACTAGATTTCTTTATGTCTTCTCAATCTGTTTCCTTTTCTTGCCTTATTGCATTAGCAAGGACTTGCAATATGATGTTGAAAAGGAGTGGTGAGAGTGGACATCCTTGCTTTGTACCTGATCTTAGTGGGAAAACTTTAAGTTTCTCACCATTAAATGTGATGTTAGATATAGGTTTTTTTATAGTTATTCTTTATTAAGTTGAAGAAGTTCATTTTACTTTCTAGTTTACTGAGCATTTTTATCATGAATGGGTGCTGAGTTTTGCCAATTGGTTTTTCTGCATCTATTGATATGATTATGTGATTTTTCTTTTATAGTCTGTTGATGTGATGGATTACTTTAATTGATTTTCCAATGTTACATCAGCATTTACATTCTTACATACCTGACATAAATCTCAGTTGGTCTTGTTTATAACTATTTTTATGTTTTTAATGATTTGTTAAAATTTTATTGAGGAGCTAGGTTCTTAATCTATAGTATAAATTCCTTCCTTCTAGAAGAAAACCTACTTAAAAGCCACTTTTGTATTTTTTATTTAAAAAGTATTTTTGATTGATTTTGAGAGAGAACTTATTGAAGTGGCTAAGAGCAAAATGCCTGATATTTTGAATCATGTGACCTTTTGGCAAATTATTTACACATTCCATGCTCTAGTTTCTTAAACTATAATAGTATCTATTTCACAGAATGGTTTCAAAGATTAAGTGAGTTATTAAATGGAAAAATAGCACTAAAAATAGTATCAAAACATCCTAAGGGTTGAATAAATGTTAGCCGGCTTTCTTATTAATTTGTTAATTTATTTAATCGGCATGAGAGGAAAAGAGCACCTTTAAGTAACAAAGAAAAATGAATTTTAAAGAGCTAGGAGGTATCACCTTTTACAAGAAAGTTTGCTAGCCAACTTTTGGATTTCAGTTGTATCAGAAGTCTGTTTTACAGTTTGCATTAAGATTATCTATTTAACTAGTTTATACTTCTTAGAAGATTTTAACATTCTCAGAAGAGACCATGTCTCATTCATTTATTCATTCAGGCAGTCAACAAATATTTCAGTACTAGGCACTAGGGATAAGCAGTGAAGAAAAATAATAATAATGTTTCTGCTTTCACTGAGTTTGCATTCTATTAGAGGAAGACAGATACTAAACCAAAACAAGTAAAATGATTACGTATTTTTATAATAGCTATGATGGAGTAGCCAGGAGAGGAGGTTATGATGGTGGGGCAGAGCCCAAAACAGATCTTTAGTAACATTTCTTGAACTCATAAACTAAGTATAGAGGATAAGAAAGTGATAAAAAGTAAAATCCCACACAGCTACCACCACGGGAAACCCTCTAAATGAAATAATGTTATCATTATTGTTTACTCTAAGCCAGTCATAGTACTAAGTCCTACAGCTCTTTATATTAAGTACTATATGTTAATTATGCCATTTAATTCTCACAACAGCCCTGAAAGGTAGGTAGTCAGCCCATTCTACAGAAGAAGAAAAAGCTCAGGAGTTTGAGTGACTTTTTAAGGTTACATAGGGAGTAAGTATCAGAACATAGATTTTCATTCAGATTCACAGCCAATGCTTTTAATCACGATGTAAAACCTGGCAAATTCTTCTAGACAATCAGCTAATTTGGGAAAAAGATAGTGGTGTGCCTGTGAGAAAAACCTTTTGGATTTGAGGAAGAATTAAATCTGTTGAGGATTAAGCCTGTAAATTAGATTCAAGTGTAAAAATATTAGCCAGCAGTCAGAAAAGATTACTGTCCTTGCTAGAAATAATTTCCTACTCCTCTGATCTATATATTCTGACTATACTATCCAACCATTTGCTCTATGTAGTTGGGCAAGATTCTTTACCTCTTTCAACTCAAATTTCTTCACCTGGCTAATAGAGATCATACCTGTCAAGCCTGATCAAGTGAAATACTGTGTGAGAATGACCTTTACTGAAATGATGTTTAATTATCTTAATGGACTATAAACTACATGAGGATGGTCACTGGGTTATATATTTTCTATGTTCTTCAGCACATAAAAGAGTTGATCCTGTGGTGTATGTTTGTAGGTACTTAATAAATATTAATTGAATAAACGAAGGCCTTATCAGGCTTTTCACCCATTATTACAACCTGCAGCAGGAACATGTAGGCTGGCCCAGCTTTGTTAGTAATTCCCATTAGCTTGAGACCTCTGAGTTTACCTGAGCTGTACAGTATCTTGGGTCTTAATTGTAATAAAACACTTTTTGCTTCTGAGAACCATTTTAGTTCTTTTTAGCAATTTTGCCTGATGCGTAAAGTTTGGCAGAGTGTGGATGTGATATAGTGGAAGCAGTTGGCTTGCTGACGCAAGAACACTTGAGTTTGTGATGGTTAGCTGTAGGCGCAAATGAGATACCATGCCAGATGCTATACAATATTTGTTAGAAATAGGTAGATTTTAATATGACTGTCAGAATTAAAACTAGCTCTTGGACTTTGGTCTCCCAAGTTAAAATTTGAAATTAAAGAACATAATATGATTTAGCACCGTTATTGTTTAAATAACATGTTCTACCAAATCTGAGAAATTAGTTTTAGATACAGAGCGCTTCATGATTAAAAATATCACTATTCTCAAGTTATTTGAGGGCACCCTCTCCATAATATACATATTCAGAAAGAAGGTTCTAATTTCCCACTTTGGCTTTGATCATATTAACTTAAATAATTTTCTCTACATTTCTTCCCTTTAATTTTATTGTAACACAGGATTAGAGGATCACTTTTAATGACCTTCCTATGTCCTAAAAAAATAGTGTAGGCCTTACTAAAGAGTGGAGTGGGCTTTAGGACCAGATGAAATAAGCACTAAACTACATGATTGCAAAGGGTGGCTTGGAAGCTGTTCTATAGTATTTATAAGTACTTCGACTGGTTAATAATATCTAAAATTACAGCACCAGAAGTTTGTTCCTTGGGTTTAAAGTTTTGTTCTTGTTAAGATGGGTATATCCCTGAAGGATTTTTTAAATCTGTTTTTAATAGGAAGTAATCCATTTACTCAACAACTACTTATTGAATACCTACTATATACTAGGTGTTGTACTAGGTGCTGGAGACAAAACAGTGAACAAAACTTACTGCACCCCTGCGGAGGACAGGAGGGAGACAGACAGTGTATTCAGATAAGTAATAAGTAATAAGAAAGACAGTAAGGAGCTTTTTAAATGTGTGTGTGTGTGTGTGTGTGTGTGTGTGTGTGTGTGTGTGTGTACACATACAAAAGGACTGGGTAAGAAAAGTCCTCTTTTATAATGTTACGTTTGACAGAGACTTGAAGGAAGTGAGGGGTTTGAGCCATATGAATATCTGAAGAAAGATCATTCTAGGCAGAGGAAATGATACATAGTATAAATGGCCTGAAGTGAGTGCATGACTGATATATTTAAAGAATAACAAGGAGGCCAGTATCTAGAGTGGATTGAGGGATGAGGAGAATTGTAGGAGATGGTCAACAAGGTAGTGAATGAGTTTATAAGAATGTAACCTTAAGCAGATTTTTAAAAAACAAACTTTTGTTTCGAATAATTTTAGATTTATAGGAAGCTGCTAAGATAATGTTTCCTGCCTATCTCTTACCCAGTTTCCCCTGATGTTAACATCTTACATTACCATGGTACCTTTGACAAAATTAGGATCCATTACTATTAACTAAACTCCAGACTTAATTTGGATTTTCCAGTTTTTCCCCTAGTGTCCTTTTTCTGTTCCAGGATGCAGTCCAGCAGACCACATTTAATCATCATGTCTCCTTGGTCTCTTCTGATCTGTGACAGTTTCTCAGTCTTTCCTTGTTTTCTATGACCTTGACAGTCCTAAGGACTTCTAGCTGGGTGTTTTATAAAATGTTCTTCAATTTGAGTTTATCTGATAATGTTTTCCAAATGACTAGACTTGGGTTATACATTTTTAAGAAGAAATCACAGAAGTGAAGTGCCTTTTTCCAGGAGGTAGAGTTCACCCCATCCCTACCCTGAGGGCTGACTCATTTCTAAATTAAAATGTATAAACAAACTTGGCAAACACTTGTCTTAACCAAGCGATCACGGTTAACATTACCAGTGAAAAGTCAAGTTGACTGGATGTGATGAATTGAACAGATTTTGCTACAGAGAAGACGTGTGAGCAATACCTGATTTTTGAGAAAGCATGGTCCACTTTATGATTTTTGATAGACTGTATTTACTCACTAAAAAGTATACACAATCTGTGGCAAAGTTAATTTAAGTCTAGATTTTTGACATTTCCACAATTATTCACTACTTAGCATCAAAGATTGTTGTTATTTTGTGGTGTGTTTGTGTGTGAAGAGAGAGAGAGAGAGAGAGAAGGGTGGGGAGAGAGGAGAAGGGAGAGATGGAAGGGGAGAGGGAAGAGAGGAGAGAAGAAAGGGAGATTGGCTTTGTTTCTTTGTTCCTGTTTTTATACTTATGTGCAAGTGTATCATATCAGTAGTTGCAGTGACCAAAGACTATGTAGAATCACATGTGATCAGTAGCTTGTTAATTTGTAAGTCCTGAATTTCACATCTTAACTTTCATTCAACTTGGAGTTGGCTCTGTTGAACCCTATTATTATATCCCAAATACTTTTAGTTTTGTTGCACATTTAAGGGACTTTTAGAATGTTTATCTCTATTAAACTACAATGTGAAGTGGAATTAATTTTGGATTAGTAGATTGAGGATCTGTGTTCCAGATCCTGCGCTATTACCTCCTAAATATGACCAATTCACCAAACTAATTTTTTTACATCTATAAAATGGGTATAAGTCTGTCTTATCTTTAGCTATGCCTTCTATTCAACATGCATTCTCAGAGATGCTCCATTTAAAGTCTGGGAAAAAATAGTTTCAAGCAAAATATGCCAATTAAGCAACTATTAGCTACTCCTTACAGGTCATTGTAAGAGTTAAGCAAGATCATGTACATAAAGACAGTGCCCAGCACATAATAAATTCTCAATACATAGCTAATAACAGAATTTTCAATTGCCCTATTTTCTTGTTTATGTTTAAGTAAATATTCAGCTAAGCCTTATTTATTTTTTATAAACCTTTGATATTTCCATGTCATTAAAGAAATTCTAACAGAAGCTAATTTAATCAGTTGTTAGTGATACTATAAAGAGAATTTGTACCTGTAAATTGAGGGTTGACTAGATGATTTCTATGGTTCCTTTTATGATTTTACATTTTAATATCATTGTTCCTACCTCACAAGGTTTGACAAGATATAACCAAAATAATATATTGAAAACCTTTTGTAAACATAAAATACCATACAAATATGTGATATTACATACCACTAATTAGCTAGTTAAGAGATTCCTACGTTAACTAAAGAAACCGTATATATCACTGGAAATTAAAGGGTACATCTGATGGGTGAGAATTTTTTTCACATCAGACCCAGAATTTATTATTATTATAATTGTTGCTATTGTTGTCTATTTGTTTATATTTGTTTTCCTAGATAGAGGATTATAGCACTTTTTAAATATAACGTACGTACATTCTCCTATTTCTTTCAGGCTATTTACTTCTATGACAGTTTTTCTTAAGGTGATGCCCAGAGGTGTTTCTATAGTTAAGGTTATATATAATTCAGCATTTCCATTAAGGAAACATCTTTTCAAAAAACAATTTTAAATAAAAAATAGCTCGCTGCAATCAGATTTGCTCAGCTTGGTGACCCACTACTGTTGATTTAACTGAAGTAGCATAGAACTTCTGTTATGGCAACTTTAGGAGGGAAGTAAAATGGTTTTGAACCCTTCGATAGTGTCTGCTGCACATTATTTCTTCTCATTATAAGAATAAGACATACTTTGTACTGTTACGGTTCTTCTGCAAAAAAAGAAAATGTGTTATGACCCATTTTTTTAAAAAGTATTTTTAGTTTTCGTTTATTGACCCTACCAGGTCATTTCAAAGGCCAATTGTAATTTTATTCTCTGGTTCCTCAAGGAGTAGCATTTAAAGAAAAGTGTGATTAGTCTATCCTTAGCCTGAATTTTATTTTACCACTATGAACAAATGCCTTTTCCTAGATATTTTTCATATAATCCATGAAAATAGTTTCTCAGACCTTTCTCAATATCAAAAACCAGATTGAGATTTTCATTTTGTCCCTAGTTGCTGTATTTTGTTACTTCCCCAACAGCATTCCTATTTCTTTTTCTTTTTTTTCTTCTCTAGTTTATTTTCTGAATTTAACAGTGGGGAATCCATTTGACTATGCTCACAGCAGGTAGTAAGTACCATGGTAGTCACTGGATTGGTTTCTTTGGATGGTTAAAAGAATAACAGGATAATTAAGCTTTTCTGAAGCTGCCAACTGTATTGGGGGTTTGGAGCATATTTAAGTCTTATTTAAAAATAGTTTCTTCAGAAATTGAACTATTTAACTGGTAGAATTCCTGAGGGCATATTTCTTTCTCAGGTAGAGATTATTTAAATAACTGGAATTATGTCAAGTAGAAGAAAATCCTTTCATGTAAGGCTGGATTTAATACTGTACTATCTCATTGTGATTTATAATATTTAATTTCTGACTTTTAGTGGAGTGCTTTTTACCTATCATAAATTTCCTGAAACAGGTTTTTCCAAACAACACATATTTTAAAAAGTAGTTTTATAAAAACTGAATAAGAAATATTTATTCATATACTTTCAAAGATTCAGATTCATCCATGATCTTTGCTTCTTGAACCCAAATCTAAATCTGCATAAAATACACAAAGGACATAATTTTTATGAGCTGTAGTTATAAAGTCTCAATGTTATCTAAATAAACTGGAATGTTGATACCTTTAAGACCCCAGGCATTCTGACTAAACCATAAATGAGAGCAGAGCTATCCCTACTCCTAGTCAACATAGTATTGCCTGCTTGTACCACTTCTTTTCTATATAGCACTGGACATTCTAGTCAGAGTAATTAGGCAAAAAATAAAGAAACAAAAGGCATCCAAATTGGAAAAGAAGTAAAATGATCTGTTTGTAGATGATATGAGCTTAAATGTAGAAAACTCTAATAATTCCACATATACACACATTTAACAAAAAAACTGTTAGAACTAATAAATGAACTCTACAAAGTAGCAGGATACAAAGTCGAGACATAAAAATCAGTTGTATTTTCAAACACGAACAATGAATCTGAAAAATTACAAAAACAATTCCATTTACAATAGTATCAAAAAGAAAAAAATACTTAGGAATTCATCAAAGAAGTGAAAAAACTTATTGAGTGAACAACAAAACATTGCTAAAAGAAGTTAAAGAAGACATATAAATGGAAGGCATCCCATATTTATGGATTGGAATATGTAATATTGTTAAGATGTCAGTACTACCTAAACCAAAATACAGATTCAATGTAATCTCTATCAAAATCCTAATTTTTTTTTTTGCAGAAACAGAAACCTATTCTAAAATTTAGATGGAATGTCAAAGGACACCAAATAGCCAAAGTGATCCTGAAAAAGAACAAAACCAGAGGACTCACAATTCCTGATTTTAAAATGTACTATAATGCTACAGTAATCAAAATAGTGTGGTATTGTCATAAAGACAGACATATAGACCAATGGAATCGAATAGAGAGCTCAGAAATTAACCCTCACATGTATAGTCAAATTATTTTTGACAGGGGTGCCAAGACCAGTCAGTAGGCAAAGGACAGCCTTTTCAACAAATGGTGCTAGGAAAACTGGTTATCCACATACAAAACAAAATAAGATTGATTGCTTACCTAACACCGCATATAAAAGTTCACTCAAAATGGATCAAAGACATAAATATAAGACCTAAAACAGTAGAACGCATAAAAGAAAACCTTAAAGCAAAAGCTTTATGACATTGGATTTTACAGTGATTTTTTTTTAATATGACACCAAAGGCACAAGCAACAAAAGAAACAGTAGACAATTGGACCTTATGAAATTTAAAATTTTTTGTATCAAAATAACACTATTAATAGAGTAAAAGGCAACCCACAAAATGGAAGAAAATATTTGTAAATTATATCTGATAAGGGAATAATATCTAGAATATGCAGAGAGCTCCTAAAACTCAACAACAGAAAAATAAACCCAATTCAAAAATTGACGGTTGAATAGACATTTCTTCAAAGGAGATATACAGATCGTCAGTGAGCACATGAAAAAATGCTAAACGTTATTAATCATTAAAGAAATGCAAACCAAAACTACAATGAGATACCACCTCACACCCATTAGGATGGCTTCTATCCAAAAAAAAAAAAAGTGCTGGTGAGGAAATGGAGAAATTGGAACCCTGTGCAGTGTTCATAGCAGTGTGAAATGGTGCTGCTGCTGTGGAAAACAGTATGGGAGTTCCTCAAAAAATTAAAAATAGAATTACCAAATGAAATAACAATTCCACTTCTGGGTATATAACCAAGAGAATCAAATGTGAGGTCTCAAAGAGACATTTGTGCACCATATTCCTAACGGCATTTTTCACAATAGTTAAAATGTGAAAGTAGCCTGTGTGTGACAGATGAATGAAGAGGCAACATTTGGTATAAACATACAATGAAATATTGTTCAGCCTTAAAAAGGAATGAAATTCTGACACATGCTGCTATAAGAAGGAACCTCCAGTCATAAAAAGAAAGATACTATATGATTTCATTTAAAGATACTATATGATTTCATTTATGTGAGGTAAAAAGTAGACAAAGTAGAATGGTGGTCGCCAAGGGCTGGGGGGTGGGGTACAGGTTCATTTAATGAGTATAGAGTTTCAGTTCTTCAAGGTGAGTTCTAGAGATGAATGTTGGTGATGGTCACGCAACATTATTAATGTATTTAATGCCGCTGAACTGTACACTTAAAATGGTAAATGTGTGTATTTTACCACAATAAAAGAAAAATTTTAAAGAGACATGGGAATGGAGAAAGTGGAGACAGCAAGCACAGATTTATTTTTTCAGTTTGGTTGTAATGGACAGCAGAGAAGAGATGTTGGCTGGGGAAGTGAAATGTTGGTCAACAAACTTGTATTTTAACATTGGAGATACTTTATATTGTTGATAATGACTTATAGAGGAAAAATTGAGAGAGAAGACAATCTCAGGAGTGATATTCTCGGTTGTTGATAAGGGATGAAATGTAAGAGACGTGGGGGAGATGGCCTTAGAAGGAGCATGGACAATTTTACCATTGTAATAGGAAAAAGAGAACGTTTGTGGTTACAGATGCACATAGTTTGGGACCTTTGGGGATGGGTGCTTATGTGAGTTCTAATCATTTCTGTTTTCTCAATGAGAATTAGGAGAGGGAAGGAGGGAGTACATTGATTAAGACAAAATGTATAAGTTATTAAACAACACTCAAGGCACTATTAAAGTTATAGGTCATGAATTAAAGGAAGAAAAGTCAGTATGTTTGAGTTTTACTTTGATCATACTCAGCTGTTTGAGTGATGGCTGGAGTAAGGATGGAGTTAACAAGGATTTTACAAAGTGGCAGAGGGATGAAGAGGTTTGAGAGTTTATGTGAGGGAGTGATAATAATGATGGACCAGGGAAGAAAAGCAGTAAAGATTGTAAGGAAAATGTGCTAAAGTTTTTGATAGAGTTAAATTGTTGAAATCAATGTTCCATAGGGAGTGAGTTGCAGAGATAGGAATTGGTAGGTAGAGAGTGAGATGCTTGAAATGGATATTTTGAAGGTTATGTCGTTATTAGTAATGACATGGCCTAGAGGATGATCATGGGACTGCAGTGGAGGACAAAATCACTGGAGGTAAGGAGGTCAAAGAACTGAGATATCTGAGTGTTGGAAGGATCATCTGTGTAGATACTGAAATCATTAAGATTTTAAGAGTTGTGGAGAGTGAGAGTAAGGCTGGTGCTGAAATATTTGGGTAAGAGGCCAGGTAATGTGAAAGACTCTAATGGTCGTGGGCAATGAATGAAAGAACCTGATAGTGTAAGTTTTAAAGGAATTTTAGGGAGAAAGTAGGTGGGAGTGAGGAACAAGGAAGGTACCTAACCTACCTCAAGTCCAGGTGATCTAAGGGCTGGAAAAGAAAACTGACATTCCTGAGAGGGCTCCAAGGAAAACAGTGACTTCAAGGGAGTCAACTATTGGTTAATATAAGAAGATGAAAGGAATGGGATGACCAGAGAAGCTGAGTTTAGGTTTGTTAATGACAGACTTGAGTTCCAGATTGTGCATGGAAAGGCTGGGGAGGTTGGAGAGGAGGGATGTGAGTCTGGATCAGTTTAAGGGACAAACAGAGCTTAATAGAGATGAGAGTCTGTGATATAAGAGATTACCTGGGAGATGTTGGCTTCTTGTGGTGACTGAGCTATAAGGCATGATTGGATTCTTAAAGGAAATTACTCTCAAC
The DNA here is from genome assembly GCA_004027375.1 of Macroglossus sobrinus. Taxonomy (NCBI): domain Eukaryota; kingdom Metazoa; phylum Chordata; class Mammalia; order Chiroptera; family Pteropodidae; genus Macroglossus; species Macroglossus sobrinus. The sequence continues at coordinate 505,958 of PVKZ01000247.1, forward strand.
CTAGAACTACTAAATAGCTCACGTAATAAAAACTGCTAGGTTTCCTGGTTATGCTGCTGCCTTATATATTTTATTTTTTAAATGTAATACTATGTTATGATTAAAAATTTAAATAATACAGAGAAGTGAAAGTATAAAATTAATGTCCCCTAACTTTTTATTCCTACTGCCCAAAAGTAATTGTTGTCACTTATTTAGAAGTATGTATACATGCCAACATCTAAATCCCACTTTAAAATACTAACACTGTTCTCTTGACCTGCTTCTTTCTCTTAATCGATCTTGGATATCTCTCTGTAATAGAATAGATAGATGTACCTTATTCTTTTTAATGGCTGCATCGTATTCCATTGTATTTAACCAGTGCCCTATTGATGGGACATTTGGATTGTTTCTAGGTTTTTGCTGCAGTGAATATCTTTAAATATGTCTTGAAGTAGGATGAATTTCAATGCTAGGTTGAAAGATACATGTATTTAAAAAATATTAGATACACCCAAATTGCTCTTCAAAATATTTTCATCAGTTTATACTGCCATCAGCAGTATATGGAGTATCAGTTTTTCTATACTCTTCCTCCTTCCCTCCTCCAATGGGGTAGCACATGATAATTTTATATAAGTGGTTTATGTTAATTTAAATATAAAATATTCTAATTGACTTATTGGTTGTCTCTGGTAAACAGAAGCATGTAAAAATCACTTTGGGAAAAGGCCTACAGTTTCTGATAATACTAAATATACACCTACCCTATGACCCAGCAGTTCTGTTTCTTTTTAGGTGTTTACCCAAGAGAAATGAAAATATATGTCTACAAAATGACTCACACATGAATGTTTATAGCAGCTTTATTCATCATAGCCAAAAACTGGGTACAGCTCATCTGTCCACCAACAGGAGAATAAATAAACTCTAATTTGGAAAACTACTCAGCAGTAAGAAAGAAGTGGACTATATGAAAAAGTATAGATGAATCTCAAAATCATTTGACTGAGTTAAAGAGGCCTTACAGGAGTATATGGACACTTCTGAAAAACATAGTAAGGTACATGGAGGGGAAAACTGAGAACAAAATGAATAAAATGAAATGGACATTCACCAAGTATTTAAAAGGGATGGAGAACCATTGTTAGATGTAGTACATGGATAAAGGAGAATAATTTTCATACCTGAAGAATCAAACTCAGATAATAGAATATAACATTTAAGGATGTTTTTTCAAGGAAACTACTCAGAAACAAATGCAGACTTGAATCTATAGATTGAGAAGGCATATCATGAGCCAGGAAAAATTTACAAAGAACAATTAATATTAAGGTACATTCTAGGAATGTTATTGGACTGCAAGACTTTTTAATGACTCCAGAGGAAAAGAATAAACATATGGGGAGGGCAGGAAGAGTGGGATTCAGATTGGCTTCAGAATTCCTAGAAAAGTTCTGTGCCAGAAGGCTGGGGAGCAATATACATAAAGTCCTCGAGGACAAAAAAGTGTGACCCAAGAATTTTTATCTAGCCAAACTGTTGTTCAGGTGAAGTGGAACAGACATTTTTGAACATGTAAGAACTCAGAAAATTAATCTGCCTGATCTTTTCTTGAAAAACTAGTAGAGGACATGCTTTAGCTAACCAAGTGAGAAAGAAAATATAGCAAAAGACCTGATGAGTGCGTTGAATGAATCCATAGGATTAATATAGAGCTTACTATTCTGGGAAATAATTTATATGTTATAAACTCTGACAGTGTAGATATTGTTTGAGTCAAAAGAATTGGGAGGATAAATGAGAGATAGTAGAAGGTGATAAAACTACAGGAGGATGTACTGTATCAAAATCTGAAAATCAATTGTTAACAAATCAAGAAAAAATACATGGGGTCTAGGAAACAGGTGTTCCAACAGAGGGATCTCCATGAAGAAGTCCCAAGATGATGTTTGCATACCAAGGTTAGAGTCTGGGGAATTTTTCAGGGAAAAAAAACTGATTTGTTTGAATATATGAAAAATATTATTGACTGATGTGTCACAATCATGTCACAGCATTTGGAAAACAATACTGATAGGTGTGTTGCAAAGAAAGCAAATGAAAACAAAGCAAAATGAAGCAGTTATCAACTCTAGGAAAAATGACATAGTTGTGCAAGAAAGGAGTTGTGACTTAGTATACTGTTCAGAAATTCACACTATTTCTATAGCTATAAAATTAAAAAACTTACTGATTTAGCCAAATATTGGGGGAGAGAGAGTTGTGTATTTGAGAAGAATCACTAAGTTGTCATGGTGAATATATATATCGATAAACCAAGAACTAATATCTCTTCTACCATAGGGAGAAGAAAATAAATCTGATATCTAATATTGATAATATTAATATAAACTTTATTTGGAAAGATGGAAACAGGAGAATGGCTAGAAGAGTTGAAGCTGATAGCCTCTAGAGCATAGGGAAAATGGCAAAGGGTTTTCTGTCTTTTCATTAAGAGTCTTTCAGTTCAATTTGAATTCTTAAAGTATCTGATTGCAATATTTGATAAAAATAAAAAAATTTAACAAATAATGGAATACATATCTTTGTGCAGTGTGCAAAAAAGCACATAAAGATCTTCACTAAAGCATTGTTTATGATATTAAAAATTATAAATAGTCTAAATGTCCATCATAGACAAACTATGTAGCAGCTTAAAATAACAAGTTGTGTGTGTATGTATGTGTGTGAGAATATGGAAAGTTCTCTAAACCATTCTAAGGAAAAGTACATTTTATAATACTACGTATATCATTTTATTTACACTACTGTAAATCCTAAACAAAGCTATATTTTTGATTGTCTATAAATGCATAGAAAAAAGTCTGGAAGTGTAGAGCAAACTGATAACTTTTACCTTTACTTTAAATACTTTTGTATTCTTGATTTTTTCAATAAGAATGTAGCATGTATTACTTTTTAATTAAAAAAGAATTAACAAATACATAACCTATATTCATGGAAAAACTAAAATAAGGGCCCAGAATTCATATAACATTTCCTGTAGCTACCACGTTGTTGAATAGCTATGCAATTTGTAGCAGATTATTTTGTTTCTGTTTTCTCAAGTAGCAGATTATCTTGTATCTCTGTTTTCGAGTCAGTAGAATCTCTATAATTATTACCACACCTATTCTTGGAATAAACTATTATAGGCACACCTCATTTTATTGTGCTTCCCAGCTGTTGTGTTTTTACAAATCGAAGGCAAGACCCTCCACCAGCAAAAGGATTATGACTCGCTTTACTGTGATACTTGCTTTATTCCGGTGGTCTGGAACCGAACCCACAATATTTCTGAGGTGTGCCTGTATACTGTTAGAGGTTTACTGTATAGTTTTCAAGACTTACAAACCTAGGTTTAAAATGTGGCTCTACTATTAACTTCCCTAATTGTCAAGTTCTTCAGCTCATAATTTCAGATACTTTTTATTTCACAGTGTTAATGTGTGAATTAAGAGATAAAAGATGTAAAGAATTTAGTACATAGTTGACATGTGATAATAACTCAAAAAAATCATAGCTATTTTTATCATTTTTCCTGAAAACAAGATATAATTTTGTTATCAATATTATTCAGAATGTCTATATAACAGGTGACAGCTAAATTAATATCCAGATATAGTAACATGGATTATTAGCACCATTAAATCGGATTCTGTTTCTAGTTGTGCTTCATATGATAATTGTGTATCATTTTAGTGTAGCCCCTGCTTTCTTAAGACTGGTCAATCATTTCAAACTATTGGTTGAAGTAGAGTTCCTATTAAAAAGCCCTACATATTTTTGAAATTTAAATACATTATCTGTTAGTGAGAGGGACTAAAGTCTAATATAAATGAGGCCTCAGCAAAAACTAATTATTTGAGTTGACAACAAAAGTGTAAGTATGAATATAATCCCTCTTTACCAATGGTTATCACCTGTTTACTGATGCTAGCCCAGGTTTCATAGCCTACATGTAAAAACTCAACATTATTATGTGGCATACTTTCGTAAATATATTGATTAGCTCCTCTTCTTTTATTTTCTTTTTTGATTATCTACTCCTAACAAGCATTCATTCTAAGGACTTAGGGAATGACTTAAACATATATAAATCAGAAAGACAGAAGTTTATTCATTCAGCAAATATTTATTGGTCACTGTGCTAGGCACTGATCTGACCAAAAGCAGACAAAAACATCTTCAGTGTGGTGGGAGGAGGAATGGAGACATAAACAAATATAATAAAGAAATTCATTATGGATAATGGCTATGCAAAAAGGAAAAGACTCACAACATAGAGGAATTATAAACCCAGGGAGAAGAGGAAGAAACATCAAAGGAGATTGAGAAAACAGAAAACCCTGTGAGAAGTGTATCAAAGTAGAGGGTGTATCAGTCTTCAGATGCTCCCAAGAGAGGCGGACCTGAGAACCGGCTGTAGATTTGTTTGGCTGTAGATTTGGCAACAAGACGGGGCATTGGTGGTGCTGACAAGTTACAGTAAACTTGTACTATTTGATTTCTTCTGGTCATGGAGCAAAGATGGCAAGAAAGGTAGTTACTGCTAAGCTCTCTTTTTGTGGTCTCCTGGCACTAGCAGCAGTTTGATCTTTGGTAAATGTTTAACATGTAGATTGCTATTCACAGAAAACTTAGAACGTTGTTGGTTTTGCTTGAATGTCAACCTGGTCAGTGTGAACAAACAGTTAAGATTATACTGATAGCAGCAGGAAGTGAGATTTCTGTTGTGAGTACCCCAAACCCAGAAGAGCAGGAACTTGTTATTTGGTAGGCAACATTATGTAGATTCAGAAAAGCTAACTAAGAGAATCCATCATGTGTGGGCATTACAATAGGTTGACTCCAGGTGGCATTCTTAGAGGTTGCTATAGAAAAAAAAATAGCTTAAAGAGGAAAAAAATCAGTCTTGATTTTAACTCTATTTAGTCCACTAAAAAATAATAATAATACTAAGTCAGTGGAGAATTCGCCTTCTGTATTTTTGTTTTAATGTGTTATTCTAGATTTAGAATATATATGATTATCTTTGTGGGGGGGATGATCAGAAATTCAGCTTTTAAGTGCTGTCCCCTTGTAAGGTGGGCTAAAATGAGGCTGCCCCAGATTAATCTCTCTCAAAGTTAATTGGTGGAAACTTCCCACCTTCAAGAATTTTTATTACCTTAGCAATGCTGTGCCAAGACTGCTGGAACACAGCTGTGGGTGCTGTGCTGACGCCCACATTGCCAGTGTCAGGAAGGATGTACTTTAAAACCTCTAATTTATCTAATAATGTCTTTAGTGATTTGTGTAGGTTTGGCATTGTGGTGAAAATGCTTCCCGGCTTGGTTTATAACAAGAATTCAATTTTCAGTCTTAAAATGTATATTGCATGTGGAAGATACTAACAAGTCAACTTAGAAAAAGATCTGACTAAAATACTATCCTATCCATCTAACGGAACTTATCCACCCATTATATTTGAAAATAAATGCCAATTAAATGTGTTTTTAAGCTTTTCTTTTCCCTAATGGAAAATGTATATGTCAACCATAATTGAAAAATAAATTTTGAAAATAAAAGAAAATGTAGATTGAACTCATGTCAGCCCATAGAGTGGAGACAGAATAATAAGTTCTTGTAAATAAATATTTTTAAAGAGGTAGGAAATAGTACTCTCATGTAGGAAATGTAAAGTTTCATAAACAGTGATAACAATATTACTTTAAATGACGCTTAATAGGCGTGCCTCTAAGAAAACAAGCAATATAGAATATGAAAGATTCTTTACTAACTGGTGGATTCACTGCAAAGATTGATTACATTTATCAAAATAAATACACATTCAGTTTCTAAGAATACACATAGTGCATAAAGAAGAATATCCCCATATTGCTTATAAAAGGAATATATAGTGTTTATCTCCATTCTGCTGGCCTATGTGAAAACATTTGTTTGGATCTGAAGTGTGTTAATTTATACTTTTAAACTGCCTTTGTTTCATCTTTGAAATTCAAAACATTATTTGGAATAGAATAATAGAATTAGAATTTTAGACCTGGAAGAGACTCGAGTTATTTTATTACAATTCTTAATTTTCCAGTTGAGGAAACTGAAACCTAGGGTTTAAGCATCTTTTCTAAGGTTACAAAACTAGAATTAGAACCCACCTTTCTAACTCCTTATATTTCTGCTGTAACCTCCTGTCTCCAACAAGTTAGTGGAGTAACATTTAAATAATATATTGGAAGGGATCTTAGGTCTCCCTCAGTGTGCAACTATATATGTCCAGGCTTCAAAGTCAATAGTGATTAAAATAAAAAAGTCAATAGTGATTTGTAATTATCTTCATCATTTAAAAAAATCTGTAGTAACAGAGAAATCAGTGTTTAAATTATGAGCTAAAGTGATTTCTGAGTGACTGAGATATCTATGTATATAAACAAATCTTTAATAGCCAAAGCAATCTTGAGAAAGAACAAAGTTGGAGATATCACACTATCTGAAATCATGCTATACTATAAGACTATAATAATCAAAACAATATGGTATGGCATAAAAAGACACATCAATTAATGGAACAGAACAGAGATCCCAGAACTACACCTAGGCCTATTGACTGACTTATGACAAAGGAGGTAAGAATATACAGTGGTATAAAGACAGTCTCTTCAATAAATGGTGTTGGGAAAATTGGACTGATACATGCAAAAAAAAAAAAAATGATGAAACTAGGCTATTTTCTTATACCATATACAAGAAAAAACTCAAAATAGATTAAAGACTTAAATGTAAGACCTGAAACCATAAAATTCCTAGAAGAAAATATAGGCAGTAAACTCTTTGGCATTATTCTTAACAATATTTTTTTGGATATGTCTCCTTGAGCAAGAAAGTGGGATTACATCAAACTAAAAAGTTTTTGCACAGCAAGAGAAAAACCTACTGAATGAGAGAAGATATTCACCAACAATACATCTGACAAAGGGTTAATATTCAATATATAAGGAATTCATACAGCTTAACATCAAAACAAAGAAAACCCCAACAATCTAATTTAAAAATGGGCAGAGGACCTGAATAGACTTTCCAAAGAAGATATACAGATAGCCAATGGACATATGAAAAGATGCTCAATATCACTAATCATTAGGGAAATGCAAATAAAAACCATAATGAGATATCACCTCACACCTGTCAGAATGGCCATCATCAATAAATCAAGAAATAACATGTGTTTGTGAGGATATGGAGAAAAGAGAACCCTTGTGCCCTGTTGGTGGAATTGCATACTGCATCCCAGTATGGAGATTCTGCAGAAAAACTAAAAAATGGATATATATAATAATCTAGCAATTACACTTCTGGGTGTTTATTCAAAGAAATCCAAAACACTAATTTGAAAAGATATATGCACCCCTGTGTTTATTGCAGCATTATTTACAATAGCCAAGATATGGAGGCAACCTAAGTGTCCATCAATACAAATGGATAAAGAAGTTGTTGATACATAAACACAATGGAATATTAGTCATAAAAAGAAAATCTTGTCTTTTGCAACACCATGGATGGACCAAGACAATATTATGCTAAGTGAAATAAGTTGGAGAAAGACAAATACTGTATTTTAGTTATATGTGGAATCTAAAAAACAAAACAATAAAACAGAAACAAACTCATATTCACAGAGAACAAATTGATGGCCGTCAGATGGGAGGGAGGTTGAGGGGGATGGGTGAAAAGGTAAAAGTGATTAAGAAGTACAAATTGCCAGTTATAAAAATAGTCATTGGGATGTAAAGTATCACATAGAGAATATAGTCAATATTGTAATAAGTATATATGGTGTCACATGGGTACTCGACTTATCAGGGTGATCATTTTGCAAGGTATATAAATGTCTAATCACTATGTTGTACACCTGAGACTAATATAATATTGTATGTCAACTATTATTAGAAAATAAATTTTAAAAACTTTAAAATAAATATATATATATATATATATATATATATATATAAACAAAGATCCATATGTAATAATTCTGCAAGCACTATAGGTGTAAGTAATGCTCAGGCTTCTATAACTTGGCTCCATTATAAACTCAAAAAAAATCAATACTCATCTAGAACTCATCATGAACATACTCTGTATTGAAGAGTTTTTCTCTATGCTGATCCACTGATCATAATTTGGAGAATTCTCATAATGATCATCTCAGTTCATTTGAGCTGCCGGAACAAATTACCATAGCCTGGATCATTTATAAGTCGTAGAAATGTATTTCTCACATTTCTGGAGGCTGGGATGTCTAAGATTGAGGCACTGGTGGATTTTGTGTCCAGTAAGAGCATGCTTCATGACTGTCTTCTCCTTCTGTCTTCACATGGTGTAAGAGGCGAGAGCACTTTTTATAAGGGCACTAATTTCATTCATGGGACTCCACCCTCATGACTTAATCACTTTCCAAAGTTTCCACCTCCAAATACCATCGCATTGGGGATTAGAATTTCAACATAATGAATTTGGGGGAATGGGGTATAAACTTTCAACCCATAACAATGATTGAATATCTGCTTCATCCTTAAATACTGCTCCCAGATATACTGTACGGCTTTTTAAATGTATAATTTGGGGAAAGAACTGATCTAAAATAAAACAAAAGAATTTGTATAAAAAACAAGTACTGAACTATTGAAGGTTGTTAGAATGTTGTATTTTTATAATTCAGAACCTTCTACCAAGCATGTCTTAGGCTGTGGTTATTTTTGAAATGGAAGTGAAGAGTCAAACTTGACCTTACCCAGTAAATATTTTGAGGATAAAGATGACACCAGCCAATGTGAGCAGCAAGGAGGCACAGTCAGAACACTCAAGAATCAGAGTTTTCTGAATTTTGTATATGTGTGTCTTGAAGAATACCTATTGTTAGCTTAAAACATAACCTTGTGCTTTATTTAGAGTTCAATTTATGAAGCTTATAGAGCCTGATTTTTGCTTTCCAATATGTAATACTGAGAAAGTCAGATTACACAGAAATTCAAATATGCATTCGTGTATTCATTAACATAAATAGCTTTAGGTGTAATGTTTTATTTATCTGATGAAACTTAAAAATTAAAACTAAATGGACTCTAAATGATATTTTAACATTGTTCAAAGGTATTTATGCATATAGTTTATATATGACTTCGACATAAACTAGATAAGGATTTTATTTTTATGTATGACTATATAAAGTCTGTAGTTCGATATTTAAAATAAACACGAAAGTAACAAGTTGGTATGAAAACACATTTCCTTTTGTTCTCAGGCTGTGAATTATTTGATAGGAACAGTAAGCACCTCAGATATATCTGTGATATATAAATAGTAAAGTCTCATTCTTGAACTATATTTGAGGGGCCTGACAAGATTGACTTTAAAAGAGCCAGTCCCCCCAAATGACTGCATAAGTTAAAAAATTTCTAATCAAACTTTATTTCAGCAATGTTCTCATTAACATTTGTAACCCATTTCTCCAAACTGCCATGAGTATTGGCCCTCCTCTGATATTTGCTATGTAATACATTTGCCTAACTTTAAAACCTTCTGTATCAGGATCTTTCAAGCATTGAATGAGAAATGATGAAAAAAAAAAAAACAGTTTGCTATGTTATTATCATGTTAGTCACTCCTGGTAATTCTCTTTTAAATGACAAGCTTTAATGACAAGCTTTTATTTGAGTTGTATCAAATATTCTCTGATGTGACTGTATTTTAAAATATATCTGCAATTCTGATTTTTTAGAAACAATCACTTTCAATTCAGAGTCAAAACCATAAGAACTTGTTCTGCTAAGTGTTACAGCTTTCTGACATGTAGGAATAGCTGATGTGGGTGAAGCGTCTAGCTTGATGTTTTATGTCTAGCTATTAGTCAGTTAATCTTCCTCCTTACTTCACTTGAAAATATTTTCATTCTGTATGACAAAAAGTAAAAAAATTACATTAACTGTGACTAAAAATGTATTGCAAATGACACATTAATGAGACTAATATTTCTTGCCTTATAATAAGGTTTTTCTAGTCTTACCTTTGGTGAACCTAGATCCAGATAGTTTAATAATTACAGAAAAGAATTTTTTTTGAACTCTGGGAACAAGATTATAGTAAAGGTTTTCAGATAATTTTTAATATAAATTTTAAAACAAACAAAAGGACCAAGTAAATATTTTAACTATATAGTAAAAGTCTTCTTAGGCAAGATATTTGGATGTGTCCAGTTAAAGCAAAGCATAATTGAAAGGAAAGGACAAGCAGTGCTGACAGAGTTTAGGTCTATGAAGGAAATTTTTGACTCATAAGAAAAAATTCAGTTAACTTAGCACAAAAGGATAAGTGGTAATACTGTTTATAAAGCATTTGGATTTCAGAAGATGCCATCAATTTATTCTGTAATTTTAAAGAGCAAAACTGTGTTTTTGGCTTTCAAAAATGTGTTTCATCATAATCGAGGTTTAGCTTATCTCTGTACCATGAGGTCTGAGGTCTCAGCTGGAAGATTCAAGCTGAGCACCAGTATCATCTGCAGGCCTATGCCATTACACGTCAGGCAGTTGATAAGAGCACTTGCACATGAGCCTGTCCATGTCCCTAGGAGAAGGGAAAGGAAAGGGAAGGAGGAAGAGAAAACCGGGGGCATGGGTCATGCAGTCTTTTATGACTAAACCTCAGAAGTCATACAGCATCACTTGTGTCACATTTTTTTTTTTAAATCAAAGTCTCAGTCACATTCAAAGAAGGGAATGGTAAGGTTCTTAAAGAGTATATGGGACCAGAAATATTGCTGTGGCCCATTTCGTTGCCTGAGATATTCTCTCCCAGTATCCCACCCCCACATTACTGAGGCTTTCTCATCCTCTAAGGTGTGGGTTTCCCGACAATTCTGAGTAGGTGCCCCCTCTCTTATTCTGTCACTGTATGCCATTTGTTTCCTTCATAAAAACTTATCCCGATTTTAAGTTAATCCTAATTGTTTTCTTATCATCTGTCTCCCTAACTAGATCATATGGCCCACCAGGTCAAGGGCTAGGTCTGTATTATTTATCAGTATATATACCCAGTGCCCAGGCAGGGTGCCTAGCACATAACATGCTCTCAATAAATATGTATCGAATATCGTTTAAAGGTATCATTTCGTTTTGCAATAATAAGTTAATAATAATGTTGATTGTATCGTTTCCTAATTCTTACTGAAATGGCTTTTTATTTTTCTCTTTCAGTAACTGCCCTTCCTTTTTGGCTGCTGCTTTAGCTAGAGCCACATCAGATGAAGTCCTTCAGAGTGATCTTTCTGTACATTACATCCCAAAGGAAACGGATGGCACAGAAGGGACTGTGGGTGAGTACCTTTCTGTATCACTTGTTTGAAAATATGAAAATCTAGCCATGTGTAACGATCCACAGAAAATGTCTACAAAATACTGAATCACACTATGTTTACCATTGGTTGATTTTATGGTTGTTGCAAGAGAAAAAAATGCAAAAAAAATTCTTTTTTCAAACTAATCAATAAAGGAGGAAAAAAGAGAAAAAAGTACAGGTATATTTTGAAAAAATGAGAAGGTAATTGGAACAAGAGATGATCATAACAGGATATCAAATAATATCTAGATAAATGGAAAGAGTAAAGGGAGAAATGTGAAGATAACAGAAAAGACGAGCGAGTGATGGAAGAGAAAGTTTGAGCAAACCCTATTTAAAATTTTTGGCTTCCCTTTAAGAATCCAATCTAATAAATTAGATAAAAATTCAAGAAATCAGTTGTAACAAAATTTCTCATTAATTATATTAAATTTTATATCAACCAACAAATAGAGCTCTTTTTGAGTGATGCAAATTATGAGGCTTTATTAAGAAAGGCACATTTATTAATGTATTAGACTTACATATATTTGATAGGCTCTATAGAAATACTGATTTTTGTAAAAATTAGGGAATTACTACTCAAAATTGTTAAGGAATTTTAGTATTTCATTCTATTTGTTCTGTTTTAAGTATTTACCTTTAAATATGGTACATAAGGAACAAAGCATATATTAATCAGAGTAGCTAGATTATAGAGACTGTGAGGCAGATATAAGTAAACATTCCTGTTCTTCCTTTATTTCTCTAGATCATTTTTGACAGAAAATTGGCAAGGAAGAAATTCCTCTGCTTGTTTTTACTGAGGGTAATTGATTCACTTGGAACCAAATTGTTCCAGAGTCAAGTTGGATGGAATTCCTGCTACAAAGTAATGGTCTTTCCTCTGGTACTGATGCATAAAGTAAAAGCCCTGTAATGAAAAGATGAGGGAGATTAAATTCTTTCACTGCAGCCAGGGTGATGGCTGACTCAGCTTCAGCTCAGCACAGTGACATTAACGACTGATGAGTAATTTACAGCTGTGAGGGGGTGGACTACTACTTTGAACAATTTTCTCCTTTTCACACCCTTTTAAATTTTATTTTTTAAATTCAAGCAGCAATTATTTATATACTAATGTTCTATACCACTCCCTGCATTAGACCACCACTTAACGTAGCAAGATTGAAGTGCTGCCCTACATGCCTACCTTGGAAGAATTTTCTGACTCCCCACTCTCCCCCACCCCAACCCCAGTAAGATAGCAAAAATGAAATGAAGGATTTTTCTTTTTGCAGATATCATTGGTTATTCTGATTTTCTATTTTTCCAAGAGATAACCCAGTAACGTTTCCATGCCACTGCTGTGATTCAGAATGATCTATTATAATTCTAGACAATTTGCAAGTCTTTAACCTATTTAACCCAAATCACTCAGTGTGAATTGAGGAGAATCTCTATGGGGCATATTGTGTTTCTCCATATGTCAGAATGGGAAACTGGCATGCTGAATAAGGCCTACTGCCACTGGCTTAAAGGCACTGAAGTCCCCATGAAATGCCTTTTGTTTCTCTTTTAGTTGTTTCCAAAAACAGTCTTTAAAAAAAATCCTTAACTTAAAGTTCTTTTCATGTTCATATCGTCTCTCTAACAGAATGTTTGCTAAATAACCTGGCATTTCTGTTAGAATAAATTTAGTTTAGCAGGTGTTAACTAGTTACTATCTAGACAACTTAAAATCAATTTGAAATATCCCAATGTAAAAATTAAAAAGGAGGGGAAAATGATCATTAATAGAGAGAAAATTAAAAGAATTTTTAAAACTTTGTATCAATGAATTTGAAATCTGGGTATTTTCTAGAAAAATAAATAAACAAAGAAGAAAGAGATTGAGAAGATTGTTAAGTAGCTATCTTTCCAAAAGTACGAGAAGGTGATTCTACAAGTGAACAATTTCAAACGATTCAAGACAATTCCAATGCTTTTTAAAATGAATTATTCAGTTGCACAGAGAAAGGAGGAATTAGCACAGCATGACACTGATACCAAAACTTGCCTACGACAAAATTAAAAAATAAAATGAGATCAATCTTATTAATCAATATTAAATATATTAAGTAAAATATTTGTACATTTTGGGTACAACAGTTAATTCAGTTGATGAAAATGTTATCGAGGGCCTACCATATACTTAGCACTACGCTGGGGAAACTACAGTAAACAAAACAGAAATATTGGGAAGTCTAGTAGCATAATTTATATCTTAAATAGATAAAAAGAAAATAAGGAATAATCTCTAAAGATGCCCAAAGAAACATTTGATAAAATTCAATATCCATTCCTAAATTAAAAAAAATATACTTAATAAAGTAGAACTAGATGGATACATCTTGGACAAAATTTGGCTCAACCCAAAATCTAGCATTTATGCTTGATGTACATACTCAAGAACTTTTTGGTTACAAGTGACCACTAACACAACTCAAACTGGCTTCAGCAAAACAGAATTTATTGCCTACCCTTCAAGGTAAGAAAGGGCTGCACAGCTAGATTCAAGGCTTCGCATAATGTCACCAGAACCTGGCATTTCTCCAACAATCAGCTGTACTCTCTTTCATTTTGATTCTACTTTCAGGTTCTGTGCAGTACCAAAATGACAGCTAGGAGTGCTGGGTCTTCGTCTGCCCAGGTTCAAATCAAGAAGCAAAATAAGAGCAACTTTACTCAATTGCTCTTATATAAGTCAGAGATTTACTCTAATCAGCCCAGCTTGGATTATTTTCCATTTCTGAACCACTCACTATGGCCAGAGGGATGTGATTCTCATTGGATAGACTTGAATTACATGTTTTTACCCCTAGATGCACCTGAACTAAGAGTAAAATAGAAATGTTCCTGGTAGAGGAATGTTTGCTAGGTGGCAGGTAACACATTAAAATTCTGACTCAAAATACTAAATAAAAATAAAATAACTAGGAATTAAATTCATTAAGAAATATGAAAGGCTCATGTTAAAAAAAACTCTACTGAGCAATATAAAAAGGATTTAAATTAGACTATGTAACTTGTTCCTGGATAAGACTCAGTATGAAAAAGGTGTCATTTTTTTTTCTAAATTACTCTATAAATTCAATATTACCTGAAACACAATGACAACAAATTTCCCACCTAAAACTTGGCAAAATAATTAGAAAGTTCATCTGAAAGGATAAACATGTTAAAGTGACATCTTTTAAAATTAAAAATAATAGGAAAACTGGTCCTCCTGATATTATGTATAAAGTTACATTAATTTTAAAAGAATGGCACCATTCTAGATATAGATGAAGAGACCAGTGAAGCAAAATAGATGATCAAGGAGCATACAAATATTTTAATATTTTAGGGATTAATTCATATAGGTTTGCATATTCATTTATTCAGGTACTATACTATGACTAATAAAGGAAAACTAAGAAACAGTCTCTACCTGCAATCTAATTTAGGAAATGTAGAGCATGGGTGTTAGAGTCAGGTATACCTGAGATTGAGAATGGCTTTACTTGTTTGTGAAATGTTCCAGAGACATAGAATGTAGAAAATACCCCCCAAACGTTATCTATTGTTATAAAATGTGGTAATAGCTATAATAGATGGTGTGAACAATGTGTAATGGGAACATAAGGGAAGGAAAAACTGAGATGGGTAAGGACATATCTAGTGGTTTCCTAAATATCAGTGGAAGCTGGTATTACTTTCCCTAACCAAGTTAATCTGTCTACACCAGCACTGTTCAACAGTCAGCACAGAAATGTTCTCTACCTATTTTCCAATATGGTAGCCACCGGCCATATGTATTTCTTGAGCACTTGAGATATAACTAATGTGACCAAAAGAACTGAACTTTAAATTTTATTTAATTTAAATAGCCACATGTAGCTAAGAAGCTACCTTGTTGGATAATCCAGCTCTATATAATAAGAGTAATATACAAACCAAAGAATGACATAATGGTTCTAATGTTTATCTGGGAATCTGGAAGCCATCCTGATAGTATCAATTATTTGTTCCACCCCATCCCATTTTCCCCCAAAGTTTCTGAATTCACTTGTTTTTGCAATTCTCTGTTGTGACTGTCAAATGCAGATCCAGGGACTGTACTGCTGCAGAGACCTTATGGGTTGGAGTGATAATTGCTAGCTGAAAGAGCGTCTCTGGCAACTGATGCTTAAAAAAATCTACAGGAGTTGCTCAAAACAGTCAAAACGTTGGGTTTTCTATTGGCCTCAGTTTTCTTCTTATACACACCTCCTCAGGTTTTATTTGCTTTTTGAACTTCTTTTTCAAATGTACCCTTGTTTTTCAGTTACATAAAAATGTCAAGGAGACCAAGCCACAAAACGTGGCTTACCATACTGTATTATGTTAATGAGAACAAGAACCTTGAGATCTTATTTCGAAACACAGTCATTTAAAAAAGAATTTTGAATAAGGAAACAGGTAACTGTAGTCACAGATTAAGGAAATGGCAGGGTGAGGAATATCAAACAAGAAGTTAAGTTCCCAGTGCATTCTAGAACAGGTAGTCTCTCTTCTTTGAGATTTGTGTTCTAGATCAGAGGAGGCATTTCCCATCTGGTTCCCATTTTTTCAGGCTGTCAACATATATCTGATTTAGTAAAGTAAAAAAAAAAAGTGACAGAATTCTGAAATTTTTTGACCTGGGATGTAGGAGGAACCTCTAAAATACTGGCTTGAGAAAACCCAATCTCCCCTTGGTTATTTTAATAGCTGCAGTTTGAGTAGAGATGATCAATTTGGCCAATACTATATTCAGTGTTGCTTAAAAGGGTTTCATGTCTGTCCATCCTTGAGGGATGCAAGTTAGCCTCAGAAGTCAGCTAGCCTACTCCACTTAATAGGTCAAATAGCAGACTTAATAGTCTAGGGTAAAGAATCTTCTGATTGCTATCTTTTTTTCTATCCAGGATACACACATATAAACAGAAATTTAAGTTCCTTTTCCTTAGAGATAAATAAAACTCTTAACTCATCTGTTCAACTATTTAAGCTATTGCCTAAAACTTTGATTAAAAATACATCAAATAACAGAAATATGTAATTTAGTTCTGAATTACGATCAGTTACAGGAGATAAAAGTTGAGGGACTGGGAGGAGGTAAAGGAAGTGGTTAGAAAGAAAGCGAGACAAAGACAAAAGGTAATTCTTATTATTCTTATTCCTGTAGTTTGTAAATAATCTGTTTCCATAGGCTTTTCCAGTTAGCTGGATAACCACGGTTCATATTTCAGTCATTCATCTAAGCACATGTAGGGTTTGGCATGGCAGCCAAGAAAAAGGGAACCAGCGCTCTGAACTAGATAGCAGTGGCCTGAGCCCTTTGCAAGCAAGAATAAATCCAGCCTAGGAAGAGACCCAGCACTGACCAGAGGTTTTTCTCCTTACAACATAAGGATTATCTTAGTGGCAGCTGCTGGCTGATGATTTTCTACTAGAAAGCTTGTCGTTTTCTCTCTTCAGAAGCAACATTTCTCTTGAGAAAGGGGAATTTCTTGTATTAAGGAGGAGCTTGACTAATGTGACCTACTTCTGTCTTTACCAGTCAGGCAAGTGAAAAGCAGTTTTAACACGGCTCTTCATTGGGTTTTTTTTCTGTGTTTCTTTCAGAGATTGAGACAGTGAAATTGGCCCGCTCCGTCTTCAGCAAACTACATGAGATTTGCTGCAGCTGGGTGAAAGACTTCCCTCTCCGCAGGAGACCCCAGCTCTATTATGAGACATCAATCCACGCCATCAAAAACATGCGCAGGAAAATGGAGGACAAACATGTCTGCATTCCCGACTTTAATATGCTCTTCAACCTAGAGGTAAAGGGCACTTCTGAAGAGTCAATGAGATTTAAAAAACAAAACAAACATCTTCATTCATGGTCCTGTTTTCTAACAGAGCTTCTAATATAATAATATCTCTGATAGGTTGGAATAAGACTGAGGGCAAAATGGCACAAACCTGCTCTCATTGGACAATAGAAAAGGAACTAATTTATGTTATTTTGAATAGGTAATGCATTCACATGGCCTAGAATTTGAAAATCAAGTCTCTCTCTTATTGTTGTTTCTCAATTCCCCTCCATGAAGGCAAGGGAATTACCACTTTCTTGTGTAACCTTCCAGAGCTATTCTGTAAACATACAAGCAAAAAAAGGAAACATTTCTCAGTAAAGCTGTTTTTTTAAAAAGGAAACTATTTTGATAGTATAATCTATCAAGTTTACTAAGTTCCCACATTAGTATGCTGGTGAAGAAACACAAACACACAGAATGAGACTGAGATAGTTTTCTGATTTCGTGTGGTTTTCTTTTTAAATCTTGGTTTCTGAAATAGGAAAGTAGCTGGAACTGCATTTCATGAATCTCTGTGACTGACAAATTGGATCATATGAGCCTTGTCAACTTAATAACCATTTTCCTATCTTCCTCTTTTCTTTCTATTAAATGTATTATGTTAATGAAAACAGAGGTAGGTTGTTTCTTTTGCCTGTCACTTACTCTTCACTAAAGTCCTTAACTTAGAAATTACAATGCAATAATTTCTAAAAAGCTCAATATTTCCTTCTTGTAGCAACTAAATTTAAATTTTAGCTGACTGTCAAGGTCTGATAAGCAGTGATGGTGGGTTGGTAATTGGAGCTTATGTTACAAAGATAGATCAGGTGATGTCTTTGTTTCCATGCCCAAGCATGCATAACCCAAAAGGCTGTTATATGATAAACAATGCTTATATCACTACACCTACTTGAAGATTATACTCAGGTTTGAGGGCATGATTGCTATTTGTTGACTTGGTTTTCATTTTGCCTTGAAATCAGTCCAAACTTCTAACTCAGAAAGGGGCACCTTGCTATAGTGAAACAGGCTTTGATGGCAATCTGACAACACATACGTAGAACTTTGTAATATTTCACACCCCTTGATCTGGTAATTTCACTTTCAATTTTTATATTACAAGAGACAGAAATGCAGAAAAATCTTACGTACATGTTTTGTTTGACATTAATGTTTACTACCACATTGTCAATAAAAAATTGGAAATGATCTAAATCATTACATATAGGGAAAACTGATATGCTCATAAGATGTGGTGCATGTCCATTTAAAATTATGCCTTTGAGTAATACTTAATGCCATGGGGAAAATGCTAATGATATGATAAATGACAAAAAGCAGGATATAAAATTCTATATCTGATCCTAATTTTATTTAAAAATGTATATGTTTAGAAAAAGACTAGTTATCTGTGGTGGTAGGATTATAGATTTACTTTCTACTTCTTTACTATTAGTCCAAACATACATACAGGGAGAATATCAGTATTTTTGTTAAAAAGCTATACTAATTATTTAAAGAGATCCCTTTGGCTCCCTTCTGTTTTTTCTGAGGCTGCATTACAAAATCTCCCCACCGATCTCACATTGTTTAGTTATATTCTCATGACCCCATAAAGCTATTATTACCCCCGCTTTTGTGATAATCCCACAATTCACTCATCATGTAAAAACTGCTTGTATATGCTGTTTTTTCAATTTTACCCTATTCTTGCCAATTGTCTAAAAATGAATACTACAGTATAGGTGGCAATTCTACATGTCAGGAGTTTTTTCCTAGATAATTCTGTTTAATCCTTTAATCTTCGATGGCATTATAGATGGTGTTGATTAAATTGCTGAATTAACTAGTTGTAATATCTGTATTAGATATAGATTTCATAATATTTTGGTGCTATCATTACTCTGTGGATATTTATATGTGGTACTTTCGTAAATGTCTACTCTTTAAAATAACTTTTTCAAAGCAAATATACCTGTTGTTTTAGTAATCCCTCCCAATCCCCATGAGGCAGCACCTCCTCCCTCCCCTAACAGATGAGAAAGGAAGCACAAGAAAATTATGTGATTTACTTTGAATGACAGGACCTGGACTCATCCAAGCTGCTAGCGCCCAAGGAATGTCAAAGACTTACAGACAAAAGTCAATACGTACTGTTGCCTAAAGGGAGTCCAGGACTCAGAGTTCAGTGAGTTATAGATCTCCTGCGTGAGCAAGAGCTGAGATTTAAACAACTGAGCCAAAGATGAAGCAGCAAACTACTTAACGGTTTTAATGTGATCTTGTGACTAGGCTTCCTTTGTCAGGACGAAGCGCAGGTTTGGAAGGCTGCCCGCTGGCAGTGTTTTTAGCACTTGAAGTAGTGGGTGGGCAAGGGAA
The DNA here is from genome assembly GCA_004027375.1 of Macroglossus sobrinus. NCBI lineage: Eukaryota > Metazoa > Chordata > Mammalia > Chiroptera > Pteropodidae > Macroglossus > Macroglossus sobrinus. The sequence continues at coordinate 525,622 of PVKZ01000247.1, forward strand.
ATACAAAGCTAGGTCTTGGATTAAGAGACAAGGTAAAGTGGTTACAGGGCATGTGGACATCTGATATGGTTCAAATTTGGCTAACCAGTTTAGGCTGTGTTTTTTATGGTCAGAATTCAATGTGACCATGAATGATTTATGAAGGAGATATTATAGAAGTATACGTACGCTTTCATTATCTCTGTGTATTTTAAACAACCTAACATAATTGGCCTTGTGCTGGGAGGCCAATTGTTTCCTATTGTCCTCGGTTTCTAATTTAAAATACTTTTTGGAAAAAAATACTCAATCCAGAAGGGCTTTTGTTCAATTCATCATCATTTCTTTTCTCCCCCTCCCCTCAAAACTGTAGCAGCAGTTCTGAAGCAAATGTATGTGGGCGGTTTCCATGGCACAAGACAGCAACTTCGCAGAGAGGGCGCTTCAGCCTGAGCTAATTGGGCATGATGTGTTCCAGTGTTCTGGTGTGTGAACACAGATGCCCTAATAGTGCAGGTATTTTAGCAGTTGATCAGGCATGTCAGAAAAGGGAAACATTTAGTCTCGTTATCTGGGTGACAAATGCAGTGGAGGAGGATGGGCAGCAGTGCAGGGGGTTGGCGCACTTGAACCTTGCTATACCCAACTCTCTTAACTGTTTCTGTTGACAGGACCAGGAAGAACAAGCTTACTTTGCAGTGTTTGATGGCCATGGAGGAGTGGACGCTGCCATTTATGCCTCCATTCACCTGCACGTTAACTTAGTACGCCAGGAGATGTTCCCCCACGACCCTGCTGAGGCCCTGTGCCGGGCCTTCCGGGTCACCGACGAGCGGTTTGTGCAGAAAGCAGCCAGGGAGGTATGCCGTTTCCTCCTAAATTCTAGCCATGAATGCATTAGCCGAGCTCACCTTGGTCTGTGGTTAAAGGGCTATTTTGGATTTTCTCTTTTTGGGCAGGCATTATTTAAAGTTCTCTCCCAAACTGTATTCTTGACCCACAGTACTGGATTCTGTTGTAGTTTTAATTCTCTCATCAGGAAGAGTTTAGTGCGGGTGCTATGATGTACTGTATAGAAACTCCCAAGCTATAATTTTCCGGAAAAGCAATCCACTGCTGGATACAGCAGGCGAGTTTATCCTTCTTCACCACTGCCTGTCAGGTTCATACCAGGACCATTTCTCTAAGTAGACTTTTGCTGATAAAATCTGGGTATGGTGATTAAAAATGTTCTAAAAAAGAAACAGAAGCAGGGAGTACTCCCATACATTTGGTTCTAAATGGGTTGGCAGTGTTTTGTTATGTATCTCTTGAGGGAAAATTTGCGTGGAGAGAGTGAATCCTTAGGTGATCCTTGAACTGATTTTCTCTTAACAGGAAGAAAAGTCAGAGCTCATGTCCTAATTTCTTAAGGTTAATCAGACTTAAGGTTTTACTCTGAATGAATGACAGGGACTCTATATTAAGATCTAGAAGTAAAAATTTTAATCAAATTAATCTAATTCTGGATATCGGTTATTACATAATTAAGTATAGGGCTCTATGCATTTCTAACTGGGAGCCAATAGAAAGAGAATAATTTTTAATTTTTAAAAGTAATTATAGAATTATATATACACAAAAAATTAGACCCCTGCCCTACAACTTAAACACTAACTCTTTTTGAAATTGACTTAGAGAGAACAGGGTAATCATTTTAATCCATTTCTTTCATCTCAGAGTTATGCTTTACAGCAGTGGTGGGACTTAGAATTCATGAAACAGTAATTCAATACTATTTGGTATTAAGAGAAATATTCTATAGTTCCCCACCAGCACCCCAGGTCTAGATTAATATGCAAATCTAACAGTAGTAACCACTAAGATCTACATATAAGGTGAGGCTAGAAATCAACATACAGTTGTTGACCTCAGCCCTTCCGTCTCTGGAGGGCCAGCACTGCCTGGCTGTCTGCCTTGGAGCTGCTGGCTGTCAGTCACCCTTCTGACGGAGGACAAGACCTGACCCCTGAGAGGTGCTCTGTAATCACCAACGTGAAACTGAATCACTTGTTATCTTCTTCCTCCTCTGTTCTATCCCTTTTCTTCTGTGTCCTCAAAAATTGTTTTTTTTTCTGACCTTGTTCACATTTACTTTGCTTGTGACCCTAGTGTCTCTTGGTCCTGCCAATAGTTCTCTTGAATAATTTAGGTTTGTTTCAGCAGTTACGTTTCCCCTTCTTGTGCTTCCATGTGCTGCTAACTGCTAGGAAGAAAGTAGCTATTCCTGTTGTGAAGCAGCCCTGCCTCCTGTTCTCTCCAGGGCATATGCACTCAAGTGTCTTTATCATGTGTTCCAGGGGGCTGAGTTTTTGAACAGTCTGTGTGGGAAGACATTTTATTGGTGGGTGAGGATTTATAACAAACTTTCCCTAAATAGGGAAAATGAGAAGTTGTTTTTCTCATTGGCTACAAGGGGCCTTTTACCACCCTTGACGCATTGGTTCTAATTTAGGCCAAGTCCTTAGTAACAGAAAAGTCATGCTCATTTGGCGGTGACTCATGTCAAATGGAGAGATGTCATTTTAGTATAGTAGTATCAAGACCTTCAGTACAGTGGTACTGAGCTACTACAGTGAAATTCCAGGCTGTTGGTTCTTTATGCAACATTCCAAAAAGTGAAGGCCCCTTATATTATTGTAGAGGGTTTGTTTGTTTGTTTAAGGTATAAGCATCTTAGAACTCCCCGGAACACAGATTATCTCTTGGCTCCTATCTTACTATCCAGAGCTAGGACTTGCTCCCTAAACATACAGGAGGTCAGTAACAGAAGAGCCAGACCAGAATATGGTAATCTTTACTCTTAAGGTTGACATAATGGATTCAGCACTGGACTAGGAGGAAAAGAACTGTATTTCTCTTGGAACAATTCATATAACCTGCCATAGTTTTCTACTTATATATAAAATAGAATTAATAATCATCCCTGCCTTGCATATCACAGATCCAATGGGTCTGTGTGTGCACACATAAATACATGCACATAAAAATGAGAAATTTGAATTAGTAGGAATTGCTGTTTGTGAAACTGAGTTAATATATTGTATAACTCCCAACCAAAATATCTGTGTCAACTATTGTTTCTCAATGAGAATTTGATATCTATCTATCTATCTATCTATCTATCTATTTACTGACTCTATTTTTTTTTTAAACTATTTTCAGAGCTTAAGATGTGGGACCACAGGAGTGGTGACTTTTATCAGAGGCAACATGCTACATGTAGCCTGGGTGGGTGACTCCCAGGTTATGCTTGTGAGAAAGGGCCAAGCTGTGGAACTAATGAAGCCACACAAACCGGACAGAGAGGTAAGTATGGTCTGTCCTACAAAGGCAGTTTTCTAGTTATTAAGACACAGTTAATTACTATTAATTACTATACGATCTCAGCAACCGTGCCTACCTTCCAAAGGAGAAATAAAGAGAACCTTTCCAGGAAGCTGATAAGTATTATATATATATTGTTTACTGTTAAGGTAAAAGAATAAATCCTGAATCTAATTATTTACTTCTTTCTATTGCATTGCTGTTTAGGATGAAAAGCAGCGAATTGAGGCCCTTGGCGGTTGTGTGGTCTGGTTTGGTGCCTGGAGGGTGAATGGAAGTCTATCGGTCTCCAGAGCTATTGGTAGGAAAAGCCAATTAATTTTTGTTTCTCTAAACTGTCCTCTTCTGGCTCGTTGTCTTATATTAACTCTGATATAAGGGATCCTGAGATGATCATTTATATTATCAGTGTGCTTATTATTGTTTTAAAATAAATGTTGGATGATGCCTCTTTTGATTTAATTAACCTACTCATTTATATACTTAAATTCCATTATTAAAAAAGAACTATATTAAGAGATGCAGAACTTACTAATTTCTATCCTTCTTTTAAAAAATGGAAGCCTTCAATCTTTGATATACAAAGTTACTTAACACCACAGTGATCCTCATTCTGTTTTGGGTCATGTTAGCTTTTTATATACTGTATGAAAATGGAAGGCTCCCCTCATATTTTACCTTGCTTAAAGCTTTAATTTTTTTTCAATGGATTTTAAAATAACATAAACAACAGAAAAGAAACCTATAGGAAAAACACTGCTTTTTAAATAAAAATAATTTTCTATATGAGGAATATAGTAATTGCCAGATAACCCTAGGGTTTCAAAGAATCTGCTTCCAGGGATTTAAATTCTTCAAAAGCAGCAGAAAGTTGGCAAAAAAAAAAAAAAAGCCTCTAAAACTTACAGAGTAAACAGCTAAGTTGATTGGACAAAATGCAAGGGTATAAGTTCAAAGAATTGAGCTATAGTCCTGTTTGTCATTGTTTCACCTTGGCACCTCGATTTATTATTTTAGGCTTCATGGTTTAGCTTCATTTTCTGTGTTTCTTTTTTAAGCAATAAATCAATGTGTGTGTCTATATAAATGATATGCATATATACTGCAGTGCTTAGTCACTGCCTACTAAAAAAATAGGGATAAAATGGATAAATGAAATGTATATCTAATCCCCAAATTTTGCTTATCATCACCAAACAATTCCAGAACATTACCAAAATCTCAAAGGACCGATTCCGTTTCACCACGCTGAGTTCCTCCCACTCTTTGGGAAGGTGCTGGCAAGCTGTGAAGTGGCCCAAATGTGGGCAGCGGAAAGTGGAGAGAGAGAAAAAAAATTCGGCAAATGCCTCCTGAAAAACTGAAAGTTGCCTTTACCTGATGACTGAGGGAGTTATTAGGAACTCTGGAATAAGGCCGAGTGGGGGAAACTTCCCATTTCTAAAACATAACCCCATATAGAATTACTTTTGACAACTGCAACCAAAGACCTCTTCCTCTTGATCTTCCTGTCTTTGTCGGAGCACCGAGCGATATCTTTAATGCCTGTTATAAAACCAGCTTTACTAGCGGATACTTGCTTTTTCTTGTTTCTAAAAATATAACACAAGGGGAATCTAAAGCAGGGGAAGAGTGTCCTTGAGTAAGTGGCAGCCTAAGAGAGAATGAGGCAGACTTCACAAAGGAAGTGACTTTTGAGTTGCATGTGGAGGACAGTGTTCAGGGAAGGCAATTACAGACAGAAGAGAACACAAACACATGGTTCGTCTGAAAGAGCAGGTTGTGTTTTAGGAACAGCAAGAAGTACAGGAAGCCACGGCAGATGGTGGGAGTGGTAAGATGTCAGTGTTGGTGTCAGATTGTGAAGGGGCTAAGTAGTCTGGGGTTTACCAGGTGAATAAGCAGAGGGACCCCCAGCATCAGGTTTGTATTTACGGGATATTTGTAATGATGGTATGGAAGACAGACTAGAGAGTGTAGATTCAGCAGGCTGTGGATACAGTTTATTACAGAGATGAGGACAGCTAAAAAGGGACACAAAAGAAGAAGGCATGAATTGATGAGACAGAAATGAGTTTGTGGGGGGAAGAGGAAAGGTAACTTCCAGCTTTCTCACTTGTGTGACTGAGATGATGGTAAAGCATTTTGTAACAAAGCCCAGAAATTTCGGGTGTGGTGGGGAGGAGGGTAGTAATGAGTTCATTTTGGACATATTTTATAGTCCAGGTACTTGTGAGATATCTTGAAAGAGATAATTTATATGTAGTTGGAAATAAAGATCTGGAGCTTAGCATACTTCTGAGTTGGAGAGATTTGGGAATTCATTCCATTTTGGCAATACTATTAGCAACCTGTGAAGTGACATATACATTATTAATTGAAACTACAGGCATAGATGACATTGCCCAGGAAGAATATGTAGCATTAAGGGAGAGATCAAGGATGAGACTCTTTATTTGAGGTGGAATATCATAATGAAGTCATGCTTTCTAGGTTTCTATCTTGGATCTGCCACTCTACAGGTTTCAGGCCTTGGGAAATTTACATAACTTCTGTGTCCGTCTGTTACTTTACAAAATAGTAACAGCACCTACCTCATGGAGTTTTTGTATTTAATGGTATAATACATTCCCTACCCTTAAAACCCTGCCTACCAGTCTTAGTACACAGTAATTGTTAGTGCTGTTATTAAGGGGCCAGCAAAGAAAATCCAAAAGGGATCACAGTTCCAGAAGTAGGCATCACAGATGCTAGGGAAAGGTTTCTAGGAGTAAGTAGTCAGTCAAGTGCTGCAGAGGTCAAATTTGAAATGGGTTAAAAAAAGACTTGGCATTTTGAAAATAGGAAATACAACAAGTCCTAGAATAATGTTTTGTTCAACATCATTTTCATTATAACACTGATGAGATGCTGTAGGAGCTTAACTTTTTTCTATCAGTTAGCCTATGGTAAACTGGTTTCGTTATAAGTCATTTCATTCAAAGTCATAGAACCTAGTAACGTTAAGCGAGGACTTACTACAATTAGTAACATTTGTGAGAAATGTTTTGGATTAGTAGGTGGAAAAACCAGAAAACAATCAGGTGAGGGAAATGAGCGATAACATAAAGGAGCATGTATAGATTTGGTTTCTTGGACAATCTGGTGGTGAAGGGAAATAGTGTGGTGAACTTGAGGGAAAAGCTGATTTGGGAAAGGGTTGCTTTTACTGTTTTTAGGATGAAGAGATTTTAGATCAGATCATGTTTGAAGGATAAAAGAAGAGGGCACGTAGAAGAGAGACTGAAGATGAGAAGGAAGCCGGAGTCCTAGAAAACAGGCCCAACGGCACAGTTTAGCTTTGAGATGGGAAAGGACACCTCTTACTCTGAGAAAATGGTAGCTGATATAGATGAATTTCTGCAGATTAAAAAAAAAAAAAAAAGGTGGGGTGGGGAGGAATTGAGGGAACTCAAGCCTGATAAACGTAATTTTCTTTGAAGTAGGAAATTAGGCCACACCTACTGAAATCCAGTAGCTTAATTGGAATAGGGAGCGGAAAAATGTGAGAAAGATTTAGAAAGCTCGTGGAATAAAATAGGTGGCTAAATAGGGACAAGAGAAATGACTCTTAAGCAGAGTTCAACTCTACTTAGGAAAAAATGACACTTAAAGCTTTAAAAATGAAAAACTTTTAAAATGTGTCTCCCCAGGAGCCCTTCAGATTTATAATCCAACGTTGACAGAAGCATGATATGTTTCCTAGCATATGGAGAGAGGAGGCTGAAGACAAAGGGATGTTGCCATTTCTTCCATGAAATGGATAATCATGCCCTCCTACCGAATTTGGGGGCGAAATGTTATGAATTTGACATCCAACAGTAGAGCAGGTGAAAAGCCAGAATTTTGGCAGCGTTTTCTCTGCGCAAATCTTTGTATGTTCTGTTCTAAACTAACAGTTGCGGTAGCCTTTTAATTGAAGCACTAAAGATTTTTGGGAACAGTATGACTCAGATCACATTTATTTTTAGAGCTGGAATTCAGAAAATAATAATGATGATAATAATACAGTCAGGTAGAGTAGGGGATGGGGAAATTTAAAGTAGATTGGTGGAGGACCCTGAATCTCATGACTGAAAGTTTCAATTAGCTTTTTAACAGGCTAATTAAAAGGTATCATAGTATATAAGTGAAACTGACAAAATCAATACCCTGCTTGAGGAAGATGGTTCTGGCTACTGTATAAAAAAGACAGTTTCCTGCCTTACAGATAAACTAATGCAGGTAAGTATACTAAGTAAGTATCTGTTGTTCAGGGTGTCCCCATGCAACCTGTTGGATAGGACGTGTGGCCCATAATGGTGCTGGCAGAGTTATCTGTAGGGTTCCTACTGAGTTCTCCAGGCCTATTTGAATATTAAAAAGGTGAGAGATATGTCTGAAAGAACCTTACCTGGGTAGGAGATAACCTATACCAGAAACAGTAATATAGCCAGATTACTTAAGTATATTTATCTTCATTATATGTCCCCCTGGTCAAAAAGTTCAGTTTTAGTGTAATGAAAAGGACAGTAATTGATAAGCGTTAACAAGTGCTAGGATTTGGACCCAGGCCGTCTGACTCCAGGGCTGGTGTCCTTAACTATTAAGCTATTTGCCATTACTTTATAAATTATAAAGCACTTTATAAATTTTTAAAAACTATTGTTTACTGATGAATTATGATACCCTAGTCCAGGAATTATTGCTTAATACTGTTTTTCATGTTAAGAAGTAAATGAATTTGTGAGAACATGGATGGACTTTTGAGATAATCATGCTAAGCGAAATAAGCCACACAGAAAAAGTTTAAAATCACATGATATCACTTATATGCGGGATATAAACCTAAAAGTAGGAAATGAACAGGACAAACAAACAGAGACTCATGAACATGAACAACAGACTAGTGGTTACCAAGGGGAGGTGGGAGGGGGAGGTAAACAGGGTAAAGGGAGTCAAATATGTGGTGACAGAAAGAAATCTAACTGGGAGGTGAACACACAGTGTAAATATATATATGTCTTACTGTTAAAGTATACAGCTGAAACTTATTGGATTTTGTTAACCAATGTCACCATAAAAAAAAAAGTTAATTAAAAAAAAAAATGAGTATTCCTTGTCGTAGTAATAAGCTATGTGGTTACCCATCAGGTGAAGGACCCTTTTGCTGGATTCTGTCCAAATACCTCAAGGAAAACAATGGATTTAGAAGTGCTCTGGATCCGAAAGTTCCAAAGTGCACTGTAGATAATGGATTTTCTCACTAGTCTGGTGATAGAAACCTAGCTCAGTGTGAGCCGAAGGTCTCCAGCCTATCTCCAGCACCCTAACCCAAGCACCCTGTGTTCAACTACGCATTCCTCCCTAACAGTTGCCTCTCTGTCTTTGCTAACTCTGTTCCCTCAACTCTGCCTGGTGATAACTAACTTATCCTTCAAGGCCCAGCTCAAATGTCATTCTGTATAGGGGATGAGCTAATAAGTAAGAAGGGAGAAATAAAGGCCCAATAGGGCTTTGGGGGTTCTCACAGTTGTTCACATGTGGAAAATGAACAATAGCAATAAAGACGGAAGGGTGGGGGGATGATCCGAGACGCATAAAGAAAGCAAGAATAGGGGAGTCCCTGAAGACGAGAAAAAGTGGTCATACACATTCTGAATGTTCTCTTGAAACAGTAAGCTAACAGCAGCATTAAAAACTGGACTGGAAACCAGGAGACTAACATTCTAGTTTCCTTGTCAGAGGCTTGGGATGACTTTTCCCAGCTTGAGGGACTTGGGCTTGAATTTTTAAAATCCTTTGTAACTCAAACCTCCCTCTTTTGCAGCATGAAGCTATTGATTTCTAAATAAGAATAAAACAAAAAGTAAGTGTTTAATGAAGAGGGTGGTCAGAACTTCGGTTTTTCAATGTGGACCTTTTCTCAAATCTCAATTAAATCAAACCTAACCACCAGTAAAAGAACAGATCTAGGAAATCAACAAGGTTTTCCTACACAGGACTAGATTTTTCAGTGCAGCAGCAAATTTAGATTTGACATTTGCTGTCATGCTCAGCTAAGCCTAAGTCTTACCTAGAGGTGCAAGATGCAGAGCTAAGCTAGATAAGAAATTAAGCCCAGGAATGGCAATTATTTAACTGAGAATACCGAAGTATCTAATGAACAGAGAATTCGAGTATTTTATCTAAAACTAGTTTTTAAATTCTTTCCAGTAAATTCAGATCACAATCCAGCAGACTGTGATCAGTCACAGCATTGGCCATAATCATTCTAACATGCAAGGTAAACCAAAAATCTGACCTACCCTCTAATTCCCACAGGAGATGCTGAACACAAGCCATATATCTGTGGGGATGCAGATTCTGCCTCTACCGTTTTGGATGGAACTGAAGACTACCTCATTCTGGCCTGTGATGGCTTCTATGACACCGTGAACCCCGATGAGGCAGTGAAAGTTGTGTCTGACCACCTGAAGGAGAACAATGGAGACAGCAGCATGGTTGCCCACAAGTTAGTGGCATCAGCTCGTGATGCCGGGTCAAGTGATAATATCACTGTTATTGTGGTATTCCTGAGGGACATGAACAAAGCTGTAAATGTTAGTGAGGAATCAGATTGGACAGAGAACTCTTTTCAAGGAGGGCAAGAAGATGGTGGGGATGATAAGGAGAATCATGGAGAGTGCAAACGCCCTTGGCCTCAGCATCAGTGTTCAGCACCAGCCGATCTAGGCTATGATGGGCGTGTGGATTCTTTCACTGATAGAACTAGCCTGAGCCCAGGGTCCCAAATCAACGTGCTGGAAGACCCAGGCTACCTAGATCTCACACAAATAGAAGAAAGCAAACCTCATAGTGCTCAGTTTTTGCCACCAGTTGATATGTTTGGCACTGGTGCACCAAAGAAAGCAAATCTTATTAATGAGCTAATAATGGAGAAAAAATCAGTTCAATCATCATTGCCTGAATGGAGTGGTGCTGGAAAGTTTCCCTCTTCCTTTAATTTGGGTTCAACAGGGCAGCAGATACACAGAATGGAGAGCTTGTCTCCTGTCTGTTCTAGGTTGGAAAATGAACAGTTCAAATTCCTGGGAAAGAGAGTTTCTAGATTATCTCATTTACGCTACCACTACTCAAAGAGGCGGCACGGATTCAGGTTTAATCCAAAGCTTAATTCATTCCTCTCTGCTCAAGAGCATTCCCACAAAATAGGCACTAGCCTGTGTTCACTTATTCGAAGTGGGAGGAGAAATAGGATGTTAAGAAGTTCTCTGCCATGGAGGCAAAATAGTTGGAGAGATTACAGTGAAAACATGATGAGGAATCTCAGACAGAATAATGATATTCCATACCCAGACCTTCCCTGGAGTTATAAAATATAACGTTACTCTTTAAAGTAGGCTAGCTAGCTCCCCACCCCCACCCCCGGAAAAAAAACCACTATCAGAGTAGAAACAAGGTAGACTTTTCTGAAATATGTGCTTCATTATGAAAACATGGGTGGCTCGATTCTTAAATGTAAATAGATCTCTAGGAAACTCAAAATACAGTGTGTTCAATCTGAAAAAAGTATTGGCGGTTTCACTAGCAAAATTATACAACTGATGCCTGTGATGTGTCCCCACACCTACATGCAACCCCACTGCCCTGCCTCTTCACGTCACTAGTGGAAGCTCGTGAGTTATTTTAGTCAGGATATATAGTGTTGAAAAAGCTCAACTCAGTTGAAATCTGGTATGATGTGCCTAATATATCTATAGAAAACTTAATGCAGAATTAGATTTAGTTGGGGAATATTCCTCAAAAGACTGAGGACTAGGAAGGAACAACCCCCCCCCCTTTTTTTTTGGTAAGTAAAAGACTAAAAGCCATATGGGTTTTAAGTGGTAACAACGAAAGCAGAAACCTAGCACAAAAATGTCATATTCTCAGACTTGTGAGGCAGCATACAGTCAAAATGATTTACTGATTTTTTTTCCTGTAACATAAAAGACTAAGAAAATTTTTTTAATTAAAAAGTATTTCCTAGGGTTGCAGCTATTTGGGAGTTTCATAACCTGTTATGGTGCTTTTGGCAGAATTTTTTATTATTTGTCATTTTAGAGGACCGCTGTCAACGGGTTTTAACCTGATGCTAACATGTTTTTCACTGTACCTTCATCTCAGGAATAAACTGGTTTAATAGAGATGATGTCAGGTACAAATATACTAGAATCAAGTTGCCATTTAAAATGAAAATCAGATATTTCTATTTTTGTGCCTTTTTTTTTAAAGGTCACAGATAGCAAAGACATATACTACTATAAAAAGTGGTTTTGGAGAATGAAAAAAATACTAGTTTTAACTTCTCTAAAACTGTTTCCCCCAAGGGAGTGAAGTAATTGGTGTGAAAGAGGCTGAAGTACTGCTTTAAGCGAGCCCAGAGGCCAAGTGCAAAACAGAATGCAGATTGCCAAGCCCGAGGCCTGCTTGGTAATAAATGGAGAGCACCCCAGAGTCCTGTTACATGCAACTTCAGACTGCAGAGATAGGACCCGTATTTCTCATTTCAGTATTTATTTGTATTTGACATTTTAAAATTGTCTGCCTTTTTGCCATTTCTGCAGTTTCGAGCCAGAAGCATATCTTCAACTAAAGGCAGCAAATAAACTGATAATCAGATTCATTCAGTGAAGCAGCCTCTGATTCTGAGAATCATGAATGTCTCCACGTGACATTTTACCCTCCCCCAGGCCACCATGGACCGGCCATGCCCATGGACAGGAAGTACTGAAGTATTTGCTGAGAAACGTCTTCTGCCTAATTGTGTTTTCACATAATAATAGTTACTTACTGTTCCCCAGATCCAGAACGGAGGGCTAAAATGCTTGGATTTTAAAACCATAGGACTATATAGCATATTTTGGGTGCCAGTACAGCTATATCAAATAAAAACAGCTACACTTTAGCAATGATCAGATCGTTAATCTACAGATTTTATTTCAAAAATTTGGATGTATTTCTTTTCTCAAATCTTGTGACACATGGCTGAAAAGGAGGGAGTAAACACGGCTCCAACTAAAGTACCAGAATCTTTTCACAGCCTGGTGCTTCACCCCCACACATGGACCTCACTCACGTCTTTCATTTTCTGAAGCCTAGATCTTGTTAACAACCCATCAGGTGCAGTGTCAGTTTCCAACCAAATTATCTAAGGAAACAAGAAAACAGAGGCAGCAGAATATTGGTATATTATAGTCCAAAGCAATTAGCCAACTTAAAAAAATTCTTAAGGATTTCCTATGGTTGTCTGTAGTTAATGTTTGTGATCGGAATGAAGAAGGTGAAAGGAAAGAGGGTATAAGTGATGGGTTTTTTTCAGTGGGGAAAAATGGTTCGCTGAAATTGGAAGGTATCTTAGGGTCTGGATCTTAGAGGTCTGACTACATAACTAAGCAGTGTTAACTCCATTTTCATACCAGTAGCCCTCTAGAAAATAAAGCAAAGTAGTTCTAGTACGGTCAAGTTATAAAACAATATTGTAAAAAATAGCAAATTTTCATTTGTCCACAACATGCATATTTCTAGAGTAGTTAGGTACCATTTGTAAGGTAAGTCCTTTAAAATTCTATAATACATATTAAAGTAGTGGTTATTGGTCTGATATATGCTGCTCTTGGTTCTATAAGCTAGATAAAAGCAGTGCTTTGTGAAATGCAGTGTTATATCTTAATGCCACTGGTGATAGAAAGTAGTCCCCTTCAGTTCAAATCCTATGCCCTTATCTGCTGCTTGCTGACGTAAGCAATAAGTACCCCTTCTAATGGTTTCTACACATTTCTGTAACTTGTACTTAATGATGGTGTATCTGGTGATTGTAAAAATATTAGACAGATAAAAAAGTATCTCTATAATATATATTAACTGTTAATGCTGAGGTGTATAGTCTGTGAGTTATGTGTTTTGTACTTTTATTCATTGTGTAATTTAGTGGTGGTGAAAGTTCTACAGTCTTTAGGAGTGGCAGTATTACCCTTTTTGAATTTAACATGATCTGCATCAATTTGTTTGCCTGCTGAAGTTTTGTTAGACTAGGAAATAGTAAAACAAATATGAACAAGAAAGTATAGTAGTTAAGGAAACAGACTTCAAGTCACCAACTGAAGTAATTACAAACTCCTTGTACATTCACTGTGAGTTCCAATGGGAATCGGCCCCTAATTTACAGGCTTCCTTTGTTCACTTTCTGGACATGGACCGAGGAGGGAGAGCTGACGTTAAGCAGCATTTTCACGCCAAACACTGGGGCTACGAGTCCCAGTTAGGTCTGTGCAGAAGATGGTGGAAACACACGTGTAAATACCTTTTCTTTACCTAGAAGTGCCATCCATTGTCCTTGAATTAATAAGATTAAAGTTGCTGTTGCATTTAAGTAGGAGGACCCTTGAAAGTAACACCTTTTCCAGGGACAATGTCAACAATGTCAATGTCAACACTGAGTCTGATTCTGACCACATTTATGGTGGTAGAATGTCAACGTGGTGTATAGTGTCACACTGCATTTCCATGACAACCACACTCCACTGTTGGAACACTGTGCAGTAAGAAGTGCAACATCCAATGGGCAGATGTAAATGATACATAAAGAGTTCAGTGTTTACAGATAAAACTGCTGTGGTTCAAGTGCTTCCTTCCCCATCAAAGGCTTGCCCAGGCTTTGTAAGAAAGTGATTAAATTATTTTGATGTTTAAACATATTGTATTCACTTAATAATCATTCTGACCTAAGCAAGGCCATAAATGGGGATACTATAGTTTTAGTCACATTATAATTTGTGACAATTTTTCTTTGGATCGTATTAGCAAAAGAACGAACATACTTTTTTCACCTTTTAAAATCATGTGATGTTAAAGGACAAACACCCACTCTTCTGTTCTGACATGTGAATAGCTTAGATGTCTTTTTCAAAACAAGATACTGCCAGTATTATAACACTATTTTCCAGACAAAGGGTACTGTGTTGAAAAATAATTATTTCCTCTAGCAGCATTTTATCTTCTATTGTGAAGACTATTTATTGTACTAATTAGAAAATATGAAATAAGATCGGGAACTCCAGACTGACACAGAAGTTGTTCTGGAAAGGAAATACTCTAATAAACTTTGATGTATTAGATAGTCCACAGATACATCATTGTTAACTTACTCTAGGTGCTCTTTGGTGAGAGACAGGCTTTGTTCTCTTGTTCATGACATTTCTCTGCAAAGAATTCTCTATGGAGTGAAGCGAATGAAGTGAATCATTTCTTACCAAGTAAATTGATCAATTTATGAACCTGCTCTACAGCTCACTTTTGAGTTCAGTTGTAATCATGAGTGATCCTTCATATTTTATTAAAACTGTTCATTCGGGTAGGAAGTATGTTGAAATTTTGCCACTATCTTAATAAAACCCAGCAATTTAAAACCACTGTCATTTGTCTTTTTATTCAAAGGAAAGATAAGATATTTAGTGCTGAGATTTACCGATTCCCTCAGAACTAAAAATAAAATCCTGAGGTGGTAGTCTTCTTAAACTTGAAAGTAGGAACATTTAAAATTTGATAGTGATGCTGTAGCTGTTATTTCCTCCCTAGATGACATACATTTCATCTTCTCCTTGTTCTCTCTGTAAGTTTATTGGGGTAGCAGGGGTTGGGGGGTTTACTGTCCTAAAATAGATGAGCACAGGAGCTTCCAACTGTTGACTCCTGAAATCTTACAACTACTTTAGTCTTCAATCTCTACATCCAACCAAAGTTTTTTTCTTTCACTTAGTCCTTCCCTTTTTAGTTTCAAACTGTAAAGAAAAGAAATAATCAGGTGAATTGCAGCTGACAGTCAGTCTGGAAGATTGCTGTTAAGAGAGTAACGGGAGATAGAGACAGAAAAGGTCTGGGACAGAAGTGAAGTTGAGAGAGGGTAAGATACCTGCAGCTAAGGGAATGGAATTAAACCTGAAAACCAAGTAAAGCTAGTTAACACATTGCATTGCTACTCTCCTCTCTCCACCATTAAGTCCCAGAAAATTAATTTCACAGTTATAACAAAAACTCCCAATTCCCTAAATTCATTCAGCACTTAGTACGATTTTATATCGAATTGAAAGAATTGAGGAAAAATGAAGGTTTGAAAGAATCATATATTAGAAGGGGTTTGCTAAAGCAGAGAATAAAAGAACAGTTTGATAAGTATTATTTATACTTAAAAAGTACAGTATAACTAGTTCAAAAGCAACATCTCTTTCTGAAGAACAAAAGTGTTATTTGGGGGAAAAGGGCCACAAATACTGGCACTCTTAGGGTATTGGTGAAAGGTCACTGCAGCCTAGGAAGGGCATAGGGAAGTATCACGGGGCCCACTCGATACACACTCGGTGAACTGAGACACAGGGTATCTAAAACTGCAGCTTAATCCAAGAATGCCGGTCTCACCCCTGCCTCCAGTTGAGCCTCCAAGAACAGAATTCTGGGAGGACAGGACTGTAACAAGCAACCAAAGAGACTCAATTCTCTGAGGCACAACATAAAGACTTAATTCTCTGAACTCAGGGTCAGAGGAGACACTACTGTGACATCCAGCTCCAATCAGAAATGTGATGTACTGCTACAGGAACATGATGCCACTAAGGTAACCATAGCCGTTTCTATAACCTCAAAACAAGCGTAACTCCTAACTAGATTAAGTCAAACTGCAATAAAGGTCTAAGCAGCAGGAAGGCCTACCCGTTTTTAAATGTAAAAACTATTCACCAAAATACTGTCCTACACAAGATGTGCTGCCTTAAAGAAAATGTACAAAGGCACCTGAAAACAAGAAAAACATTCTGAAGAATGAAGCAATCATCAGATCCAGAGTCTGCTATGACAGATTTTGGAACTGATGGAGAATTTAAAATAACTATGGTTAAGGTTTGGGAGTGGTGGACAACACACAAGATCATAATTTCAGCAAAGAAAAAAACTATAAATAGAAATGCAGAACAAAAAATACTGTAACAGGGATGATGATTACCTTCAATTGGCTAATCAGTAGACTACGTTGCTGAGGAAAAAAAAACAATCAGTAAACAAAGCCAATAAAAATTACCCTAATTGAACAACATGAGAAAAAAAAGTGAAGGAAAAACAAAAAAAATAGACCCAGAAAAGAACGCATCAGAGCTATGGGACAGTATCCGTTTAACATATGCATAATTAGAATCCTAGAAGATAAGGGTAATGGAGCAGAAGAAATAATGGCTGAGAACTCTCCAAAATTAATGATCCTGGACACCAAACCACAGAATCAAGCTTACAACACTAAGCTGGGTAAATAGCAAAAGCACACACTAGGAAAAAGAAAATCTCCTTCCAGATGGTTTCACTGGCAAATTCTACCAAACACACACTGCCAAGTGTATACATTCTCTTCTGGAAGAAAGATTCGTTTTATTAGGCCATTGTTATTTTGATACCAAATTAGATGAAGACAGAACAACAAAACTACAGACTAACATCCATTATGGGTACATATGCAAAAATCTTCAGCAAAATATTAGCAAAATGAGTATCACTACATACTTATTAGAATGCCTAAAATTAAAAATCAGTACAAAGTTTTTATGGGATTTAATGGAACCCTCATGTTGCTGTTCACTGCTGGAAAAGTCTGGCAGTTTCTTACAAAGTTAAGCATGTACTGACCACATGACTCAGTGCAATGACTTCTGACACCAACTACCTGGAGTTAGACCAAACTTTACAGGTTACAGGCAAAGTCTTCTACAAGTACAGATACAAGCTCTATGTTCGGGGGCCAAAGGTCACCCTCATATCTGACCAGTTAGCTACAAACCACAGACCCCTTAGGTTTGATAATTCACCAGAATAGCGCACAGGACTCAGGAAAATACTTTACTTACAATTAGTTTTATAAAGATATAATTCAGAACCAGGTAAAAGGACACACATAGGTGAGGTCTACGAGAGTCCCAATGTGAAGCTTCCTTGTGACCAGGTCATGTTACCCTCCTGAAACATCAAGCATGACAATACAGAGCACTGCCAACAGATGAAGCACATCAGAGCTTCAGTGTCCACAGTTCTTATTGGGGTTTCCTTACGTAGGCATAACTGACTCGCTGGAATTGAAGCTGAACGATTCAGACTTACATCATGTGACTCAAGAGCCCCAATCCTCTAATCACATGGTTAGTCTTTCTAGCACAGCCAGCTCCCATCCTGACTTATTTTGTTAGCATAAGCTAGCAGGACCCACCATAAAATAATAAAGACACTCCTATCACTCAGGAATTTCCAAGCACTTAGAGGCTATATTCCAAGAACAAGATTAAAGGGCCAACCAAATACTCCATCACACACCCAGCAGTCCCTCTCCAAGGCATATATTACCCTTGAGAATGAAAACTTGCGTTCACACAAAAATCTATACACAAATGTTTATAAAATTCATAATCACCCAAACTGGAAATAACCCAAATGTCCTTCAATGGGTAAATGAATAAACTGAGGTACATTCATACAGTGAAATACTAATCGGCAAAAAAAAGGAATTAAGTACTGATACATACAAGATGGATGAAACCTAACTGCATTTTGCTAAGCAAAAGGCTACATATTGTATAAGTCTTTATATGACACTCTGGAAAACAAAAGGGACAGAAACAGACTGTGGGTGCCAGCATAAGGGAATTTGGGGTACGGAACTGTTCTCCATGGTGGCAGATACATGACTCTGTCAAAACCCATAGAACTGTATATACCACAAAGACTGAATTTTAATGTATATAAATTTAAAGATCAACCAGGATGTTTGGGGGGATGACAGAATGCAGACTATAACAGATTAATCTAACTATGTTACAAATGAACCACATAACCACACTGAAGAGAATAGAGAAGAAAGAAACTAAGGTAACTGCATATTAATACCTAAATAACTTTGGGAAAGTGTTTCGACATAATACTAAAAGACTATACAAAAACACTATCTGTAGGTGGTAAATTTGTTTCTCATAGGGTATAGGTCAATAGTTCTGAAATGACTTGGTTTATGTATTAGGACTGAGAAAGTAAGTAAACATATTATAGCTAGTGAGAACCATGCTGTTGGAGAAAGATATAATAGAAGGCTAAAATGAATGCTGTGGAGTTGGACTGGTATTGTAGGTGCCAAGACAGACACATGGATTTTCTTTTTCAAATAGATTTACATACACATACATAGAGATGCACAGAGAAATCAAAAAAGATGTGTGTTTGCAAAATTACATATACATTTCTTATTCTAGCCACTGAGAGGGACTAGTAACAAAAAGTACATTAGCACCCAAATCTTTGTTTCTGAATATCATTGTCCAAAAAGAGAGCAGGGAAAATACAAGATGAGCCTGAAACATCTTGTGGGGGGTCAGAGAAGGCAAGGGAGGAAGGAGAGGCAGAAAGGGGTTTGGAACATATCAAAAGGATGCAGAAGCCAAGCTGAAAGAGCTTTCAATAATCAAAACTGGAATGCACTAAACTGTAAAATAATGACAGTATTGGATCATAACTCAAAGAATAAAATAAATATCCATGAGTGTACACTGATATAAATAAGTAGCTGAATAAAAAAGTGAATGGGGAATAAGGGACTTTTCCTACAGAATTCTAATAATAAATGTAGAAAATAGGGAAATGGAAAACCACCATTAGAACATTGCAGTAATAATTGCCTTAGCAAGATCCACTCTGGGGTGTTAAAATTAGTGGTTAATAGTAGAAACAGAATATCTGCATAGTTTCAAAGTATATTTAGTAATTACAAAGGGAAAAGTAGTAAATGGTGGGGAATCCTGGCAGAAAACACCTTAACCAAGTAATTAAGATTAATATCAACAGTAAATATCTGCATCATACAGCCCTGTTATATGCCCACACAAGGGAATATCACCTCCATGGTTGCCCTTCCAATAACACGTAATCTCAAATGAATATGAGAAAACATCAGACAAACCCAAACAGAGGAACATTCTATACAATACAGTTGACCCTTCACTAACACAGGGGGTTAGGGACACTGATCTCCCATACAGAATGAAAATCTGCATGTAACTTCTGACTCCCCCCAAAAGTTAACTATAGTCATCTCTTGTTATCTGCAGGGATTGGCTCCAGGACCCCACACAGTCACCAAAATCTATGGATGCTCAATTCCCTTATAAAAATGACGCAGAACAATGCACACAGTCAGCATACTCTTTTTGATCCAAGTTTGGTTAAATACGCAGATGCAAAAACCTGGGATACCAAGAGCTGACTGTATATTTTATCGGAAAAAATCCACATATAAGTAGGCCTACGCAGTCCAAACCCATTGTTCAAGGATCAACTGTAACTGGCTATCTTCAAAACGTCAAGGTCATGAAAGACAAGGAAAGACTGAGGAGCTGTCCCAGACTGGAGGATACCAAGGAAACATGAGAACTAAATGCAGTGTAGTATCTGGACTGGATCCTGGAACAAAAGTGCATTAGCAAAGTAAATGGTGAAATCTTAAGAAATTCTGTAGTTAACAGTACTGTGAACAAGACTAATTTTAGTTTTGATCACTGTTATATAGTTACAAAAGGAGAAGCTGAGTAATGGGTATACAGGAACTCTCTCAAGATTTTTGTGTCTTTTGTGACTCAAAATAGGACAATGTTAGGTTTAATTATTAGGTATCAAAATGATGGGTTTGGTTCAAGTGTGATAAATTGGAAAAAGTACTAGACCAGCAACTCATTCCACCCTTGCCAGTGGTGTTAAACACTGAAAGAATCACCAACTCTGTGAACCTTGGGGTTTTCTGCCAAATGAACAACAGACGACTCATCTTACCTCAATTGGTTACTCAAGGATTCAATGACACAGCTGGTTAAAGTTGTCCAGAAATGATGCATTTTAATGCAAGTATTACTACAATATCTTTAGGCAAGAAAAAAAAAAAAACGATTAAGGAGAAATTTTCTAGGAATGAACTGAAGATAAAAATACTAAATACAGAGCAAGGCAATGGTGAGAAAAAAGATTAAGAGAAACTATATTCTTCAGCAAAAGGGGGAACATTATTTTCTGGAACAAAAGCGGGGCAGGGACTCTGTTAGGATACAGAAAGAACAAGCAGAGTAGAGAAACCGATTGGAAATCTGAGTCCTTGTACAGACCCAGCAAGAGAGATCTCATTTGTGTCAGACCTTGCAGATCAGATCTTGAACACCCAATGGGGAGAGGGGAAAGTAACTGAGATCTTCTTCCCTATGACTCTTCCCTCCCCCACGACCACCTAAAATCTAGCACAGCAAACCACATTAAGGAAGAGGGAAACTGAGGGTGCCTGGTGCATCTGAGAAACTGAATGCAGAATTAGATGTAACACGGCTAAAAACAAGGGAAGGAATTACATTTTCCAAAGATCCCACTACAGAAAGCTAACAGGTCCTTCATCTTTTGAAGAAATCTTTTGATCTTTTAGGCTTATTATAGAATGAATAAGATAGAAGCTGCCATCACAAAACTAAGCACAAAACTACTAATCAAATATTTAATTTTTTTACTTAAAAATCATGATTTCTCGAACTTAAGCCTCCCACAATGAAAAGACGTGACATTTCCTTTAATATCAATAATAGAGCAGAAGTCAGCAAACTATAAAAGGTGTAAAAGTAAATATCTTAGGCTACAGGGATCAGGTTTCATTAGTAGTCACTGAACTCTGCCTTTGTAGGGCAAAAGTAACTACTAACAATCTGTAAATGAATGAATATGGATAAGTTCCAATAAAACTTTACCAATTGGACAGTGATAGGGACTTGGCCCAAGAACAGTAGTTTGTCTACTCCTAGAGAGAATGCCAAATAGAGACTTGCTAGTTGAATCCCAGAGGTTTTCCTAAACAATCTGTATAAATTTGTATACACTGCGTATTTCTTACTATAATTCAAATAGCATTAGTTGAGGTGAGTTGGAGCCAAACAAAACAGACATGATTTTCTTCATCACAGGAGAACTGCTTTTGAGAACAGTAAGTCCTCACCTTAACATGCTCAATAGAGTCTGTGACTTTAAGCAAAACAACATACAATGAAACTAATTTTACCATAGGCAAATTGACATACACAAGAGTTAAATTCCTACAGCATCTCAATGTTATAACAAAGTGGAATGAAATGATATTTGAAGCCCTGCTGTATACAGTTTGCCTTTCAGCTACTTACGAGTTTGTTTTTGCTTTTTTGGTGAAACCTATTGTCAACTTCAGTTACAAAAATGGAGAATTTTATACCAGGAGGGTAGTTAATAATATCATTTCTTTAAAATCTTACTTTTTTTTTTTGCTTTTCAAAAGACAGACTTTATCCTTAATCATTGAGTCAAAATATGCTACAAATGGGCTGGGTTCCTAGAACACATGGGAATATAATATGTCATTAAGTTAAAATAATTATCCCTACAAAATTTTGTGCAAGCATGAAAAACCAATACTTTCAAATTTTCCTACAGCTGTAACAATAAAAAAAAAGTCTTGCTGACAAATAAACTCAAACTCCACCAATTAAAAGGATCTCAAAGTTCCCCATTCAGCTAAAATTAGAACAGTACTCGATTATTTTAATACATAATCTGAAAGCCAGAAAAGCCAGAAAATACTTGAGATTCAAGTGTACTGTGATCCAAATATCACTATTACACCTGGGAAATCCACTGACTAAAAAACCCTCAAAACCCTGAAAAATAAGAGCAAAGATTAAGAACATCTATGATTAAAAACCTCCCTCAATAAAAGACAGAGAGATACCTCAAAATGCTATTACAGTAGTCCCCCCTTCTCCACAAAGGATATATTCCAAGATCCCCAGTGGATGCCTGAAACCACGGACAGTACCCCATATATACCATGTTTTTCCTTCTACGTACATCCCTACAATAAAGTTTAATATATAAATCAGACACAGTAAGAGATTAACAACAACAACTATAATAAAATAGAACAATTATAACAATACTCTCCAGTAATTCTTATATTTTTCAGTTCAAACCTATTCCTGAGTCTGTGTAACCATCACTTACTTGGTGTCACTCATTTCAGGGGATCCCTCACTGAAGTCTTCGAATCGGCTCAATGCTTTCTGGTGGAACACGCTGCCATCAACAAGTCTTCTACCCACAAATGTAATGTCTTTCTGTCTTAACTAAGAATTTATCATGTACCATTGATCTAACTTTTACAATTTTAGGCATGACAGCAAAACTAGCATGAATTTCCTTTTCCTTCCTCACAATTTCATGGATAGAAAAAGACTACAGTAAAAATTGCATTTTACTGCAGATCTTAGCAACCTCTGAATAGCCAGAATCACTACTCTTGCGCTGAGGCCATTATAAAATAAGGGTGAACACAAACGTTATAATACTGAGTGGTAACTGAGACTGCTACAAAGTGACTGACTGGCATGTAGCATATACACTGGACAAAGAGATGATTCCCATTTAGCAGGACAGAATAAGATGACAACAGATTTCATTATGCTACTCAGAATAGCACACAACAAAAAATTTATAAATTGTTTCTTTCTGGGATTTTCCATTTAATATTTTTGGACCACAGGTAATGGAAACCCATAGAAAGCAAAACCGCATATGAGGGGGGGGCCCCGCTATTCTATATAGATTAATGAACCAAGAGGATAATTAGATCACTCATGCTTTTAACAAAGTAAATTTCCCCAAATGAACAGTCTATTCTCAGGCTTCTTAGTTCTTAACCACATGTGGTTTTCCATACTTCGAAAATAAAAAGAATTATAAAGGCACATGAAAAAGTATTTAGTTCTAGATCAAATCTGTACAGGACAAAAAATGCCTAGGCTATAGTGAGAGTTTAAAGTGTCAATCACACTTGTGTTTATGGATTCCAATGTGTTTCATTAAAAAATCTAATCAATTCTTACAATGGTTTGCTTTCAATGCTAAAGGTACAAAATTCTTACATTACACTTTCAACTACTACAATGTAGCAATAACAGAAAGCTGAATTAAAAATATGACCCTATCAAAATGTAACAAACATGAATACATTTTCATCTAACAGAAAATGAAATGTTAAGGAACTTAGTAATGTTTGAGATCACTGCATGATAAACTACCTAATAACTATACAATAGCATGCCAATGCTAACATGTTAGTAAACAGATGCTAAATTTTAAAGATTATAGTACTTAAATATTTCCAACTAACTATTAAGGAGAAAACGTGACCATACATATTGTGGAGATATAAGTCTCCTAATAGTCTACAGAACTCAACAGCCTCTATAAGATACAGCAGGGATCCCCAACCCCATGCAGTACCTGTAAGTGGCCTGTTAGGAACCGTGCCACACAGCAGGAGGTTAGCAGTGGGCTGTGAGCAGTTTCATCTTGTATTTGCAGCTGCTCCCCAGTGCTAGCTAGCATTACCACCTCAGCTCCACCTCAGACCATCAGGCATCTTAGATTCTCATAAGAGCACCAGTCCCCAGTGCCAAAAAAGGTTGAGGACTGTTAATATACAGGCAATATGAATAGGAAAAAGGGGGGGGGGGTTCTTGTTCCACTTTTAATAAATTACAGAGGCATAATATTTTCTCAAGTTCATTTTATTAACAAAAAGTGCAAACTGTTTTGAACAAAAGCAAACCATGAATCATAGCAATCACCAAGACATCAGACATGGAAAAGTGAACAATATTCATTACGTAAAATATAAGCAGATGAGATACTTCTCACATGTATATATATTCATGCTTTTTCAATAGTCTCTCAGTCAACTTTCAGTGTAATTTTCACAAACAGTATAGCAGCTCAAACACAAATGCAGGAGCACAATAACAAAGTTTGGCAATTATTTGGGGCTAATTTTGAGTATAAAAGTAAACCCGATCCACAGTTTCATGTAAACCACTGTGCAATATGTATAAATCTTTAAATAGGTGAGACTTAAATCAATGTCCAAGGAGAAGAGGGTTTTAAAATACTTGTTGCACTTTAGTTGTTTAGGAGGAGGCAGCAAAATGAAATTTTAAATGATCTTCAATCCACATTAACTTAATTCATTTAAACTTACTTTTGTAAAAGTCACACAACAGAAAGATTATGTGCCATTAATCAGTGTTCCAGCACTTGAACAAACAAGAAGTTAATTTTAGTTAGTCAATATACTCCAAAGAGGAGAGTCAATCTAGTGTTAACTTCAGTTATTCACATAGTGTCTACAGGACAGAATCTACACGTAAGTAATTTTGTAATTCACTAAGCTACAGGCACTAATGAACTGTGATTAAAACCCCAAATATAGGGTGGTCATTTAAACACAACTGAGCATCTAGCCAAAAACAGAAGAGCACGGATGCTGGGCAGGTTACTGAGTGCATGCACTGTGTCTGGGTACATTTTTCGTCAATTGCCTTTCTGCCATAGTAGACAAAATGCTTTTTATAAATACACTATCTTACTAAATTAAGGTCCAGACTGTTATTCTTTACATTACATAGAATTCTTCCCACACTGTTAATTTTTTATGTGTACTGATATCTTATACTAGAATTAAGCTACTTCCTAAAGTTCCAGAATTACTATTTCAGGTAGATATGATGAAAAAAATTAGACCAAATCTGACTAATGACAAATTTGAGCACCAACTACAGCAAATTTCAGGGACAAGACAGCTTGCAAATCAGTTCTCTTGGTTTGAAAATTACCTTCCGCTGTTTTCATCAGTATTGAAGCTGAGATCTTCAGGGCCTATTTGTTCACCATCAGGAAAACTGGAATGCGTATCTGAGATAAAAAAATTAAAAGGAGATAACATGTTTTAAAGACTGGTATTTTCTTTTCCATGTCTTGAAATAACCTTACCAAATGTGTTTTTTAAGTGATAAAGATTTGCTGGGTTGTGAACAAATCTGTCTTCAGAGAATCAGTGACCTGAATCAGGTATAACCAAACATAAGAGGAGAATAAAAGAGAAAAAACAAAATGTGTAACAGATACCCACAATTAGAAAACGAAGAGCACTGCCTCCCTCACTTTGTCCTCCTGGGGAGTCTAGAAAATGATGATGATGTGCACTATTAAGACTGACTTTGTAAACCTAAGACATATTTCAGAGCCAACGGAACTGCACATGCAAACCATCTCTACAAAAACCCATGGGCATTAAAAAAACTTGCCCAAAATTTGGCTGTTTCTTTTAGGAGAGTAAATTACTAAAAGAGTATTAATACTTAAAAATCATCAAATGTTTAGTTCTGTAATGAAAAAGACACTTGAACATTAGGGAAATACATAAAATATAAAGCTGACAATCAAAATAAGCCTGAAAATGTTATCATTCCAGGAAATCTTCTGAAGGAATGCCCAGATTAATCATTAAGGTCCCTGAATAAAATATAAACAATATGTGATGAATGTTATTAATTAAACTTACTGTGGTAATCATTTTGAAATATAGACATACATCAAATCATTATGTCATATACCTAAAACAAAACAACAAAAAATACTAACAATGAAGGTTTCTCTCAGTGAGTTTTTTATCTAAGACTATTCTTTTTTGGAGAAAGAGAAAATAAAAATCAACGATTTTATAATCTGAATACATTTCTAAGAAATCAGAAAAAGTTACATTAGCTAAGCTACAAAACTCTCTGAAAAGAAAAAAAAACATATGAAATCTGCTAGGGGTTGGCAAATATTTTCTATAAAGGAACAGATAGTAAATATTTAGGCACTGCAGGTCACAAATGGTCTCTGCTAAAAATTCTCCTGTCTCTCCCCACCAACACTTCACAACACAAAAGCTATTCTTATACGGAAGCCAGGTTGCCCACCGAACTCCACTAAGTAAGTAGCATCCATTAGGTGTCTAACCAGTCAATGACCTACCCAATTTTTTCAGTAGTTTACCCCATAGAATGTTGTTTCACAAATAAGTACAATTTAAAAAGAAAAAGAAGCAGAAGTAGCAGAGTAGAAGAAGCAGAAGCAGCAGAGTAGAAGCAGAAATAGAAGCAAGAGAAGCAGCAGCAGCAGTAGCAGAGATGGTTTTAATTTCTGTGAAATGACATTGTGTATTGCACCTTCATCTGGGGGCTGTGCCATGAAAGAGTCGTTAAATCCACCCATGCTGGTGTGCTCTTCCTGCTCTTCATTCTCAGTGTCACATTCAATATCACTGTCGCTACTCATTCCTGGCAAGAAAGAAGGGGAAAACATGTTTCTGACAAGAAGCTACTTCGAGTGAAAAGAAAGGAAGTCCTCTTATCTACTAAACTAATTCCTACTG
Organism: Macroglossus sobrinus; assembly: GCA_004027375.1. Lineage (NCBI taxonomy): Eukaryota > Metazoa > Chordata > Mammalia > Chiroptera > Pteropodidae > Macroglossus > Macroglossus sobrinus. The sequence goes on from PVKZ01000247.1 coordinate 552,353, forward strand.
AATTTTTCACTGAATCGCAAGGCAATATAATATACCAAACAAAACAAAAGAGAAGCAACCACACAAACCTGTTCTCTTTAGTTATTTATTTTTGTCCTCAAAGCTTAAAATACCCTTCGACAATATTTGAAAATTACGATTTGAAACCAGTATTAATTTCAGTATACTAAGAACCTTTTTTCCAAAGGAAAAACACTGTTTTTTCTAGTCATCAGAGATAACAGAAACTTTTAATCCTGATTCAATACAGGTGTAATAGTTTCTAGTCTAAAAGATGTAGAATCAAGTTATGTAAACAATTACACATTTACAGACATTTGTATGTATATGTGCATATAAAAAAATTCTAGTAATTCCAGCAATAAATCCCATTTGGGCCTCCTATATTGTTTTTGGGTTTATCAGCTAATTTTTAAAAGAAAAATGCTATAGAAAGTACTTCTGTTTCAATAAGACAGTGATCAAGAAAACCTGAAAATCTTTCTGCTACAAATCCTTATAAATATAAAATCAAAATATTATTTTAAATAACAGCCACGTTTAAAAGAAAATCCTCAGCTGCCAAAACAAAGCAGGATAAAGTAAGCCAGTGGTCAGATGCCACAGGTGTCCAGAGAGCTTAATGTAAGGGTCTTTTACACTTGTCTGGTGATAGTAAAAAAAAAAACAAACTTTAGACCTACCATAAAAAGGGCATTGAAACTGAGACTAAAACTTTACTTCCTGCATAAAGCTAAAACTCGTATTGAAAGAAAAACTAGAAAAAGTCTGCCTACTGTCACAGGAAGACAGCAAGGAATTTTGTTTCTGTTGGGCTCAGCTCAACTTAGAATTCAAACTAAGGCCTGTGTACCTAATTTAAATTTGGGATTTAAAGCTGAGGCTCAAATCTCAAGAAATGAACATAAAATCTGGTGAGGAGCTAATGTTATTAGAACAAAGCTAATGTAAAACCTTTTAAGGGAAAGTTCTAGGTTAAGTTCTTTCCACCCAGTCTTTCCCACCAAATGCAGCTAAAAAAACTGAAGAGAATGCATAAAGCAGCTATTTAAGGGCCCCGAAAACAGGAAGTATACTGGTGTAGACCAAAATCTGAAGTACCACCGAAATGACAGATTTAAACAAGACCCAGAGTCTCATAAAATCATATTAAAAATGCTCAGGATATAATCCAAAATTACTTCAGCATATGAAGACCAGGAAAGGACAATCAACAAACATCAGCGCTGAGACAAGAGATGTTAAAATTATATAAGACTGTTAACATAGATATAAAAATGTTCATGAACACTTGAAAAATTTTAAGAACCCTCTCAGGGGGTAGGCTTACACAATCCAGGTCACAAGATTTATCGCAGGCGGAGGCAAAAAAAAAGAATTTCCCTTCAGGGGAAAAAAGTCTCAAAAAGGTGTGTTCCAATCAAAATTTACAAAATAAGGCAAACAATCTACCTGAAGATTCAAGCAGATACACAACAGAAGGAAAATATGACTTGTTCATAAAACAAAATAACTTTTAAGAGACTACATATTTCTGTTTAATGTGAAAAATGAGAATGGACAGATATTTTAAAAATTACTAAATAGATTTTCTAAGAAATGAGTCATTAAAATTAAAATATTAATAGATGAATTTAAGAAAAGTTGAAAAAGGTTAGCAAACTTAAAGATAGACCTGAGGAAATTAACCATAACACAAAGAAAAATGAGATGAAAACTATATAAAAGGAGGTTAAGAAACGAGGGGATAAAAGGGAATGGTTCAAATAGACAGCAATAGAGGTAACAAAAGTAATAAAAGGGGGACAATATATTAAGAGAAAATGGCTGAGAATTTTCCAGAATAAAAAACATTCTCTATTGAATGAAAATAAAAATACGACATATCAAAAATTCTGGGATGTAGCTATAGCAGTACCTAAAGGGAAATTTATAGCATCTAATGCTATATTAGAAAAGAAAAAGGTCTCAAATTAATGATCAAAACATGCACTTTATGGAACTAGAAAAAAAGAATAAATAAACTCAAAGCAAATAAGATAATAAAGAACAGAAATAAAATTAGCATAAAGCAATAGAAAGAGATATAAATAGTCTAAGTAGACTAAAAAGAGCAAACAAAATTACCAGTATCATGAACTAAAGAGGGGACATCACTACAGATTCTACAGACATTAAAAGGGAAGAGCATACACAACAATGCTCATGAAATCAAGAACATAGATGAAATGGACAAATTCTTTGACAGACTCAAACTACCAAAGTTCATTCAGATAAAAATAGATAATTTGAATGGGTATTATAACTACTAAAGAAATAGAACTTGTAGTTATAAAAAAACCCCCAACAAACAAAACTATAACTTCAGATACCTTCACTGATAAATTCTTCCTCTTGCATTTAAATAATTTTGTGTATTATTTCTCCCCTATATATTCAGAAGATGCTGACTGAATGTATAGACAATTCTGGAATCTCCTCTTTCAGCAAAGAAAACAAACTGTCCTGTTCTCTGTGAACAATGACACTTGTTTAGAGACCAAACCAGTTACTTCCATGAAGCACCACTACCACCTTGTGGCCCTTCATGAGACTGTTGCTAAAAACACTGAAACCCACTAGAGTGCTTGAAGTCCTAGGCATAAATTTTACCTCCTGGTAACTAGTGTTTCTGAATTCCTGACCAACACTAACCTTCAGGATTCACAAACACAGAACTGAACTTCTCTGGAATTCCTAAAATCTTAAGTTATTCTTTAAATGCTTACAACATTGTTCAAACTCTTTATTCATTTGCTATCTTTTTTAAAAAATCTTTTAATTTGTAGTTTTCCAAAAACTGTGCCTAAAGTATATATTTAAATACTGGAAAATACAGTGAGCATTACTAGGTCGCATTCAAATAATGTAACATTTACAACTTTTAGCAAGGTTTCTAGTACTACACAGATCATGTCAAAAATGCCAATTTAAGAAATTATTTTGCTTCCAAAACTTCCTATTTCCTGGAACACCACTCATAAGATTCCTAGAAAGTATAGTATAGGCTCATTAATATCTACATAACAGCAGACAGGGTCATGAGCACATGCTTATAAAAGGCAACAGCTTTAACCAGGACTGGTTTGACTGGGAGCCCTTCTTTCTAAGGTGCTTCCACTGATCCTAACCTTTAATTCCCGGTTATCAGCGTTTCCAGTTTTTACTTTCCACTTGATGTAAATGAAATCCTTCAAACCAATAGGGTTTCTGCGTTGATAAGAGTAATAGGAGAATAATAAGAACCTTTCCTTTTTTTTTTTTAATTTGACACATTTTTCTCAAGATTCAGGAGAATATGCAATGCATTTCCCAAAAAATGCTGGGAAGGAATTTCTGCATGAAAACATCAACTGGTCTTTTATCAAGTCCTAAGATCTGGAAGTTCCCTAGCTTTGTGAATGTAAGGAGAAAAACAAACTGGTCTCTTGACCTCTAGCTTACTTACTGGACTAAGTCAACAGGGCCTGTACAACCCATTGCCATCAGTAACTGAGAGGGAGTAAACACAACAAAAGGGCAAATACTTTCATTTTTTTAAAAAATGAGACCAGCCTTTGTCAAGTAGCAGATCAAAAGCTATTTGCTGTGCCTTGCCGCACATATTAGAATGGTTACTCGCTGCATTAAATAATGATTACAGCAAACTAGCTCTAAGTAGTTCAATTACTGGGTCTTTCTTGATCTCACCAGATGTCAACAAGTTTTTACACAACTGGCTGTCACTAATAGTAATTACAAGGTACCATTAAATATGTTTCAGACATGTTAATGTGAAATAAATTACACCTTCAAATAAAATTTGAAATAGCATATTTCTATATCAATCACCCACTACACCACAGTTTTGAGCAACCACATGTGCTCAGCACTATCCAAAGCTAACTGTTGTTCAAGAGTGCTCAAATTTCAGATGCTTGGAGAATGCATTCACCACCTGTTACAGCAAACACTAATGCTTCACCTGCCTTCCTCCTTTCTGACAGAACTTTAAAACTGCACCAAATGGCTATGTAAAATGGGTTGGGAAAGGGGATCAAATGTTTAAATTTTGCCAGGTGTCCTTTTCTTGCCAGTGATTAGACATAAGAGGAAGTTAGGAAGTTGCTTAGAACTGTTTTATTACTTCTTGGTAAATAAATACATAGAATTAATCTTCCTTTGTTCCCAGAACATTGTTCTGACTCATATAAAGTTTGGAACTACAGAAACCATCTTGCCATCCTAAGAGGAGCTGAGCCAATTCAGTAGCAGAGTAAAAGGGGAAAAAAGGAGTTTTTGATGACACTGAAGAGCTAAATTTTCCAACCCTTAAAATGCCCTACCAGTTAGGTGAAACTTCTTAACATAAGAGAGTAAATCTTGCTTATTGTTTAAGCCAACTGATTTGAGTTTTTGTAACTTATGTTAAAATTCTTAATATTCCAAAAGGAATCAGCAATGCGGGAGCATCAGACTCTGTATCTCCCTCAGGCTGCCAGTAATGTTTGTAACAGGTGTGCCATGGCTTTCCCTGGGATGGGTGTTTTGATACCCAAGACTTAATTTAAAGTGACCTGTGCAATGTCAGTAGGAACGTAATCAGAGCATAGTTTCCATTTTAGAACAGACCAAGGAAGTAATTGGTTTATTACAGGGATTCTGTAAGGTATCAATTGGTGGTGGTGGTGGTAGGGACACAGATGGTTAATATAAACTTGTCCCATATGGTCTCAATAGGAAAAAACCCTGGTTGATGCCTGTCATGTCATGTCCAAGAAAAGTTACATTTTATTGACGCTCAAGAACATTTAAGAGACCACTTAGTCCCAAATGCCTTGATTTAAAGCTTCAGAGAGCTTGAGAAAAAGAGGAGAGGAGTGAGTAGGGGAGGAGAAAGAGAGAGAGAAACACCAATCCACAGTGATCTGACACAGAAAAATTTTCCTTAAGTATTCTGCTCTAATAAAGAGCCTTGTTTTTCCTAAGGATGGATAGAAGAGAAACCCATTCAACTTTCTACCAAGGCTTACCAGTGTGAAAAATAAAGGTTTTTGAGAACTGGCTCCTGCTAATGATAGAATAACACCCACAGCAGTAAGGTCCCATTCTACTCTCACAAACAAAGCACATTCCAAAAGGCACAAGGCTCTTTTTGTCCACTATGTTCCCTTCTTCCAGCTTCATCAGTAAGCCTTCTTCTCACTGCTTATCTTGAGACTTCAGTGGTAAAATAACAAATTGCAAGGATGTAGCACTGCTGATCTGTGTGTTTACAGCAACTTTTCTTATTGAGTTATAGGTGCTTTATAACAAAACACTGCTTATAAAAAAGAAAATGTGTTACTGGGTAACACTTGGCACTTGGCTCTAAATCTCATAGTTTCAAGTCCATAGCAGATCCTAAATGTGGCCAAGCAAATGCCTTTCTCCAGTTTAGGATAAGCTACCAATGATCAGCTTCAAAAAAATGAAACTAATGTCAAAGTTTCCAGGAGTTATAAAATCTGCTCTACGGTAATATGAATTTATGATCTAAATGCTGAAATTAAGAAATCCACGTCATTCCTCACCTAGATTAATTTAACAAGCTTTTTTTTTTTTTTTACCAGTTTTCCTGTCCCTAGAGTTCTACACCTCATGTTCACCCCACAAAATCCATTCTACACAATGCAGTTAGAGTAGGAATTTAAAAGCATAATTTTATTATCTCACTTCTTGTTTAGATTCCAAAGGACAGAGTCCAAATCCTAACTAGGACATACAATGTAACTCTTCATGATCTGACCTCTGCCTCCACTCTGGCCCCATATTTTGCCAGTCTTTACCTGGCTAACTCTTATTCATCCCTCAGGATGGTTTTTCTGGGGTGGATTAGGTTAGTAGAGAGGTGATAGTTATGAACACTGGCTTTGGTGATAGTTACGAGCACTGAGTTCAAATTCCAGCCTCCCATTTTAACTCTGTGACTCTGGTAAGATAAGTTACATCTCTAAGCCTCAGCCTATTCACCGGTAAGATCAAGATAATAAAGTAACTACCATGTAGGGCTGTGTTCAGAAATACTAGTAAAGTCTTTAGCAGTCTCTAATACATAATGCGGACTTAGTCAATATTCTCTATTATTTTTATTATTACATACCTGTTCTTTAAGTTCCCTATATGATCTATCTCTGCACTCATCATTCTGTATTATAACTGGCCATTAACCCGTCTGACACCTTACCACCAACAGTTTCAATTGCTCTCCCTGGCCCACTCTCACCACCACCAACACATATATCTAGTATACCTGAGTTACAACTTGCTCCCATTTGTAACTATGACCAGCTCTGGCAACTAATTCTTAAGAAGTGGCTAGTCACCCTTGGTTGAGACTCATTCATCTCAACCAATGGTTCTCAACTGGAGATGACTTTGCCTCTATAGGGACATTTGTCAATATCTGAACATTTCTGATTATTGTAACTTGGAGGAGGTACTACTGGAACTTAGTGGTTAAAAGTCAAGGATGCTGTTAAACATCCTATAATGCACAGGGCTGCCTCCTACAACAAAGAATCATTTGGCCCATATGTCACCAGTATCAAGGTAGGGAAACCCTTAACTAAACAGCAGGTTCAGAAATTACTTTATCATCAGCATCATATGTAATGCTAGGGAAATTAGAGACATTTCATAAATGCTGCATGAATAAAAAAAAGACTGTAATCCTAGCACATGGTGTAAAAATTTAAGCCATTACAATTTATAATCAGTATACATAAATACATGGAAACCAGTTAATCCCTACAGGTCCTTTCTAGAAAGAGCAATCATAATATTTCTTAATGTTCTAACAATCAACACTTCATTTAAAAAATCCTTTCCATTTAATCTCCCCTACTGAAATAATGCTGTCTACCACAGGCGCACCAACTAAAAAGAAAGACCCAAACATTTAGTGCTCTTTAACTGAAAAGCCTAAAAATGCTACCACCCACACACTCTCTCACAGGGTAAGCAGAAGTAGATGCTGGCATCTGTATACATGCTTTGAGCTACAATTTATTAATCACTGAAATTCAAATAAGTGCAGAGGTGGAAGGTAGCAGAGTCACACTGAGAAATGAAAAAAAAAAAATTAGAGGGGAAAAAAATGGCATAGATAGAAGAGGCTCTATTCATCCCTCTGGCAACCAAATCAAAATTGTGATGGAAACAAGGAGCAATATAGCAAGGAAAAATCACCTGGGATCTAGAGGAACAAGTCATACAACTACGAAGAAATTCAAGGAATCACCCTGCAATGGCAGAAGGTAGGATGGGGTGAAGACATGAGGCTGCCCCATCTTGAGCAGCTGAGTGAGACAGAGGCTGCAGCAGCAGCAGACACCTCTTAAAGGGGCCACATCTGCCAGATTTTCCTGGTGACAGACCTGCTTGCTCTGAGCACCAGTGCATGCAGGGGGCACCAGGGTCTTACAGGAACACATTGTTGGAGTGAGGGCCAAGGTGAGACTCGCTCAGTACAGAAGTACTGGTGGTATCCATTGTTCCCTGTTGAGAGTTCCCCACCACCAGTGTGCCGGACACAGTGATGCCATAGCTGTGATGTCATCAAAGTGAATAACAAAGGTCGCTCTGCCTAGAGGATTCTCTGAAACCCTTCCTACCTCAACTCCAGTCCCACCTAAGTCACATCCAGGTGTATCCTCAGCAAGTCAACTGCTCCTTGCTGAGACTCACATTGTTGGAGGCAGCTGGCCTTAGTTTCTGGTGTGGCCTTGTGAGGTAAGCACAGCATCTGTGGATTGCTTGCTGAATCTTAACAGGTGGCCCTTGAGAAGTAGAGGCTGGAGCTAAATTTGGCCTGCAGCTGAACCCCTCTCAGGAGTGTGTCACTGGATACCTACACTTAACAAATCCACACTAAGAAGACTGGGAGACTTAGGAGCTTTGCTTACTATGTAGAAACAGACACAGAAAGGTAGCCAAAATGGGAGGACAAAGTAGTAGAAACCATATGAAAGAACAGAACAGATATAATGGAATCAAGTAATCTAACAGATACAGAGTTCAAAACACTGGTTATAAAGATGCTCAATGAACTTTTTGAACATGTAGATAAATTCAGTGAGAATTTCAACAAAGAGATAAAAAACATAAAAATGAAAATGGAAATTATAAAAGGGAACCAGTCTGAAATGGAGAACACATTATTTGAGATGAGAAGTATAGTTAATGGAATAACCAAAGTGAATAAAGAAAAGGATCACATGCCCTATCTAAAGGACAGAAAAGCCAATCAGGACATTCAATCAAAAAGGCAAGAAAAAAGATGCCAAGACTATAAAAATAATTTAAAGAGGATATGGGACACTATTAAGGCTCCAAATATTCATCTGATCTGTGTAGCTGAAGAAAATCAAGATGCTGAATAGCTATTTGAAGAAATGATGGAAAACTTCCCTAACCTGGTGAAGGAAATGGACATAAAATCCAGGAAGCTCAGAGAATTCCAAAACTCAGGGATCCAAAAGAGACCCATACTAAGACACATCATAATTAAAATGCCAAAGGTTAAATACAAAGAAACAATATTAAAAGCAGCAAGAGAAAAACAATTACATATAAGGGTGCACCCATATGACTGGCAGCTGGTTTCTCAAAAGAAACTATGCAGGACAGAAGTGCTTGGCAAAAGATATCTGACAAGATGAAGACCCAGGATATACAACCAAGAATAATTTATACAGCAAAGCTATCATTTAGAGTTGAAGGACAGATAAAGAGCTTCCCAGACAAAAATAAGCTAAAGGAATTTATCATTACCAGGCCAGTATTATAGGAAATGTTGGAGGGACTTATTTGAGTAGAAAAACATGTATCAAAAACAGGAATAAAGAACAGTAACAACTACATTCCCATCAATAAGTACTTTAAATGAGAAAGAATTAAGTGCTCCAACCAAAAGATAGAGTGGCTAAAAGGTTAAGAAAACAAGACCCCTACATATGAAAAGGAAGGGGATGGAAAAAGATATTGCTCTGATGGACCCAGAAGGTATTTAAGTCAGACAGAGAAAAGATAAACACTATATGATTTCGCTTATATGTGGAATTTAAGGAGTACCCGCCCCCTGCCCCCAAAAAACAAATTAATTAAAACAGACTCACAAATATAGTGGACAATTTGGTGACAAACTGAGGGGAGGAGGGTTTGGGGGGGCTGGGAGAATGGGGAGAAGGGTTAAAGAAATACAAATTAGTAGCTGATGGATGATCATGGAGATGGGGAGCACAGCATAAGGAATACAATTAGCATTAATACACTGGCTAGGTGGAGGGTCACGGGAGGGAGGGAGCAACTGGGAGAATCATATTACTAACTATATAGATGTCTACCAATATACTGTATGCCTGAAACTAATTAAAATTTTTTAAAAATTTAAACATCGAGTATCATATAAAGTTGACAGGCTTTTTCGCTAAAATATAAAGGACACAGCAAGGGCAACACTCATAAGCCTTGTTTTGAACACCTTCTGTTACTCAAAATTACAAAATGTCTTCTATGCTTTTAGATAAAAATTAAGAAACTAAAAAATGTAGAAGAATACTAGAAATGTAACTAAAAATAAATTGGCAGAGTTGAAGTCAGTTACCATAAAGGATTTTTTAAATGGTTAAAGTTTAGAATACTTCCATAAGACCTAAGCAATCTACAAACATTAATCAAAATGGCTTTAAAAGATGAAGTATTTAACACTTAATATTCTAATTAGTTGTTTTTGAGCATGTCTGTGAACATATATAATTTCATCTTTGCATATCTAGCAAAAATTCAGTGCCTTTCATGTAAGTGGATTACTATATTTATTGAATGAGATTTTTCCGTCCTGTAGATGTCCCTTCTAATAGGACATGTTCTTTCATGTAGTTGATTATCCACTTTGCCTTCCTGTGTGCTTAATGTCCTAGTAAATCAAATTCAGTGGCACAATGAATGCTGTGTTCAGATCAAGGATGTCAGATAGCAGAAACTGTCTCAATAACTTTTTTATTACACTAACAACTCCCCACCACCGACACCAAAAAAAGACCATCATTCCCACCTCCCACCTAATTATGATTTATCACTCCTTACCTTCCTCAGGAGCAACTGACGCTCCATCAGGTAGTACAGGTTGTAATTCTCCAGTTTCAGAATTATTTTCCAAGTCAGTCATTTGCATTCCTTCTAGACGACCTCCTTTAGTATTAACCCTCAAAGACGGAGAAAACAACCTGATATTTTTGTATAACAAGTCAGTGATACAATAATCTATATTTTCCTCTTGTCCTGAAATGAGCATCAAACTAAGTAGGATATATGGCACTGATGTTTAATACTAAATTTCAAGTTTATTTTTAAAAAATTCACTAGAAGACTCACAATGAAGATTATAAAATGATGGATTGTGTCAATGTCAATATTCTGGTTGTCATAGTCTATCGGTTTTGCAAGACGTTATCATTAGGAGGAAATGGGCAAGGAACATAGGATCTCTGTATTTTCTTTAAACTGCATGTGAATCTACAATTATCTCAATAAAAGTTCCAATTAAGAAACAGAAATGCTAAATAATGTTCTCACTAATATGAAAATACTGTTGATATATATTATCAAGGAAAAAGGGTACATCTTCTCTATTAAAAAAACTATAGTCACAATAGCTGAAATGTGCATAAAAACTGAGATGACATCATATAAAAAATTAAAAACATCAAAAAAAATTAAGAACAGTAGGAATGTGCGTGGGCAGGGGGTTGGAAAACAGCAGATGGAAGACAAAGATGGGGAAAATTTCACTTAATATTCTTTTACTTACATTTTTGAAATACTTAAAGTATTTTTTAAATACTTTAAATTTAGTATTTAAACTTTTTGCTTATACAACTTTAAGTCAGGCGATGAAAAAAAAACACAAGCTGGAAAACACCACATAAGCCAGGGTAGTAATACAATTAATTGTAAAATTAGGATTATAGCTAAGAGCTGCAGATATTTATAAAGGATTTTACAGTCTAGAAAAACTCTATGTTCAAATACAGTTAGTTAATCTTTATCACTAAAGGCAGGTATCAATATCTCCATGACAAATAAAACATAAAAGCTGGTTGTAGCTTCAACTTGAAAGAAACATGTATAAAATCAGGCTAAGTAATGAAGAGGACAAGATAATCTCCAATGATTATAACACCTTCCACACTCAAATGAGCTAAAACAGAAAACTATACTACCAGCTGTCTTTTTAGATTTGGTAACTAGATCTTAAAACTATATAAAATTAAGTAAACTTAAAACATGGCAATCTTTCTCTAAATTTCATTCAAAGTTCAAAGTCTCCAAGGTAAAACTATTCTACTGTTTAAATTTAGAAATGTATTTAATATCCACAAAATAGATCAACAGATGGGTATTAAGGCTCATCTAGCATATAGGCAATACATTCTACAACCACTCTATCTTTTGAGGGAATAGAAAATTAATTGACATTGCTAGGGTCTGGATTTGTTTCCTAAAAGAAAGATAAAGGTGTTGACTACCAGACATATCCTTTTGGAAAATTCCAACTATGAGTTTTGAGGATGCTTTTACAAGAAGAGAAAAAAAAGGTGAGATAAAAATCGGTGTTAAAATAAAATTGCTAGAAGTGTTTTATTCCACACAAAGTATGTGTAGAAGACCTATGAGACATAATGCAGCCCAGCACAAATGTCTTTGAGAAGTGTGGGGCAGAAGGGGGGAAAAAAAGCTGACACATATACATACAAAATATCACTAGGTAGAGTGCATACAAGGTTTCATACATTATCCTAACTTCAATGAAAATGAGCTCTAACATATTTAAACTAAATTTCTGGTAGTAGCATATTCCATTAAGAAAAAAAAAAGTTGCTGATACTTTTATAAGTTACATATGAACTTTCAGTCTGCTAAAAAATTAACGTAGTAGAAATTATTTTGTTCATTATGAGGCTATTAGCTATTATGCCATTAACATAAACAAAAGAACGTAACTTACCCCAAGGTAACCATTTTCCTCCTTTTCTCAACAGTAGGTAAGCCATTGATAACTGCAACCACAACAGCATCCGAATCCAAAGCTTGACACTGCCGGTCTTCGGATTTCGGCAGAACATCACTGACACTGCCATGAGTCAAGGCTCGGGGAGAACTGTGCCTGCTCCCAGACTGACAGCTTCCTGGGGAACCTACAGAAAAGAAAGGGGATATTCAAAAAAAGGAAAACTAAAAAAAAGTTCTCTCTTAGTTTCCACTTTAGAGGATCTCAATAAATATATAGTTCTGAACTGCAGAAAAACTAAAAAATGATTTTAAAATCTATCCCAGTCTTTTTGATGCCAAGTATGTAAAAATTAACAAGTCAGAATATGCAACCTAAGGGCTGCTGTTTTCTTACTGATGGGATCTGTTGTGTTGTGAGATCAAGAAATGTTCAAATCAAATTTCAGTATTTTGATACCTTTAAAAGGTCTAAAGCTACACCGTAAGATCAACTTCGATGAACAGACCTCTACCCACTGAAATTACATTCTGAACTCTCCAAATTTACCTTCAGACGGAGGCTGACAATCTCCTTTTGAATGGCTATTTTCCCCAGAGTCTATTGCTCTTCGAAGTGACAGACTACCTGCTATACTGGACCGAGCTGGCTTGGGTGAATTACTTTTCTTATTTGTAGCTGCAAAGACATTTAAAAACATTTCTGAATATGATAAAACAACACAAAATTCACTACCTAGGCAATCAGAGAATGGTTTACTCTTAGACATGGAAGGTATTCTATTTACTGTGCCAAAGAACAAACAAAAAAGAGACACTCTGGTCTTAAGTGGTTTATTTAGGGTTTTATCCCAAAAGCATTCCTACTTTGCAGCTTTTGGAGCAGTGTTAACTTATAACACTAAAAAAAAATCAGTAAACTTCAAAAGAAAAATCACACCAGACACAAACTCCAATTTCAATGCAATTAAACTAAGTATTAACAATAAAAATATAACCCTTGAACACTTGGAAATTATAAAATATTATTGCATTAAAAAGAAAATCAATGTTGACTTAGAAATGAACCACAACTTCAATACTTCAAGATGTTTGTGGCTAAAACAGTTAAAAAAAAATATAGCCTTAAAATCAATTAATTAGAAAAAAACCTGTTACTGCTAATTAGAAAAAAATGCTAATGGCTTAACACGCACACTCAAGCTAGAAAAATAATAAAAATGAAAGCAGAAGAGATGCATTAAAAGGTAATAAACATGTTCAGCAAGGTAGGATATAAGACAAATAATCACTTGTCTTTTTATACATCAGCAAAGAACAATCTGAGAATGAAATATAAAAAACAATTCCATTTACAACAGCATCAAATAGAATAAAACACCTAGAAAAAAAATTAAGATATACAAGACTTATACACTAAAAACTACCAAACATTGTTGAAGAAAATAAAGATGACAGGAAAATATTCTGTGTTCACTGATTAGGAAGACTTTTAATACTGTTAACATGGCAATACTCTCAAACTTGACCTACAGATTTAACACAATCCCTATAAATCCTTTTTAAATGCAGAAACTGTCAAGTTGACACTAAAATTCATATAAAAATGCAAATGATCCAGAATACCTAAAAACAACCTTGAACGGAGGATTCACATTTCCGATTTCAAAACTTGCTACAAGACTACAGTAATCAAGACCATGTGGCACTTGTGTAAATACAGCCCTATAAATCAATGGAATAGAACCTTGAGTCCAGAAATAAGCACTTATATTTATGGTCAACAAATTTTTGACAAGAAGTCCAAGACAATTCAATGGGCAAAGTAAAAAAAAGGACAATAACAAGGGTTGGCAAGCATATGGAGAAACAGGAACCCTCACACAATGCTTACAGGACTCTGATATGGTGCAGCTGCTTTGGAAATAATATAACAGTGCCTCCAAAAGTTAAATATAGTTCCCATAGAACCCGAGAGGTGAATAAAATGAACGAGCCTCTAGAGCTAGTCAAGTAGAGGAAAAAATAAGAAAACACAAAAAAGCAATGTGATAAGTGAAAAATTAACACCTCATAGTCAGAGGAAGTTTTTAAAGTTTAAGAGAACAGAATAAGTAACTTTATACCAATATATTTATCTAATAAATAATTTTCTAGGAAAATTATGGAAACTGATTTAAGAAGTAAAATATGAGACCAATAAAATAAGCACATAGAAATTTAAAAGGCTGCATCATTCTTAGTTTTTTTTTCTTTCCTTAAAACACTACCCGGCCTTTTTTATCTAGGGTTGTGGGAAAGAATTGAGCCTTCCTGGTCTAAAATATCCATTATATGTAATAGATGAAGTTCTCTCCTATGTATCTAAAATAGCACTAGTTATGTATCATCCTTGGGAGAATTAAGAGATATGGGAACCTCAGTCAAGAAAGGTTACTAGACTATGAACAAGTCCATCTATCCACTATAATAACTCCAGAATGAGCCACCATATTTCATACAAGCTATTGTTATAGGCTGTTTACAGGTCTTATAACTGCCATTCTCAACCCTTTTCAGATCCTTCTCCACACAAAAAAGTAAACTGTAAAAAGTAAATCAGAACATAAATACTGCCCCCCCCATTTATATTCTCTAGACACTTCCTCCTAAAATTAGAATAAAACTCCAAACTCTATTGAGGTCTTACAAAACACTACCTGAGCTAGATCTTCTCTGATTTATTTCCTATTATGGTCCCCACTGCTTTATTCATTATATTCAGCCATACTGGTCTTACTTTGAAACATACAAAGCAAATCCTGTATCATCAGTGACTTTGCATTTTCTGTTCTGTTTACCCTGAACAGTGCTCCCACAGATCTTTGCATGGCTGCCACCTTTTCAACCTTCAGGTCTTGGTTCAAATGTTGTCCTCAGAGACTTTCTCTGACTTCCCTAATTAAAGTAGCACACTTCTCACCTGCTCCTCTCATCCCACTGTTGTTGTTTCCTTCACAGCACTCTTTACCAACTGAAATTCTCTTTACCCTTCTACATATTTTAATGTCCAATTCCTACCACATGAATGAATACATGAATGAAAAATCCATGAGATTAAGTATTTTGTCTTATTTATAACCTGGTAGAGAATAAGTATACAAGAAATGTTAGCTCTATTGTATAGTAGAAAATATAGTCACTTTTAGATGGGAGAAAAGGTTGTTTGTATTTATAGTCCTAATTCATTGTAAGAGATATGTTTAAGTATTATTCTGAAAACCCACCCTCTAGCTTCCCAAATATCATATGAAGAAAAATGACACTAATAGGATCTTTTTCACTTACAGTTTCGTATGTAACAACTG
Organism: Macroglossus sobrinus; assembly: GCA_004027375.1. Classification (NCBI taxonomy): domain Eukaryota; kingdom Metazoa; phylum Chordata; class Mammalia; order Chiroptera; family Pteropodidae; genus Macroglossus; species Macroglossus sobrinus. The sequence goes on from PVKZ01000247.1 coordinate 567,769, forward strand.
GCAACTGATGACTTTGCCAAGAGCTCCATTCCCAAATCCTGTAATCTGCCAGAGTTTTCGGTTCCACATGCAGCTAAAGCTGCCTGATCAGCAGAAAAAAGGCTTGTCTGCGTGTCTCCAGAAGCGGCACTACTTTTTATTTCTGAAAGTGTACTCTTTACATCAGTTTTCATACATCGAACTTCGGCCATTTGAGTTTTGAGTCTTTTTAGCATCTTTAAGTCAGAGGGAACTCGCCACATTGCCTGCTGCTTCCTTTGATCTTTATCTTTTCGAGAATATGATGCTTCAGAGAAAAAGTGACAACTCATGTTACTCTATACTTTAACATTCATGAAATCATTGTGTACTATGAATATATGCAAATGTGCTGCAAAAATAAGCTAAGATGCTTTAGGTCACATCAACAATAAAAGCATGCATTAAATGGCATTAATGAAAAAAAAAGATAACCATAAGTATTTTAACTTTATTCACAACTTCAAAGTTAGAATCTGGGTCACATTGTAATTACTCAAATCTAAATTATATAACTGTTAATGTTTAAAAAGCTGCCCTGCTGTCTATGCTTTCTTCTTTATACTTTTCTACTTTTCTCAAATTTTCTACACTGAGGTTTTATGATGTTCATAATTTAAAACATTTTTAAAAACCTAGAAGCCAAATACTTATTCAAATCTACTTATACAGTATATAAAAATATATATTCTAATTAATTTTAAAAAGTTGATTTACTGAACTATTATCCAATGTAGATGCAGCTATTAAGTGCCAAAGAACATTATAAAAGTTCCGTCACTGAGTCCGCAGTCACTAACGTAATGTTTCTCTCTTCCCAGGAAGGCAACCTTCTGCTGAGTCAGTCAAGATGAACAGACAGGAGCCAGCTAATACTGAGATAAGCTCCCTGAGGACATCCGCCCTAGCAGGACCAATCAACATTAAAGACACCAGGGTTGCTAACCATAAGGCATAAGGAACCGGTTACAAGAGCTTAAAAACTTTCCCCTGGCTCCACTTGTTGCAATTAGGCTCAGAGGTGCCCGCTGTGTGATCCTTTCTTAATTTTAATACACACACAAATCAAATCTAGGGGTAGGGACTTATCATGCTAATGAGACATGTGACGCATGAAGAAACATGTAGCCACACTGTGCAAATGCCAAAAAACCTCCATCTCTACATGCATAGACATGGTTCTCTTTCTGCCTAGTTCCTTTTAAAAACTCTGCCCCAGTCTCGCTCAGCAAACTACCCATCTCTTTCCTTTCATGGTGCTGGTTTCTTTATGTACGAGCTCAATAAAACCTTTTCTTTGTCTCATTTTGTGTCTAGTGATCTCCCCTAATTTCAAATATCCTGGGAGACTGCAAGAACCCAGGGAACTCACAGAGTTGAAATTGTTTCTAATTTCTTCTCCCGCCACCCAAATATTAAAATGAGAGGCATGAGCAAGGAAAATACAAACTTTCTACTGCAGTAAGGAAAAAAGAGGTAGGTATTTTGAAAATGAAAGAACATTATGACTGACTGAAGCAAAAAGAAATCAAGACCCAACCCCTAAAAAAACCCCACACATATAAACCCCCTCCAAAACAGGAGACCAACAGGCACCCTAACTAGACAAAGAACACGTCCTTTATTGGCAGGAATGATAGTTGAATCTGCTTACATGTCACAACAACCTTCTGCCATAAATGAGGAAATCAATAAAAGGCAGACACTGTAGTGTGTCCAGCAGCCATTCTCCCCACTTCTACCGTGCAAAAAGGACCCAGATTGTGTTCAGGCATCAGGTGGGCAGCAACGTGCTCAGCGAGGTTAGCTCTCTCCTTCAGCCCCAGTGGATATGGGTCCAGGATAGGTCCTAAGCTCATTCCTCCCTCTTTGACAGTGCTTAGGATAGGCACATGACTCAGTCCCAGCCAAAGTGTGGGGAAGGGGGTTCTTCTGATAAAGATTTTCTATGCTGGTAGGAAGATTTTATTGTTTATTTATTTAACAAACATTTATAAAGAGCTTACCAAGTGTCAGATATTTGAAAAAAATTAAGTCATTTAATCCTCTCATATCAGTCCTCTGAGATAGGTACTATTATCACCATTTCATAAACGAGAAAAGACAGAAAGGTCACACAACATACTCAAGTTAACACAGCTAGTAAGTAGAGAAGCTTGAATTCAAACTGAGAAGTCAGTGATTTTAACTCCAGAGTCAGTGATTTTAATATCAGTAACTTTACTCTCCAGGGTCACGGGAATAGGGTCTCTTTTCCATCCAGCCTTTTGCTTCATGCTAGTGACACATTCCTGTAGATACATGATGCCTAGAGCTGTGGCAGTCATCTTATTACTATAAGAGAAGAGGTATGACAATCATAGGAATGCCATTCAGTGCTCTGCCTTTTAAGTACCTCATTAACTTGGAATCATCTGCCTCCAGATTTCTCAATATGCGTAATAGCCTTTATTAAGCCACCACTGGCAACATTTTGTTACTTGCAGCTGAAAGCATTCACAAATATGATGAGAGATTTTAGAAACCCAGGATTTGGTCTCAGATCTACCATTCAGTTGCTATACTTTTCTGTAAGCCCAACAACTTGCATCTACTTATTTATACATAAAATGAAGATATTAATAGACACATAAGAGCTGTCCTTTGGCTCATTAGACTGTTTCAAAAGTTTGCGAAAGGACTCTGTGGTATAGTTCTCATCCAATCCATAGTCCACCAAGATGTCAGAGCACTTTTCTAAAATCCAAATTAGGCATCACTTTCTTGCTTAGAATCATTTAAAAAAGCAAGAGCATGGCACAGGAGGCCCTATATTATCTGATTCTTTCTTATCTCTGATGGCTTTATCTTCTACCCCTACCCCAAATATATCTCAATCTTTTGTAATTACTTACATCAGCCTTGCTCTATTATACTTCTGTGCTTTTCACATGTCCTATTCCCTTTGCTCTCTCTGCCAATGCAAACTCATTTCAGATGTATCTGAAATGATCCCTCCCTTCAGGCACCTAAACCACTGCTCCCCTCCTTCCAAATCAATTCTTACCTAATTTTGTATAGTACGTGAAGTATACTTCTGGTGCAGCACTTATCTCATTAAACTGAGGAAGACAAACATGTAAATTGTGAACTTTGGTATGGAGATTACATCTTCGTGACCTTTCATTCCAGACTAAACTGCCTATGGCACAAAATACTCGAAATGCTTTAAATATAATCTTTGTGGCTCTCACCTCCCATCCATATATACAAGGACTTAAGTCTGAAAATCTGTATTAACCTACATGGTCCAGTTTATTATTACTAGAAACTGACAAGAAATTAAAAACATTTGAAATCCCAAATGGGAAAATACAAAAAAGATTTTAATACACCTCCATGATCTGATAATTAGTCAGTAAACAAGTACTGAGCCTGTTTCAAATGCTAGGCACAGTGTTGGGCAGAGGATACAACTGGAAAAGATGAATACTCAAGTCTTTGCCCTTGCAAAGCTTACAGTCCAGGCTAAGAAAATTGAAAAATAGTCCATTTCAGTACTACGTGATAAGTGCCAAGACAGGAAAGTGTAAGGTGCTGTGGGATTTTATTCCAGGGGAATCTGACAATTTAAGGATATTTACTGCACTGACAATGAGAAGCTTTCCTAAATTTGCCAGGTTACAAGGTTAGTTAGAATTGAGACTCTCATTTGTAACTTCTTTCATATTCAATAATAGCATTCAGGAACAATAGCTCTCTATAGATTCGCCTATAGACTTCAGTAACTGTCAATGCTGCCACTCTTCTCTTGGTCATCTAAGCTTCTTCAGAATCCTCTTCATCACTTTCCAATTGGTTGTCAAGCCCTCATAAAGTCTAACTTCACAAGGTTCTAAATATTACCACTGCCATACTATAAGTAAATCTTAATTATATACTGCCTAGATTAAAGTATTATCAAGAGGTTAAGTAGAACTTTAATGTCAAAAAATTCTGGAGATCTTACCCCTAGTCCCGCATATTTTTAATCATACAATGATTGAGAAAATACATAGAAATATATGAATTTGCTATCTTATTCTAGGAACAGAAATAAACATCTACAATGGTACCCTGATTAAATTTTCATTTCTGATTTTTCAGGTACTACCAGTTTTCTGAAATACAGTTTGAATCAAACCACTCCTAAACTGAAACAATGGCTCCCTGATGCGCACAATGAATAAATCCAGAGGTTAACACGTAAGGCCTCCTGCAGAATGAACCCAACTTGACTTTCTAGTTCCACTCACCAATATATACACCTTATAATCTGGTTCAGCTACATTACCTGTTGGTCATATCCTGATGCCTCTTAAAATGCTCATTTTACAGCACAGTGGTTAAGCACTTGCAGAAAGTCTGATAGATAATAGGTGTTCACGCAATACGAGTTGAAAGAATAAAAGGATAATTAAAGAAATACTAAGAACAACCCTATGCAAACAAATCTAAAAACCTAGATGTAATGGACCAATTCCTTGAAAGATAATTTGCCAAAACTCACACAAGAAACAATCTCAAAAGGCCATATCTATTAAAGAAATTGAATCAATAATTAATAACTTTCTAAAACAGAAAAAGCATCAGGCCCAGATGAGTTCACTGGTGAATTCTACCAAATATTTAAGGAAGAATTTCTACCAATTCCACACAACCTCCAAGGGGAGAAGCAAAGAAAATACTTCCTAACTTTACGAGGCCAGCATTACTCTAATGCCAAAAGCAAATGAAGATATTACAAGAAAACTGCTGACCAGTAACTCTCATGAATACAGATGCAAAAACCCTCAACACAATATTAGCAAATGAATCTAAATACGTATAAAAAAATTATATATTACAATCAAGTGATCCCAGATATGCAAGGCTAGTTCAACATCCAAAAATCAATTAATATAATCCATCACATATCAATAAATGCAAAAAAGCATTTGACAAAATCTAACACCCATTCATGATTAAAAAAAAAAGAACTCTTAGTAAAGTAGGAATGAAAGGGAACTTCCTTAATGTGATAAAGAATATCTACAAAGAAACTAGTTAATGGGGAGAAACTTGAAGCTTTCCCACCAACATCAGGGGCAAGGCAAGAATGTCCCCTTTCACTACTCCTTTTCAACATCACAATGAAGTCCCAGCTAATGCAGTAACACAAGGGAATGAAAGTTATACAGACTGAGAAGAAACAAATATACAAGGAACCAAAATAAACATCAAAACCCAAACAAGCATTTTAACAAAAAGGAATGCAGGAACTTATTGCAATATTTGCTTTTAATATCCTTTCATGGATAGGTACTGTCATTTGGCTGTTCAAATGACTCTATTCTCTTGGTTTTTGTCCTTTCCAAAGGCTCTTCATCTGGCTCATCTCTGTGCACTCAGTAAGAACAGATGTTTACCATGTTCGGCTCTTTTCTTTTTAAAATTTTCTTGAAACTCCCCTTAGTCGTAATTATCCAGTATCATCCTTAAGCAAATAACTGCCTCTATTCCAGTTCTTAACTTTTAGTTGTCTACAGGATTCTCTACTTTGATATCCTGCTGGTTATGTTAAACTAAAGATGGTGAAATCCAAGACTTGCTCTCTTTTTGCTATCTCCCCCATCCTCCTTGTCATTTTAATCACCTGGATTTGAAACTATGGTCATCTTATTTATATCATTAACTTTATATGAAAAACTAAATTTTAGAGAACAGAGATCTTATTCTGTTTCTATAGTTTGTATTCTTTTTCCCAAAGACACTGAATACTTTTCAAAACCATGAAATATAAAATATGCTATAAAATATGCTATTGCATGGCTAAACTATAATTTTTCAGCTCGAATTGTATTGCTGGATATTTTCAAAGAACTCTGTTTTCTCTTTGGGATATACTCCTAGAAGTGAAATTACAGAAATAAAGGACAGAAATATTTTAAACCCACTATAAAATTTTCCTTCAAAAAGATAAAATAAATGTACACACCTACCTACAGAACCAGAACTTGTCTGTTTCACTAAGTCTTTGAAAACACCGTTTTACCTTAGATAAACCTTTTGCCAATGTGATAGTTTTTTTTTAAAGGCATTTCTTTGTTGATTCTAAAAACTATGTGTAATTTTTATTATTTTCTTTACAATTTTATTTCTTGAGCTTTCTACAATAAAACTAACTCAGAAAAATTAAAATTATATACAATGTGATAAGTGCCACAAAAGTACAAGTATAATACAAAATTTACTGGGACCACAGATAAAAAGCAACTGTTTCATAACCTAGTTGGAGACTTCCAGGAAGTATAACCTTAGCAAGGAAGTGGCCTAAAAAATCCAGGTTCTGAGTTTATCCTTCATTAGAGCAGCTCTATTTCTATTTTTCTAAACTGAGACTCTAGATTTTGGTTGAAAAATGAGTTCAGCTGCTTTAAAGCAGCACCACTGTTCTAAATAATTGATTTCATTTGTATACTACTACTGTTTAAGATGAAAATGTTCAGTATATTTTAAAAGCTTTCCAACAAAAATAATTTTTAAAAAGTGTCATTTAAAGGTTAATCTTCAGTTGTTCAAAATGACTATTCCTGAATTTCAGAGTCCGAGTTTGACTATACATCCAATATGTGTTATATACCATATTACAGTAAAACAAACATAATTTCTCTTCAACAAATAATCTTTGCACATAAAACACTGCTGCTAACTGATATACATTTTTAGGCTACTGAACATCAGAGTATAAGTTAAACCATCTTTTCTATATTCATTTTAAAAACAGTTCTGCTTCCAAGTTAGGGTATTCATGAGGCCTGCAATAAGTTCATTCACAAAGGATTGTGCTTCCTGTGGATCAAACTCTCAATTAGATACAATTTAAATGGTAAATCATAGAAAAACCTCCTTATCGACATTGTGACATAATTGTTGCATGAAAGACCTTTGAACAATAACAAAACTCAATCTGATTGATGTCATTTTTTATGACATACAATGAAAAATCAATTTGCTACAGAAACATATTGTGTTCTAACATTTGGATGAAATATCTGCATTAAAAGCTTAGAGTTCTTTTGGGAACCACAAAAAAAAAGGGAAATCACTGTTAATGTTTTACCTGTGGGCTGCAAAAGTGAAGCAGGTGGGCGAGGCTGTAAGCCCCATAAATTTTCCATACTGCTCCGGTCCTTAAGGTCCAACAAATGTATCAGAATAAAAGGATCAATATCTAATAAACTACTGGTAGCAGCAGAGCATAAATGTGCTCTTCTTGACATTCTGCTACTGGTACCAACATAGCCATGGTTACTACCTGCAAAAGAAATGGAGATGTAGAAAATGCATGGTATATAATTGCACGAATTTAGGTATACTTAAAAGTAAACTGGTTAATGCTGTTTGAATACTCGTCTATGAACCCATCTCTTAGGAGTTGGTTTTCATGATCTGAGACACAAAGAAATAACCAAACTGCCAGAGAGGTATACTCAAGCATATTAACTGAGCACTGGCCTCAATACTATCCAATATCCAACCCTTAACCCCATCCTGAGACCTAGAAATAAAAGTGACAACATAAACAATATATACAATTAGGGGGTGAGGAAAAGGACAGTTTGTTTCTATGACAGTTTGGTAGATTAAGTAGTAGAGTACAACTTGAAGTTTTTAAAGTGAACTTGTTAATGACTGATGCATAGTATAGACATCTGTGAGCAAATGTCCTATTTATATCATCTATATTGGACTAAGATCCTTAAACCAAGGAAACCATCTGACTTTTCTCTAGTGCCTAGTACAATGCCTAGCAAATATTAAATATAAAATTTTGGTTAAAATCGACTTCCTTTATTCTTGGAAGCTAAGCAGGGTTGGGCCTGGTTAGTACTTGGATGGGAGACCACCTAGAAAGACCAGGTGCTGTAGGTGTCAAAAATTAAAAAATAAGGGATTGTAAGCTGACAAGGTCCTTGCCATCTGTGAGGTCAACCAAGGATTGCCTCACCTAAAAAAATGAAAAAACAAAAACAAAAAACGACTTCCTTCAATAAAGCTATTTAAATATATCCCAAAGAAAGACAACATTTAAAAATGTTACATGAAGCAAAGTCTTAAAATAGACAATATGAAAATAAAATAATCAATTCTGACTATTAATGAGTATTTCGAAGAGATCCAGCAGGAGATAACTTAGGAGAAAACTTCAATTATTTACAAGCTCCAGGCCAATTATTTACTTACATGTTTCTCATCATATTCACATCCTCATGTCCTCACCTTCATCTACTTCTTCCTTATCTAAGGATTATCATTATATTGCCAATTTTTCTTCCCAGCCTCTGTACCCACCCTCAGCTCCTATTTAAAAAAGAAGAAAACTATCCCCTCTCCACCTTGAAACTGTTTAACTCATTCTCTTTACTAAGTTCACAAATCAGGCTGCGTATCCATTGGAAGAGTTTTAAAAATTACAAGATTCTTGGCTCCACCCCAAATGTACTGAATGAGAACATTAGAGTAGGATCTAGGACCTCTTTCCAAAAAGCTACTCAGGTTGTTCTAAGTAGTAAGTAAGTAAGCTCGGTAGCCCAGTGTATGGTATCCACTGCCCTGATAACCTGCTTACCCATGTTTAATGGATGCATAGTACAGAAAGTTTTAGCAATCTCCTGTTCCTCACTGCTCTTCCAGATCATCAGTCCCACCAATGAGCAAAAACTCCTTTCCTTTGTAGTTTATAGCCTTTAGGTATTCCTTCCCTTCCTCCCACCCTTCCTACTCACTATGGTATATAGCCACAGGCATCTTTCAGTTTCCCCTCTCAGAGCTAATGCTGCCATCATTCTGGGTGTATCTTTGTCTCATGCATAAATATTTAGCCTAATGAAATTTCACGAAGTACTGGCACCCCAGAATACCCCCTACAAAGCCTCCTAAAATTGCTCACTAACTTTCTCCTCCAAAGGGAACTTTCATCCTGAATTATAAACCATAGGTTTAGTTTTGCCTGTTTTTGAACTCTATATAAATGCAGAGTATGTATTCATATGGGATTCATCTGTATTGCTGTGCAGCATTCCAGTATATTACTACTGGAAAAAAAAAAATCCAGGTTGCTTCTAGCTTCATTTCCTTTGGCCACAAAGAATAAAGCTACTAAAATTATAGATAACTACTTTTGAAGCTTACATGGAAAATATATAAAACACCTCATAAAAAAGCAAATGGATCAGTGACAGATTCCTCTCTTCCTGAGCCAAGACAGATTAATCCTGCTAAAATGTCACACTGATCTATTTGAGTTTTTCATTATATTACATTGTCTGTAATCATTAACATAACATTCAAGGTCCTACAGTCTAGTATCAAACTTCCTGCCCAGTCTTCTCAACATTTTCACATCCTTTACTTTATTATAATTTCTATTTTTTAAATTAAAAAAAAAAAAGTGTGCATGCACACACCCCCCTAAAAAAGACAATGTTGCTCTACATGTTCTTGTAAAAACCTACTAGCAAATACTGGCTCACATTTCTGATGTTAATGGTGAAGCCATAAATATGTGTATTTTCTGCTTCTGCACACACCGCCCAACAGTTTTGCAAAGTAGTGGTGTGAATTGTCATTCCTAACAGCAGGGTATAAGAATTTTCACCTCTGCTTTAAACATTAAGTATTGCCAGTTTGTAAAATATTACCAAATAAAATAAAATATTACACCCATCATCGCAGTGGGTTAAGTGGTACCTTACTGTGGTTTTTATTTGGCATTTCCTGAAAAAAGAACAGGGAGAATAAAGTTTTAGAGACCCATGGGACTCCATCAAGTGTACCAATATACACATGACAGAAGTTACAGAAATGAGAAACAATACTGAAAGAATCATGGTTGAAAGTTTCCTATATATGATGAAAATATTAATCTACACATCCAATATTTATCCAATCAGCTCAACAAATTCCATGTAGAGTAAACAAACTCGAGAGATCCCACTGAGGCACATAATTTGCATTTCTCTGACAAAAGAGGCTGTGCACCTTTCAAAATGTGTAATGACCGCATGGATAGCCTCCTCTGGAAGTGTCTATTCCAGTCTTTTGCCTTTTTTTCCTAGAAGGCCGTCTTATCTTTTTCTTATTGATTTGTAGTAGTTCTTTATATGTTATAGATGAGCCTTAGGGATAATATTTTTAATTCATTCATTTATTTCGATTAATAAAAATTATGATTCTAGACCCAAAAACACACCTGAGATCTTCTAAGCAGTTAGATATATGAGTCTGGAGATTGACACATGGGTGCCCAAAGGTCTCTCAAAATCAACAGAGGAAATTAAACACACTTATCTTCTGCTTATGGACTACTTTATGCAATGGAATGGCTTAACTTAGAAACCTTAAAGAATCATGCCCACATCTCCACCAACTCCAGTCCATCCAGTTAAGACTCCAAGCCTTATAGATTCTGTTTACTATATCTCAAATAGTTTCTTCTCCAATCTTCCTAATACTGCCTTATTTTAAGCCCTCAGAATTTTCCCTCCTGGGATATTTTGGTAACTTTCTAACTAATCTTGTCTCATTCACTTTTAATTCATCTTTCACCATGTTAACCAAATCTGATCACACTCCTTTGCAAAGACATTTAGTGGTTCCACTGAATAAAGTCCAAACTTCCTAGCTTGGCAAATGAGACTTTCCATTACCTGATCTTGTTCCAACCTATCAATCTTACAGTGACCTGCCCCAATATAAACTAGTCTCAAGTATCTCAAGTTCCCACAAAAAACAATGCTGCGTCTTCTGCCTGGAATGCCTTTGGTCTCTCATCTCATCAGTTCTCTGCTCCCCTAATGAACTCTCAGCTCATCTTTCAAGAATAAGATCAAGCATCACTCTTTCTGAAGCCTTTTCTCATCCATTCTCAATAGCTGTTTTCTCCATTTTTTTGGTGTCACCCTCCTGTATCTATAATTAATCACAAAGTTTTGCAATGACTAGTGCTGGATTCTCATTTAGGAAAAGTAATGCTCATTCATTTATAAACCCAATGAACAACACAATGGCTGATACCTAGTAAGCTTTTATTAAACATCTGTGAAATAAGTAACCTTAAAAATCTTTAATCTGAAATAAATAACAAATGTTCTGAGTAATAACCTTACATAATGTCAACCTGTTTTACAAGCGTGTTACATTGCTAAAACCTTTTGGTTCTCAAATAAGAAGTATCATTACGACGTTTCATAAATTACACAAGGCTAGCAAATATAAAATAGATTTTTCCTACTCAGCTGGTTCAAATAGCTTATGTTCTAGATTAAAATACATACAATCTTTTCAGGAGGTTTACAAGCCTAAGTTCTCCTGCAGCTAAATGAGAATAACTGAATAAACTAAAAGCATTTTTTATGGAAATAAGGCCACCTGAGTTACTAAATATCTCGTTTCAAGCTATATCCTAATACTGCTGCTTATAAAATGAAATTACTATTTTACTTTATAACCTGCTTCTGTATAAAAAAGATCTTTTATGGTCTAGTAGGACAACTTAATATCTTAATCGACATGATTTTTAGATGACCATATGGTTCCAAAATATTAACAACAGAATTGAAGTGGACCTTCTGTAATTAATTTATAATAGTGCATTCCATACTCAGCACCATCTCACCCCTAATGTAGCTTTGTTCACTGCTTTATTAAAACTTATTATTTTAGAATAGTTTCAGATTTATAGAAAAGGTGCAAAGATAATACATTTCTGTAAATCCCATGTCCAGTTTCCCCACTATGAACATCTTTCATTACTGTTATATTTATTGCAACCTATAAACTAGTATTGATATATTATTATTAACTAAATTCCATACTTTATTAAAATTTCATTAATCTTTCCCTAATGTCCCTCTTGTGTTCCAGGGTCCCATCTAAAGTATTAAATTACATCTAGATGGCCATTTCTCCTTAGGCTCCTCAGGAGTTTCTCATACTTTTCTTGTTTTTGATGACCTTGACAATTTTGAGGAGTACTAGTTAAATATTCTGTAGAATGTCCCTCAATTAGGGTTTATGTGGTGTTTTTCTCATGGTTAATAGATAGTACTTATTGGTTTTTGGGAAGATGACACCATAGATTTAAGGTGCCATTCTCAACACATATCAAGGGTACACGCTATCAACATGACACATTGATGTATTTGATAACTTGGCTGAGGTAATGTTTGCCAGGTTTCTCTAGCATAGTTATTTCCCCCCTTTCTACACTGTACTATTTGGAAGCAAGTCACAAAGTGTAGCCTACGTAAAGGATTCGACTATGCCCAGGATGAGGAGAAGGTAGAAGGAACAACATGTTAGGAAGCAAAGATGTCAAAGATACGACGGCACATTTGAGGGGCTAAAAACTAATGCAGAGAAGTGTGAGACAGGTAAAGCTAATGAAAAGAGCAGAGGCCAGTACACGAAAGGCCCTGTGTACCATATTAGCACGCTTGGACTTTATCTTGTAAGTAAATGAAATCAAACAGAGTGTTTTTAAGTAGAGAGTGACACGAACACATGTTAATTTGAAGGGAGGAGGCTTCATTCTGAACTCATGTTGTGGGAAACAGAATTAAAGGGAACAATAATGGATACAAGGAACCCAGATATAAAGCTGCTTTGAAAGCCAGTGGCCTAGACTAGAAATAGTAGAGGAATGGGAAGTAACAAATGAATTCATGCACTGTTTAGGGGGTAGAATCAACAGATTTGAACAACATATTAAAGGCAGAGTTTAAAGGAGAGGAAAAGATAAAGAATATATAGCACTATCAGGCACTAATATGGTGGCTGTTATTGACAGGCAGACTGGCAGATGAAAAGATAATGAATTCTGTTTGGGAGATGCTGAGTGTCTGATACATCAAAATCAGAATGCTACATGGAAGTCATGAGAAAAATAGAGCCTAAAGACAGAACTTGGAGAGTAATCAGTATACAGATAGAACTTAAATACAGATGTGACTGAGATCACCTAGGTATAAAATGAGGAGTAGGAAGAATACAGGGCATAGGCTGGAAGTTGAAATGTTGAGGATGAGTACTTAAGAAGACTTAAGTATTATGCTACAGAACATGTCAGTGTACATAGGGCAATATTGATAAAACAGAAGCAACACAAAGCTGGCTTATAATGGTTCTAACCAAGATTTGCTTATTAAACAGGTCCAAGAACACATATACAAAACCACACCCATTATCTAAGTCAGTTCTTCCCAGGAGGAGTAATGTGTTTTTGGCAAAAAGCTGGGTCCAAGGTGACAATGTAGGGTTCTAGCCTGGCTGTACCAGCAACTACCTATGTGATTTAGGCAACTAAATCTCCAAGTTTTTTCCATGTATAAAATGCGGCCTCAAAAAGTCCTTAAGTCAAAGATTCAATGATTCTATTGAGATTATTCTATAGTCTAAAAATATACAAGCAAGACATAAATCATAAAAAGACAGTATACAGTAGATACAGAGGAACTTTAATTCCTCTCTTTCATTTGTTAAACTGAAAAGACAGCAAATTTCTTAATTTCTCTACACATCAGTTTCTAGAGCAATAAAAAGTTAACCCTATCTTACAGAATTTTATAAATAAATGAAATAAGGTATACAGAGTACTTTTACACATTGCCTGGTACATAAGAACACTTATCAAATGTTAGCTATTAATATTGTTTTAAATACCATTAGTAGTAATATACTCAAAAATCCATATGTAAAATATAGCACTTCTAACACCATGAGTCATGGAGAGCAGCTGGTTGCCATTACAATACGATACAGTCAAAAAATAGCAAAGACAAGACAGAGTGGCTTGTGGGGCTTGGCCTCTGTACCTGGAGGTCCTGCGGCAGCTGCATCCTCCATGAGCTCTCCCTCTTCCAATTCCATGTTGTTGTATTCCACATCATTTTCTCCAGACCTAAGAGTACACAAAATTCATTATTCCCACAGAGTGAGGATAATTAACATTATTTGTCACACTTCAATCAGTCTTATAGCATCAGTGCATAGCTTTCTCCTGTGAAGTAGGCTATTTCTAAATAGAAAAATAGGCTTTTGTCATTATCACATGTAAAGGTAGTACTAATGTTCAAACTACCTAGTGTTCAAAATAGGTTGGCAAAATTTAATTTTTAAAATAAAAAACCTGAGAACCATTGTAAGAGATTACAGCTTCAAAGAATTTGTAACTTAATGGTAGTAAATTAGGCTTAAAACACATTTTAAGTTTAAAAAGGAAGATGCTCGAATTTCTGTATATGGCTAAATAGTATTTTCTTAAAATATTATATTTCATAAAAAAGGATATTACTTATTAAAGTCCTTCATACCAAAAAAATACCACTATCCTATTTGAAATGGCAAAGTATTATATGAAACAGCACTATCTCTATGCTAGTTTGGGATATTTTTAAAAGTCTCAAGATCAACTCCCAACTTGACAGCATGAGAAGCTCTGCAAACCTACTCTCCAGTGACACTGGTGAAAATTATTTTGAAAATAACCTTTTGAAAACTCTAAAAATAATTCTAAAAGCATAAAGCAAATGAAAAACATCTCAAGAAAATATAGTTAATGTGGTAAAAAAAAAATGAGTCTCTGGTTCCTGAACCAAGATCACACCCTCCCACCTCTCCTCCCAATTCAGTGATACAGAAATTCCACTCCAGACTGGAATAGACTGGAACACAGGGCTTCCGTTTCCATAGCTCCCCAAAAAGCTCTAATTCAACAAGCTATATTTCAACATTTCTTGTCCTGCCCCAGCTATCCAGTTGCTGAGGCTAAGGTCAGGGATATGTGGCCAACAAGTGAGAATTCCCTTCTGCCATCCAGACCCAAGACTCTACCTTAGGTGAAGCATGCTGAGAATACTGGGGCCCCAATTCATTTGTAAAGCAGAGGTCCCAGGCCTAAGAAAGCAAGCTGAAAAGATATGAGGCTACAGCCAACACCCTCACTTCCACTGGTTCATCTTCTAAGTGGGAGAAATTAGCACACCACTGCCTTCACCCCAGATTCAGAGCTCTGGCTCAAAGATTTTGCCTGAAGGGAGAAGCATGCTATAAAATTGAGCCACAGAGAAATGTGTAACACCATTAAGAGCACAAGTTTTCTGTAATGCCATTAAGAGCATAAAAAAAGACTCTCAAACAAAATCTACCAAACATAAAAAGAATTACACACCACAGTAAAGTGAGATTTATTCCAGGAATGCAAAATTTTAAAATAAATCAATTAATGTAATACATCATATTAACAGAATAAAAAAAAAAAGCCACATAATCATCTGAATTGCGAGCAGAAAGAGATCTGACAAAACCCAATACCCTTTCGAAATAACAAACTAGGAATAGAAGGGAACTTCTTCAACCTAATAAAAAGCATCTATGGGAAAAAAGAAAAAGCTGACATAATTACTGGTAAAAGACTAAATGCTTTCCCTCTAAGATAAGGATCAAGACAAGGATGTCAGCTCCCACCAATCTAGTCAACATTCTAAAGGACATTCTAGCCAGTGAACTTAGGCAAGAAAATTAAGTAAAAGGCATCCAGATTGGAATAGAAGAAGTAAAACAAAGTCAATTTATAGATAATATATTGTATATATAGTATATAGTATTAGCAAGGTTGCAAGATACAAATAGATAAAAATCAACTGTATTTCCATATGCTTGCAAAGAATCCAAAAAGAAAATAAAAACAATACCATATATAATAGCATAAAAAATATTTACAAAGAAATTAAAAGTGTAAAATGTATACTCTGAAAACTACAAAACACTGTTGAAAGATTAAAATTTTTTTGCTTAGCCAAACAGACTATTAAGATGAAAGGACAAGCTACAGACTGAGAGAAAGTATTTGCAAGTATTAGTATTTAAAATGCATAAAGAACTCTCAAAACCCAATAGTAGTTGCCAGGGGGGAGAAAGAGAGAGGAAAGGGGAAGTTACTGTCTACTGAGTATAGAATTTTAGTTTGGGAATATGAAAAAAACTCTAGGGATGGATAGCGATGACAGTTGCACAATGATGTGAATGTATTTAATACCACTGAACTGCATTCAGAAATGAGTTAAAACGGTAAATTTTATGTTATGCATATTTTACCATAATTTTTAAACAACTTGACAGTTAAAAATATCCAATTAGAAAATGGGCTCAAGACATAAAGAGAAATTTCACTAAGGCTATATATTACAAGATGGCAAATTAAGCAGATGAAAAGATGTTCACATCATTACCCACTAGAGTCATGCAAATTAAAACCACATAAGGTACCATTACACACTTATTGGAATGGTTAAAATAAAAACTAGTCAACACTAAATGCTGGTGAGGATTCAGAAAAGCTGGATCACTCAAACACTGCTCACAGAAATGCAAAATAGTAGATATTCTGGATAACTGGCAGTTTCTTCAAAAACTAAACATCCAAATACCATATAATCCAGCAGCTGTATTTATCCTGGAGAAATGGAGACTTAAGTTCATACAAAAATCTGCACATCAATATTTATAGTAGCTTTATTCATAATAGCCAAAACCTGGAAACAATCCAGATGGCCTTATAGCTGAATGACTGAATATATCATAGTACATCCACAATACAGACTACCACTCAGCATTAAAGAAACAACCAATTGGTACACACAATAACTTGAATGAATCTCTGGAGAATTATGCGGAGTGAAAAAAGCCAATCCCTAAAACTTAACTGAGTGCTTCAATTTACATATATAACATCCTTTAAATGACAAATTTGTAGAAATAAGAACACAGGAAGACACAAGTAGTTGCAGGGTGCAGAGGGAACTGAGTGGTTACTAAGGTGGGGTAAGTGGGTGTAGTATAAAAAAGTTAACACGAGGGATCCTTGTGGTGATGGAAATGTTCTGTATTGTGACTATCCAAAGTTAATAACCTGGTTGTGATATTGTACTATGGTTTTATAAGATGTTACTTACCACTGGGGAAAATGGGTAGAGGGTATATGGGATTTCTTATTATTTCTTACAACTGCATGTGAATTTACAATTATCTCAAAAGAAAAAAACAGCAGGAAGAAAATATATTGTACTGTTGTAGAAAGATTAAGAAAGGAGGTGAGGAAAGAGAAGGAAAAAAACACTTACTTGATAAATGTGTTCTAGTTATTTAGAAGCTATTTATAATATAATAATCATTATCCAAACAAACTGTATAGCTGTTTTTCCTTATCTATAAAGGAAAGAACTGACCTAATTTCTAAGATCTAATACTTTATGAGTCCCTAAGTGTCCAAAATAGCTCACAATTACTGTGCTTTTTGTTTGAATTATACAAAATAGTTTGAATCAAGATATTATTGTAAATTTATCTATAGAGAAAATAATCAAACACCTTCTATTGGAAAAAGAATTAAAAAGTCAATCTAATCAAAGATTGTGAATCAACTTTCATATAAAACACAACTGCCCTCAAAACAATCTTGAAAAAAGTCCAGAGATGTAAGTCAAAAGAATTAATTGAGATAGAACTGTGTATTTAATCTACCTATTAGTAAGGAGGAATCCGCTTTATATAATCACCATCTAAAAGTATTTTCCATGTTGATTCCATTGAGTTCTATTTTATATATCTAAAAGTATCACTGTAACAATTTCTGATTTGGGGACTTAAAGGTACTTAGACTTCACATTTCAACTAATTAACCCTTTTAGACAATCTGCCATATATGCTAGGGGTAATCATTAAGTTAAAAGTCTATTTTGAGGAACTAATTTGTGGAAATGTAGGCAAGGTCAAACAGGGAGTTAAAACTCTTGACCTATTCTTGAGAAATGGCTGATGCCAGAGCTGGGACGAAGAAATAAAAAAAATGGACCTGAAATGGAACTTACAGTGCCAGAAAATAGAAAAATGCTTAAAAAACTGATAAGGATATCGCAAAAGGACACAGGAGTTGGCTCTTTAACAGGTTCCCACTGGCCAAATCTTTGATTATCTGAGCAATAAATTATGATAGTAAATGGTTAAACCATTTACTAATATCAGAATCCATGAGTCCATATTAATTTAATTAATTAATGAGGCTGAGGGGGAAGCTCTTCCTTAAAGTATAATTCCAATTAATATATGCAGAATAATGGAATTAGAACATCATTATTTGGCAGTCAACACAGTAATCTTTCAAGCAAGAATCATCAACGGATGCTAAAATTAATTAATAAAAATACAGTGAGAAAAGATATTTACAGTCTCAAAATATTCCCATATGATGTTTATTAGTTACAAAGTGAGAAGGTGATAATTTTAGAGTACAGAAAGCTAGCAGATATCATTTTAAGCAAGTAATCTAAATTAATCAACCATAATGGAAAGATTGAAGACATGTGCCCTCCACCTCCCCCTCATAGGATGCACTGAAAAGGCTACATCATCGCTTCTGCAGTATTCTTGACAAAAGCGCATAACCTCAATCTAATCATGAGGAAATATTAGACGACTGCAAATTGAGCAACTTTCTATAACATAACTGCTCTGTATTTTTCAAATGTCAAAGTCATAAAAAACAAATTGAAAACAAAGTGACCCACACTGAGGCAAACTAAAGAGCCTTAACTAAAAGCAACACATGATCTTGCACTAGATCCTAAACCAAAGGACATCACTGGCAAAATTTTTAAAAGTCAGATTATAGTAGTACATCAATGTTAAATTCCTGATTTTGATAACTGTACTATAGTTACATAAGAAACATACATGTTTTTAAAAAGTACATAAGAAGTATACTCACCTAAAAATATCTCACAAAAAAATTAAACAGTGAGAGAAAAGAGAAACATAGCCAAGCAAAATAATATAACATTTGGAAAATCAGTTTTACATGGGAATCCTTAGCTAATATTTTTGCAACTTTTCTTAAATATGAAATAATTGCAAAATTAAAAATTAAAACAAAAACTAAAGCTGTCTAAAACCCAGAATGAAAGGAAAACTAATTAAGTTTTTCCTTCAAGATTATTTACATAAGATATTTTATATCAAAAAATGCTAAGTATCCCCTCTTTCAGGCCTAAGTTAGTTAATATGCTTCTAATAGTTATCATTGAGACGCATTATAATGGCAGTTAATGCGAGACACTCACATAGTTTCTTCATCGATGTCATTTTCTTCTGTGTTACTTGTTGCTGTGGAACTGGCAGAGGAACTGCTGCCATCGAGGTGATTTACTTCATCTTCACCAACAAGATCCAGATCCAGATCTCCATCAGAAAGCTCATGCTAGAACAAAGCAAAGAATCAAGATTTTTATCTCAAAGAAGAGTTCAGTTTGAAATCAGCAGCAAAGAATAATGTAATCATCAGAATTCTCTGCTCCTGTGCCTTGGCTGCTGACCCCAGCAGAAAAAATAAATCACACAACTACATTACCTAGTGCCACTAATAATTTATTGCTGCCAATTTCAGCTGGGCCCTCACTATAACTAGAAATGCTTCATATATTCCATGTCATCTTCCAGTAAGGAAGCTGTTTACTATGTAAACAGTAACATTTCAAACCATCATTCCTCAGGTCTTTCTTAATCTCTATTATCTTCAAGGTCATATACAAGGTCATTGTAAAATCCTGCCATCTATCTGCACAGGAAAACATACTGGCATTAAGCATAAATCCTCCCAACTTTCAGCTGCCCTACCAGCAAACTTCACCCTTCCTTTAACTCATCCTATCAAAGTATATCTGGTTCACTTGAGTGTTTTATCAATACCTTAAACTTATCTTCAATCTCTCTCCCTGATGGCTCCTTCATTTTAATGTCTACCTGAAGCCTCCCATCTTAAAAATAACTATAACAAAAAAAGCTGTCTCTGCATTCTTGTCTCCCATTAAACAATAACAACCACTTCTTGAACTCTCATTTTTGGTTGTGGTTTAACTGGGATAAAAGCTAGCTAGCTCCCAAAGCCTAAATCTCTGAATGATTTCTACATATGCAACAATAAGGTACTTACTAGTTTCAGTGACTAGAAATAGAACACATTTTAAAAACTCACAACCTATACAGTTTCTAGAATGTAACATCAGTTTATTTTAAAGACTGTCGTTTTCTACAATAAATTCATTTTTAGTATCTTGAACACTTTG
Source organism: Macroglossus sobrinus (assembly GCA_004027375.1). NCBI lineage: Eukaryota > Metazoa > Chordata > Mammalia > Chiroptera > Pteropodidae > Macroglossus > Macroglossus sobrinus. Next base: position 587,964 of record PVKZ01000247.1, read on the forward strand.
ACTCAACAACTTCTGACTTATTAACATTTACAGGAAGACACACACTAGTGGTGAAAATAAATGTACAAGGTTTTCAACACACTGACTCATATTAGAAACCATGATCGTATTCATTTCTCTTGTCAAACATAAAATAAATATGAAACAGGTCTAATTATTACATGATAGTCTTCATTTTGAATCTTCTCCTCTTCTTCTTCCTCTTCTTTGGCTTCTCTTACAGAAGCTATAGCAGGACCATCCTGGAGAAGCATGTCAGCACATGACCCCGACTTCTTAGCGCGTATCTCAGGAGTGTCGTCATTTTGGGGGCTGAGCTGATTATCTGGTGGTGACAAATCTCTTGATTTCTGAGTTCGAGACAACTCAATAGTAAGTCTCTTTTAAAATAAAATAGCACAAATAAACATAAGTCATAGCAGTGTTTCTGTGGTAGAGTACAAAACATTTCAAGTAAAAAAATATATCTAGATGCTTCTAAAATTACCATTTCTTAAACCATCTCTCTAATCACCTCCTGCTTTTTGCTTATGAAAAAAATCTATGATGAAGAAAAACTGCCCAATTTATTTTCATCCTTCTTTTCATATCTAGCCCAAACTGTATAATAAATAGAAGTGGTTTTAAAAAAATACACTTAATGTGAAAATCTCTGAAAATATGTGTTTACTCATATTTTCCTCCCTCTCTATTAACCACTCTCAGCACTTCAAACTTCCCACCATCCCAATTTCCACTGGCAGAAAGAAACATTCCTTATATAATTTAGTTACCATTGTAAAATAAAAATTCATTAACTGATCCTCCCTGGTGCTCAATTCAACAATAGTGAGAATTCAAGATGAGGCAACTTTGTTGTTCTATAGCTTTTAATCCTCTAAATTTAAGACAGCACGGGAAAGAGAAATATCCAAGTCACAGAGAGAAACACAAAGAGATTATACCTCAAACCCGATTAGCACTGTCCAATACAATTTTATGTGATGATGAAAATGTTCTGTATCTGCAATGCCCAATATAAGCATTTGAAATGTGGCCAGTACAAATAAAGAGCTTAAGTTTACATAGCCATATGTGACTTAGTTGCTACTGAACTGCACAGTGAACAATAAGAGGTTCAAAGGTAGTGAGAATGGAGAAAAAAAGAACTAGATTTTTATAAAAGCTACAAATAGCAATAAATATCCTAAATCTAATTACAAATGTTAACAGGCCAATAAGATAATACGAAACACCAAACCCAAAAAAATATGGTTTTTTCGCTTACCTCTTTAAGATTATTTATTTGCTGGATATAGCTAGTCTGCGCAGCTTCCAATTGAGTGATATACCAATGCTGGTCACGGCATTTTTGAAAGAAAGTTGGTGAACGAACCTGAAACCTTAAAAGAACAGCTGTACATGAAAAATAATCCAAACAGTAAAACATTATCAACCAAGCCTTGAATCTATAACTATAACATTTGAAGTCTGTTTACATTCTAAGGCCAAAATTCAAAATGAACTCAGAGTTCTTCATATTCACCATTTATACATATAGTTCAAATTATAATAAGGTTCTGAAAAGTCATCTATAAGTCAGTTGTTGAAATTTAAACTGCACTTCTCTAAAGAAATTAACATTACACATTACTGTTAACCTACCAAAGCATATTTATTATAATAATCTAGCTTAAATATAATATTGATCGTGAGTTGGAAAGAAGAGGACCATACTATGCAGAAAGGAGGAAGCTATCTTTGCTTGCCCTTTTTTGTCTAGTTCAGACCCAAACAGGCAAAGTTTTTTTCAGAAGCTGCTTTTTCCTTCCCTCTTCCATCTCACATTCCCGTATTTTCTGCTGAGTCTTCAGTTAAAAAACCACTTAAAAGGTCAACTACCCAGGACTGCTTTACTATCCCTCAAAGTTTCATGCTTAAATAACCTATATTCCCAACCACTCCAGATAGCAACTTAAAATCAAAACTTTCTGTGTATCACAATATGGCATATTTCAGCTAGGGTTAGGAAAAAAACAAGTATATACATTAAAGCATATTAATAAATAAATGACAGAATCTTAATCTATTTCGAGCTACTTTTAGACAACTAACTTATTAAAGCAAAAAAAAAAGATTACCTTTGTTATACAGCCAAACATAACTACATTTACAGTGAAAAATTACAGTAATGTGTAAAGATGTTTCTGAAGGGTCACAAGAGGCAAGACTAATTTGGAAGCCTGCAAATCCCCCTTCCAGTCTTGGCAACCTTATGTTAACTATCATTCCATTTTTTCCCTAAGATCTTACAGCTAGTATGAGAATCTACTGACCATGTAATTGTTATCTGCAGAAAATATCTATTTTTAGTCAAGGATACTCGTGCATTATCGGGTAGAGATGATTCATTCAATCATCATTCTGAATGGATACTGCCCAGACAATGTATATACTTCTAAGACATTAGTAAAACTTTCTAAAGATTATCTTTGAATGACTAATGAAATCATGGTCAACACTACACATTTTTAGTATTTATACCATTAAAACAAAAGCAAGCAAGAGGCAAAATTTCTTAATTTTCTTTCAGTAGAATAAAATAAACATTTATATATAGTTATAGAAAAGACTTAAGTAACTTTCTAATAAGTACATAAGAATTACATCAGAATCTTGAACTGAGGTTTAAATTTTAAATAATTTCTCATTAAATATTACAATAAAATAATTAAAAGTCCCAACTCCATGAACTCACAGCAATTTATTTATACTGCTATGACAGCACTACCATACAGAATAATAAATTCTGCCCATTTCATCTTGAGTTTCCTATGGACAAAAATCATATCTTATTCTCTTTTAATATTAGCCTGAGGCCAGGCACAGACTCAACAGATGCTGCTAAACATCACAACAGGAATCTGTTCCTGTACTAAACCTGCAAGCAAAAGTTTTGTTATAAACAGGAATGGCCTACAAAAAGAACTAGAGGTTAAGCTAAACTACATTAAAAAAAACTCTCACAGACTGCCACCAGAAAGATTCAATGTTATTATGACTCCAAAGAGAGGACGAAGACCATAAAAAATGGCTCTTCTCCTGGTTGGTAAAATTGATGCTTGAATAATTTTGTAATCCTCTCTATGGTTACAGTGTAAAACAGCAACATTATTTCTTTTGGTAAATAACTAAAAGGTTCTAAAATGGAAATAATCCCCGAAAGATGACAAAAACATGATTTTTCCCTACTCTGAAAATGCAACAATCTTTTCACTTCTTATTCTCCCAGAGAAATTATGAAGAACATATAATAGTAAAGGTGACATAACAGCAACTTATTCACCATGCTAAAGAACAAAGAGCTCAGAACAAGTGAAATTTAAAAGTATATCAAATCACTTATAAGGAAAAAAGCTTTTAAAATTGTTTAGATGGAAACCTTCTTAACTGTTAGAACATTCTGAAACCTCTCAGTTCAAAACACATTTGAATTTATTTTTTTAATGTTCAAGTTTTCATTTTGATTATCAGTAAAACATCATATAATGATGCCTCAAACTTCTGACTTATAACGGTTACACCCAACATTAAATGGGGCTCTTGTGGTTTTATAGTGTTTGTTCTGGCTTTTCTTGAAAATAACACAGAAACTGCTATCACTTAATTTGTTTTTATCAGTCTTCCTCTCTATCATCTTATTTTTCATTTGCTGTTAGCCAGAAAGAACTGAAAATCTTTTTGTGAAATTAAGCTTATAAAACCGTAACTCATATATATATAATGTCAAATGAAAAAAATAAGCGCTTGATCCCTTACTATTCTTCAATTTCCAAATGGTGAGGTTAGAAGCTCAATAGATAATGGGACATTATTTATTAGAAGTGGTAATTTCCTTTTTATGGAATTACTACCTAGATGTCAAACGTATTTCTCACACTTTTAAACTATTCAATGACTACACAAGATTCCTGAAATGGGATGGTTAAGAACATGGTAAGCTTATGGTTAGTATGAATTTCAAAATTCATCTTTGTTAAGTAAATAAACTTTAAAATAAAGTTCTAGTGATATTATTCTCTCATGATGAAAGTCACAATATTGAATGTTTCCTACTACCTTAAAATCACTGTATCATTCTGTCGATTCAAGTATCCTTCATTTGCAAGTAAATCCAAACGAAAAAATCTGTTATAACCCCAGCATTCTCCTACTTCAAAGTCAGATGCAAACTCTCGAATTATATTTTTCGTAGGATCATTGCAGGACTGATGAACCATTTCTACACGATATTCATATCTAAAATTGAAAAACAGAATGTTAATATAGTTAGTAAAACAAGAATATTAAACAGACTCATTGAAACATTAAGTAAGGTCATTTAGTAATTGCCTGAGAAGAAACTTACTGATGTATACAATTACATTTCTTTCATGAAAAATTGTATTACTTATAAGGACAGTGGTATTATGAATGGACTACCACAACATGATTGGCACTAGGTCTTTTTTTCCTCTTAAAAATGTATTGTACCAATATAGCAGGTATAAAACATCACCTCAATAAATAAATATCCATATGTGAAATAGTACTTTCAAAGTTACTTTGTTTTGACAAAGCTAAATATTTTTCCATATACTCATTACCTATATTTCCTCAAATGTAAATATTCTGCCATTTCCTTTGAGGTTTATCACTACGCAATTTTAAAATAAATAAGAAATTTTGCAATACACTATGTATTTTTCTAATTTAAGGTATAAATAAATTAACTATGTATTGACAAAGTCAAACCTATGAAGTTTTCTAACAGAAAATAAGTACACATCGGAAAAGCCAATATATTCATATTTCTGTATCTTATATGGCATATGTTCTGGGGTGATAAAAACATTCTAAAATGAGAGGTAGTGGTTGTACAACACTTTAAATGCACTAAATTCTACTAAATTGTACATTTTTAAATGACTAATTATATATCATGTAAATGTCACCTTAAAAAATAAACATTTTACTTCTATTTTAAAAATGAGTAGTAAAACTAAAAACTCATAGAGAAATAATCAAGAATACTTAAAATCTAGGGAGAAAGACATTAATGCAGATGGTCATATACATCTGGGATCAAAAAAGGTAGTTTAAAAACTAATATGAAACAGTTTTTGAAAAAACAGTTCGTTGTAATCACAACAAAAATAGACCTATATTTATAATAAATATGGCAATCCAATTTACATAGTATCTCAATCCCAATTTTAGATAAAACTAAAACCTTATATTTGAAAATTCCAACTTATATTCTTTCCTGTTAAACTGAGTGTGAAAAACTTAACTATTAACTTAAATTTTTAGTCTCAATAGGAAAGTACCAGGAAATAGTCCCAGGAAAGTACTACTCTTTCCTTAAGCAACTCTAAAAAATTCTCTTCTCTAAAACAAAACTCACTCCAGAGAGTTAATTACAGGATGTCATTCATGAGCAGATTCCTCTGAAAGCCCACACACAGGTGTATGCCAACACACACTATTACAGTGAGATATTTAAGCATAATGAAACTATGAAAGTACTTCTACAGGGACCCAGGTAATATCAAAATCTAGATAATGATACAATAATTTAAGTTTTTATTCCATATTTTGGCAGTTAAATTACTTCACTGTTAAACTCAGAATTCCATAACTGAATGACATTTCAGTATCATGAAAAAATATTCAAAACCCTTCTCTAGAGTTACCGAAGCATTAAGAGAATTTACATGATGTCCGTTTTCACCAGAACAGAAACAGATTAAGGTGTTTAGATAATATCTAAAAAATATAGAAATTTTAATTTTTTTCGATCTTAGTATCCTGAATGTTAATATTTCATCATCACTGGTGCTATTGCTATTTATAAGACAATGTGAACTTTAAATTCCTGAAGTGAACATGCTCAACAGTAAAAGCACCAAGATAAAACCAGTACCAAAGACTCTAAGAAATGTCACAAAATCTTCCCAAAACAAGAGAGAGCTAATCAGAAAAAACTTTTCAAGAGACATGGAGAAGCCCGAGATTGATGGTGTACCAAAAGGGACATGAACAAAATCCTGTAATCACTGAACTGCTTATACTAACTCTGCCCGAGATCAACCACCTTCCAACCACAAGGGCTGATTTTAGGAAATTAAACAGAGCTTGGTTAAGAACAAAAACAGGGACTGAAAAATCTGTGTTAATAGATTGCTGTCTGACAACATTGAACCTGAGTGAATAACTTCATAACTTAATTAAGCCACCGTGTCCCATCTGTGAAATGGGAGTGATAATAGAACCTATAGCTCACAAGGTGAAAGTAAAGCAGAATGAGTTATATATCTTTTTGTTCTGACTTACCAATAGTGGCAAAATTATTCTGCATCACGGTTTATGCCAAGAGTTGTTAAACTATAGGCTATATACTCCTGTGGGGGTCAGTCCTCATGATCCTTTCAGGGATCCAAAAAGTCAAAACCATTGGCATAACAATACTAAGACGTTTCTTTTTCACTCTGTTGGCATTTGCACTAATGATGCAAAAGCTATGGTAGTCAAAATGTACCAGTAGTCATATTATTCACTGTCATACACTTTCAGACAGAAAAATACTGCCAGTGTCTCTCAATGTCTTTGATATTGTAAAAATGATAAATGTTATTCAACTTCAACTCCTGCTGTCACAAAACAGGAGACACCCATAAAGTACTTGTGCTACACAGTGATGTACAATGGTTGTCTTAGGGAAATCACTTTATTCCACTGAGTCGCAAGCTCATTAGTCACTTTTTTGAATAAAACATGAAATTGAAACAATGATTATTCAATTGTAGGTATCTGGTAGACATTTCTGGACCAAAACAACTAATAAAAAGAACTGTTAGTATTTGCTGTCAATGATAAAACATAAGCTTTTAAAAAATCATAATTCTAGAAAATGTGTATGTGCCACATGAGCTTAAAAGCTTTCCAATACTTCAAGACTTCTCTGATGAAAATTGTGATATCAGTGAAGGTGATTATCTGATATTATATAATGAAATGTGTCAACTGAGTTATTTAGTAAACCATTTTTTTCCAAATGGTCAATGTGATTACAAAATCATGCACAAATGAAAGATTCAATCCAAGAAAGATTAACAAAGTTTTATTGTTTGTTTTTTGAGTAAACAACCTGAATGAAGTATAACAAAACTACCTGAAGTGTACAAGTTGGTAGGTTTTGACATATGTTTATACTCATGAAACCATCACCATTAGCACAATCAAGATACTAAATATATCTTAAGTTTCCTCTGCTTTTTGTAATCCCTCCCTCCACCCAACTGCGGCCCTGTTTTTACCCCATCTACAAGCAACCACACATCTGCATAGTCACTATAGATTAGTTTGCAATCTTCTAGTGTTATAAATCTGGAACCATATATACATGCTTTTCTGTGTCTAGATTTTTCACTAAGAATAATGAAAAGTTACTCATGGTGTTGCATATATCAACAGTTCATTACTTTTCATTGTTGAGTAGTATTCCATTACATAGACATGCCAAAATTTGTTTATCCATCTATTTCTTGGTGGAAATTGGGAGTTAATTTTATTTGGCTATTACAAATAAGGCTGTTATGAACATAGTGCAAAAAGTCTTTGTATGGACATATAGTTCCTTTTCTCTTTGGTAAAAACCGAGGAGTGAGTCACACAGTGTTAAATTTTTAACAAATAACCAAATGGTTTACAAAAATGGTTTTATCATTTTACATTCCCATAAGAACATTTGAGACTTCAAATTTCTATATATTCTTGCTAACATCTGGAATGATCTCTTTAATTTTAGCCACTCTAATGTATAGTGGTATTGTACTACTGATTTCTATTTCCCTAAAATTAAACATCCTACATAGGCTTATTTTGCCATCCACGTATTATCTTTCATGAGATATTTGACAGACTTTTTAACCATATTGGAGTAAAAAAAAAAATCTTGTTTATTTTTTTATTTTTGAGCCCTGAAAGTTCCTTGTATATTCTGGATACAAGTCCGTGAATTTTGAAGAAAATCACTTTATAATTTTCATAAAGTTTAATTTATAAATGTGTTCTTTAATGGACTGTGCTTTGGGGTTTTAACTAAAATATCACTGCCCAACCTAAAGTCACAGATTTTCTCTAGTGTTTTCTTCTGTAAGTTTTATTGCTATTCTCTGTAGCACTGCCTTTGCATCTTTGTCAAAAATCAGTCACCCTTATACATGTGGGTTTATTTCTAGATTGTCTAGTGTATTCCATCGATCAATTTGCCTATCCTTCTGATAACACTGATATATTATGCTAATACATTAGCTTTATTATGATTATTTTATTATAATTCTTACAATCGTAGTTTTAGCCCTCAGATTTTGTTGTTCTTTTGATTTCAATAATTTCCTCTATTGCTCTGGTTTATTTCATTGTATTATGCTTTGATCTTTATTTCCTTTCTTCTGCTTTCCAATTAACTTGATCTTTTTCCTAGTTAATTCATGTAGACGTTGAGAACATTGATTTACATCTGCTTTTCGTTTACACAGGAATTTAGTGCTAGAAATTTTCTCCTACCTACTGCTTTAGCAGCATATCACCAATTCTGATATGTTTTCATTTTCACTTAGTTCAAAATGCCATTTCTTCCCCCTCTTTAATCCCCGCCCCCCACTCACACCCCTGTTCACTATGGATGTTGCCGTCTCCCTTTAAGAACTGGATCTCTGAAGGCAGGGCATCTCCCCTGAACCCCCACGCGCTTGCAGCACGCACCCAGGACCTGGGGTACCTGGAGTATGGTCCATAGCTCCACCTAGGGCGCAAACCCAAGACCTTCTGCGTGTAAAGCAGACATGCTAACTGGTATACTATGGAGCCATCCTCAAAATACTTTTAAAAAAATCTTTTACGAGTTCTTCTTTGATCCAAGGGTTATTTAGAAGTATGTTATTTAACTTTTAAATATTTTAGATTTACAAAATATCTGTTAATATCTACATTAATTATTTTATGGTAAGAGAACACATTTTGGATGAATTAAATCCCTCTGAATTTATTGAGACATATTTTAGGTCTCAGAATATGATCTATCTTGGTAAATATTCTGTATGCACGTAATAAAAACTTTTTCTGCTACTGTTAGCTCAAACATTATATAAATGTCAATCAGCTCAGGCTGGTTAATAGTGTTGTTCAAATGCACTATATCCTTGATTTTTTTACCTGCTTTCAATTGAAAGAAAGGTTTCTATCTATTTCTCCATGTACTTCTATTAGTTTTTGCTTCACAGATTTTGAAGAACCACTGTCAGGTACATCAACATAAATGTTGAGAATTGTCATATGTCCTCTTCATTAATTTATCCGTTTATCACTAAGAAATAATATTAAATAACATAACATTCTTTGCTTTTAAATCTACTTTGATATAAAAATAGCAATTCCAACTTGCTTTTCATTAGTACTAGTGTATCTTATGTTTAAAGTGCATTTATCGTGGACAGTACCTACTTGAGTTATTTTTAGACAATCTGACAATCTCTACTTTTTAATTGGCGTGTTTAGACCATTTACATTAACACATCTTAGTATCTGTCACTTCTGTTCTTTGTTACCTGTTACCTTTTTCTGCCTAAAAGTTTACATTTTAGCCTCTCAGTTGCTTTATTAGCTGTATGTCTTTGCCATTTTAACAGTGGCTTTATAGTTCATAGTTGTGGTATGCTGACTAATGTCATCTCCCGCCCTAAGATATCCACCTCTTAATCCCTGGAACCTGTGCATGTTGCCTTATATGACAAAAAAGAGGAGTATAGCTGTGATTGAACTAAGGACCTTGAGATGAAGGGACTATCCTGGATTATCTGTGTAAACTCTAAATATAACTATGAGTGTTGTTTTAAGATGGAAGCAGAGGGAGATTTGACAGAGACAGAAAAAGACAAGGCAATGTGACCAAAGTCAAAGACAGGAGTGATGTGGTCACAAGCCAAGGAATATTGGCAGCCACTAGAAGCTGAAAGAGGCAAAAAATAGATTCTACCTTAGTGCCTCTGAGCTAGTGTAACCCTACTGAAACTCTGATTTTGGTCTAGCAATAGTTTTTGGATTTTTGGCCTCTAGCACTATGAAAGAAATAATTTCTATTGTTTTAGCCACCAAGTTATAGCAGGCAAAGGAAATCAACACAATAGTATATAATTTATTACAGTCTAGCTTTGTCTGATACATATAGTACTAGAATCTCACAAAATTGTTTCCTTGCTCTACCCTTTTGGCTTTTATGCTTTTGTTGCTCTGTATTTTACTTTTACATATAATGTAAATCTCAAAATATAATATTATTATTTTTGTTTACGTAGTCAGTGTTGAAACTTATTTTAGTAAAAGCAATTTTGTGTTTACCCATGAAATTTCCATTTTGACTGTTATTCATTCCTTTGCTTAGATTCAGATGTCCAACTAGTATTATTTTTCTTCTATGTGAAGTATGTGCTTTAACATTTCTTACAGTTTAGGTCTGAAAATGTCTTTATTTTTTAAAAGATATTTTGGCTGAGTACAGCATTCTAGGTTACTTTTTTCCTTCAGTCCTTTTAAGATGTTCCTCTGTTATCATTTCACTGGTATTATTTCCAGTGAGGTATCTGATTTCACTCTATTCTTTGTGCTTCTACAAATGTCTTTTTTTTCCCCACTGCCAGTTTAAGATTTTGTTTATTAATGGTTTTGATCAATTAGATTATAATGTGTTTTGCTATTTCTTTCATGTTTCATGTGCTTGCAGTTCACTGAACTTTCTGAATCGGCGGGTTTAAAGTTTTTATCAAAGTTTGGAAAGTTTTCAACATTATTTATTTTTTTTCTTCCAATACCCTCCTTAAGGGACTCCAGTTATCTCAACATTGAGCTGCCTCAAGGTGTTCTACTATTTTGGAACTTGTTTTCCTAGGTTTCATTTTGGATAGTTTCTACTGCTATGCCTTCAAGTTCATCAATCTTTTCTTTTGCAATATCTATTCTGTCATTCATGCCATCCATTGTATTTGTCATCTCAGGTATAATTCATTTTTAAGTTCAATTTGAGTTTTATATCTTCCATCTCTCTACTTCTCAACAAATGAAATAGTTAAAAACTGTCTTAAATATTCTTCTCCCCTATGACTTGCATGAAAATCCAATTGTTTTTTTAAACTATATTAAAAATTTTCCATAAATGCAAAATGGTTTACTCATCAAATATTGTTTTAAAAGTTATTACTCATGAAAATGTTATTTGTTAATATACATTAGATTATGATTTCTAAGTGAATAAAAATTAAAATTTGTTAAATTTCTAATTCAGAAAATATCAATACATATAACTCCCACAAAGAAAAGATTTTTGCTCAATTCTGATTATTGTCATTATTGATTGTCTTCCTGCCTCTTTGCATTAATCTTTGACTAAACAGCAGATATTATAAATTTTACTTTGTGGGGTGCTGGATATTTTTGTGATCTTACAAATTTTCATGAGCTTTGTTCTAGATGCAGTTGAACTTAACTATTCTCCATTATTGAGGCAAAAATTTCCTAAGTACTATAAACAGTGCCCCATGAATTATAAGTTTCTCCACTGCAGTGATGGTAACACAGTTTGAGCACCAGGCAACACTTCCTCCAATCCTTTCATGTGGCTCTTTCCCTAAGCCACACACAAGCCCTGATCAGTATTCTGCTGAGTACTTGAGAGAACCTGCTACACATCTCTGCAATTTTCTGTCTGTGCAACAATCTCCTCTTTGGAATTCTGTCCAATACACACTAGCTACACTGGTCTTCCAGGATACAACACTGTCTCAACTCAGGGAATCTGCCAGATTCTGTCTCAGTTCCCCACCCCAATGTTACAGCCTGAAAACTCTCTCAAGGCTGTAAACTGGGGCAATTATAGAGCTAATTTATCTGTTTGTTGTCTATCTGGAACTGTCTTCATTTGTTGCCTCATATCCAGTCTCCAGAAAATGTTACTTTTCTTTTT